>CAUYWW010000279.1:0-1200000 GCA_963576845.1 Megachile leachella
TTATCACCACTATAACGGCCATTATCACCACTGTAACAACCATTATCACCACTATAACAACCATTATCACCACTATAAGGACCATTATCACCACTATAACAACCATTATCACCACTATAACAACCATTATCACCACTATAAGGACCATTATCACCACTATAACAACCATTATCAACACTATAACAACTATTATCACCACTATAACAACCATTATCACCACTATAACAACCATTATCACCACTATAACAACCATTATCACCACTATAACAACCATTATCACCACTATATGGACCATTATCACCACTATAACAACCATTATCACCATTATAACGACCACTATCACCACTATAACAACCATTATAACCACTATAACAACTACTATCACCACTATAATAACCATTATGACCACTATAACAACTATTATCACCACTATAACAACCATTATCACCACTATAACAACCATTATCACCACTATAACAACTATTATCACCACTATAATAACCATTATCACCACTATAACAACTATTATCACCACTATAACAACCATTATCACCACTATAACGACCATTATCACCACTATAACGACCACTATCACCACTATAACAACCATTATCACCACTATAACAACTATTATCACCAATATAACAACCATTATCACCAATATAACAACCATTATCACCACTATATGGACCATTATGACAACTATAACCACCACTATCACCACTTTAACAACCATTATCGCCACTATAATGACCATTATCACCTCTATAACAACCATTATCACCACTATAACAACCATTATCACCACTATAACAACCATTATCACCACTATAAGGACCATTATCACCACTATAACAACCATTATCACCACTATAACGACCATTATCACCATTATAACGACCATTACCACCACTATATCAACTATTATCACCAGTAGAAGGACCATTATCAACGCTGTAATGACCATTATCACCTCTATAACAACCATTATCACCACTATAACAACCATTATCACCACTATAACGACCACTATCACCACTATAACAACCATTATCACCACTATAACAACTATTATCACCACTATAACAACCATTATCACCATTATAACAACCATTATCACCACTATATGGACCATTATCACCACTATAACAACCATTATCACCATTATAACGACCACTATCACCACTATAACAACCATTACCACCACTATAAGGACCATTATCACCACTATAACAACCATTATCACCACTATAACGACCACTATCACCACTATAACAACCATTATCACCACTATAACAACTATTATCACCACTATAACAACCATTATCACCATTATAACAACCATTATCACCACTATAACGGCCATTATCACCACTATAGCGACCATTATCAGCACTATAACCACCATTATCACCACTATAAGGACCATTATCACCACCATAACAACCATTATCACCACCATAACAACCATTATCACCACTATAAGGACCATTATCACCACTATAACAACCATTATCACCACTATAACGACCACTATCACCACTATAACAACCATTATCACCACTATAACAACTATTATCACCACTATAACAACCATTATCACCATTATAACGACCATTATCACCACTATATCAACCATTATCACCAGTAGAAGGACCATTATCAACGCTGTAATGACCATTATCACCACTATAACAACCATTATCACCACTATAAGGCCCATTATCACCACTATAACAACCATTATCAGCATTATAACGACCACTATCACCACTATAACAACCATTATCACCACTATGTGGACCATTATGACAACTATAACCACCACTATCACCACTTTAACAACCATTATCGCCACTATAACGACCATTATCACCACTATAACGGCCATTATCACCACTATAGCGACCATTATCATCACTATAACAACCATTATCACCACTATAACAACTATTATCACCACTATAACAACCATTATCACCACTATAACGACCACTATCAACACCATAACCACCATTATCACCACTATATGGACCATCATCACCACTATAACGACCACTATCACCACTATAACAACCATTATCACCACTATAAGGACCATTATCACCACTATAACAACCATTATCACCATTATAACGACCATTATCACCACTATATCAACCATTATCACCAGTAGAAGGACCATTATCAACGCTGTAATGACCATTATCACCACTATAACAACCATTATCACCACTATAACAACCATTATCACCTCTATAAGGACCGTTATCACCACTATAACAACCATTATCACCACTATAACGACCACTGTCACCACTATAACAACCATTATCACCACTATAACAACTATTATCACCACTATAAAAACCATTATCACCACTATTACGACCACTATCAACACTATAACCACCATTATCACCACTATAACAACCATTATCACCACTATATGGACCATTATCACCACTATAACGACCACTATCACCACTATAACAACCATTATCACCACCATAAGGACCATTATCACCACTATAACAACCATTATCACCACTATAACGACCATTATCACCATTATAACGACCATTACCACCACTATATCAACCATTATCACCAGTAGAAGGACCATTATCAACGCTGTAATGACCATTATCACCTCTATAACAACCATTATCACCGCTATAACAACCATTATCGCCACTATAACAACCATTATCACCACTATATGGACCATTATCACCACTATAACGACCACTATCACCACTATAACAACCATTATCACCACTATAAGGACCATTATCACCACTATAACAACCATTATCACCACTATAACAACCATTATCACCACTATAACGACCATTATCACCATTATAACGACCATTATCACCAGTAGAAGGACCATTATCAACGCTGTAATGACCATTATCACCACTATAACAACCATTATCGCCACTATAACAACCATTATCACCACTATATGGACCATTATGACAACTATAACCACCACTATCACCACTTTAACAACCATTATCGCCACTATAACGACCATATATCACCACTATAACGGCCATTATCACCACTATAGCGACCATTATCAACACTATAACCACCACTATCACCACTTTAACAACCATTATCGCCACTATAACGTCCATTATCACCACTATAACGGCCATTATCACCACTATAGCGACCATTATCAACACTATAACAGCCATTATCACCACTATAACAACTATTATCACCACTATAACAACCATTATCACCACTATAACGACCACTATCACCACTATAACAACCATTATCACCACTATAACAACTATTATCACCACTATAAAAACCATTATCACCACTATTACGACCACTATCAACACTATAACCACCATTATCACCACTATAACAACCATTATCACCACTATATGGACCATTATGACAACTATAACCACCACTATCACCACTTTAACAACCATTATCGCCACTATAACGACCATATATCACCACTATAACGGCCATTATCACCACTATAGCGACCATTATCAACACTATAACCACCATTTTCAGCACTATATCAACCATTATCACCAGTAGAAGGACCATTATCAACGCTGTAGTGACCATTATCACCACTATAACGACCACTATCACCACTATAACGACCACTATCACCACTATAACAACCATTATCACCACTATAACAACTATTATCACCACTATAATAACCATTATGACCACTATAACAACCATTATCGCCACTATAACAACCATTATCACCACTATATGGACCATTATGACAACTATAACCACCACTATCACCACTTTAACAACCATTATCGCCACTATAACGACCATATATCACCTCTATAACGGCCATTATCACCACTATAGCGACCATTATCAACACTATAACCACCACTATCACCACTTTAACAACCATTATCGCCACTATAACGTCCATTATCACCACTATAACGGCCATTATCACCACTATAGCGACCATTATCAACACTATAACAGCCATTATCACCACTATAACAACTATTATCACCACTATAACAACCATTATCACCACTATAACAACTATTATCACCACTATAACAACCATTATCACCACTATAACGACCATTATCACCACTATAACGGCCATTATCACCACTGTAACAACCATTATCACCACTATAACAACCATTATCACCACTATAAGGACCATTATCACCACTATAACAACCATTATCACCACTATAACAACCATTATCACCACTATAAGGACCATTATCACCACTATAACAACCATTATCAACACTATAACAACTATTATCACCACTATAACAACCATTATCACCACTATAACAACCATTATCACCACTATAACAACCATTATCACCACTATATGGACCATTATCACCACTATAACAACCATTATCACCATTATAACGACCACTATCACCACTATAACAACCATTATAACCACTATAACAACTACTATCACCACTATAATAACCATTATGACCACTATAACAACTATTATCACCACTATAACAACCATTATCACCACTATAACAACCATTATCACCACTATAACAACTATTATCACCACTATAATAACCATTATCACCACTATAACAACTATTATCACCACTATAACAACCATTATCACCACTATAACGACCATTATCACCACTATAACGACCACTATCACCACTATAACAACCATTATCACCACTATAACAACTATTATCACCAATATAACAACCATTATCACCAATATAACAACCATTATCACCACTATATGGACCATTATGACAACTATAACCACCACTATCACCACTTTAACAACCATTATCGCCACTATAATGACCATTATCACCTCTATAACAACCATTATCACCACTATAACAACCATTATCACCACTATAACAACCATTATCACCACTATAAGGACCATTATCACCACTATAACAACCATTATCACCACTATAACGACCATTATCACCATTATAACGACCATTACCACCACTATATCAACTATTATCACCAGTAGAAGGACCATTATCAACGCTGTAATGACCATTATCACCTCTATAACAACCATTATCACCACTATAACAACCATTATCGCCACTATAACAACCATTATCACCACTATATGGACCATTATCACCACTATAACGACCACTATCACCACTATAACAACCATTATCACCACTATGTGGACCATTATCACCACTATAACGACCACTATCATCACTATAACAACCACTATCACCATTATAACAACTATTATCACCACTATAACAACCATTATCACCACTATAAGGACCATTATCACCACTATAACAACCATTATCACCATTATAACGACCACTATCACTACTATAACAACCATTATCACCACTATGTGGACCATTATCACCACTATAACGACCACTATCATCACTATAACAACCACTATCACCATTATAACAACTATTATCACCACTATAACAACCATTATCACCACTATAAGGACCATTATCACCACTATAACAACCATTATCACCATTATAACGACCACTATCACTACTATAACAACCATTATCACCACTATGTGGACCATTATGACAACTATAACCACCACTATCACCACTTTAACAACCATTATCGCCACTATAACGACCATATATCACCACTATAACGGCCATTATCACCACTATAGCGACCATTATCAACACTATAACCACCATTTTCAGCACTATATCAACCATTATCACCAGTAGAAGGACCATTATCAACGCTGTAGTGACCATTATCACCACTATAACGACCATTATCACCACTATAACGACCATTATCACCACTATAAGGACCATTATCACCACTATAACGACCACTATCACCACTATAACAACCATTATCACCACTATAACAACTATTATCACCACTATAATAACCATTATGACCACTATAACAACTATTATCACCACTATAACAACCATTATCACCACTATAACAACCATTATCACCACTATAACGACCACTATCACCACTATAACAACCATTATCACCACTATAACAACTATTATCACCACTATAATAACCATTATCACCACTATAACAACTATTATCACCACTATAACAACCATTATCACCACTATAACGACCATTATCACCACTATAACGGCCATTATCACCACTATAACAACCATTATCACCACTATAACGGCCATTATCACCACTATAACGACCACTATCAACACCATAACCACCATTATCACCACTATATGGACCATTATCACCACTATAACGACCACTATCACCACTATAACAACCATTATCACCACTATAAGGACCATTATCACCACTATAATAACCATTATGACCACTATAACAACTATTATCACCACTATAACAACCATTATCACCACTATAACAACCATTATCACCACTATAACAACTATTATCACCACTATAATAACCATTATGACCACTATAACAACTATTATCACCACTATAACAACCATTATCACCACTATAACAACCATTATCACCACTATAACGACCACTATCACCACTATAACAACCATTATCACCACTATAACAACTATTATCACCACTATAATAACCATTATCACCACTATAACAACTATTATCACCACTATAACAACCATTATCACCACTATAACGACCATTATCACCACTATAACGGCCATTATCACCACTATAACAACCTTTATCACCACTATAACAACCATTATCAACACTATAACAACTATTATCACCACTATAACAACCATTATCACCACTATAAGGACCATTATCACCACTATAACAACCATTATCACCACTATAACAACCATTATCACCACTATAAGGACCATTATCACCACTATAACAACCATTATCAACACTATAACAACTATTATCACCACTATAACAACCATTATCACCACTATAACAACCATTATCACCACTATAACAACCATTATCACCACTATATGGACCATTATCACCACTATAACAACCATTATCACCATTATAACGACCACTATCACCACTATAACAACCATTATAACCACTATAACAACTACTATCACCACTATAATAACCATTATGACCACTATAACAACTATTATCACCACTATAACAACCATTATCACCACTATAACAACCATTATCACCACTATAACAACTATTATCACCACTATAATAACCATTATCACCACTATAACAACTATTATCACCACTATAACAACCATTATCACCACTATAACGACCATTATCACCACTATAACGACCACTATCACCACTATAACAACCATTATCACCACTATAACAACTATTATCACCAATATAACAACCATTATCACCAATATAACAACCATTATCACCACTATATGGACCATTATGACAACTATAACCACCACTATCACCACTTTAACAACCATTATCGCCACTATAACGACCATTATCACCACTATAACGGCCATTATCACCACTATAGCGACCATTATCAACACTATAACAACCATTATCACCACTATAACAGCTATTATCACCACTATAACAACCATTATCACCACTATAACGGCCATTATCACCACTATAACAACTATTATCACCACTATAACGACCATTATCACCATTATAACGACCATTATCACCAGTAGAAGGACCATCATCAACGCTGTAATGACCATTATCACCACTATAACAACCATTATCGCCACTATAACAACCATTATCACCACTATAACAACCATTATCACCACTATATTGACCATTATGTCAACTATAACCACCACTATCACCACTTTAACAACCATTATCGCCACTATAACGACCATTATCACCACTATAACGGCCATTATCACCACTATAGCGACCATTATCAACACTATAACAACCATTATCACCACTATAACAACTATTATCACCACTATAACAACCATTATCACCACTATAACGACCACTATCACCACTATAACAACCATTATCACCACTATAACAACTATTATCACCACTATAAAAACCATTATAACCACTATTACGACCACTATCAACACTATAACCACCATTATCACCACTATAACGGCCATTATCACCACTATATGGACCATTATCACCACTATAACGACCACTATCACCACTATAACAACCATTATCACCACTATAAGGACCATTATCACCACTATAACAACCATTATCACCACTATAACGACCATTATCACCATTATAACGACCATTACCACCACTATATCAACCATTATCACCAGTAGAAGGACCATTATCAACGCTGTAATGACCATTATCACCTCTATAACAACCATTATCACCACTATAACAACCATTATCACCACTATATGGACCATTATGATGACTATAACCACCACTATCACCACTTTAACAAACATTATCACCACTATAACGACCACTATCACCACTATAAGGGCCATTATCACCACTATAGCGACCTTTATCAACACTATAACCACCATTATCACCACTATATCAACCATTATCACCAGTAGAAGGACCATTATCAACACTGTAATGACCATTATCACCACTATAATGACCACTATCACCACTATAACAACCATTATCACCACTATAACAACTATTATCATCACTATAACAACCATTATCACCACTATAACGACCATTATCACCCCTATAACGACCATTATCACCACTATAACGGCCATTATCACCACTATAGCGACCATTATCAGCACTAGAACCACCATTATCACCACTATAACGACCACTATCAACACTATAACGGCCATTATCACCACTATAGCGACCTTTATCAACACTATAACCACCATTATCACCTCTATATCAACCATTATCACCAGTAGAAGGACCATTATCAACGCTGTAATGACCATTATCACCTCTATAACAACCATTATCACCTCTATAACAACCATTATCACCACTATAACAACCATTGTCACCACTATAACAACCATTATCACCACTATATGGACCATTATCGCCACTATAACGACCACTATCACCAATATAACAACCATTATCACCACTATAACAACTATTATCACCACTATAACAACCATTATCACCACTATAAGGACCATTATCACCGCTATAACAACCATTATCACCACTATAACGACCACTGTCACCACTATAACAACCATTATCACCACTATAACAACTATTATCACCACTATATGGACCATTATCACCACTATAACGACCACTATCACCACTATAACAACCATTATCACCACTATAAGGACCATTATCACCACTATAACAACCATTATCACCACTATAACGGCCATTATCACCACTATAGCGACCTTTGTCAACACTATAACCACCATTATCACCACTATATCAACCATTATCACTAGTAGAAGGACCATTATCAACACTGTAATGACCATTATCACCACTATAACGACCACTATCACCACTATAACCACCATTATCACCACTATAACAACCATTATCACCACTATATGGACCATTATCACCACTATAACGACCACTATCATCACTATAACAACCACTATCACCACTATAACAACTATTATCACCACTATAACAACCATTATCACCACTATAAGGACCATTATCACCACTATAACAACCATTATCACCATTATAACGACCACTATCACCACTATAACAACCATTATCACCACTATAACAACTATTATCACCACTATAACAACCATTATCACCACTACAACAACTATTATCACCACTGTAACAACCATTATCACCACTATAACGACCATTATCACCACTATAACGGCCATTATCACCACTATAACAACCATTATCACCACTATAACAATCATTATCACCACTATATGGACCATTATGACAACTATAACCACCACTATCACCACTTTAACAACCATTATCGCCACTATAACGACCATTATCACCACTATAACGGCCATTATCACCACTATAGCGACCATTATCAACACTATAACAGCCATTATCACCACTATAACAACTATTATCACCACTATAACAACCATTATCACCACTATAACGACCACTATCACCACTATAACAACCATTATCACCACTATAACAACTATTATCACCACTATAAAAACCATTATCACCACTATTACGACCACTATCAACACTATAACCATCATTATCACCACTATAACAACCATTATCACCACTATATGGACCATTATCACCACTATAACGACCACTATCACCACTATAACGGCCATTATCACCACTATAGCGACCATTATCAGCACTATAACCACCATTATCACCACTATAACGACCACTATCAACACTATAACGGCCATTATCACCACTATAACAACTATTATCACCACTATAACAACCATTATCACCATTATAACGACCATTATCACCACTATATCAACCATTATCACCAGTAGAAGGACCATTATCAACGCTGTAATGACCATTATCACCACTATAACAACCATTATCACCACTATAACAACCATTATCACCTCTATAAGGACCATTATCACCACTATAACAACCATTATCACCACTATAACAACTATTATCATCACTATAACAACCATTATCACCACTATAACGACCATTATCACCCCTATAACGACCATTATCACCACTATAACGGCCATTATCACCACTATAGCGACCATTATCAGCACTAGAACCACCATTATCACCACTATAACGACCACTATCAACACTATAACGGCCATTATCACCACTATAGCGACCTTTATCAACACTATAACCACCATTATCACCTCTATATCAACCATTATCACCAGTAGAAGGACCATTATCAACGCTGTAATGACCATTATCACCTCTATAACAACCATTATCACCTCTATAACAACCATTATCACCACTATAACAACCATTGTCACCACTATAACAACCATTATCACCACTATATGGACCATTATCGCCACTATAACGACCACTATCACCAATATAACAACCATTATCACCACTATAACAACTATTATCACCACTATATGGACCATTATCACCACTATAACGACCACTATCACCACTATAACAACCATTATCACCACTATAAGGACCATTATCACCACTATGACAACCATTATCACCACTATAACGGCCATTATCACCACTATAGCGACCTTTGTCAACACTATAACCACCATTATCACCACTATATCAACCATTATCACTAGTAGAAGGACCATTATCAACACTGTAATGACCATTATCACCACTATAACGACCACTATCACCACTATAACCACCATTATCACCACTATAACAACCATTATCACCACTATATGGACCATTATCACCACTATAACGACCACTATCATCACTATAACAACCACTATCACCACTATAACAACTATTATCACCACTATAACAACCATTATCACCACTATAAGGACCATTATCACCACTATAACAACCATTATCACCATTATAACGACCACTATCACCACTATAACAACCATTATCACCACTATAACAACTATTATCACCACTATAACAACCATTATCACCACTACAACAACTATTATCACCACTGTAACAACCATTATCACCACTATAACGACCATTATCACCACTATAACGGCCATTATCACCACTATAACAACCATTATCACCACTATAACAATCATTATCACCACTATATGGACCATTATGACAACTATAACCACCACTATCACCACTTTAACAACCATTATCGCCACTATAACGACCATTATCACCACTATAACGGCCATTATCACCACTATAGCGACCATTATCAACACTATAACAGCCATTATCACCACTATAACAACTATTATCACCACTATAACAACCATTATCACCACTATAACGACCACTATCACCACTATAACAACCATTATCACCACTATAACAACTATTATCACCACTATAAAAACCATTATCACCACTATTACGACCACTATCAACACTATAACCATCATTATCACCACTATAACAACCATTATCACCACTATAAAAACCATTATAACCACTATTACGACCACTATCAACACTATAACCACCATTATCACCACTATAACAACAATTATCACCACTATATGGACCATTATCACCACTATAACGACCACTATCACCACTATAACAACCATTATCACCACTATAAGGACCATTATCACCACTATAACAACCATTATCACCACTATAACGACCATTATCACCATTATAACGACCATTACCACCACTATATCAACCATTATCACCAGTAGAAGGACCATTATCAACGCTGTAATGACCATTATCACCTCTATAACAACCATTATCACCACTATAACAACCATTATCACCACTATATGGACCATTATGATGACTATAACCACCACTATCACCACTTTAACAAACATTATCACCACTATAACGACCACTATCACCACTATAAGGGCCATTATCACCACTATAGCGACCTTTATCAACACTATAACCACCATTATCACCACTATATCAACCATTATCACCAGTAGAAGGACCATTATCAACACTGTAATGACCATTATCACCACTATAATGACCACTATCACCACTATAACAACCATTATCACCACTATAACAACTATTATCATCACTATAACAACCATTATCACCACTATAACGACCATTATCACCCCTATAACGACCATTATCACCACTATAACGGCCATTATCACCACTATAGCGACCATTATCAGCACTAGAACCACCATTATCACCACTATAACGACCACTATCAACACTATAACGGCCATTATCACCACTATAGCGACCTTTATCAACACTATAACCACCATTATCACCTCTATATCAACCATTATCACCAGTAGAAGGACCATTATCAACGCTGTAATGACCATTATCACCTCTATAACAACCATTATCACCTCTATAACAACCATTATCACCACTATAACAACCATTGTCACCACTATAACAACCATTATCACCACTATATGGACCATTATCGCCACTATAACGACCACTATCACCAATATAACAACCATTATCACCACTATAACAACTATTATCACCACTATAACAACCATTATCACCACTATAAGGACCATTATCACCGCTATAACAACCATTATCACCACTATAACGACCACTATCACCACTATAACAACCATTATCAACACTATAACAACTATTATCACCACTATATGGACCATTATCACCACTATAACGACCACTATCACCACTATAACAACCATTATCACCACTATAAGGACCATTATCACCACTATAACAACCATTATCACCACTATAACGGCCATTATCACCACTATAGCGACCTTTGTCAACACTATAACCACCATTATCACCACTATATCAACCATTATCACTAGTAGAAGGACCATTATCAACACTGTAATGACCATTATCACCACTATAACGACCACTATCACCACTATAACCACCATTATCACCACTATAACAACCATTATCACCACTATATGGACCATTATCACCACTATAACGACCACTATCATCACTATAACAACCACTATCACCACTATAACAACTATTATCACCACTATAACAACCATTATCACCACTATAAGGACCATTATCACCACTATAACAACCATTATCACCATTATAACGACCACTATCACCACTATAACAACCATTATCACCACTATAACAACTATTATCACCACTATAACAACCATTATCACCACTACAACAACTATTATCACCACTGTAACAACCATTATCACCACTATAACGACCATTATCACCACTATAACGGCCATTATCACCACTATAACAACCATTATCACCACTATAACAATCATTATCACCACTATATGGACCATTATGACAACTATAACCACCACTATCACCACTTTAACAACCATTATCGCCACTATAACGACCATTATCACCACTATAACGGCCATTATCACCACTATAGCGACCATTATCAACACTATAACAGCCATTATCACCACTATAACAACTATTATCACCACTATAACAACCATTATCACCACTATAACGACCACTATCACCACTATAACAACCATTATCACCACTATAACAACTATTATCACCACTATAAAAACCATTATCACCACTATTACGACCACTATCAACACTATAACCATCATTATCACCACTATAACAACCATTATCACCACTATATGGACCATTATCACCACTATAACGACCACTATCACCACTATAACGGCCATTATCACCACTATAGCGACCATTATCAGCACTATAACCACCATTATCACCACTATAACGACCACTATCAACACTATAACGGCCATTATCACCACTATAACAACTATTATCACCACTATAACAACCATTATCACCATTATAACGACCATTATCACCACTATATCAACCATTATCACCAGTAGAAGGACCATTATCAACGCTGTAATGACCATTATCACCACTATAACAACCATTATCACCACTATAACGGCCATTATCACCACTATAGCGACCTTTGTCAACACTATAACCACCATTATCACCACTATATCAACCATTATCACCAGTAGAAGGACCATTATCAACACTGTAATGACCATTATCACCACTATAACGACCACTATCACCACTATAACCACCATTATCACCACTATAACAACCATTATCACCACTATGTGGACCATTATCACCACTATAACGACCACTATCATCACTATAACAACCACTATCACCATTATAACAACTATTATCACCACTATAACAACCATTATCACCACTATAAGGACCATTATCACCACTATAACAACCATTATCACCATTATAACGACCACTATCACTACTATAACAACCATTATCACCACTATGTGGACCATTATGACAACTATAACCACCACTATCACCACTTTAACAACCATTATCGCCACTATAACGACCATTATCACCACTATAACGGCCATTATCACCACTATAGCGACCATTATCATCACTATAACAACCATTATCACCACTATAACAACTATTATCACCACTATAACAACCATTATCACCACTATAACGACCACTATCAACACCATAACCACCATTATCACCACTATATGGACCATCATCACCACTATAACGACCACTATCACCACTATAACAACCATTATCACCACTATAAGGACCATTATCACCACTATAACAACCATTATCACCATTATAACGACCATTATCACCACTATATCAACCATTATCACCAGTAGAAGGACCATTATCAACGCTGTAATGACCATTATCACCACTATAACAACCATTATCACCACTATAACAACCATTATCACCTCTATAAGGACCATTATCACCACTATAACAACCATTATCACCACTATAACAACTATTATCATCACTATAACAACCATTATCACCACTATAACGACCATTATCACCCCTATAACGACCATTATCACCACTATAACGGCCATTATCACCACTATAGCGACCATTATCAGCACTAGAACCACCATTATCACCACTATAACGACCACTATCAACACTATAACGGCCATTATCACCACTATAGCGACCTTTATCAACACTATAACCACCATTATCACCTCTATATCAACCATTATCACCAGTAGAAGGACCATTATCAACGCTGTAATGACCATTATCACCTCTATAACAACCATTATCACCTCTATAACAACCATTATCACCACTATAACAACCATTGTCACCACTATAACAACCATTATCACCACTATATGGACCATTATCGCCACTATAACGACCACTATCACCAATATAACAACCATTATCACCACTATAACAACTATTATCACCACTATAACAACCATTATCACCACTATAAGGACCATTATCACCACTATAACAACCATTATCACCACTATAACGACCACTATCACCACTATAACAACCATTATCACCACTATAACAACTATTATCACCACTATATGGACCATTATCACCACTATAACGACCACTATCACCACTATAACAACCATTATCACCACTATAAGGACCATTATCACCACTATGACAACCATTATCACCACTATAACGGCCATTATCACCACTATAGCGACCTTTGTCAACACTATAACCACCATTATCACCACTATATCAACCATTATCACTAGTAGAAGGACCATTATCAACACTGTAATGACCATTATCACCACTATAACGACCACTATCACCACTATAACCACCATTATCACCACTATAACAACCATTATCACCACTATATGGACCATTATCACCACTATAACGACCACTATCATCACTATAACAACCACTATCACCACTATAACAACTATTATCACCACTATAACAACCATTATCACCACTATAAGGACCATTATCACCACTATAACAACCATTATCACCATTATAACGACCACTATCACCACTATAACAACCATTATCACCACTATAACAACTATTATCACCACTATAACAACCATTATCACCACTACAACAACTATTATCACCACTGTAACAACCATTATCACCACTATAACGACCATTATCACCACTATAACGGCCATTATCACCACTATAACAACCATTATCACCACTATAACAATCATTATCACCACTATATGGACCATTATGACAACTATAACCACCACTATCACCACTTTAACAACCATTATCGCCACTATAACGACCATTATCACCACTATAACGGCCATTATCACCACTATAGCGACCATTATCAACACTATAACAGCCATTATCACCACTATAACAACTATTATCACCACTATAACAACCATTATCACCACTATAACGACCACTATCACCACTATAACAACCATTATCACCACTATAACAACTATTATCACCACTATAAAAACCATTATCACCACTATTACGACCACTATCAACACTATAACCATCATTATCACCACTATAACAACCATTATCACCACTATATGGACCATTATCACCACTATAACGACCACTATCACCACTATAACGGCCATTATCACCACTATAGCGACCATTATCAGCACTATAACCACCATTATCACCACTATAACGACCACTATCAACACTATAACGGCCATTATCACCACTATAACAACTATTATCACCACTATAACAACCATTATCACCATTATAACGACCATTATCACCACTATATCAACCATTATCACCACTATGTGGACCATTATGACAACTATAACCACCACTATCACCACTTTAACAACCATTATCGCCACTATAACGACCATTATCACCACTATAACGGCCATTATCACCACTATAGCGACCATTATCATCACTATAACAACCATTATCACCACTATAACAACTATTATCACCACTATAACAACCATTATCACCACTATAACGACCACTATCAACACCATAACCACCATTATCGCCACTATATGGACCATCATCACCACTATAACGACCACTATCACCACTATAACAACCATTATCACCACTATAAGGACCATTATCACCACTATAACAACCATTATCACCATTATAACGACCATTATCACCACTATATCAACCATTATCACCAGTAGAAGGACCATTATCAACGCTGTAATGACCATTATCACCACTATAACAACCATTATCACCACTATAACAACCATTATCACCTCTATAAGGACCATTATCACCACTATAACAACCATTATCACCACTATAACGACCACTACACCACTATAACAACCATTATCACCACTATAACAACTATTATCACCACTATAAAAACCATTATCACCACTATTACGACCACTATCAACACTATAACCACCATTATCACCACTATAACAACCATTATCACCACTATATGGACCATTATCACCACTATAACGACCACTATCACCACTATAACAACCATTATCACCACTATAAGGACCATTATCACCACTATAACAACCATTATCACCACTATAACGACCATTATCACCATTATAACGACCATTACCACCACTATATCAACCATTATCACCAGTAGAAGGACCATTATCAACGCTGTAATGACCATTATCACCTCTATAACAACCATTATCACCACTATAACAACCATTATCACCACTATAACAACCATTATCACCACTATAAGGACCATTATCACCACTATAACAACCATTATCACCACTATAACGACCATTATCACCATTATAACGACCATTACCACCACTACATCAACCATTATCACCAGTAGAAGGACCATTATCAACGCTGTAATGACCATTATCACCTCTATAACAACCATTATCACCACTATAACAACCATTATCGCCACTATAACAACCATTATCACCACTATATGGACCATTATCACCACTATAACGACCACTATCACCACTATAACAACCATTATCACCACTATAAGGACCATTATCACCACTATAACAACCATTATCACCACTATAACAACCATTATCACCACTATAACGACCATTATCACCATTATAACGACCATTATCACCAGTAGAAGGACCATTATCAACGCTGTAATGACCATTATCACCACTATAACAACCATTATCGCCACTATAACAACCATTATCACCACTATATGGACCATTATGACAACTATAACCACCACTATCACCACTTTAACAACCATTATCGCCACTATAACGACCATATATCACCACTATTACGGCCATTATCACCACTATAGCGACCATTATCAACACTATAACCACCATTATCACCACTGTATCAACCATTATCACCAGTAGAAGGACCATTATCAACACTGTAATGACCATTATCACCACTATAATGACCACTATCACCACTATAACAACTATTATCACCACTATAAAAACCATTATCACCACTATTACGACCACTATCAACACTATAAAAACCATTATCACCACTATTACGACCACTATCAACACTATAACCACCATTATCACCACTATAACAACCATTATCACCACTATATGGACCATTATCACCACTATAACGACCACTATCACCACTATAACGGCCATTATCACCACTATAGCGACCATTATCAGCACTATAACCACCATTATCACCACTATAACGACCACTATCAACACTATAACGGCCATTATCACCACTATAGCGACCTTTATCAACACTATAACGACCATTATCAACACTATAACCACCATTATCACCACTATATCAACCATTATCACCAGTAGAAGGACCATTATCAACACTGTAATGACCATTATCACCACTATAATGACCACTATCACCACTATAACAACCATTATCACCACTACAACAACTATTATCACCACTATAACAACCATTATCACCACTATAACGACCATTATCACCCCTATAACGACCATTATCACCACTATAACGGCCATTATCACCACTATAACAACCATTATCAGCACTATAACCACCATTATCACCACTATAAGGACCATTATCACCACTATAACAACCATTATCACCACCATAACAACCATTATCACCACTATAAGGACCATTATCACCACTATAACAACCATTATCACCACTATAACAACCATTATCACCACTATAAGGACCATTATCACCACTATAACAACCATTATCACCACTATAACGACCACTATCACCACTATAACAACCATTATCACCACTATAACAACTATTATCACCACTATAACAACCATTATCACCATTATAACAACCATTATCACCACTATATGGACCATTATCACCACTATAACAACCATTATCACCATTATAACGACAACTATCACCACTATAACAACCATTATCACCACTATAACAACTATTATCACCACTATAATAACCATTATGACCACTATAACAACTATTATCACCACTATAACAACCATTATCACCACTATAACAACCATTATCACCACTATAACGACCACTATCACCATTATAACAACCATTATCACCACTATAACAACCATTATCACCACTATAACAACCATTATCACCACTATAAGGACCATTATCACCACTATAACAACCATTATCACCACTATAACGACCACTATCACCACTATAACAACCATTATCACCACTATAACAACTATTATCACCACTATAACAACCATTATCACCATTATAACAACCATTATCACCACTATATGGACCATTATCACCACTATAACAACCATTATCACCATTATAACGACCACTATCACCACTATAACAACCATTATCACCACTATAACAACTATTATCACCACTATAATAACCATTATCACCACTATAAGGACCATTATCACCACTATAACAACCATTATCACCACTATAACAACCATTATCACCACTATAAGGACCATTATCACCACTATAACAACCATTATCACCACTATAACGACCACTATCACCACTATAACAACCATTATCACCACTATAACAACTATTATCACCACTATAACAACCATTATCACCATTATAACAACCATTATCACCACTATATGGACCATTATCACCACTATAACAACCATTATCACCATTATAACGACCACTATCACCACTATAACAACCATTACCACCACTATAAGGACCATTATCACCACTATAACAACCATTATCACCACTATAACGACCACTATCACCACTATAACAACCATTATCACCACTATAACAACTATTATCACCACTATAACAACCATTATCACCATTATAACGACCATTATCACCACTATAACGGCCATTATCACCACTATAGCGACCATTATCAGCACTATAACCACCATTATCACCACTATAAGGACCATTATCACCACCATAACAACCATTATCACCACCATAACAACCATTATCACCACCATAAGGACCATTATCACCACTATAACAACCATTATCACCACTATAACGACCACTATCACCACTATAACAACCATTATCACCACTATAACAACTATTATCACCACTATAACAACCATTATCACCATTATAACGACCATTATCACCACTATATCAACCATTATCAGCATTATAACGACCACTATCACCACTATAACAACCATTATCACCACTATAAGGCCCATTATCACCACTATAACAACCATTATCAGCATTATAACGACCACTATCACCACTATAACAACCATTATCACCACTATGTGGACCATTATGACAACTATAACCACCACTATCACCACTTTAACAACCATTATCGCCACTATAACGACCATTATCACCACTATAACGGCCATTATCACCACTATAGCGACCATTATCATCACTATAACAACCATTATCACCACTATAACAACTATTATCACCACTATAACAACCATTATCACCACTATAACGACCACTATCAACACCATAACCACCATTATCACCACTATATGGACCATCATCACCACTATAACGACCACTATCACCACTATAACAACCATTATCACCACTATAAGGACCATTATCACCACTATAACAACCATTATCACCATTATAACGACCATTATCACCACTATATCAACCATTATCACCAGTAGAAGGACCATTATCAACGCTGTAATGACCATTATCACCACTATAACAACCATTATCACCACTATAACAACCATTATCACCTCTATAAGGACCGTTATCACCACTATAACAACCATTATCACCACTATAACGACCACTGTCACCACTATAACAACCATTATCACCACTATAACAACTATTATCACCACTATAAAAACCATTATCACCACTATTACGACCACTATCAACACTATAACCACCATTATCACCACTATAACAACCATTATCACCACTATATGGACCATTATCACCACTATAACGACCACTATCACCACTATAACAACCATTATCACCACCATAAGGACCATTATCACCACTATAACAACCATTATCACCACTATAACGACCATTATCACCATTATAACGACCATTACCACCACTATATCAACCATTATCACCAGTAGAAGGACCATTATCAACGCTGTAATGACCATTATCACCTCTATAACAACCATTATCACCGCTATAACAACCATTATCGCCACTATAACAACCATTATCACCACTATATGGACCATTATCACCACTATAACGACCACTATCACCACTATAACAACCATTATCACCACTATAAGGACCATTATCACCACTATAACAACCATTATCACCACTATAACAACCATTATCACCACTATAACGACCATTATCACCATTATAACGACCATTATCACCAGTAGAAGGACCATTATCAACGCTGTAATGACCATTATCACCACTATAACAACCATTATCGCCACTATAACAACCATTATCACCACTATATGGACCATTATGACAACTATAACCACCACTATCACCACTTTAACAACCATTATCGCCACTATAACGACCATATATCACCACTATAACGGCCATTATCACCACTATAGCGACCATTATCAACACTATAACCACCATTTTCAGCACTATATCAACCATTATCACCAGTAGAAGGACCATTATCAACGCTGTAGTGACCATTATCACCACTATAACGACCACTATCACCACTATAACGACCACTATCACCACTATAACAACCATTATCACCACTATAACAACTATTATCACCACTATAATAACCATTATGACCACTATAACAACCATTATCGCCACTATAACAACCATTATCACCACTATATGGACCATTATGACAACTATAACCACCACTATCACCACTTTAACAACCATTATCGCCACTATAACGACCATATATCACCACTATAACGGCCATTATCACCACTATAGCGACCATTATCAACACTATAACCACCACTATCACCACTTTAACAACCATTATCGCCACTATAACGTCCATTATCACCACTATAACGGCCATTATCACCACTATAGCGACCATTATCAACACTATAACAGCCATTATCACCACTATAACAACTATTATCACCACTATAACAACCATTATCACCACTATAACGACCACTATCACCACTATAACAACCATTATCACCACTATAACAACTATTATCACCACTATAAAAACCATTATCACCACTATTACGACCACTATCAACACTATAACCACCATTATCACCACTATAACAACCATTATCACCACTATATGGACCATTATCACCACTATAACGACCACTATCACCACTATAGCGGCCATTATCACCACTATAGCGACCATTATCAGCACTATAACCACCATTATCACCACTATAACGACCACTATCAACACTATAACGGCCATTATCACCACCATAACAACCATTATCACCACTATAAGGACCATTATCACCACTATAACAACCATTATCACCACTATAACAACCATTATCACCTCTATAAGGACCGTTATCACCACTATAACAACCATTATCACCACTATAACGACCACTGTCACCACTATAACAACCATTATCACCACTATAACAACTATTATCACCACTATAAAAACCATTATCACCACTATTACGACCACTATCAACACTATAACCACCATTATCACCACTATAACAACCATTATCACCACTATATGGACCATTATCACCACTATAACGACCACTATCACCACTATAACAACCATTATCACCACCATAAGGACCATTATCACCACTATAACAACCATTATCACCACTATAACGACCATTATCACCATTATAACGACCATTACCACCACTATATCAACCATTATCACCAGTAGAAGGACCATTATCAACGCTGTAATGACCATTATCACCTCTATAACAACCATTATCACCGCTATAACAACCATTATCGCCACTATAACAACCATTATCACCACTATATGGACCATTATCACCACTATAACGACCACTATCACCACTATAACAACCATTATCACCACTATAAGGACCATTATCGCCACTATAACGACCATATATCACCACTATAACGGCCATTATCACCACTATAGCGACCATTATCAACACTATAACCACCACTATCACCACTTTAACAACCATTATCGCCACTATAACGTCCATTATCACCACTATAACGGCCATTATCACCACTATAGCGACCATTATCAACACTATAACAGCCATTATCACCACTATAACAACTATTATCACCACTATAACAACCATTATCACCACTATAACGACCACTATCACCACTATAACAACCATTATCACTACTATAACAACTATTATCACCACTATAAAAACCATTATCACCACTATTACGACCACTATCAACACTATAACCACCATTATCACCACTATAACAACCATTATCACCACTATATGGACCATTATCACCACTATAACGACCACTATCACCACTATAGCGGCCATTATCACCACTATAGCGACCATTATCAGCACTATAACCACCATTATCACCACTATAACGACCACTATCAACACTATAACGGCCATTATCACCACCATAACAACCATTATCACCACTATAAGGACCATTATCACCACTATAACAACCATTATCACCACTATAACAACCATTATCACCTCTATAAGGACCGTTATCACCACTATAACAACCATTATCACCACTATAACGACCACTGTCACCACTATAACAACCATTATCACCACTATAACAACTATTATCACCACTATAAAAACCATTATCACCACTATTACGACCACTATCAACACTATAACCACCATTATCACCACTATAACAACCATTATCACCACTATATGGACCATTATCACCACTATAACGACCACTATCACCACTATAACAACCATTATCACCACCATAAGGACCATTATCACCACTATAACAACCATTATCACCACTATAACGACCATTATCACCATTATAACGACCATTACCACCACTATATCAACCATTATCACCAGTAGAAGGACCATTATCAACGCTGTAATGACCATTATCACCTCTATAACAACCATTATCACCGCTATAACAACCATTATCGCCACTATAACAACCATTATCACCACTATATGGACCATTATCACCACTATAACGACCACTATCACCACTATAACAACCATTATCACCACTATAAGGACCATTATCACCACTATAACAACCATTATCACCACTATAACAACCATTATCACCACTATAACGACCATTATCACCATTATAACGACCATTATCACCAGTAGAAGGACCATTATCAACGCTGTAATGACCATTATCACCACTATAACAACCATTATCGCCACTATAACAACCATTATCACCACTATATGGACCATTATGACAACTATAACCACCACTATCACCACTTTAACAACCATTATCGCCACTATAACGACCATATATCACCACTATAACGGCCATTATCACCACTATAGCGACCATTATCAACACTATAACCACCACTATCACCACTTTAACAACCATTATCGCCACTATAACGTCCATTATCACCACTATAACGGCCATTATCACCACTATAGCGACCATTATCAACACTATAACAGCCATTATCACCACTATAACAACTATTATCACCACTATAACAACCATTATCACCACTATAACGACCACTATCACCACTATAACAACCATTATCACCACTATAACAACTATTATCACCACTATAAAAACCATTATCACCACTATTACGACCACTATCAACACTATAACCACCATTATCACCACTATAACAACCATTATCACCACTATATGGACCATTATCACCACTATAACGACCACTATCACCACTATAGCGGCCATTATCACCACTATAGCGACCATTATCAGCACTATAACCACCATTATCACCACTATAACGACCACTATCAACACTATAACGGCCATTATCACCACCATAACAACCATTATCACCACTATAAGGACCATTATCACCACTATAACAACCATTATCACCACTATAACAACCATTATCACCACTATAAGGACCATTATCACCACTATAACAACCATTATCACCACTATAACGACCACTATCACCACTATAACAACCATTATCACCACTATAACAACTATTATCACCACTATAACAACCATTATCACCATTATAACAACCATTATCACCACTATATGGACCATTATCACCACTATAACAACCATTATCACCATTATAACGACCACTATCACCACTATAACAACCATTATCACCACTATAACAACTATTATCACCACTATAATAACCATTATGACCACTATAACAGCCATTATCACCACTATAACAACTATTATCACCACTATAACAACCATTATCACCACTATAACGACCACTATCACCACTATAACAACCACTATCACCACTATAACAACTATTATCACCACTATAACAACCATTATCACCATTATAACGACCATTATCACCACTATATCAACCATTATCACCAGTAGAAGGACCATTATCAACGCTGTAATGACCATTATCACTACTATAACAACCATTATCACCACTATAACAACCATTACCACCACTATAAGGACCAATTTCACCACTATAACAACCATTATCACCACTATAACAACTATTATCACCACTATAACGACCATTATCACCATTATAACGACCATTATCACCAGTAGAAGGACCATTATCAACGCTGTAATGACCATTATCACCACTATAACAACCATTATCGCCACTATAACAACCATTATCACCACTATAACAACCATTATCACCACTATATGGACCATTATAACAACTATAACCACCACTATCACCACTTTAACAACCATTATCGCCACTATAACGACCATATATCACCACTATAACGGCCATTATCACCACTATAGCGACCATTATCAACACTATAACCACCATTTTCAGCACTATATCAACCATTATCACCAGTAGAAGGACCATTATCAACGCTGTAGTGACCATTATCACCACTATAACGACCACTATCACCACTATAACGACCACTATCACCACTATAACAACCATTATCACCACTATAACAACTATTATCACCACTATAACAACCATTATCACCATTATAACAACCATTATCACCACTATATGGACCATTATCACCACTATAACAACCATTATCACCATTATAACGACCACTATCACCACTATAACAACCATTATCACCACTATAACAACTATTATCACCACTATAATAACCATTATGACCACTATAACAACTATTATCACCACTATAACAACCATTATCACCACTATAACAACCATTATCACCACTATAACGACCACTATCACCACTATAACAACCATTATCACCACTATAACGACCACTATCACCACTATAACAACCATTATCACCACTATAACAACTATTATCACCACTATAACAACCATTATCACCATTATAACAACCATTATCACCACTATAACGGCCATTATCACCACTATAGCGACCATTATCAGCACTATAACCACCATTATCACCACTATAAGGACCATTATCACCACTATAACAACCATTATCACCACCATAACAGCCATTATCACCAGTAGAAGGACCATTATCAACGCTGTAATGACCATTATCACCACTATAACAACCATTATCACCACTATAACGGCCATTATCACCACTATAGCGACCTTTGTCAACACTATAACCACCATTATCACCACTATATCAACCATTATCACCAGTAGAAGGACCATTATCAACACTGTAATGACCATTATCACCACTATAACGACCACTATCACCACTATAACCACCATTATCACCACTATAACAACCATTATCACCACTATATGGACCATTATCACCACTATAACGACCACTATCATCACTATAACAACCACTATCACCACTATAACAACTATTATCACCACTATAACAACCATTATCACCACTATAAGGACCATTATCACCACTATAACAACCATTATCACCATTATAACGACCACTATCACCACTATAACAACCATTATCACCACTATGTGGACCATTATGACAACTATAACCACCACTATCACCACTTTAACAACCATTATCGCCACTATAACGACCATTATCACCACTATAACGGCCATTATCACCACTATAGCGACCATTATCAACACTATAACAGCCATTATCACCACTATAACAACTATTATCACCACTATAACAACCATTATCACCACTATAACGACCACTATCACCACTATAACAACCATTATCACCACTATAACAACTATTATCACCACTATAAAAACCATTATCACCACTATTACGACCACTATCAACACTATAACCACCATTATCACCACTATAACAACCATTATCACCACTATATGGACCATTATCACCACTATAACGACCACTATCACCACTATAGCGGCCATTATCACCACTATAGCGACCATTATCAGCACTATAACCACCATTATCACCACTATAACGACCACTATCAACACTATAACGGCCATTATCACCACCATAACAACCATTATCACCACTATAAGGACCATTATCACCACTATAACAACCATTATCACCACTATAACAACCATTATCACCACTATAAGGACCATTATCACCACTATAACAACCATTATCACCACTATAACGACCACTATCACCACTATAACAACCATTATCACCACTATAACAACCATTATCACCACTATAACGACCACTATCACCACTATAACAACCATTATCACCACTATAACGACCACTATCACCACTATAACAACCATTATCACCACTATAACAACTATTATCACCACTATAACAACCATTATCACCATTATAACAACCATTATCACCACTATAACGGCCATTATCACCACTATAGCGACCATTATCAGCACTATAACCACCATTATCACCACTATAAGGACCATTATCACCACTATAACAACCATTATCACCACCATAACAACCATTATCACCACTATAAGGACCATTATCACCACTATAACAACCATTATCACCACTATAACGACCACTATCACCACTATAACAACCATTATCACCACTATAACAACTATTATCACCACTATAACAACCATTATCACCATTATAACGACCATTATCACCACTATATCAACCATTATCACCAGTAGAAGGACCATTATCAACGCTGTAATGACCATTATCACCACTATAACAACCATTATCACCACTATAACGGCCATTATCACCACTATAGCGACCTTTGTCAACACTATAACCACCATTATCACCACTATATCAACCATTATCACCAGTAGAAGGACCATTATCAACGCTGTAATGACCATTATCACCACTATAACAACCATTATCACCACTATAACAACCATTATCACCACTATGTGGACCATTATGACAACTATAACCACCACTATCACCACTTTAACAACCATTATCGCCACTATAACGACCATTATCACCACTATAACGGCCATTATCACCACTATAGCGACCATTATCATCACTATAACAACCATTATCACCACTATAACAACTATTATCACCACTATAACAACCATTATCACCACTATAACGACCACTATCAACACCATAACCACCATTATCACCACTATATGGACCATCATCACCACTATAACGACCACTATCACCACTATAACAACCATTATCACCACTATAAGGACCATTATCACCACTATAACAACCATTATCACCATTATAACGACCATTATCACCACTATATCAACCATTATCTCCAGTAGAAGGACCATTATCAACGCTGTAATGACCATTATCACCACTATAACAACCATTATCACCACTATAACAACCATTATCACCTCTATAAGGATAGTTATCACCACTATAACAACCATTATCACCACTATAACGACCACTGTCACCACTATAACAACCATTATCACCACTATAACAACTATTATCACCACTATAAAAACCATTATCACCACTATTACGACCACTATCAACACTATAACCACCATTATCACCACTATAACAACCATTATCACCACTATATGGACCATTATCACCACTATAACGACCACTATCACCACTATAACAACCATTATCACCACTATAAGGACCATTATCACCACTATAACAACCATTATCACCACTATAACGACCATTATCACCATTATAACGACCATTACCACCACTATATCAACCATTATCACCAGTAGAAGGACCATTATCAACGCTGTAATGACCATTATCACCTCTATAACAACCATTATCACCACTATAACAACCATTATCACCACTATAACAACCATTATCACCACTATAAGGACCATTATCACCACTATAACAACCATTATCACCACTATAACGACCATTATCACGATTATAACGACCATTACCACCACTATATCAACCATTATCACCAGTAGAAGGACCATTATCAACGCTGTAATGACCATTATCACCTCTATAACAACCATTATCACCACTATAACAACCATTATCGCCACTATAACAACCATTATCACCACTATATGGACCATTATCACCACTATAACGACCACTATCACCACTATAACAACCATTATCACCACTATAAGGACCATTATCACCACTATAACAACCATTATCACCACTATAACAACCATTATCACCACTATAACGACCATTATCACCATTATAACGACCATTATCACCAGTAGAAGGACCATTATCAACGCTGTAATGACCATTATCACCACTATAACAACCATTATCGCCACTATAACAACCATTATCACCACTATATGGACCATTATGACAACTATAACCACCACTATCACCACTTTAACAACCATTATCGCCACTATAACGACCATATATCACCACTATAACGGCCATTATCACCACTATAGCGACCATTATCAACACTATAACCACCACTATCACCACTTTAACAACCATTATCGCCACTATAACGACCATTATCACCACTATAACGGCCATTATCACCTATATAGCGACCATTATCAACACTATAACAGCCATTATCACCACTATAACAACTATTATCACCACTATAACAACCATTATCACCACTATAACGACCACTATCACCACTATAACAACCATTATCACCACTATAACAACTATTATCACCACTATAAAAACCATTATCACCACTATTACGACCACTATCAACACTATAACCACCATTATCACCACTATAACAACCATTATCACCACTATATGGACCATTATCACCACTATAACGACCACTATCACCACTATAACGGCCATTATCACCACTATAGCGACCATTATCAGCACTATAACCACCATTATCACCACTATAACGACCACTATCAACACTATAACGGCCATTATCACCACCATAACAACCATTATCACCACTAGAAGGACCATTATCACCACTATAACAACCATTATCACCATTATAACAACCATTATCACCACTATATGGACAATTATCACCACTATAACAACCATTATCACCATTATAACGACCACTATCACCACTATAACAACCATTATCACCACTATAACAACTATTATCACCACTATAATAACCATTATGACCACTATAACAACTATTATCACCACTATAACAACCATTATCACCACTATAACAACCATTATCACCACTATAACGACCACTATCACCACTATAACAACCATTATCACCACTATAACAACCATTATCACCACTATAACAACCATTATCACCACTATAAGGACCATTATCACCACTATAACAACCATTATCACCACTATAACGACCACTATCACCACTATAACAACCATTATCACCACTATAACAACTATTATCACCACTATAACAACCATTATCACCACTATAACAACCATTATCACCACTATATGGACCATTATCACCACTATAACAACCATTATCACCATTATAACGACCACTATCACCACTATAACAACCATTATCACCACTATAACAACTATTATCACCACTATAATAACCATTATGACCACTATAACAACTATTATCACCACTATAACAACCATTATCACCACTATAACAACCATTATCACCACTATAACGACCACTATCACCACTATAACAACCATTATCACCACTATAACAACTATTATCACCACTATAATAACCATTATCACCACTATAACAACTATTATCACCACTATAACAACCATTATCACCACTATAACGACCATTATCACCACTATAACGGCCATTATCACCACTATAACAACCATTATCACCACTATAACGGCCATTATCACCACTATAACGACCACTATCAACACCATAACCACCATTATCACCACTATATGGACCATTATCACCACTATAACGACCACTATCACCACTATAACAACCATTATCACCACTATAAGGACCATTATCACCACTATAACAACCATTATCACCACTATAACAACCATTATCACCACTATAAGGACCATTATCACCACTATAACAACCATTATCACCACTATAACGACCATTATCACCACTATAACGACCACTATCACCACTATAACAACCATTATCACCACTATAACAACTATTATCACCGATATAACAACCATTATCACCACTATAACAACTATTATCACCACTATATGGACCATTATGACAACTATAACCACCACTATCACCACTTTAACAACCATTATCGCCACTATAACGACCATTATCACCACTATAACGGCCATTATCACCACTATAGCGACCATTATCAACACTATAACAACCATTATCACCACTATAACAGCTATTATCACCACTATAACAACCATTATCACCACTATAACGGCCATTATCACCACTATAACGACCACTATCAACACCATAACCACCATTATCACCACTATATGGACCATTATCACCACTATAACGACCACTATCACCACTATAACAACCATTATCACCACTATAAGGACCATTATCACCACTATAACAACCATTATCACCACTATAACAACCATTATCACCACTATAAGGACCATTATCACCACTATAACAACCATTATCACCACTATAACGACCACTATCACCACTATAACAACCACTATCACCACTATAACAACTATTATCACCACTATAACAACCATTATCACCATTATAACGACCATTATCACCACTATATCAACCATTATCACCAGTAGAAGGACCATTATCAACGCTGTAATGACCATTATCACCACTATAACAACCATTATCACCACTATAACAACCATTACCACCACTATAAGGACCAATATCACCACTATAACAACCATTATCACCACTATAACGACCACTATCACCACTATAACAACCATTATCACCACTATAACAACTATTATCACCACTATAAAAACCATTATCACCACTATTACGACCACTATCAACACTATAACCACCATTATCACCACTATAACAACCATTATCACCACTATAACAACCATTATCGCCACTATAACAACCATTATCACCACTATAACAACCATTATCACCACTATATGGACCATTATGACAACTATAACCACCACTATCACCACTTTAACAACCATTATCGCCACTATAACGACCATATATCACCACTATGACGGCCATTATCACCACTATAGCGACCATTATCAACACTATAACCACCATTTTCAGCACTATATCAACCATTATCACCAGTAGAAGGACCATTATCAACGCTGTAGTGACCATTATCACCACTATAACGACCATTATCACCACTATAACGACCATTATCACCACTATAAGGACCATTATCACCACTATAACAACCATTATCACCACTATAACAACCATTATCACCACTATATGGACCATTATGACAACTATAACCACCACTATCACCACTTTAACAACCATTATCGCCACTATAACGACCATTATCACCACTATAACGGCCATTATCACCACTATAGCGACCATTATCAACACTATAACAGCCATTATCACCACTATAACAACTATTATCACCACTATAACAACCATTATCACCACTATAACGACCACTATCACCACTATAACAACCATTATCACCACTATAACAACTATTATCACCACTATAAAAACCATTATCACCACTATTACGACCACTATCAACACTATAACCACCATTATCACCACTATAACAACCATTATCACCACTATATGGACCATTATCACCACTATAACAACCATTATCACCATTATAACGACCACTATCACCACTATAACAACCATTATCACCACTATAACAACCATTATCACCGCTATAACGACCACTATCACCACTATAACAACCATTATCACCACTATAACAACTATTATCACCACTATAACAACCATTATCACCACTATAACGACCACTATCACCACTATAACAACCATTATCACCACTATAACAACTATTATCACCACTATAAAAACCATTATCACCACTATTACGACCACTATCAACACTATAACCACCATTATCACCACTATAACAACCATTATCACCACTATATGGACCATTATCACCACTATAACGACCACTATCACCACTATAGCGGCCATTATCACCACTATAGCGACCATTATCAGCACTATAACCACCATTATCACCACTATAACGACCACTATCAACACTATAACGGCCATTATCACCACCATAACAACCATTATCACCACTATAAGGACCATTATCACCACTATAACAACCATTATCACCACTATAACAACCATTATCACCACTATAAGGACCATTATCACCACTATAACAACCATTATCACCACTATAACGACCACTATCACCACTATAACAACCATTATCACCACTATAACAACCATTATCACCACTATAACGACCACTATCACCACTATAACAACCATTATCACCACTATAACGACCACTATCACCACTATAACAACCATTATCACCACTATAACAACTATTATCACCACTATAACAACCATTATCACCATTATAACAACCATTATCACCACTATAACGGCCATTATCACCACTATAGCGACCATTATCAGCACTATAACCACCATTATCACCACTATAAGGACCATTATCACCACTATAACAACCATTATCACCACCATAACAACCATTATCACCACTATAAGGACCATTATCACCACTATAACAACCATTATCACCACTATAACGACCACTATCACCACTATAACAACCATTATCACCACTATAACAACTATTATCACCACTATAACAACCATTATCACCATTATAACGACCATTATCACCACTATATCAACCATTATCACCAGTAGAAGGACCATTATCAACGCTGTAATGACCATTATCACCACTATAACAACCATTATCACCACTATAACGGCCATTATCACCACTATAGCGACCTTTGTCAACACTATAACCACCATTATCACCACTATATCAACCATTATCACCAGTAGAAGGACCATTATCAACACTGTAATGACCATTATCACCACTATAACGACCACTATCACCACTATAACCACCATTATCACCACTATAACAACCATTATCACCACTATATGGACCATTATCACCACTATAACGACCACTATCATCACTATAACAACCACTATCACCACTATAACAACTATTATCACCACTATAACAACCATTATCACCACTATAAGGACCATTATCACCACTATAACAACCATTATCACCATTATAACGACCACTATCACCACTATAACAACCATTATCACCACTATGTGGACCATTATGACAACTATAACCACCACTATCACCACTTTAACAACCATTATCGCCACTATAACGACCATTATCACCACTATAACGGCCATTATCACCACTATAGCGACCATTATCATCACTATAACAACCATTATCACCACTATAACAACTATTATCACCACTATAACAACCATTATCACCACTATAACGACCACTATCAACACCATAACCACCATTATCACCACTATATGGACCATCATCACCACTATAACGACCACTATCACCACTATAACAACCATTATCACCACTATAAGGACCATTATCACCACTATAACAACCATTATCACCATTATAACGACCATTATCACCACTATATCAACCATTATCTCCAGTAGAAGGACCATTATCAACGCTGTAATGACCATTATCACCACTATAACAACCATTATCACCACTATAACAACCATTATCACCTCTATAAGGATAGTTATCACCACTATAACAACCATTATCACCACTATAACGACCACTGTCACCACTATAACAACCATTATCACCACTATAACAACTATTATCACCACTATAAAAACCATTATCACCACTATTACGACCACTATCAACACTATAACCACCATTATCACCACTATAACAACCATTATCACCACTATATGGACCATTATCACCACTATAACGACCACTATCACCACTATAACAACCATTATCACCACTATAAGGACCATTATCACCACTATAACAACCATTATCACCACTATAACGACCATTATCACCATTATAACGACCATTACCACCACTATATCAACCATTATCACCAGTAGAAGGACCATTATCAACGCTGTAATGACCATTATCACCTCTATAACAACCATTATCACCACTATAACAACCATTATCACCACTATAACAACCATTATCACCACTATAAGGACCATTATCACCACTATAACAACCATTATCACCACTATAACGACCATTATCACGATTATAACGACCATTACCACCACTATATCAACCATTATCACCAGTAGAAGGACCATTATCAACGCTGTAATGACCATTATCACCTCTATAACAACCATTATCACCACTATAACAACCATTATCGCCACTATAACAACCATTATCACCACTATATGGACCATTATCACCACTATAACGACCACTATCACCACTATAACAACCATTATCACCACTATAAGGACCATTATCACCACTATAACAACCATTATCACCACTATAACAACCATTATCACCACTATAACGACCATTATCACCATTATAACGACCATTATCACCAGTAGAAGGACCATTATCTACGCTGTAATGACCATTATCACCACTATAACAACCATTATCGCCACTATAACAACCATTATCACCACTATATGGACCATTATGACAACTATAACCACCACTATCACCACTTTAACAACCATTATCGCCACTATAACGACCATATATCACCACTATAACGGCCATTATCACCACTATAGCGACCATTATCAACACTATAACCACCACTATCACCACTTTAACAACCATTATCGCCACTATAACGACCATTATCACCACTATAACGGCCATTATCACCTATATAGCGACCATTATCAACACTATAACAGCCATTATCACCACTATAACAACTATTATCACCACTATAACAACCATTATCACCACTATAACGACCACTATCACCACTATAACAACCATTATCACCACTATAACAACTATTATCACCACTATAAAAACCATTATCACCACTATTACGACCACTATCAACACTATAACCACCATTATCACCACTATAACAACCATTATCACCACTATATGGACCATTATCACCACTATAACGACCACTATCACCACTATAACGGCCATTATCACCACTATAGCGACCATTATCAGCACTATAACCACCATTATCACCACTATAACGACCACTATCAACACTATAACGGCCATTATCACCACCATAACAACCATTATCACCACTAGAAGGACCATTATCACCACTATAACAACCATTATCACCACTATAACAACCATTATCACCACTATAAGGACCATTATCACCACTATAACAACCATTATCACCACTATAACGACCACTATCACCACTATAACAACCATTATCACCACTATAACAACTATTATCACCACTATAACAACCATTATCACCATTATAACAACCATTATCACCACTATATGGACAATTATCACCACTATAACAACCATTATCACCATTATAACGACCACTATCACCACTATAACAACCATTATCACCACTATAACAACTATTATCACCACTATAATAACCATTATGACCACTATAACAACTATTATCACCACTATAACAACCATTATCACCACTATAACAACCATTATCACCACTATAACGACCACTATCACCACTATAACAACCATTATCACCACTATAACAACCATTATCACCACTATAACAACCATTATCACCACTATAAGGACCATTATCACCACTATAACAACCATTATCACCACTATAACGACCACTATCACCACTATAACAACCATTATCACCACTATAACAACTATTATCACCACTATAACAACCATTATCACCACTATAACAACCATTATCACCACTATATGGACCATTATCACCACTATAACAACCATTATCACCATTATAACGACCACTATCACCACTATAACAACCATTATCACCACTATAACAACTATTATCACCACTATAATAACCATTATGACCACTATAACAACTATTATCACCACTATAACAACCATTATCACCACTATAACAACCATTATCACCACTATAACGACCACTATCACCACTATAACAACCATTATCACCACTATAACAACTATTATCACCACTATAATAACCATTATCACCACTATAACAACTATTATCACCACTATAACAACCATTATCACCACTATAACGACCATTATCACCACTATAACGGCCATTATCACCACTATAACAACCATTATCACCACTATAACGGCCATTATCACCACTATAACGACCACTATCAACACCATAACCACCATTATCACCACTATATGGACCATTATCACCACTATAACGACCACTATCACCACTATAACAACCATTATCACCACTATAAGGACCATTATCACCACTATAACAACCATTATCACCACTATAACAACCATTATCACCACTATAAGGACCATTATCACCACTATAACAACCATTATCACCACTATAACGACCATTATCACCACTATAACGACCACTATCACCACTATAACAACCATTATCACCACTATAACAACTATTATCACCGATATAACAACCATTATCACCACTATAACAACTATTATCACCACTATATGGACCATTATGACAACTATAACCACCACTATCACCACTTTAACAACCATTATCGCCACTATAACGACCATTATCACCACTATAACGGCCATTATCACCACTATAGCGACCATTATCAACACTATAACAACCATTATCACCACTATAACAGCTATTATCACCACTATAACAACCATTATCACCACTATAACGGCCATTATCACCACTATAACGACCACTATCAACACCATAACCACCATTATCACCACTATATGGACCATTATCACCACTATAACGACCACTATCACCACTATAACAACCATTATCACCACTATAAGGACCATTATCACCACTATAACAACCATTATCACCACTATAACAACCATTATCACCACTATAAGGACCATTATCACCACTATAACAACCATTATCACCACTATAACGACCACTATCACCACTATAACAACCACTATCACCACTATAACAACTATTATCACCACTATAACAACCATTATCACCATTATAACGACCATTATCACCACTATATCAACCATTATCACCAGTAGAAGGACCATTATCAACGCTGTAATGACCATTATCACCACTATAACAACCATTATCACCACTATAACAACCATTACCACCACTATAAGGACCAATATCACCACTATAACTACCATTATCACCACTATAACGACCACTATCACCACTATAACAACCATTATCACCACTATAACAACTATTATCACCACTATAAAAACCATTATCACCACTATTACGACCACTATCAACACTATAACCACCATTATCACCACTATAACAACCATTATCACCACTATAACAACCATTATCGCCACTATAACAACCATTATCACCACTATAACAACCATTATCACCACTATATGGACCATTATGACAACTATAACCACCACTATCACCACTTTAACAACCATTATCGCCACTATAACGACCATATATCACCACTATGACGGCCATTATCACCACTATAGCGACCATTATCAACACTATAACCACCATTTTCAGCACTATATCAACCATTATCACCAGTAGAAGGACCATTATCAACGCTGTAGTGACCATTATCACCACTATAACGACCATTATCACCACTATAACGACCATTATCACCACTATAAGGACCATTATCACCACTATAACAACCATTATCACCACTATAACAACCATTATCACCACTATATGGACCATTATGACAACTATAACCACCACTATCACCACTTTAACAACCATTATCGCCACTATAACGACCATTATCACCACTATAACGGCCATTATCACCACTATAGCGACCATTATCAACACTATAACAGCCATTATCACCACTATAACAACTATTATCACCACTATAACAACCATTATCACCACTATAACGACCACTATCACCACTATAACAACCATTATCACCACTATAACAACTATTATCACCACTATAAAAACCATTATCACCACTATTACGACCACTATCAACACTATAACCACCATTATCACCACTATAACAACCATTATCACCACTATATGGACCATTATCACCACTATAACAACCATTATCACCATTATAACGACCACTATCACCACTATAACAACCATTATCACCACTATAACAACCATTATCACCGCTATAACGACCACTATCACCACTATAACAACCATTATCACCACTATAACAACTATTATCACCACTATAAAAACCATTATCACCACTATTACGACCACTATCAACACTATAACCACCATTATCACCACTATAACAACCATTATCACCACTATAACAACCATTATCGCCACTATAACAACCATTATCACCATTATAACAACCATTATCACCACTATATGGACCATTATCACCACTATAACAACCATTATCACCATTATAACGACCACTATCACCACTATAACAACCATTATCACCACTATAACAACTATTATCACCACTATAATAACCATTATGACCACTATAACAACTATTATCACCACTATAACAACCATTATCACCACTATAACAACCATTATCACCACTATAACGACCACTATCACCACTATAACAACCATTATCACCACTATAACAACCATTATCACCACTATAACAACCATTATCACCACTATAAGGACCATTATCACCACTATAACAACCATTATCACCACTATAACGACCACTATCACCACTATAACAACCATTATCACCACTATAACAACTATTATCACCACTATAACAACCATTATCACCATTATAACAACCATTATCACCACTATATGGACCATTATCACCACTATAACAACCATTATCACCACTATAACGACCACTATCACCACTATAACGACCATTATCACCATTATAACGACCATTATCACCAGTAGAAGGACCATTATCAACGCTGTAATGACCATTATCACCACTATAACAACCATTATCGCCACTATAACAACCATTATAACCACTATATGGACCATTATGACAACTATAACCACCACTATCACCACTTTAACAACCATTATCGCCACTATAACGACCATATATCACCACTATAACGGCCATTATCACCACTATAGCGACCATTATCAACACTATAACCACCACTATCACCACTTTAACAACCATTATCGCCACTATAACGACCATTATCACCACTATAACGGCCATTATCACCACTATAGCGACCATTATCAACACTATAACAGCCATTATCACCACTATAACAACTATTATCACCACTATAACAACCATTATCACCACTATAACGACCACTATCACCACTATAACAACCATTATCACCACTATAACAACTATTATCACCACTATAAAAACCATTATCACCATTATTACGACCACTATCAACACTATAACCACCATTATCACCACTATAACAACCATTATCACCACTATATGGACCATTATCACCACTATAACGACCACTATCACCACTATAACGGCCATTGTCACCACTATAGCGACCATTATCAGCACTATAACCACCATTATCACCACTATAACGACCACTATCAACACTATAACGGCCATTATCACCACCATAACAACCATTATCACCACTAGAAGGACCATTATCACCACTATAACAACCATTATCACCACTATAACAACCATTATCACCACTATAAGGACCATTATCACCACTATAACAACCATTATCACCACTATAACGACCACTATCACCACTATAACAACCATTATCACCACTATAACAACTATTATCACCACTATAACAACCATTATCACCATTATAACAACCATTATCACCACTATATGGACAATTATCACCACTATAACAACCATTATCACCATTATAACGACCACTATCACCACTATAACAACCATTATCACCACTATAACAACTATTATCACCACTATAATAACCATTATGACCACTATAACAACTATTATCACCACTATAACAACCATTATCACCACTATAACAACCATTATCACCACTATAACGACCACTATCACCACTATAACAACCATTATCACCACTATAACAACCATTATCACCACTATAACAACCATTATCACCACTATAAGGACCATTATCACCACTATAACAACCATTATCACCACTATAACGACCACTATCACCACTATAACAACCATTATCACCACTATAACAACTATTATCACCACTATAACAACCATTATCACCACTATAACAACCATTATCACCACTATATGGACCATTATCACCACTATAACAACCATTATCACCATTATAACGACCACTATCACCACTATAACAACCATTATCACCACTATAACAACTATTATCACCACTATAATAACCATTATGACCACTATAACAACTATTATCACCACTATAACAACCATTATCACCACTATAACAACCATTATCACCACTATAACGACCACTATCACCACTATAACAACCATTATCGCCACTATAACAACTATTATCACCACTATAATAACCATTATCACCACTATAACAACTATTATCACCACTATAACAACCATTATCACCACTATAACGACCATTATCACCACTATAACGGCCATTATCACCACTATAACAACCATTATCACCACTATAACGGCCATTATCACCACTATAACGACCACTATCAACACCATAACCACCATTATCACCACTATATGGACCATTATCACCACTATAACGACCACTATCACCACTATAACAACCATTATCACCACTATAAGGACCATTATCACCACTATAACAACCATTATCACCACTATAACAACCATTATCACCACTATAAGGACCATTATCACCACTATAACAACCATTATCACCACTATAACGACCATTATCACCACTATAACGACCACTATCACCACTATAACAACCATTATCACCACTATAACAACTATTATCACCGATATAACAACCATTATCACCACTATAACAACTATTATCACCACTATATGGACCATTATGACAACTATAACCACCACTATCACCACTTTAACAACCATTATCGCCACTATAACGACCATTATCACCACTATAACGGCCATTATCACCACTATAGCGACCATTATCAACACTATAACAACCATTATCACCACTATAACAGCTATTATCACCACTATAACAACCATTATCACCACTATAACGGCCATTATCACCACTATAACGACCACTATCAACACCATAACCACCATTATCACCACTATATGGACCATTATCACCACTATAACGACCACTATCACCACTATAACAACCATTATCACCACTATAAGGACCATTATCACCACTATAACAACCATTATCACCACTATAACAACCATTATCACCACTATAAGGACCATTATCACCACTATAACAACCATTATCACCACTATAACGACCACTATCACCACTATAACAACCACTATCACCACTATAACAACTATTATCACCACTATAACAACCATTATCACCATTATAACGACCATTATCACCACTATATCAACCATTATCACCAGTAGAAGGACCATTATCAACGCTGTAATGACCATTATCACCACTATAACAACCATTATCACCACTATAACAACCATTACCACCACTATAAGGACCAATATCACCACTATAACAACCATTATCACCACTATAACGACCACTATCACCACTATAACAACCATTATCACCACTATAACAACTATTATCACCACTATAACGACCATTATCACCATTATAACGACCATTATCACCAGTAGAAGGACCATTATCAACGCTGTAATGACCATTATCACCACTATAACAACCATTATCGCCACTATAACAACCATTATCACCACTATAACAACCATTATCACCACTATATGGACCATTATGACAACTATAACCACCACTATCACCACTTTAACAACCATTATCGCCACTATAACGACCATATATCACCACTATAACGGCCATTATCACAACTATAGCGACCATTATCAACACTATAACCACCATTTTCAGCACTATATCAACCATTATCACCAGTAGAAGGACCATTATCAACGCTGTAGTGACCATTATCACCACTATAACGACCACTATCACCACTATAACAGCCATTATCACCACTATAACGACCATTATCACAACTATAACGACCAATATCACCTCTATAACAACTATTATCACCACTATAACAACGATTATCACCACTATAACGACCATTATCACAACTATAACGACCATTATCACCACTATAACGACCATTATCACCACTATAACGGCCATTATCACCACTATAACAACCATTATCACCACTATAACAACCATTATCACCACTATATGGACCATTATGACAACTATAACCACCACTATCACCACTTTAACAACCATTATCGCCACTATAACGACCATTATCACCACTATAACGGCCATTATCACCACTATAGCGACCATTATCAACACTATAACAACCATTATCACCACTATAACAACTATTATCACCACTATAACAACCATTATCACCACTATAACGACCACTATCACCACTATAACAACCATTATCACCACTATAACAACTATTATCAACACTATAAAAACCATTATCACCACTATTACGACCACTATCAACACTATAACCACCATTATCACCACTATAACAACCATTATCACCACTATAACAACCATTATCGCCACTATAACAACCATTATCACCACTATAACAACCATTATCACCACTATATGGACCATTATGACAACTATAACCACCACTATCACCACTTTAACAACCATTATCGCCACTATAACGACCATATATCACCACTATAACGGCCATTATCACCACTATAGCGACCATTATCAACACTATAACCACCATTTTCAGCACTATATCAACCATTATCACCAGTAGAAGGACCATTATCAACGCTGTAGTGACCATTATCACCACTATAACGACCATTATCACCACTATAACGACCATTATCACCACTATAAGGACCATTATCACCACTATAACAACCATTATCACCACTATAACAACCATTATCACCACTATATGGACCATTATGACAACTATAACCACCACTATCACCACTTTAACAACCATTATCGCCACTATAACGACCATTATCACCACTATAACGGCCATTATCACCACTATAGCGACCACTATCAACACTATAACAGCCATTATCACCACTATAACAACTATTATCACCACTATAACAACCATTATCACCACTATAACGACCACTATCACCACTATAACAACCATTATCACCACTATAACAACTATTATCACCACTATAAAAACCATTATCACCACTATTACGACCACTATCAACACTATAACCACCATTATCACCACTATAACAACCATTATCACCACTATATGGACCATTATCACCACTATAACAACCATTATCACCATTATAACGACCACTATCACCACTATAACAACCATTATCACCACTATAACAACCATTATCACCACTATAACGACCACTATCACCACTATAACAACCATTATCACCACTATAACAACTATTATCACCACTATAAAAACCATTATCACCACTATTACGACCACTATCAACACTATAACCACCATTATCACCACTATAACAACCATTATCACCACTATAACAACCATTATCGCCACTATAACAACCATTATCACCATTATAACAACCATTATCACCACTATATGGACCATTATCACCACTATAACAACCATTATCACCATTATAACGACCACTATCACCACTATAACAACCATTATCACCACTATAACAACTATTATCACCACTATAATAACCATTATGACCACTATAACAACTATTATCACCACTATAACAACCATTATCACCACTATAACAACCATTATCACCACTATAACGACCACTATCACCACTATAACAACCATTATCACCACTATAACAACCATTATCACCACTATAACAACCATTATCACCACTATAAGGACCATTATCACCACTATAACAACCATTATCACCACTATAACGACCACTATCACCACTATAACAACCATTATCACCACTATAACAACTATTATCACCACTATAACAACCATTATCACCATTATAACAACCATTATCACCACTATATGGACCATTATCACCACTATAACAACCATTATCACCATTATAACGACCACTATCACCACTATAACAACCATTATCACCACTATAACAACTATTATCACCACTATAATAACCATTATCACCACTATAAGGACCATTATCACCACTATAACAACCATTATCACCACTATAACAACCATTATCACCACTATAAGGACCATTATCACCACTATAACAACCATTATCACCACTATAACGACCACTATCACCACTATAACAACCATTATCACCACTATAACAACTATTATCACCACTATAACAACCATTATCACCATTATAACAACCATTATCACCACTATATGGACCATTATCACCACTATAACAACCATTATCACCATTATAACGACCACTATCACCACTATAACAACCATTATCACCACTATAACAACTATTATCACCACTATAATAACCATTATGACCACTATAACAACTATTATCACCACTATAACAACCATTATCACCACTATAACAACCATTATCACCACTATAACGACCACTATCACCACTATAACAACCATTATCACCACTATAACAACCATTATCACCACTATAACAACCATTACCACCACTATAAGGACCATTATCACCACTATAACAACCATTATCACCACTATAACGACCACTATCACCACTATAACAACCATTATCACCACTATAACAACTATTATCACCACTATAACAACCATTATCACCATTATAACAACCATTATCACCACTATAACGGCCATTATCACCACTATAGCGACCATTATCAGCACTATAACCACCATTATCACCACTGTAAGGACCATTATCACCACTATAACAACCATTATCACCACCATAACAACCATTATCACCACTATAAGGACCATTATCACCACTATAACAACCATTATCACCACTATAACGACCACTATCACCACTATAATAACCATTATCACCACTATAACAACTATTATCACCACTATAACAACCATTATCACCATTATAACGACCATTATCACCACTATATCAACCATTATCACCAGTAGAAGGACCATTATCAACGCTGTAATGACCATTATCACCACTATAACAACCATTATCACCACTATAACGGCCATTATCACCACTATAGCGACCTTTGTCAACACTATAACCACCATTATCACCACTATATCAACCATTATCACCAGTAGAAGGACCATTATCAACACTGTAATGACCATTATCACCACTATAACGACCACTATCACCACTATAACCACCATTATCACCACTATAACAACCATTATCACCACTATATGGACCATTATCACCACTATAACGACCACTATCATCACTATAACAACCACTATCACCACTATAACAACCATTATCACCACTATAAGGACCATTATCACCACTATAACAACCATTATCACCACTATAACGGCCATTATCACCACTATAACGACCACTATCAACACCATAACCACCATTATCACCACTATATGGACCATTATCACCACTATAACGACCACTATCACCACTATAACAACCATTATCACCACTATAAGGACCATTATCACCACTATAACAACCATTATCACCACTATAACAACCATTATCACCACTATAAGGACCATTATCACCACTATAACAACCATTATCACCACTATAACGACCACTATCACCACTATAACAACCACTATCACCACTATAACAACTATTATCACCACTATAACAACCATTATCACCACTATAAGGACCATTATCACCACTATAACGACCACTATCACCACTATAACAACCATTATCACCACTATAAGGACCATTATCACCACTATAACAACCATTATCACCACTATAACAACCATTATCACCACTATAAGGACCATTATCACCACTATAACAACCATTATCACCACTATAACGACCATTATCACCACTATAACGACCACTATCACCACTATAACAACCATTATCACCACTATAACAACTATTATCACCGATATAACAACCATTATCACCACTATAACAACTATTATCACCACTATATGGACCATTATGACAACTATAACCACCACTATCACCACTTTAACAACCATTATCGCCACTATAACGACCATTATCACCACTATAACGGCCATTATCACCACTATAGCGACCATTATCAACACTATAACAACCATTATCACCACTATAACAGCTATTATCACCACTATAACAACCATTATCACCACTATAACGGCCATTATCACCACTATAACGACCACTATCAACACCATAACCACCATTATCACCACTATATGGACCATTATCACCACTATAACGACCACTATCACCACTATAACAACCATTATCACCACTATAAGGACCATTATCACCACTATAACAACCATTATCACCACTATAACAACCATTATCACCACTATAAGGACCATTATCACCACTATAACAACCATTATCACCACTATAACGACCACTATCACCACTATAACAACCACTATCACCACTATAACAACTATTATCACCACTATAACAACCATTATCACCATTATAACGACCATTATCACCACTATATCAACCATTATCACCAGTAGAAGGACCATTATCAACGCTGTAATGACCATTATCACCACTATAACAACCATTATCACCACTATAACAACCATTACCACCACTATAAGGACCAATATCACCACTATAACAACCATTATCACCACTATAACGACCACTATCACCACTATAACAACCATTATCACCACTATAACAACTATTATCACCACTATAAAAACCATTATCACCACTATTACGACCACTATCAACACTATAACCACCATTATCACCACTATAACAACCATTATCACCACTATAACAACCATTATCGCCACTATAACAACCATTATCACCACTATAACAACCATTATCACCACTATATGGACCATTATGACAACTATAACCACCACTATCACCACTTTAACAACCATTATCGCCACTATAACGACCATATATCACCACTATAACGGCCATTATCACCACTATAGCGACCATTATCAACACTATAACCACCATTTTCAGCACTATATCAACCATTATCACCAGTAGAAGGACCATTATCAACGCTGTAGTGACCATTATCACCACTATAACGACCATTATCACCACTATAACGACCATTATCACCACTATAAGGACCATTATCACCACTATAACAACCATTATCACCACTATAACAACCATTATCACCACTATATGGACCATTATGACAACTATAACCACCACTATCACCACTTTAACAACCATTATCGCCACTATAACGACCATTATCACCACTATAACGGCCATTATCACCACTATAGCGACCATTATCAACACTATAACAGCCATTATCACCACTATAACAACTATTATCACCACTATAACAACCATTATCACCACTATAACGACCACTATCACCACTATAACAACCATTATCACCACTATAACAACTATTATCACCACTATAAAAACCATTATCACCACTATTACGACCACTATCAACACTATAACCACCATTATCACCACTATAACAACCATTATCACCACTATATGGACCATTATCACCACTATAACAACCATTATCACCATTATAACGACCACTATCACCACTATAACAACCATTATCACCACTATAACAACCATTATCACCGCTATAACGACCACTATCACCACTATAACAACCATTATCACCACTATAACAACTATTATCACCACTATAAAAACCATTATCACCACTATTACGACCACTATCAACACTATAACCACCATTATCACCACTATAACAACCATTATCACCACTATAACAACCATTATCGCCACTATAACAACCATTATCACCATTATAACAACCATTATCACCACTATATGGACCATTATCACCACTATAACAACCATTATCACCATTATAACGACCACTATCACCACTATAACAACCATTATCACCACTATAACAACTATTATCACCACTATAATAACCATTATGACCACTATAACAACTATTATCACCACTATAACAACCATTATCACCACTATAACAACCATTATCACCACTATAACGACCACTATCACCACTATAACAACCATTATCACCACTATAACAACCATTATCACCACTATAACAACCATTATCACCACTATAAGGACCATTATCACCACTATAACAACCATTATCACCACTATAACGACCACTATCACCACTATAACAACCATTATCACCACTATAACAACTATTATCACCACTATAACAACCATTATCACCATTATAACAACCATTATCACCACTATATGGACCATTATCACCACTATAACAACCATTATCACCACTATAACGACCACTATCACCACTATAACGACCATTATCACCATTATAACGACCATTATCACCAGTAGAAGGACCATTATCAACGCTGTAATGACCATTATCACCACTATAACAACCATTATCGCCACTATAACAACCATTATCACCACTATATGGACCATTATGACAACTATAACCACCACTATCACCACTTTAACAACCATTATCGCCACTATAACGACCATATATCACCACTATAACGGCCATTATCACCACTATAGCGACCATTATCAACACTATAACCACCACTATCACCACTTTAACAACCATTATCGCCACTATAACGACCATTATCACCACTATAACGGCCATTATCACCACTATAGCGACCATTATCAACACTATAACAGCCATTATCACCACTATAACAACTATTATCACCACTATAACAACCATTATCACCACTATAACGACCACTATCACCACTATAACAACCATTATCACCACTATAACAACTATTATCACCACTATAAAAACCATTATCACCATTATTACGACCACTATCAACACTATAACCACCATTATCACCACTATAACAACCATTATCACCACTATATGGACCATTATCACCACTATAACGACCACTATCACCACTATAACGGCCATTATCACCACTATAGCGACCATTATCAGCACTATAACCACCATTATCACCACTATAACGACCACTATCAACACTATAACGGCCATTATCACCACCATAACAACCATTATCACCACTAGAAGGACCATTATCACCACTATAACAACCATTATCACCACTATAACAACCATTATCACCACTATAAGGACCATTATCACCACTATAACAACCATTATCACCACTATAACGACCACTATCACCACTATAACAACCATTATCACCACTATAACAACTATTATCACCACTATAACAACCATTATCACCATTATAACAACCATTATCACCACTATATGGACAATTATCACCACTATAACAACCATTATCACCATTATAACGACCACTATCACCACTATAACAACCATTATCACCACTATAACAACTATTATCACCACTATAATAACCATTATGACCACTATAACAACTATTATCACCACTATAACAACCATTATCACCACTATAACAACCATTATCACCACTATAACGACCACTATCACCACTATAACAACCATTATCACCACTATAACAACCATTATCACCACTATAACAACCATTATCACCACAATAAGGACCATTATCACCACTATAACAACCATTATCACCACTATAACGACCACTATCACCACTATAACAACCATTATCACCACTATAACAACTATTATCACCACTATAACAACCATTATCACCACTATAACAACCATTATCACCACTATATGGACCATTATCACCACTATAACAACCATTATCACCATTATAACGACCACTATCACCACTATAACAACCATTATCACCACTATAACAACTATTATCACCACTATAATAACCATTATGACCACTATAACAACTATTATCACCACTATAACAACCATTATCACCACTATAACAACCATTATCACCACTATAACGACCACTATCACCACTATAACAACCATTATCACCACTATAACAACTATTATCACCACTATAATAACCATTATCACCACTATAACAACTATTATCACCACTATAACAACCATTATCACCACTATAACGACCATTATCACCACTATAACGGCCATTATCACCACTATAACAACCATTATCACCACTATAACGGCCATTATCACCACTATAACGACCACTATCAACACCATAACCACCATTATCACCACTATATGGACCATTATCACCACTATAACGACCACTATCACCACTATAACAACCATTATCACCACTATAAGGACCATTATCACCACTATAACAACCATTATCACCACTATAACAACCATTATCACCACTATAAGGACCATTATCACCACTATAACAACCATTATCACCACTATAACGACCATTATCACCACTATAACGACCACTATCACCACTATAACAACCATTATCACCACTATAACAACTATTATCACCGATATAACAACCATTATCACCACTATAACAACTATTATCACCACTATATGGACCATTATGACAACTATAACCACCACTATCACCACTTTAACAACCATTATCGCCACTATAACGACCATTATCACCACTATAACGGCCATTATCACCACTATAGCGACCATTATCAACACTATAACAACCATTATCACCACTATAACAGCTATTATCACCACTATAACAACCATTATCACCACTATAACGGCCATTATCACCACTATAACGACCACTATCAACACCATAACCACCATTATCACCACTATATGGACCATTATCACCACTATAACGACCACTATCACCACTATAACAACCATTATCACCACTATAAGGACCATTATCACCACTATAACAACCATTATCACCACTATAACAACCATTATCACCACTATAAGGACCATTATCACCACTATAACAACCATTATCACCACTATAACGACCACTATCACCACTATAACAACCACTATCACCACTATAACAACTATTATCACCACTATAACAACCATTATCACCATTATAACGACCATTATCACCACTATATCAACCATTATCACCAGTAGAAGGACCATTATCAACGCTGTAATGACCATTATCACCACTATAACAACCATTATCACCACTATAACAACCATTACCACCACTATAACAACCATTATCACCACTATATGGACCATTATGACAACTATAACCACCACTATCACCACTTTAACAACCATTATCGCCACTATAACGACCATATATCACCACTATAACGGCCATTATCACAACTATAGCGACCATTATCAACACTATAACCACCATTTTCAGCACTATATCAACCATTATCACCAGTAGAAGGACCATTATCAACGCTGTAGTGACCATTATCACCACTATAACGACCACTATCACCACTATAACAGCCATTATCACCACTATAACGACCATTATCACAACTATAACGACCAATATCACCTCTATAACAACTATTATCACCACTATAACAACGATTATCACCACTATAACGACCATTATCACAACTATAACGACCATTATCACCACTATAACGACCATTATCACCACTATAACGGCCATTATCACCACTATAACAACCATTATCACCACTATAACAACCATTATCACCACTATATGGACCATTATGACAACTATAACCACCACTATCACCACTTTAACAACCATTATCGCCACTATAACGACCATTATCACCACTATAACGGCCATTATCACCACTATAGCGACCATTATCAACACTATAACAACCATTATCACCACTATAACAACTATTATCACCACTATAACAACCATTATCACCACTATAACGACCACTATCACCACTATAACAACCATTATCACCACTATAACAACTATTATCACCACTATAAAAACCATTATCACCACTATTACGACCACTATCAACACTATAACCACCATTATCACCACTATAACAACCATTATCACCACTATAACAACCATTATCGCCACTATAACAACCATTATCACCACTATAACAACCATTATCACCACTATATGGACCATTATGACAACTATAACCACCACTATCACCACTTTAACAACCATTATCGCCACTATAACGACCATATATCACCACTATAACGGCCATTATCACCACTATAGCGACCATTATCAACACTATAACCACCATTTTCAGCACTATATCAACCATTATCACCAGTAGAAGGACCATTATCAACGCTGTAGTGACCATTATCACCACTATAACGACCATTATCACCACTATAACGACCATTATCACCACTATAAGGACCATTATCACCACTATAACAACCATTATCACCACTATAACAACCATTATCACCACTATATGGACCATTATGACAACTATAACCACCACTATCACCACTTTAACAACCATTATCGCCACTATAACGACCATTATCACCACTATAACGGCCATTATCACCACTATAGCGACCACTATCAACACTATAACAGCCATTATCACCACTATAACAACTATTATCACCACTATAACAACCATTATCACCACTATAACGACCACTATCACCACTATAACAACCATTATCACCACTATAACAACTATTATCACCACTATAAAAACCATTATCACCACTATTACGACCACTATCAACACTATAACCACCATTATCACCACTATAACAACCATTATCACCACTATATGGACCATTATCACCACTATAACAACCATTATCACCATTATAACGACCACTATCACCACTATAACAACCATTATCACCACTATAACAACCATTCTCACCACTATAACGACCACTATCACCACTATAACAACCATTATCACCACTATAACAACTATTATCACCACTATAAAAACCATTATCACCACTATTACGACCACTATCAACACTATAACCACCATTATCACCACTATAACAACCATTATCACCACTATAACAACCATTATCGCCACTATAACAACCATTATCACCATTATAACAACCATTATCACCACTATATGGACCATTATCACCACTATAACAACCATTATCACCATTATAACGACCACTATCACCACTATAACAACCATTATCACCACTATAACAACTATTATCACCACTATAATAACCATTACGACCACTATAACAACTATTATCACCACTATAACAACCATTATCACCACTATAACAACCATTATCACCACTATAACGACCACTATCACCACTATAACAACCATTATCACCACTATAACAACCATTATCACCACTATAACAACCATTATCACCACTATAAGGACCATTATCACCACTATAACAACCATTATCACCACTATAACGACCACTATCACCACTATAACAACCATTATCACCACTATAACAACTATTATCACCACTATAACAACCATTATCACCATTATAACAACCATTATCACCACTATATGGACCATTATCACCACTATAACAACCATTATCACCATTATAACGACCACTATCACCACTATAACAACCATTATCACCACTATAACAACTATTATCACCACTATAATAACCATTATCACCACTATAAGGACCATTATCACCACTATAACAACCATTATCACCACTATAACAACCATTATCACCACTATAAGGACCATTATCACCACTATAACAACCATTATCACCACTATAACGACCACTATCACCACTATAACAACCATTATCACCACTATAACAACTATTATCACCACTATAACAACCATTAACACCATTATAACAACCATTATCACCACTATATGGACCATTATCACCACTATAACAACCATTATCACCATTATAACGACCACTATCACCACTATAACAACCATTATCACCACTATAACAACTATTATCACCACTATAATAACCATTATGACCACTATAACAACTATTATCACCACTATAACAACCATTATCACCACAATAACAACCATTATCACCACTATAACGACCACTATCACCACTATAACAACCATTATCACCACTATAACAACCATTATCACCACTATAACAACCATTACCACCACTATAAGGACCATTATCACCACTATAACAACCATTATCACCACTATAACGACCACTATCACCACTATAACAACCATTATCACCACTATAACAACTATTATCACCACTATAACAACCATTATCACCATTATAACAACCATTATCACCACTATAACGGCCATTATCACCACTATAGCGACCATTATCAGCACTATAACCACCATTATCACCACTGTAAGGACCATTATCACCACTATAACAACCATTATCACCACTATAACGACCATTATCACCACTATAACGACCACTATCACCACTATAACAACCATTATCACCACTATAACAACTATTATCACCGATATAACAACCATTATCACCACTATAACAACTATTATCACCACTATATGGACCATTATGACAACTATAACCACCACTATCACCACTTTAACAACCATTATCGCCACTATAACGACCATTATCACCACTATAACGGCCATTATCACCACTATAGCGACCATTATCAACACTATAACAACCATTATCACCACTATAACAGCTATTATCACCACTATAACAACCATTATCACCACTATAACGGCCATTATCACCACTATAACGACCACTATCAACACCATAACCACCATTATCACCACTATATGGACCATTATCACCACTATAACGACCACTATCACCACTATAACAACCATTATCACCACTATAAGGACCATTATCACCACTATAACAACCATTATCACCACTATAACAACCATTATCACCACTATAAGGACCATTATCACCACTATAACAACCATTATCACCACTATAACGACCACTATCACCACTATAACAACCACTATCACCACTATAACAACTATTATCACCACTATAACAACCATTATCACCATTATAACGACCATTATCACCACTATATCAACCATTATCACCAGTAGAAGGACCATTATCAACGCTGTAATGACCATTATCACCACTATAACAACCATTATCACCACTATAACAACCATTACCACCACTATAAGGACCAATATCACCACTATAACAACCATTATCACCACTATAACGACCACTATCACCACTATAACAACCATTATCACCACTATAACAACTATTATCACCACTATAACGACCATTATCACCATTATAACGACCATTATCACCAGTAGAAGGACCATTATCAACGCTGTAATGACCATTATCACCACTATAACAACCATTATCGCCACTATAACAACCATTATCACCACTATAACAACCATTATCACCACTATATGGACCATTATGACAACTATAACCACCACTATCACCACTTTAACAACCATTATCGCCACTATAACGACCATTATCACCACTATAACGGCCATTATCACCACTATAGCGACCATTATCAACACTATAACAACCATTATCACCACTATAACAACTATTATCACCACTATAACAACCATTATCACCACTATAACGGCCATTATCACCACTATAACGACCACTATCAACACCATAACCACCATTATCACCACTATATGGACCATTATCACCACTATAACGACCACTATCACCACTATAACAACCATTATCACCACTATAAGGACCATTATCACCACTATAACAACCATTATCACCACTATAACAACCATTATCACCACTATAAGGACCATTATCACCACTATAACAACCATTATCACCACTATAACGACCACTATCACCACTATAACAACCACTATCACCACTATAACAACTATTATCACCACTATAACAACCATTATCACCATTATAACGACCATTATCACCACTATATCAACCATTATCACCAGTAGAAGGACCATTATCAACGCTGTAATGACCATTATCACCACTATAACAACCATTATCACCACTATAACAACCATTACCACCACTATAAGGACCAATATCACCACTATAACAACCATTATCACCACTATAACGACCACTATCACCACTATAACAACCATTATCACCACTATAACAACTATTATCACCACTATAACGACCATTATCACCATTATAACGACCATTATCACCAGTAGAAGGACCATTATCAACGCTGTAATGACCATTATCACCACTATAACAACCATTATCGCCACTATAACAACCATTATCACCACTATAACAACCATTATCACCACTATATGGACCATTATGACAACTATAACCACCACTATCACCACTTTAACAACCATTATCGCCACTATAACGACCATATATCACCACTATAACGGCCATTATCACAACTATAGCGACCATTATCAACACTATAACCACCATTTTCAGCACTATATCAACCATTATCACCAGTAGAAGGACCATTATCAACGCTGTAGTGACCATTATCACCACTATAACGACCACTATCACCACTATAACAGCCATTATCACCACTATAACGACCATTATCACAACTATAACGACCAATATCACCTCTATAACAACTATTATCAGCACTATAACAACGATTATCACCACTATAACGACCATTATCACAACTATAACGACCATTATCACCACTATAACGACCATTATCACCACTATAACGGCCATTATCACCACTATAACAACCATTATCACCACTATAACAACCATTATCACCACTATATGGACCATTATGACAACTATAACCACCACTATCACCACTTTAACAACCATTATCGCCACTATAACGACCATTATCACCACTATAACGGCCATTATCACCACTATAGCGACCATTATCAACACTATAACAACCATTATCACCACTATAACAACTATTATCACCACTATAACAACCATTATCACCACTATAACGACCACTATCACCACTATAACAACCATTATCACCACTATAACAACTATTATCACCACTATAAAAACCATTATCACCACTATTACGACCACTATCAACACTATAACCACCATTATCACCACTATAACAACCATTATCACCACTATAACAACCATTATCGCCACTATAACAACCATTATCACCACTATAACAACCATTATCACCACTATATGGACCATTATGACAACTATAACCACCACTATCACCACTTTAACAACCATTATCGCCACTATAACGACCATATATCACCACTATAACGGCCATTATCACCACTATAGCGACCATTATCAACACTATAACCACCATTTTCAGCACTATATCAACCATTATCACCAGTAGAAGGACCATTATCAACGCTGTAGTGACCATTATCACGACTATAACGACCATTATCACCACTATAACGACCATTATCACCACTATAAGGACCATTATCACCACTATAACAACCATTATCACCACTATAACAACCATTATCACCACTATATGGACCATTATGACAACTATAACCACCACTATCACCACTTTAACAACCATTATCGCCACTATAACGACCATTATCACCACTATAACGGCCATTATCACCACTATAGCGACCACTATCAACACTATAACAGCCATTATCACCACTATAACAACTATTATCACCACTATAACAACCATTATCACCACTATAACGACCACTATCACCACTATAACAACCATTATCACCACTATAACAACTATTATCACCACTATAAAAACCATTATCACCACTATTACGACCACTATCAACACTATAACCACCATTATCACCACTATAACAACCATTATCACCACTATATGGACCATTATCACCACTATAACAACCATTATCACCATTATAACGACCACTATCACCACTATAACAACCATTATCACCACTATAACAACCATTATCACCACTATAACGACCACTATCACCACTATAACAACCATTATCACCACTATAACAACTATTATCACCACTATAAAAACCATTATCACCACTATTACGACCACTATCAACACTATAACCACCATTATCACCACTATAACAACCATTATCACCACTATAACAACCATTATCGCCACTATAACAACCATTATCACCATTATAACAACCATTATCACCACTATATGGACCATTATCACCACTATAACAACCATTATCACCATTATAACGACCACTATCACCACTATAACAACCATTATCACCACTATAACAACTATTATCACCACTATAATAACCATTACGACCACTATAACAACTATTATCACCACTATAACAACCATTATCACCACTATAACAACCATTATCACCACTATAACGACCACTACCACCACTATAACAACCATTATCACCACTATAACAACCATTATCACCACTATAACAACCATTATCACCACTATAAGGACCATTATCACCACTATAACAACCATTATCACCACTATAACGACCACTATCACCACTATAACAACCATTATCACCACTATAACAACTATTATCACCACTATAACAACCATTATCACCATTATAACAACCATTATCACCACTATATGGACCATTATCACCACTATAACAACCATTATCACCATTATAACGACCACTATCACCACTATAACAACCATTATCACCACTATAACAACTATTATCACCACTATAATAACCATTATCACCACTATAAGGACCATTATCACCACTATAACAACCATTATCACCACTATAACAACCATTATCACCACTATAAGGACCATTATCACCACTATAACAACCATTATCACCACTATAACGACCACTATCACCACTATAACAACCATTATCACCACTATAACAACTATTATCACCACTATAACAACCATTAACACCATTATAACAACCATTATCACCACTATATGGACCATTATCACCACTATAACAACCATTATCACCATTATAACGACCACTATCACCACTATAACAACCATTATCACCACTATAACAACTATTATCACCACTATAATAACCATTATGACCACTATAACAACTATTATCACCACTATAACAACCATTATCACCACAATAACAACCATTATCACCACTATAACGACCACTATCACCACTATAACAACCATTATCACCACTATAACAACCATTATCACCACTATAACAACCATTACCACCACTATAAGGACCATTATCACCACTATAACAACCATTATCACCACTATAACGACCACTATCACCACTATAACAACCATTATCACCACTATAACAACTATTATCACCACTATAACAACCATTATCACCATTATAACAACCATTATCACCACTATAACGGCCATTATCACCACTATAGCGACCATTATCAGCACTATAACCACCATTATCACCACTGTAAGGACCATTATCACCACTATAACAACCATTATCACCACCATAACAACCATTATCACCACTATAAGGACCATTATCACCACTATAACAACCATTATCACCACTATAACGACCACTATCACCACTATAATAACCATTATCACCACTATAACAACTATTATCACCACTATAACAACCATTATCACCATTATAACGACCATTATCACCACTATATCAACCATTATCACCAGTAGAAGGACCATTATCAACGCTGTAATGACCATTATCACCACTATAACAACCATTATCACCACTATAACGGCCATTATCACCACTATAGCGACCTTTGTCAACACTATAACCACCATTATCACCACTATATCAACCATTATCACCAGTAGAAGGACCATTATCAACACTGTAATGACCATTATCACCACTATAACGACCACTATCACCAATATAACCACCATTATCACCACTATAACAACCATTATCACCACTATATGGACCATTATCACCACTATAACGACCACTATCATCACTATAACAACCACTATCACCACTATAACAACTATTATCACCACTATAACAACCATTATCACCACTATAAGGACCATTATCACCACTATAACAACCATTATCACCATTATAACGACCACTATCACCACTATAACAACCATTATCACCACTATGTGGACCATTATGACAACTATAACCACCACTATCACCACTTTAACAACCATTATCGCCACTATAACGACCATTATCACCACTATAACGGCCATTATCACCACTATAGCGACCATTATCATCACTATAACAACCATTATCACCACTATAACAACTATTATCACCACTATAACAACCATTATCACCACTATAACGACCACTATCAACACCATAACCACCATTATCACCACTATATGGACCATCATCACCACTATAACGACCACTATCACCACTATAACAACCATTATCACCACTATAAGGACCATTATCACCACTATAACAACCATTATCACCATTATAACGACCATTATCACCACTATATCAACCATTATCACCAGTAGAAGGACCATTATCAACGCTGTAATGACCATTATCACCACTATAACAACCATTATCACCACTATAACAACCATTATCACCTCTATAAGGACCGTTATCACCACTATAACAACCATTATCACCACTATAACGACCACTGTCACCACTATAACAACCATTATCACCACTATAACAACTATTATCACCACTATAAAAACCATTATCACCACTATTACGACCACTATCAACACTATAACCACCATTATCACCACTATAACAACCATTATCACCACTATATGCACCATTATCACCACTATAACGACCACTATCACCACTATAACAACCATTATCACCACTATAAGGACCATTATCACCACTATAACAACCATTATCACCACTATAACGACCATTATCACCATTATAACGACCATTACCACCACTATATCAACCATTATCACCAGTAGAAGGACCATTATCAACGCTGTAATGACCATTATCACCTCTATAACAACCATTATCACCACTATAACAACCATTATCACCACTATAACAACCATTATCACCACTATAAGGACCATTATCACCACTATAACAACCATTATCACCACTATAACGACCATTATCACCATTATAACGACCATTACCACCACTATATCAACCATTATCACCAGTAGAAGGACCATTATCAACGCTGTAATGACCATTATCACCTCTATAACAACCATTATCACCACTATAACAACCATTATCGCCACTATAACAACCATTATCACCACTATATGGACCATTATCACCACTATAACGACCACTATCACCACTATAACAACCATTATCACCACTATAACAACCATTATCACCACTATAACGACCATTATCACCATTATAACGACCATTATCACCAGTAGAAGGACCATTATCAACGCTGTAATGACCATTATCACCACTATAACAACCATTATCGCCACTATAACAACCATTATCACCACTATATGGACCATTATGACAACTATAACCACCACTATCACCACTTTAACAACCATTATCGCCACTATAACGACCATATATCACCACTATAACGGCCATTATCACCACTATAGCGACCATTATCAACACTATAACCACCACTATCACCACTTTAACAACCATTATCGCCACTATAACGACCATTATCACCACTATAACGGCCATTATCACCACTATAGCGACCATTATCAACACTATAACAGCCATTATCACCACTATAACAACTATTATCACCACTATAACAACCATTATCACCACTATAACGACCACTATCACCACTATAACAACCATTATCACCACTATAACAACTATTATCACCACTATAAAAACCATTATCACCACTATTACGACCACTATCAACACTATAACCACCATTATCACCACTATAACAACCATTATAACCACTATATGGACCATTATCACCACTATAACGACCACTATCACCACTATAACGGCCATTATCACCACTATAGCGACCATTATCAGCACTATAACCACCATTATCACCACTATAACGACCACTATCAACACTATAACGGCCATTATCACCACTATAGCGACCTTTATCAACACTATAACGACCATTATCAACACTATAACCACCATTATCACCACTATATCAACCATTATCACCAGTAGAAGGACCATTATCAACACTGTAATGACCATTATCACCACTATAATGACCACTATCACCACTATAACAACCATTATCACCACTACAACAACTATTATCACCACTATAACAACCATTATCACCACTATAACGACCATTATCACCCCTATAACGACCATTATCACCACTATAACGGCCATTATCACCACTATAGCGACCATTATCAGCACTATAACCACCATTATCACCACTATAAGGACCATTATCACCACTATAACAACCATTATCACCACCATAACAACCATTATCACCACTATAAGGACCATTATCACCACTATAACAACCATTATCACCACTATAACAACCATTATCACCACTATAAGGAGCATTATCACCACTATAACAACCATTATCGCCACTATAACAACCATTATCACCACTATATGGACCATTATGACAACTATAACCACCACTATCACCACTTTAACAACCATTATCGCCACTATAACGACCATATATCACCACTATAACGGCCATTATCACCACTATAGCGACCATTATCAACACTATAACCACCACTATCACCACTTTAACAACCATTATCGCCACTATAACGACCATTATCACCACTATAACGGCCATTATCACCACTATAGCGACCATTATCAACACTATAACAGCCATTATCACCACTATAACAACTATTATCACCACTATAACAACCATTATCACCACTATAACGACCACTATCACCACTATAGCGACCTTTATCAACACTATAACGACCATTATCAACACTATAACCACCATTATCACCACTATATCAACCATTATCACCAGTAGAAGGACCATTATCAACACTGTAATGACCATTATCACCACTATAATGACCACTATCACCACTATAACAACCATTATCACCACTACAACAACTATTATCACCACTATAACAACCATTATCACCACTATAACGACCATTATCACCCCTATAACGACCATTATCACCACTATAACGGCCATTATCACCACTATAGCGACCATTATCAGCACTATAACCACCATTATCACCACTATAAGGACCATTATCACCACTATAACAACCATTATCACCACCATAACAACCATTATCACCACTATAAGGACCATTATCACCACTATAACAACCATTATCACCACTATAACAACCATTATCACCACTATAAGGAGCATTATCACCACTATAACAACCATTATCACCACTATAACGACCACTATCACCACTATAACAACCATTATCACCACTATAACAACTATTATCACCACTATAACAACCATTATCACCATTATAACAACCATTATCACCACTATATGGACCATTATCACCACTATAACAACCATTATCACCATTATAACGACCACTATCACCACTATAACAACTATTATCACCACTATAATAACCATTATGACCACTATAACAACTATTATCACCACTATAACAACCATTATCACCACTATAACAACCATTATCACCACTATAACGACCACTATCACCACTATGACAACCATTATCACCACTATAACAACCATTATCACCACTATAACAACCATTATCACCACTATAAGGACCATTATCACCACTATAACAACCATTATCACCACTATAACGACCACTATCACCACTATAACAACCATTATCACCACTATAACAACTATTATCACCACTATAACAACCATTATCACCATTATAACAACCATTATCACCACTATATGGACCATTATCACCACTATTACAACCATTATCACCATTATAACGACCACTATCACCACTATAACAACCATTATCACCACTATAACAACTATTATCACCACTATAATAACCATTATGACCACTATAACAACTATTATCACCACTATAACAACCATTATCACCACTATAACAACCATTATCACCACTATAACGACCACTATCACCACTATAACAACCATTATCACCACTATAACAACTATTATCACCACTATAATAACCATTATCACCACTATAACAACTATTATCACCACTATAACAACCATTATCACCACTATAACGACCATTATCACCACTATAACGGCCATTATCACCACTATAACAACCATTATCACCACTATAACGGCCATTATCACCACTATAACGACCACTATCAACACCATAACCACCATTATCACCACTATATGGACCATTATCACCACTATAACGACCACTATCACCACTATAACAACCATTATCACCACTAAAAGGACCATTATCACCACTATAACAACCATTATCACCACTATAACAACCATTATCACCACTATAAGGACCATTATCACCACTATAACAACCATTATCACCACTATAACGACCACTATCACCACTATAACAACCACTATCACCACTATAACAACTATTATCACCACTATAACAACCATTATCACCATTATAACGACCATTATCACCACTATATCAACCATTATCACCAGTAGAAGGACCATTATCAACGCTGTAATGACCATTATCACCACTATAACAACCATTATCACCACTATAACGGCCATTATCACCACTATAGCGACCATTATCATCACTATAACAACCATTATCACCACTATGACAACTATTATCACCACTATAACAACCATTATCACCACTATAACGACCACTATCAACACCATAACCACCATTATCACCACTATATGGACCATCATCACCACTATAACGACCACTATCACCACTATAACAACCATTATCACCACTATAACAACCATTATCGCCACTATAACAACCATTATCACCACTATAACAACCATTATCACCACTATATGGACCATTATGACAACTATAACCACCACTATCACCACTTTAACAACCATTATCACCACTATAACGACCACTATCACCACTATAACAACCATTATCACCACTATAACAACTATTATCACCACTATAAAAACCATTATCACCACTATAACGACCACTATCACCACTATAACAACCATTATCACCACTATAACAACCATTATCGCCACTATAACAACCATTATCACCACTATAACGACCATTATCACCACTATAACGGCCATTATCACCACTATAGCGACCATTATCAACACTATAACAGCCATTATCACCACTATAACAACTATTATCACCACTATAACAACCATTATCACCACTATAACGACCACTATCACCACTATAACAACCATTATCACCACTATAACAACTATTATCACCACTATAAAAACCATTATCACCACTATTACGACCACTATCAACACTATAACCATCATTATCACCACTATAACAACCATTATCACCACTATATGGACCATTATCACCACTATAACGACCACTATCACCACTATAACGGCCATTATCACCACTATAGCGACCATTATCAGCACTATAACCACCATTATCACCACTATAACGACCACTATCAACACTATAACGGCCATTATCACCACTATAACAACTATTATCACCACTATAACAACCATTATCACCATTATAACGACCATTATCACCACTATATCAACCATTATCACCAGTAGAAGGACCATTATCAACGCTGTAATGACCATTATCACCACTATAACAACCATTATCACCACTATAACGGCCATTATCACCACTATAGCGACCTTTGTCAACACTATAACCACCATTATCACCACTATATCAACCATTATCACCAGTAGAAGGACCATTATCAACACTGTAATGACCATTATCACCACTATAACGACCACTATCACCACTATAACCACCATTATCACCACTATAACAACCATTATCACCACTATATGGACCATTATCACCACTATAACGACCACTATCATCACTATAACAACCACTATCACCACTATAACAACTATTATCACCACTATAACAACCATTATCACCACTATAAGGACCATTATCACCACTATAACAACCATTATCACCATTATAACGACCACTATCACCACTATAACAACCATTATCACCACTATGTGGACCATTATGACAACTATAACCACCACTATCACCACTTTAACAACCATTATCGCCACTATAACGACCATTATCACCACTATAACGGCCATTATCACCACTATAGCGACCATTATCATCACTATAACAACCATTATCACCACTATGACAACTATTATCACCACTATAACAACCATTATCACCACTATAACGACCACTATCAACACCATAACCACCATTATCACCACTATATGGACCATCATCACCACTATAACGACCACTATCACCACTATAACAACCATTATCACCACTATAAGGACCATTATCACCACTATAACAACCATTATCACCATTATAACGACCATTATCACCACTATATCAACCATTATCACCAGTAGAAGGACCATTATCAACGCTGTAATGACCATTATCTCCACTATAACAACCATTATCACCACTATAACAACCATTATCACCTCTATAAGGACCATTATCACCACTATAACAACCATTATCACCACTATAACAACTATTATCATCACTATAACAACCATTATCACCACTATAACGACCATTATCACCCCTATAACGACCATTATCACCACTATAACGGCCATTATCACCACTATAGCGACCATTATCAGCACTAGAACCACCATTATCACCACTATAACGACCACTATCAACACTATAACGGCCATTATCACCACTATAGCGACCTTTATCAACACTATAACCACCATTATCACCTCTATATCAACCATTATCACCAGTAGAAGGACCATTATCAACGCTGTAATGACCATTATCACCTCTATAACAACCATTATCACCTCTATAACAACCATTATCACCACTATAACAACCATTGTCACCACTATAACAACCATTATCACCACTATATGGACCATTATCGCCACTATAACGACCACTATCACCAATATAACAACCATTATCACCACTATAACAACTATTATCACCACTATAACAACCATTATCACCACTATAAGGACCATTATCACCACTATAACAACCATTATCACCACTATAACGACCACTATCACCACTATAACAACCATTATCACCACTATAACAACTATTATCACCACTATATGGACCATTATCACCACTATAACGACCACTATCACCACTATAACAACCATTATCACCACTATAAGGACCATTATCACCACTATAACAACCATTATCACCACTATAACGGCCATTATCACCACTATAGCGACCTTTGTCAACACTATAACCACCATTATCACCAGTATATCAACCATTATCACTAGTAGAAGGACCATTATCAACACTGTAATGACCATTATCACCACTATAACGACCACTATCACCACTATAACCACCATTATCACCACTATAACAACCATTATCACCACTATATGGACCATTATCACCACTATAACGACCACTATCATCACTATAACAACCACTATCACCACTATAACAACTATTATCACCACTATAACAACCATTATCACCACTATAAGGACCATTATCACCACTATAACAACCATTATCACCATTATAACGACCACTATCACCACTATAACAACCATTATCACCACTATAACAACTATTATCACCACTATAACAACCATTATCACCACTACAACAACTATTATCACCACTGTAACAACCATTATCACCACTATAACGACCATTATCACCACTATAACGGCCATTATCACCACTATAACAACCATTATCACCACTATAACAATCATTATCACCACTATATGGACCATTATGACAACTATAACCACCACTATCACCACTTTAACAACCATTATCGCCACTATAACGACCATTATCACCACTATAACGGCCATTATCACCACTATAGCGACCATTATCAACACTATAACAGCCATTATCACCACTATAACAACTATTATCACCACTATAACAACCATTATCACCACTATAACGACCACTATCACCACTATAACAACCATTATCACCACTATAACAACTATTATCACCACTATAAAAACCATTATCACCACTATTACGACCACTATCAACACTATAACCATCATTATCACCACTATAACAACCATTATCACCACTATAAGGACCATTATCACCACTATAACAACCACTATCACCACCATAACAACCATTATCACCACTATAAGGACCATTATCACCACTATAACAACCATTATCACCACTATAACAACCATTATCACCACTATAAGGAGCATTATCACCACTATAACAACCATTATCACCACTATAACGACCACTATCACCACTATAACAACCATTATCACCACTATAACAACTATTATCACCACTATAACAACCATTATCACCATTATAACAACCATTATCACCACTATATGGACCATTATCACCACTATAACAACCATTATCACCATTATAACGACCACTATCACCACTATAACAACCATTATCACCACTATAACAACTATTATCACCACTATAATAACCATTATGACCACTATAACAACTATTATCACCACTATAACAACCATTATCACCACTATAACAACCATTATCACCACTATAACGACCACTATCACCACTATAACAACCATTATCACCACTATAACAACCATTATCACCACTATAACAACCATTATCACCACTATAAGGACCATTATCACCACTATAACAACCATTATCACCACTATAACGACCACTATCACCACTATAACAACCATTATCACCACTATAACAACTATTATCACCACTATAACAACCATTATCACCATTATAACAACCATTATCACCACTATATGGACCATTATCACCACTATTACAACCATTATCACCACTATAACGACCACTATCACCACTATAACAACCATTATCACCACTATAACAACCATTATCGCCACTATAACAACCATTATCACCACTACAACAACTATTATCACCACTATAACAACCATTATCACCACTATAACGACCATTATCACCCCTATAACGACCATTATCACCACTATAACGGCCATTATCACCACTATAGCGACCATTATCAGCACTATAACCACCATTATCACCACTATAAGGACCATTATCACCACTATAACAACCATTATCACCACCATAACAACCATTATCACCACTATAAGGACCATTATCACCACTATAACAACCATTATCACCACTATAACAACCATTATCACCACTATAAGGAGCATTATCACCACTATAACAACCATTATCGCCACTATAACAACCATTATCACCACTATATGGACCATTATGACAACTATAACCACCACTATCACCACTTTAACAACCATTATCGCCACTATAACGACCATATATCACCACTATAACGGCCATTATCACCACTATAGCGACCATTATCAACACTATAACCACCACTATCACCACTTTAACAACCATTATCGCCACTATAACGACCATTATCACCACTATAACGGCCATTATCACCACTATAGCGACCATTATCAACACTATAACAGCCATTATCACCACTATAACAACTATTATCACCACTATAACAACCATTATCACCACTATAACGACCACTATCACCACTATAGCGACCTTTATCAACACTATAACGACCATTATCAACACTATAACCACCATTATCACCACTATATCAACCATTATCACCAGTAGAAGGACCATTATCAACACTGTAATGACCATTATCACCACTATAATGACCACTATCACCACTATAACAACCATTATCACCACTACAACAACTATTATCACCACTATAACAACCATTATCACCACTATAACGACCATTATCACCCCTATAACGACCATTATCACCACTATAACGGCCATTATCACCACTATAGCGACCATTATCAGCACTATAACCACCATTATCACCACTATAAGGACCATTATCACCACTATAACAACCATTATCACCACCATAACAACCATTATCACCACTATAAGGACCATTATCACCACTATAACAACCATTATCACCACTATAACAACCATTATCACCACTATAAGGAGCATTATCACCACTATAACAACCATTATCACCACTATAACGACCACTATCACCACTATAACAACCATTATCACCACTATAACAACTATTATCACCACTATAACAACCATTATCACCATTATAACAACCATTATCACCACTATATGGACCATTATCACCACTATAACAACCATTATCACCATTATAACGACCACTATCACCACTATAACAACTATTATCACCACTATAATAACCATTATGACCACTATAACAACTATTATCACCACTATAACAACCATTATCACCACTATAACAACCATTATCACCACTATAACGACCACTATCACCACTATAACAACCATTATCACCACTATAACAACCATTATCACCACTATAACAACCATTATCACCACTATAAGGACCATTATCACCACTATAACAACCATTATCACCACTATAACGACCACTATCACCACTATAACAACCATTATCACCACTATAACAACTATTATCACCACTATAACAACCATTATCACCATTATAACAACCATTATCACCACTATATGGACCATTATCACCACTATTACAACCATTATCACCATTATAACGACCACTATCACCACTATAACAACCATTATCACCACTATAACAACTATTATCACCACTATAATAACCATTATGACCACTATAACAACTATTATCACCACTATAACAACCATTATCACCACTATAACAACCATTATCACCACTATAACGACCACTATCACCACTATAACAACCATTATCACCACTATAACAACTATTATCACCACTATAATAACCATTATCACCACTATAACAACTATTATCACCACTATAACAACCATTATCACCACTATAACGACCATTATCACCACTATAACGGCCATTATCACCACTATAACAACCATTATCACCACTATAACGGCCATTATCACCACTATAACGACCACTATCAACACCATAACCACCATTATCACCACTATATGGACCATTATCACCACTATAACGACCACTATCACCACTATAACAACCATTATCACCACTAAAAGGACCATTATCACCACTATAACAACCATTATCACCACTATAACAACCATTATCACCACTATAAGGACCATTATCACCACTATAACAACCATTATCACCACTATAACGACCACTATCACCACTATAACAACCACTATCACCACTATAACAACTATTATCACCACTATAACAACCATTATCACCATTATAACGACCATTATCACCACTATATCAACCATTATCACCAGTAGAAGGACCATTATCAACGCTGTAATGACCATTATCACCACTATAACAACCATTATCACCACTATAACAACCATTACCACCACTATAAGGACCAATATCACCACTATAACAACCATTATCACCACTATAACGACCACTATCACCACTATAACAACCATTATCACCACTATAACAACTATTATCACCACTATAACGACCATTATCACCATTATAACGACCATTATCACCAGTAGAAGGACCATTATCAACGCTGTAATGACCATTATCACCACTATAACAACCATTATCGCCACTATAACAACCATTATCACCACTATAACAACCATTATCACCACTATATGGACCATTATGACAACTATAACCACCACTATCACCACTTTAACAACCATTATCACCACTATAACGACCACTATCACCACTATAACAACCATTATCACCACTATAACAACTATTATCACCACTATAAAAACCATTATCACCACTATAACGACCACTATCACCACTATAACAACCATTATCACCACTATAACAACCATTATCGCCACTATAACAACCATTATCACCACTATAACGACCATTATCACCACTATAACGGCCATTATCACCACTATAGCGACCATTATCAACACTATAACAGCCATTATCACCACTATAACAACTATTATCACCACTATAACAACCATTATCACCACTATAACGACCACTATCACCACTATAACAACCATTATCACCACTATAACAACTATTATCACCACTATAAAAACCATTATCACCACTATTACGACCACTATCAACACTATAACCATCATTATCACCACTATAACAACCATTATCACCACTATATGGACCATTATCACCACTATAACGACCACTATCACCACTATAACGGCCATTATCACCACTATAGCGACCATTATCAGCACTATAACCACCATTATCACCACTATAACGACCACTATCAACACTATAACGGCCATTATCACCACTATAACAACTATTATCACCACTATAACAACCATTATCACCATTATAACGACCATTATCACCACTATATCAACCATTATCACCAGTAGAAGGACCATTATCAACGCTGTAATGACCATTATCACCACTATAACAACCATTATCACCACTATAACGGCCATTATCACCACTATAGCGACCTTTGTCAACACTATAACCACCATTATCACCACTATATCAACCATTATCACCAGTAGAAGGACCATTATCAACACTGTAATGACCATTATCACCACTATAACGACCACTATCACCACTATAACCACCATTATCACCACTATAACAACCATTATCACCACTATATGGACCATTATCACCACTATAACGACCACTATCATCACTATAACAACCACTATCACCACTATAACAACTATTATCACCACTATAACAACCATTATCACCACTATAAGGACCATTATCACCACTATAACAACCATTATCACCATTATAACGACCACTATCACCACTATAACAACCATTATCACCACTATGTGGACCATTATGACAACTATAACCACCACTATCACCACTTTAACAACCATTATCGCCACTATAACGACCATTATCACCACTATAACGGCCATTATCACCACTATAGCGACCATTATCATCACTATAACAACCATTATCACCACTATAACAACTATTATCACCACTATAACAACCATCATCACCACTATAACGACCACTATCACCACTATAACAACCATTATCACCACTATAAGGACCATTATCACCACTATAACAACCATTATCACCATTATAACGACCATTATCACCACTATATCAACCATTATCACCAGTAGAAGGACCATTATCAACGCTGTAATGACCATTATCACCTCTATAACAACCATTATCACCTCTATAACAACCATTATCACCACTATAACAACCATTGTCACCACTATAACAACCATTATCACCACTATATGGACCATTATCGCCACTATAACGACCACTATCACCAATATAACAACCATTATCACCACTATAACAACTATTATCACCACTATAACAACCATTATCACCACTATAAGGACCATTATCACCACTATAACAACCATTATCACCACTATAACGACCACTATCACCACTATAACAACCATTATCACCACTATAACAACTATTATCACCACTATATGGACCATTATCACCACTATAACGACCACTATCACCACTATAACAACCATTATCACCACTATAAGGACCATTATCACCACTATAACAACCATTATCACCACTATAACGGCCATTATCACCACTATAGCGACCTTTGTCAACACTATAACCACCATTATCACCAGTATATCAACCATTATCACTAGTAGAAGGACCATTATCAACACTGTAATGACCATTATCACCACTATAACGACCACTATCACCACTATAACCACCATTATCACCACTATAACAACCATTATCACCACTATATGGACCATTATCACCACTATAACGACCACTATCATCACTATAACAACCACTATCACCACTATAACAACTATTATCACCACTATAACAACCATTATCACCACTATAAGGACCATTATCACCACTATAACAACCATTATCACCATTATAACGACCACTATCACCACTATAACAACCATTATCACCACTATAACAACTATTATCACCACTATAACAACCATTATCACCACTACAACAACTATTATCACCACTGTAACAACCATTATCACCACTATAACGACCATTATCACCACTATAACGGCCATTATCACCACTATAACAACCATTATCACCACTATAACAATCATTATCACCACTATATGGACCATTATGACAACTATAACCACCACTATCACCACTTTAACAACCATTATCGCCACTATAACGACCATTATCACCACTATAACGGCCATTATCACCACTATAGCGACCATTATCAACACTATAACAGCCATTATCACCACTATAACAACTATTATCACCACTATAACAACCATTATCACCACTATAACGACCACTATCACCACTATAACAACCATTATCACCACTATAACAACTATTATCACCACTATAAAAACCATTATCACCACTATTACGACCACTATCAACACTATAACCATCATTATCACCACTATAACAACCATTATCACCACTATAAGGACCATTATCACCACTATAACAACCACTATCACCACCATAACAACCATTATCACCACTATAAGGACCATTATCACCACTATAACAACCATTATCACCACTATAACAACCATTATCACCACTATAAGGAGCATTATCACCACTATAACAACCATTATCACCACTATAACGACCACTATCACCACTATAACAACCATTATCACCACTATAACAACTATTATCACCACTATAACAACCATTATCACCATTATAACAACCATTATCACCACTATATGGACCATTATCACCACTATAACAACCATTATCACCATTATAACGACCACTATCACCACTATAACAACCATTATCACCACTATAACAACTATTATCACCACTATAATAACCATTATGACCACTATAACAACTATTATCACCACTATAACAACCATTATCACCACTATAACAACCATTATCACCACTATAACGACCACTATCACCACTATAACAACCATTATCACCACTATAACAACCATTATCACCACTATAACAACCATTATCACCACTATAAGGACCATTATCACCACTATAACAACCATTATCACCACTATAACGACCACTATCACCACTATAACAACCATTATCACCACTATAACAACTATTATCACCACTATAACAACCATTATCACCATTATAACAACCATTATCACCACTATATGGACCATTATCACCACTATTACAACCATTATCACCATTATAACGACCACTATCACCACTATAACAACCATTATCACCACTATAACAACTATTATCACCACTATAATAACCATTATGACCACTATAACAACTATTATCACCACTATAACAACCATTATCACCACTATAACAACCATTATCACCACTATAACGGCCATTATCACCACTATAACGACCACTATCAACACCATAACCACCATTATCACCACTATATGGACCATTATCACCACTATAACGACCACTATCACCACTATAACAACCATTATCACCACTAAAAGGACCATTATCACCACTATAACAACCATTATCACCACTATAACAACCATTATCACCACTATAAGGACCATTATCACCACTATAACAACCATTATCACCACTATAACGACCACTATCACCACTATAACAACCACTATCACCACTATAACAACTATTATCACCACTATAACAACCATTATCACCATTATAACGACCATTATCACCACTATATCAACCATTATCACCAGTAGAAGGACCATTATCAACGCTGTAATGACCATTATCACCACTATAACAACCATTATCACCACTATAACAACCATTACCACCACTATAAGGACCAATATCACCACTATAACAACCATTATCACCACTATAACGACCACTATCACCACTATAACAACCATTATCACCACTATAACAACTATTATCACCACTATAACGACCATTATCACCATTATAACGACCATTATCACCAGTAGAAGGACCATTATCAACGCTGTAATGACCATTATCACCACTATAACAACCATTATCGCCACTATAACAACCATTATCACCACTATAACAACCATTATCACCACTATATGGACCATTATGACAACTATAACCACCACTATCACCACTTTAACAACCATTATCACCACTATAACGACCACTATCACCACTATAACAACCATTATCACCACTATAACAACTATTATCACCACTATAAAAACCATTATCACCACTATAACGACCACTATCACCACTATAACAACCATTATCACCACTATAACAACCATTATCGCCACTATAACAACCATTATCACCACTATAACGACCATTATCACCACTATAACGGCCATTATCACCACTATAGCGACCATTATCAACACTATAACAGCCATTATCACCACTATAACAACTATTATCACCACTATAACAACCATTATCACCACTATAACGACCACTATCACCACTATAACAACCATTATCACCACTATAACAACTATTATCACCACTATAAAAACCATTATCACCACTATTACGACCACTATCAACACTATAACCATCATTATCACCACTATAACAACCATTATCACCACTATATGGACCATTATCACCACTATAACGACCACTATCACCACTATAACGGCCATTATCACCACTATAGCGACCATTATCAGCACTATAACCACCATTATCACCACTATAACGACCACTATCAACACTATAACGGCCATTATCACCACTATAACAACTATTATCACCACTATAACAACCATTATCACCATTATAACGACCATTATCACCACTATATCAACCATTATCACCAGTAGAAGGACCATTATCAACGCTGTAATGACCATTATCACCACTATAACAACCATTATCACCACTATAACGGCCATTATCACCACTATAGCGACCTTTGTCAACACTATAACCACCATTATCACCACTATATCAACCATTATCACCAGTAGAAGGACCATTATCAACACTGTAATGACCATTATCACCACTATAACGACCACTATCACCACTATAACCACCATTATCACCACTATAACAACCATTATCACCACTATATGGACCATTATCACCACTATAACGACCACTATCATCACTATAACAACCACTATCACCACTATAACAACTATTATCACCACTATAACAACCATTATCACCACTATAAGGACCATTATCACCACTATAACAACCATTATCACCATCTAAACGACCACTATCACCACTATAACAACCATTATCACCACTATGTGGACCATTATGACAACTATAACCACCACTATCACCACTTTAACAACCATTATCGCCACTATAACGACCATTATCACCACTATAACGGCCATTATCACCACTATAGCGACCATTATCATCACTATAACAACCATTATCACCACTATAACAACTATTATCACCACTATAACAACCATTATCACCACTATAACGACCACTATCAACACCATAACCACCATTATCACCACTATATGGACCATCATCACCACTATAACGACCACTATCACCACTATAACAACCATTATCACCACTATAAGGACCATTATCACCACTATAACAACCATTATCACCATTATAACGACCATTATCACCACTATATCAACCATTATCACCAGTAGAAGGACCATTATCAACGCTGTAATGACCATTATCACCACTATAACAACCATTATCACCACTATAACAACCATTATCACCTCTATAAGGACCATTATCACCACTATAACAACCATTATCACCACTATAACAACTATTATCATCACTATAACAACCATTATCACCACTATAACGACCATTATCACCCCTATAACGACCATTATCACCACTATAACGGCCATTATCACCACTATAGCGACCATTATCAGCACTAGAACCACCATTATCACCACTATAACGACCACTATCAACACTATAACGGCCATTATCACCACTATAGCGACCTTTATCAACACTATAACCACCATTATCACCTCTATATCAACCATTATCACCAGTAGAAGGACCATTATCAACGCTGTAATGACCATTATCACCTCTATAACAACCATTATCACCTCTATAACAACCATTATCACCACTATAACAACCATTGTCACCACTATAACAACCATTATCACCACTATATGGACCATTATCGCCACTATAACGACCACTATCACCAATATAACAACCATTATCACCACTATAACAACTATTATCACCACTATAATAACCATTATCACCACTATAAGGACCATTATCACCACTATAACAACCATTATCACCACTATAACGACCACTATCACCACTATAACAACCATTATCACCACTATAACAACTATTATCACCACTATATGGACCATTATCACCACTATAACGACCACTATCACCACTATAACAACCATTATCACCACTATAAGGACCATTATCACCACTATAACAACCATTATCACCACTATAACGGCCATTATCACCACTATAGCGACCTTTGTCAACACTATAACCACCATTATCACCACTATATCAACCATTATCACTAGTAGAAGGACCATTATCAACACTGTAATGACCATTATCACCACTATAACGACCACTATCACCACTATAACCACCATTATCACCACTATAACAACCATTATCACCACTATATGGACCATTATCACCACTATAACGACCACTATCATCACTATAACAACCACTATCACCACTATAACAACTATTATCACCACTATAACAACCATTATCACCACTATAAGGACCATTATCACCACTATAACAACCATTATCACCATTATAACGACCACTATCACCACTATAACAACCATTATCACCACTATAACAACTATTATCACCACTATAACAACCATTATCACCACTACAACAACTATTATCACCACTGTAACAACCATTATCACCACTATAACGACCATTATCACCACTATAACGGCCATTATCACCACTATAACAACCATTATCACCACTATAACAATCATTATCACCACTATATGGACCATTATGACAACTATAACCACCACTATCACCACTTTAACAACCATTATCGCCACTATAACGACCATTATCACCACTATAACGGCCATTATCACCACTATAGCGACCATTATCAACACTATAACAGCCATTATCACCACTATAACAACTATTATCACCACTATAACAACCATTATCACCACTATAACGACCACTATCACCACTATAACAACCATTATCACCACTATAACAACTATTATCACCACTATAAAAACCATTATCACCACTATTACGACCACTATCAACACTATAACCATCATTATCACCACTATAACAACCATTATCACCACTATATGGACCATTATCACCACTATAACGACCACTATCACCACTATAACGGCCATTATCACCACTATAGCGACCATTATCAGCACTATAACCACCATTATCACCACTATAACGACCACTATCAACACTATAACGGCCATTATCACCACTATAACAACTATTATCACCACTATAACAACCATTATCACCATTATAACGACCATTATCACCACTATATCAACCATTATCACCACTATGTGGACCATTATGACAACTATAACCACCACTATCACCACTTTAACAACCATTATCGCCACTATAACGACCATTATCACCACTATAACGGCCATTATCACCACTATAGCGACCATTATCATCACTATAACAACCATTATCACCACTATAACAACTATTATCACCACTATAACAACCATTATCACCACTATAACGACCACTATCAACACCATAACCACCATTATCACCACTATATGGACCATCATCACCACTATAACGACCACTATCACCACTATAACAACCATTATCACCACTATAAGGACCATTATCACCACTATAACAACCATTATCACCATTATAACGACCATTATCACCACTATATCAACCATTATCACCAGTAGAAGGACCATTATCAACGCTGTAATGACCATTATCAACGCTGTAATGACCATTATCACCACTATAACAACCATTATCACCACTATAACAACCATTATCACCTCTATAAGGACCATTATCACCACTATAACAACCATTATCACCACTATAACGACCACTATCACCACTATAACAACCATTATCACCACTATAACAACTATTATCACCACTATAAAAACCATTATCACCACTATTACGACCACTATCAACACTATAACCACCATTATCACCACTATAACAACCATTATCACCACTATATGGACCATTATCACCACTATAACGACCACTATCACCACTATAACAACCATTATCACCACTATAAGGACCATTATCACCACTATAACAACCATTATCACCACTATAACGACCATTATCACCATTATAACGACCATTACCACCACTACATCAACCATTATCACCAGTAGAAGGACCATTATCAACGCTGTAATGACCATTATCACCTCTATAACAACCATTATCACCACTATAACAACCATTATCGCCACTATAACAACCATTATCACCACTATATGGACCATTATCACCACTATAACGACCACTATCACCACTATAACAACCATTATCACCACTATAAGGACCATTATCACCACTATAACAACCATTATCACCACTATAACAACCATTATCACCACTATAACGACCATTATCACCATTATAACGACCATTATCACCAGTAGAAGGACCATTATCAACGCTGTAATGACCATTATCACCACTATAACAACCATTATCGCCACTATAACAACCATTATCACCACTATATGGACCATTATGACAACTATAACCACCACTATCACCACTTTAACAACCATTATCGCCACTATAACGACCATATATCACCACTATTACGGCCATTATCACCACTATAGCGACCATTATCAACACTATAACCACCATTATCACCACTATATCAACCATTATCACCAGTAGAAGGACCATTATCAACACTGTAATGACCATTATCACCACTATAATGACCACTATCACCACTATAACAACTATTATCACCACTATAAAAACCATTATCACCACTATTACGACCACTATCAACACTATAAAAACCATTATCACCACTATTACGACCACTATCAACACTATAACCACCATTATCACCACTATAACAACCATTATCACCACTATAACGACCACTATCACCACTATAACGGCCATTATCACCACTATAGCGACCATTATCAGCACTATAACCACCATTATCACCACTATAACGACCACTATCAACACTATAACGGCCATTATCACCACTATAGCGACCTTTATCAACACTATAACGACCATTATCAACACTATAACCACCATTATCACCACTATATCAACCATTATCACCAGTAGAAGGACCATTATCAACACTGTAATGACCATTATCACCACTATAATGACCACTATCACCACTATAACAACCATTATCACCACTACAACAACTATTATCACCACTATAACAACCATTATCACCACTATAACGACCATTATCACCCCTATAACGACCATTATCACCACTATAACGGCCATTATCACCACTATAACAACCATTATCAGCACTATAACCACCATTATCACCACTATAAGGACCATTATCACCACTATAACAACCATTATCACCACCATAACAACCATTATCACCACTATAAGGACCATTATCACCACTATAACAACCATTATCACCACTATAACAACCATTATCACCACTATAAGGACCATTATCACCACTATAACAACCATTATCACCACTATAACGACCACTATCACCACTATAACAACCATTATCACCACTATAACAACTATTATCACCACTATAACAACCATTATCACCATTATAACAACCATTATCACCACTATATGGACCATTATCACCACTATAACAACCATTATCACCATTATAACGACCACTATCACCACTATAACAACCATTATCACCACTATAACAACTATTATCACCACTATAATAACCATTATGACCACTATAACAACTATTATCACCACTATAACAACCATTATCACCACTATAACAACCATTATCACCACTATAACGACCACTATCACCATTATAACAACCATTATCACCACTATAACAACCATTATCACCACTATAACAACCATTATCACCACTATAAGGACCATTATCACCACTATAACAACCATTATCACCACTATAACGACCACTATCACCACTATAACAACCATTATCACCACTATAACAACTATTATCACCACTATAACAACCATTATCACCATTATAACAACCATTATCACCACTATATGGACCATTATCACCACTATAACAACCATTATCACCATTATAACGACCACTATCACCACTATAACAACCATTATCACCACTATAACAACTATTATCACCACTATAATAACCATTATCACCACTATAAGGACCATTATCACCACTATAACAACCATTATCACCACTATAACAACCATTATCACCACTATAAGGACCATTATCACCACTATAAAAACCATTATCACCACTATAACGACCACTATCACCACTATAACAACCATTATCACCACTATAACAACTATTATCACCACTATAACAACCATTATCACCATTATAACAACCATTATCACCACTATATGGACCATTATCACCACTATAACAACCATTATCACCATTATAACGACCACTATCACCACTATAACAACCATTATCACCACTATAACAACTATTATCACCACTATAATAACCATTATGACCACTATAACAACTATTATCACCACTATAACAACCATTATCACCACTATAACAACCATTATCACCACTATAACGACCACTATCACCACTATAACAACCATTATCACCACTATAACAACCATTATCACCACTATAACAACCATTACCACCACTATAAGGACCATTATCACCACTATAACAACCATTATCACCACTATAACGACCACTATCACCACTATAACAACCATTATCACCACTATAACAACTATTATCACCACTATAACAACCATTATCACCATTATAACAACCATTATCACCACTATAACGGCCACTATCACCACTATAGCGACCATTATCAGCACTATATCCACCATTATCACCACTATAAGGACCATTATCACCACCATAACAACCATTATCACCACCATAACAACCATTATCACCACTATAAGGACCATTATCACCACTATAACAACCATTATCACCACTATAACGACCACTATCACCACTATAACAACCATTATCACCACTATAACAACTATTATCACCACTATAACAACCATTATCACCATTATAACGACCATTATCACCACTATATCAACCATTATCACCAGTAGAAGGACCATTATCAACGCTGTAATGACCATTATCACCACTATAACAACCATTATCACCACTATAAGGCCCATTATCACCACTATAACAACCATTATCAGCATTATAACGACCACTATCACCACTATAACAACCATTATCACCACTATGTGGACCATTATGACAACTATAACCACCACTATCACCACTTTAACAACCATTATCGCCACTATAACGACCATTATCACCACCATAACGGCCATTATCACCACTATAGCGACCATTATCATCACTATAACAACCATTATCACCACTATAACAACTATTATCACCACTATAACAACCATTATCACCACTATAACGACCACTATCAACACCATACCCACCATTATCACCACTATATGGACCATCATCACCACTATAACGACCACTATCACCACTATAACAACCATTATCACCACTATAAGGACCATTATCACCACTATAACAACCATTATCACCATTATAACGACCATTATCACCACTATATCAACCATTATCACCAGTAGAAGGACCATTATCAACGCTGTAATGACCATTATCACCACTATAACAACCATTATCACCACTATAACAACCATTATCACCTCTATAAGGACCGTTATCACCACTATAACAACCATTATCACCACTATAACGACCACTGTCACCACTATAACAACCATTATCACCACTATAACAACTATTATCACCACTATAAAAACCATTATCACCACTATTACGACCACTATCAACACTATAACCACCATTATCACCACTATAACAACCATTATCACCACTATATGGACCATTATCACCACTATAACGACCACTATCACCACTATAACAACCATTATCACCACCATAAGGACCATTATCACCACTATAACAACCATTATCACCACTATAACGACCATTATCACCATTATAACGACCATTACCACCACTATATCAACCATTATCACCAGTAGAAGGACCATTATCAACGCTGTAATGACCATTATCACCTCTATAACAACCATTATCACCACTATAACAACCATTATCGCCACTATAACAACCATTATCACCACTATATGGACCATTATCACCACTATAACGACCACTATCACCACTATAACAACCATTATCACCACTATAAGGACCATTATCACCACTATAACAACCATTATCACCACTATAACAACCATTATCACCACTATAACGACCATTATCACCATTATAACGACCATTATCACCAGTAGAAGGACCATTATCAACGCTGTAATGACCATTATCACCACTATAACAACCATTATCGCCACTATAACAACCATTATCACCACTATATGGACCATTATGACAACTATAACCACCACTATCACCACTTTAACAACCATTATCGCCACTATAACGACCATATATCACCACTATAACGGCCATTATCACCACTATAGCGACCATTATCAACACTATAACCACCACTGTCACCACTTTAACAACCATTATCGCCACTATAACGTCCATTATCACCACTATAACGGCCATTATCACCACTATAGCGACCATTATCAACACTATAACAGCCATTATCACCACTATAACAACTATTATCACCACTATAACAACCATTATCACCACTATAACGACCACTATCACCACTATAACAACCATTATCACCACTATAACAACTATTATCACCACTATAAAAACCATTATCACCACTATTACGACCACTATCAACACTATAACCACCATTATCACCACTATAACAACCATTATCACCACTATATGGACCATTATCACCACTATAACGACCACTATCACCACTATAGCGGCCATTATCACCACTATAGCGACCATTATCAGCACTATAACCACCATTATCACCACTATAACGACCACTATCAACACTATAACGGCCATTATCACCACCATAACAACCATTATCACCACTATAAGGACCATTATCACCACTATAACAACCATTATCACCACTATAACAACCATTATCACCACTATAAGGACCATTATCACCACTATAACAACCATTATCACCACTATAACGACCACTATCACCACTATAACAACCATTATCACCACTATAACAACTATTATCACCACTATAACAACCATTATCACCACTATAACGACCACTATCACCACTATAACAACCATTATCACCACTATAACAACCATTATCACCACTATAAGGACCATTATCACCACTATAAAAACCATTATCACCACTATAACGACCACTATCACCACTATAACAACCATTATCACCACTATAACAACTATTATCACCACTATAACAACCATTATCACCATTATAACAACCATTATCACCACTATATGGACCATTATCACCACTATAACAACCATTATCACCATTATAACGACCACTATCACCACTATAACAACCATTATCACCACTATAACAACTATTATCACCACTATAATAACCATTATGACCACTATAACAACTATTATCACCACTATAACAACCATTATCACCACTATAACAACCATTATCACCACTATAACGACCACTATCACCACTATAACAACCATTATCACCACTATAACAACCATTATCACCACTATAACAACCATTACCACCACTATAAGGACCATTATCACCACTATAACAACCATTATCACCACTATAACGACCACTATCACCACTATAACAACCATTATCACCACTATAACAACTATTATCACCACTATAACAACCATTATCACCATTATAACAACCATTATCACCACTATAACGGCCATTATCACCACTATAGCGACCATTATCAGCACTATATCCACCATTATCACCACTATAAGGACCATTATCACCACCATAACAACCATTATCACCACCATAACAACCATTATCACCACTATAAGGACCATTATCACCACTATAACAACCATTATCACCACTATAACGACCACTATCACCACTATAACAACCATTATCACCACTATAACAACTATTATCACCACTATAACAACCATTATCACCATTATAACGACCATTATCACCACTATATCAACCATTATCACCAGTAGAAGGACCATTATCAACGCTGTAATGACCATTATCACCACTATAACAACCATTATCACCACTATAAGGCCCATTATCACCACTATAACAACCATTATCAGCATTATAACGACCACTATCACCACTATAACAACCATTATCACCACTATGTGGACCATTATGACAACTATAACCACCACTATCACCACTTTAACAACCATTATCGCCACTATAACGACCATTATCACCACCATAACGGCCATTATCACCACTATAGCGACCATTATCATCACTATAACAACCATTATCACCACTATAACAACTATTATCACCACTATAACAACCATTATCACCACTATAACGACCACTATCAACACCATACCCACCATTATCACCACTATATGGACCATCATCACCACTATAACGACCACTATCACCACTATAACAACCATTATCACCACTATAAGGACCATTATCACCACTATAACAACCATTATCACCATTATAACGACCATTATCACCACTATATCAACCATTATCACCAGTAGAAGGACCATTATCAACGCTGTAATGACCATTATCACCACTATAACAACCATTATCACCACTATAACAACCATTATCACCTCTATAAGGACCGTTATCACCACTATAACAACCATTATCACCACTATAACGACCACTGTCACCACTATAACAACCATTATCACCACTATAACAACTATTATCACCACTATAAAAACCATTATCACCACTATTACGACCACTATCAACACTATAACCACCATTATCACCACTATAACAACCATTATCACCACTATATGGACCATTATCACCACTATAACGACCACTATCACCACTATAACAACCATTATCACCACCATAAGGACCATTATCACCACTATAACAACCATTATCACCACTATAACGACCATTATCACCATTATAACGACCATTACCACCACTATATCAACCATTATCACCAGTAGAAGGACCATTATCAACGCTGTAATGACCATTATCACCTCTATAACAACCATTATCACCACTATAACAACCATTATCGCCACTATAACAACCATTATCACCACTATATGGACCATTATCACCACTATAACGACCACTATCACCACTATAACAACCATTATCACCACTATAAGGACCATTATCACCACTATAACAACCATTATCACCACTATAACAACCATTATCACCACTATAACGACCATTATCACCATTATAACGACCATTATCACCAGTAGAAGGACCATTATCAACGCTGTAATGACCATTATCACCACTATAACAACCATTATCGCCACTATAACAACCATTATCACCACTATATGGACCATTATGACAACTATAACCACCACTATCACCACTTTAACAACCATTATCGCCACTATAACGACCATATATCACCACTATAACGGCCATTATCACCACTATAGCGACCATTATCAACACTATAACCACCACTGTCACCACTTTAACAACCATTATCGCCACTATAACGTCCATTATCACCACTATAACGGCCATTATCACCACTATAGCGACCATTATCAACACTATAACAGCCATTATCACCACTATAACAACTATTATCACCACTATAACAACCATTATCACCACTATAACGACCACTATCACCACTATAACAACCATTATCACCACTATAACAACTATTATCACCACTATAAAAACCATTATCACCACTATTACGACCACTATCAACACTATAACCACCATTATCACCACTATAACAACCATTATCACCACTATATGGACCATTATCACCACTATAACGACCACTATCACCACTATAGCGGCCATTATCACCACTATAGCGACCATTATCAGCACTATAACCACCATTATCACCACTATAACGACCACTATCAACACTATAACGGCCATTATCACCACCATAACAACCATTATCACCACTATAAGGACCATTATCACCACTATAACAACCATTATCACCACTATAACAACCATTATCACCACTATAAGGACCATTATCACCACTATAACAACCATTATCACCACTATAACGACCACTATCACCACTATAACAACCATTATCACCACTATAACAACTATTATCACCACTATAACAACCATTATCACCATTATAACAACCATTATCACCACTATATGGACCATTATCACCACTATAACAACCATTATCACCATTATAACGACCACTATCACCACTATAACAACCATTATCACCACTATAACAACTATTATCACCACTATAATAACCATTATGACCACTATAACAGCCATTATCACCACTATAACAACTATTATCACCACTATAACAACCATTATCACCACTATAACGACCACTATCACCACTATAACAACCACTATCACCACTATAACAACTATTATCACCACTATAACAACCATTATCACCATTATAACGACCATTATCACCACTATATCAACCATTATCACCAGTAGAAGGACCATTATCAACGCTGTAATGACCATTATCACCACTATAACAACCATTATCACCACTATAACAACCATTACCACCACTATAAGGACCAATATCACCACTATAACAACCATTATCACCACTATAACGACCACTATCACCACTATAACAACCATTATCACCACTATAACAACTATTATCACCACTATAACGACCATTATCACCATTATAACGACCATTATCACCAGTAGAAGGACCATTATCAACGCTGTAATGACCATTATCACCACTATAACAACCATTATCGCCACTATAACAACCATTATCACCACTATAACAACCATTATCACCACTATATGGACCATTATGACAACTATAACCACCACTATCACCACTTTAACAACCATTATCGCCACTATAACGACCATATATCACCACTATAACGGCCATTATCACCACTATAGCGACCATTATCAACACTATAACCACCATTTTCAGCACTATATCAACCATTATCACCAGTAGAAGGACCATTATCAACGCTGTAGTGACCATTATCACCACTATAACGACCACTATCACCACTATAACGACCACTATCACCACTATAACAACCATTATCACCACTATAACAACTATTATCACCACTATAACAACCATTATCACCATTATAACAACCATTATCACCACTATATGGACCATTATCACCACTATAACAACCATTATCACCATTATAACGACCACTATCACCACTATAACAACCATTATCACCACTATAACAACTATTATCACCACTATAATAACCATTATGACCACTATAACAACTATTATCACCACTATAACAACCATTATCACCACTATAACAACCATTATCACCACTATAACGACCACTATCACCACTATAACAACCATTATCACCACTATAACGACCACTATCACCACTATAACAACCATTATCACCACTATAACAACTATTATCACCACTATAACAACCATTATCACCATTATAACAACCATTATCACCACTATAACGGCCATTATCACCACTATAGCGACCATTATCAGCACTATAACCACCATTATCACCACTATAAGGACCATTATCACCACTATAACAACCATTATCACCACCATAACAACCATTATCACCACTATAAGGACCATTATCACCACTATAACAACCATTATCACCACTATAACGACCACTATCACCACTATAACAACCATTATCACCACTATAACAACTATTATCACCACTATAACAACCATTATCACCATTATAACGACCATTATCACCACTATATCAACCATTATCACCAGTAGAAGGACCATTATCAACGCTGTAATGACCATTATCACCACTATAACAACCATTATCACCACTATAACGGCCATTATCACCACTATAGCGACCTTTGTCAACACTATAACCACCATTATCACCACTATATCAACCATTATCACCAGTAGAAGGACCATTATCAACACTGTAATGACCATTATCACCACTATAACGACCACTATCACCACTATAACCACCATTATCACCACTATAACAACCATTATCACCACTATATGGACCATTATCACCACTATAACGACCACTATCATCACTATAACAACCACTATCACCACTATAACAACTATTATCACCACTATAACAACCATTATCACCACTATAAGGACCATTATCACCACTATAACAACCATTATCACCATTATAACGACCACTATCACCACTATAACAACCATTATCACCACTATGTGGACCATTATGACAACTATAACCACCACTATCACCACTTTAACAACCATTATCGCCACTATAACGACCATTATCACCACTATAACGGCCATTATCACCACTATAGCGACCATTATCATCACTATAACAACCATTATCACCACTATAACAACTATTATCACCACTATAACAACCATTATCACCACTATAACGACCACTATCAACACCATAACCACCATTATCACCACTATATGGACCATCATCACCACTATAACGACCACTATCACCACTATAACAACCATTATCACCACTATAAGGACCATTATCACCACTATAACAACCATTATCACCATTATAACGACCATTATCACCACTATATCAACCATTATCTCCAGTAGAAGGACCATTATCAACGCTGTAATGACCATTATCACCACTATAACAACCATTATCACCACTATAACAACCATTATCACCTCTATAAGGATAGTTATCACCACTATAACAACCATTATCACCACTATAACGACCACTGTCACCACTATAACAACCATTATCACCACTATAACGACCACTATCACCACTATAACAACCATTATCGCCACTATAACGACCATTATCACCACTATAACGGCCATTATCACCACTATAGCGACCATTATCATCACTATAACAACCATTATCACCACTATAACAACTATTATCACCACTATAACAACCATTATCACCACTATAACGACCACTATCAACACCATAACCACCATTATCACCACTATATGGACCATCATCACCACTATAACGACCACTATCACCACTATAACAACCATTATCACCACTATAAGGACCATTATCACCACTATAACAACCATTATCACCATTATAACGACCATTATCACCACTATATCAACCATTATCTCCAGTAGAAGGACCATTATCAACGCTGTAATGACCATTATCACCACTATAACAACCATTATCGCCACTATAACAACCATTATCACCACTATATGGACCATTATGACAACTATAACCACCACTATCACCACTTTAACAACCATTATCGCCACTATAACGACCATATATCACCACTATAACGGCCATTATCACCACTATAGCGACCATTATCAACACTATAACCACCACTGTCACCACTTTAACAACCATTATCGCCACTATAACGTCCATTATCACCACTATAACGGCCATTATCACCACTATAGCGACCATTATCAACACTATAACAGCCATTATCACCACTATAACAACTATTATCACCACTATAACAACCATTATCACCACTATAACGACCACTATCACCACTATAACAACCATTATCACCACTATAACAACTATTATCACCACTATAAAAACCATTATCACCACTATTACGACCACTATCAACACTATAACCACCATTATCACCACTATAACAACCATTATCACCACTATATGGACCATTATCACCACTATAACGACCACTATCACCACTATAGCGGCCATTATCACCACTATAGCGACCATTATCAGCACTATAACCACCATTATCACCACTATAACGACCACTATCAACACTATAACGGCCATTATCACCACCATAACAACCATTATCACCACTATAAGGACCATTATCACCACTATAACAACCATTATCACCACTATAACAACCATTATCACCACTATAAGGACCATTATCACCACTATAACAACCATTATCACCACTATAACGACCACTATCACCACTATAACAACCATTATCACCACTATAACAACTATTATCACCACTATAACAACCATTATCACCACTATAACGACCACTATCACCACTATAACAACCATTATCACCACTATAACAACCATTATCACCACTATAAGGACCATTATCACCACTATAAAAACCATTATCACCACTATAACGACCACTATCACCACTATAACAACCATTATCACCACTATAACAACTATTATCACCACTATAACAACCATTATCACCATTATAACAACCATTATCACCACTATATGGACCATTATCACCACTATAACAACCATTATCACCATTATAACGACCACTATCACCACTATAACAACCATTATCACCACTATAACAACTATTATCACCACTATAATAACCATTATGACCACTATAACAACTATTATCACCACTATAACAACCATTATCACCACTATAACAACCATTATCACCACTATAACGACCACTATCACCACTATAACAACCATTATCACCACTATAACAACCATTATCACCACTATAACAACCATTACCACCACTATAAGGACCATTATCACCACTATAACAACCATTATCACCACTATAACGACCACTATCACCACTATAACAACCATTATCACCACTATAACAACTATTATCACCACTATAACAACCATTATCACCATTATAACAACCATTATCACCACTATAACGGCCATTATCACCACTATAGCGACCATTATCAGCACTATATCCACCATTATCACCACTATAAGGACCATTATCACCACCATAACAACCATTATCACCACCATAACAACCATTATCACCACTATAAGGACCATTATCACCACTATAACAACCATTATCACCACTATAACGACCACTATCACCACTATAACAACCATTATCACCACTATAACAACTATTATCACCACTATAACAACCATTATCACCATTATAACGACCATTATCACCACTATATCAACCATTATCACCAGTAGAAGGACCATTATCAACGCTGTAATGACCATTATCACCACTATAACAACCATTATCACCACTATAAGGCCCATTATCACCACTATAACAACCATTATCAGCATTATAACGACCACTATCACCACTATAACAACCATTATCACCACTATGTGGACCATTATGACAACTATAACCACCACTATCACCACTTTAACAACCATTATCGCCACTATAACGACCATTATCACCACCATAACGGCCATTATCACCACTATAGCGACCATTATCATCACTATAACAACCATTATCACCACTATAACAACTATTATCACCACTATAACAACCATTATCACCACTATAACGACCACTATCAACACCATACCCACCATTATCACCACTATATGGACCATCATCACCACTATAACGACCACTATCACCACTATAACAACCATTATCACCACTATAAGGACCATTATCACCACTATAACAACCATTATCACCATTATAACGACCATTATCACCACTATATCAACCATTATCACCAGTAGAAGGACCATTATCAACGCTGTAATGACCATTATCACCACTATAACAACCATTATCACCACTATAACAACCATTATCACCTCTATAAGGACCGTTATCACCACTATAACAACCATTATCACCACTATAACGACCACTGTCACCACTATAACAACCATTATCACCACTATAACAACTATTATCACCACTATAAAAACCATTATCACCACTATTACGACCACTATCAACACTATAACCACCATTATCACCACTATAACAACCATTATCACCACTATATGGACCATTATCACCACTATAACGACCACTATCACCACTATAACAACCATTATCACCACCATAAGGACCATTATCACCACTATAACAACCATTATCACCACTATAACGACCATTATCACCATTATAACGACCATTACCACCACTATATCAACCATTATCACCAGTAGAAGGACCATTATCAACGCTGTAATGACCATTATCACCTCTATAACAACCATTATCACCACTATAACAACCATTATCGCCACTATAACAACCATTATCACCACTATATGGACCATTATCACCACTATAACGACCACTATCACCACTATAACAACCATTATCACCACTATAAGGACCATTATCACCACTATAACAACCATTATCACCACTATAACAACCATTATCACCACTATAACGACCATTATCACCATTATAACGACCATTATCACCAGTAGAAGGACCATTATCAACGCTGTAATGACCATTATCACCACTATAACAACCATTATCGCCACTATAACAACCATTATCACCACTATATGGACCATTATGACAACTATAACCACCACTATCACCACTTTAACAACCATTATCGCCACTATAACGACCATATATCACCACTATAACGGCCATTATCACCACTATAGCGACCATTATCAACACTATAACCACCACTGTCACCACTTTAACAACCATTATCGCCACTATAACGTCCATTATCACCACTATAACGGCCATTATCACCACTATAGCGACCATTATCAACACTATAACAGCCATTATCACCACTATAACAACTATTATCACCACTATAACAACCATTATCACCACTATAACGACCACTATCACCACTATAACAACCATTATCACCACTATAACAACTATTATCACCACTATAAAAACCATTATCACCACTATTACGACCACTATCAACACTATAACCACCATTATCACCACTATAACAACCATTATCACCACTATATGGACCATTATCACCACTATAACGACCACTATCACCACTATAGCGGCCATTATCACCACTATAGCGACCATTATCAGCACTATAACCACCATTATCACCACTATAACGACCACTATCAACACTATAACGGCCATTATCACCACCATAACAACCATTATCACCACTATAAGGACCATTATCACCACTATAACAACCATTATCACCACTATAACAACCATTATCACCACTATAAGGACCATTATCACCACTATAACAACCATTATCACCACTATAACGACCACTATCACCACTATAACAACCATTATCACCACTATAACAATTATTATCACCACTATAACAACCATTATCACCATTATAACAACCATTATCACCACTATATGGACCATTATCACCACTATAACAACCATTATCACCATTATAACGACCACTATCACCACTATAACAACCATTATCACCACTATAACAACTATTATCACCACTATAATAACCATTATGACCACTATAACAGCCATTATCACCACTATAACAACTATTATCACCACTATAACAACCATTATCACCACTATAACGACCACTATCACCACTATAACAACCACTATCACCACTATAACAACTATTATCACCACTATAACAACCATTATCACCATTATAACGACCATTATCACCACTATATCAACCATTATCACCAGTAGAAGGACCATTATCAACGCTGTAATGACCATTATCACCACTATAACAACCATTATCACCACTATAACAACCATTACCACCACTATAAGGACCAATATCACCACTATAACAACCATTATCACCACTATAACGACCACTATCACCACTATAACAACCATTATCACCACTATAACAACTATTATCACCACTATAACGACCATTATCACCATTATAACGACCATTATCACCAGTAGAAGGACCATTATCAACGCTGTAATGACCATTATCACCACTATAACAACCATTATCGCCACTATAACAACCATTATCACCACTATAACAACCATTATCACCACTATATGGACCATTATGACAACTATAACCACCACTATCACCACTTTAACAACCATTATCGCCACTATAACGACCATATATCACCACTATAACGGCCATTATCACCACTATAGCGACCATTATCAACACTATAACCACCATTTTCAGCACTATATCAACCATTATCACCAGTAGAAGGACCATTATCAACGCTGTAGTGACCATTATCACCACTATAACGACCACTATCACCACTATAACGACCACTATCACCACTATAACAACCATTATCACCACTATAACAACTATTATCACCACTATAACAACCATTATCACCATTATAACAACCATTATCACCACTATATGGACCATTATCACCACTATAACAACCATTATCACCATTATAACGACCACTATCACCACTATAACAACCATTATCACCACTATAACAACTATTATCACCACTATAATAACCATTATGACCACTATAACAACTATTATCACCACTATAACAACCATTATCACCACTATAACAACCATTATCACCACTATAACGACCACTATCACCACTATAACAACCATTATCACCACTATAACGACCACTATCACCACTATAACAACCATTATCACCACTATAACAACTATTATCACCACTATAACAACCATTATCACCATTATAACAACCATTATCACCACTATAACGGCCATTATCACCACTATAGCGACCATTATCAGCACTATAACCACCATTATCACCACTATAAGGACCATTATCACCACTATAACAACCATTATCACCACCATAACAACCATTATCACCACTATAAGGACCATTATCACCACTATAACAACCATTATCACCACTATAACGACCACTATCACCACTATAACAACCATTATCACCACTATAACAACTATTATCACCACTATAACAACCATTATCACCATTATAACGACCATTATCACCACTATATCAACCATTATCACCAGTAGAAGGACCATTATCAACGCTGTAATGACCATTATCACCACTATAACAACCATTATCACCACTATAACGGCCATTATCACCACTATAGCGACCTTTGTCAACACTATAACCACCATTATCACCACTATATCAACCATTATCACCAGTAGAAGGACCATTATCAACACTGTAATGACCATTATCACCACTATAACGACCACTATCACCACTATAACCACCATTATCACCACTATAACAACCATTATCACCACTATATGGACCATTATCACCACTATAACGACCACTATCATCACTATAACAACCACTATCACCACTATAACAACTATTATCACCACTATAACAACCATTATCACCACTATAAGGACCATTATCACCACTATAACAACCATTATCACCATTATAACGACCACTATCACCACTATAACAACCATTATCACCACTATGTGGACCATTATGACAACTATAACCACCACTATCACCACTTTAACAACCATTATCGCCACTATAACGACCATTATCACCACTATAACGGCCATTATCACCACTATAGCGACCATTATCATCACTATAACAACCATTATCACCACTATAACAACTATTATCACCACTATAACAACCATTATCACCACTATAACGACCACTATCAACACCATAACCACCATTATCACCACTATATGGACCATCATCACCACTATAACGACCACTATCACCACTATAACAACCATTATCACCACTATAAGGACCATTATCACCACTATAACAACCATTATCACCATTATAACGACCATTATCACCACTATATCAACCATTATCTCCAGTAGAAGGACCATTATCAACGCTGTAATGACCATTATCACCACTATAACAACCATTATCACCACTATAACAACCATTATCACCTCTATAAGGATAGTTATCACCACTATAACAACCATTATCACCACTATAACGACCACTGTCACCACTATAACAACCATTATCACCACTATAACAACTATTATCACCACTACAAAAACCATTATCACCACTATTACGACCACTATCAACACTATAACCACCATTATCACCACTATAACAACCATTATCACCACTATATGGACCATTATCACCACTATAACGACCACTATCACCACTATAACAACCATTATCACCACTATAAGGACCATTATCACCACTATAACAACCATTATCACCACTATAACGACCATTATCACCATTATAACGACCATTACCACCACTATATCAACCATTATCACCAGTAGAAGGACCATTATCAACGCTGTAATGACCATTATCACCTCTATAACAACCATTATCACCACTATAACAACCATTATCACCACTATAACAACCATTATCACCACTATAAGGACCATTATCACCACTATAACAACCATTATCACCACTATAACGACCATTATCACCATTATAACGACCATTACCACCACTATATCAACCATTATCACCAGTAGAAGGACCATTATCAACGCTGTAATGACCATTATCACCTCTATAACAACCATTATCACCACTATAACAACCATTATCGCCACTATAACAACCATTATCACCACTATATGGACCATTATCACCACTATAACGACCACTATCACCACTATAACAACCATTATCACCACTATAAGGACCATTATCACCACTATAACAACCATTATCACCACTATAACAACCATTATCACCACTATAACGACCATTATCACCATTATAACGACCATTATCACCAGTAGAAGGACCATTATCAACGCTGTAATGACCATTATCACCACTATAACAACCATTATCGCCACTATAACAACCATTATCACCACTATATGGACCATTATGACAACTATAACCACCACTATCACCACTTTAACAACCATTATCGCCACTATAACGACCATATATCACCACTATAACGGCCATTATCACCACTATAGCGACCATTATCAACACTATAACCACCACTATCACCACTTTAACAACCATTATCGCCACTATAACGACCATTATCACCACTATAACGGCCATTATCACCACTATAGCGACCATTATCAACACTATAACAGCCATTATCACCACTATAACAACTATTATCACCACTATAACAACCATTATCACCACTATAACGACCACTATCACCACTATAACAACCATTATCACCACTATAACAACTATTATCACCACTATAAAAACCATTACCACCACTATTACGACCACTATCAACACTATAACCACCATTATCACCACTATAACAACCATTATCACCACTATATGGACCATTATCACCACTATAACGACCACTATCACCACTATAACGGCCATTATCACCACTATAGCGACCATTATCAGCACTATAACCACCATTATCACCACTATAACGACCACTATCAACACTATAACGGCCATTATCACCACCATAACAACCATTATCACCACTAGAAGGACCATTATCACCACTATAACAACCATTATCACCACTATAACAACCATTATCACCACTATAAGGACCATTATCACCACTATAACAACCATTATCACCACTATAACGACCACTATCACCACTATAACAACCATTATCACCACTATAACAACTATTATCACCACTATAACAACCATTATCACCATTATAACAACCATTATCACCACTATATGGACAATTATCACCACTATAACAACCATTATCACCATTATAACGACCACTATCACCACTATAACAACCATTATCACCACTATAACAACTATTATCACCACTATAATAACCATTATGACCACTATAACAACTATTATCACCACTATAACAACCATTATCACCACTATAACAACCATTATCACCACTATAACGACCACTATCACCACTATAACAACCATTATCACCACTATAACAACCATTATCACCACTATAACAACCATTATCACCACTATAAGGACCATTATCACCACTATAACAACCATTATCACCACTATAACGACCACTATCACCACTATAACAACCATTATCACCACTATAACAACTATTATCACCACTATAACAACCATTATCACCACTATAACAACCATTATCACCACTATATGGACCATTATCACCACTATAACAACCATTATCACCATTATAACGACCACTATCACCACTATAACAACCATTATCACCACTATAACAACTATTATCACCACTATAATAACCATTATGACCACTATAACAACTATTATCACCACTATAACAACCATTATCACCACTATAACAACCATTATCACCACTATAACGACCACTATCACCACTATAACAACCATTATCACCACTATAACAACTATTATCACCACTATAATAACCATTATCACCACTATAACAACTATTATCACCACTATAACAACCATTATCACCACTATAACGACCATTATCACCACTATAACGGCCATTATCACCACTATAACAACCATTATCACCACTATAACGGCCATTATCACCACTATAACGACCACTATCAACACCATAACCACCATTATCACCACTATATGGACCATTATCACCACTATAACGACCACTATCACCACTATAACAACCATTATCACCACTATAAGGACCATTATCACCACTATAACAACCATTATCACCACTATAACAACCATTATCACCACTATAAGGACCATTATCACCACTATAACAACCATTATCACCACTATAACGACCATTATCACCACTATAACGACCACTATCACCACTATAACAACCATTATCACCACTATAACAACTATTATCACCGATATAACAACCATTATCACCACTATAACAACTATTATCACCACTATATGGACCATTATGACAACTATAACCACCACTATCACCACTTTAACAACCATTATCGCCACTATAACGACCATTATCACCACTATAACGGCCATTATCACCACTATAGCGACCTTTATCAACACTATAACAACCATTATCACCACTATAACAGCTATTATCACCACTATAACAACCATTATCACCACTATAACGGCCATTATCACCACTATAACGACCACTATCAACACCATAACCACCATTATCACCACTATATGGACCATTATCACCACTATAACGACCACTATCACCACTATAACAACCATTATCACCACTATAAGGACCATTATCACCACTATAACAACCATTATCACCACTATAACAACCATTATCACCACTATAAGGACCATTATCACCACTATAACAACCATTATCACCACTATAACGACCACTATCACCACTATAACAACCACTATCACCACTATAACAACTATTATCACCACTATAACAACCATTATCACCATTATAACGACCATTATCACCACTATATCAACCATTATCACCAGTAGAAGGACCATTATCAACGCTGTAATGACCATTATCACCACTATAACAACCATTATCACCACTATAACAACCATTACCACCACTATAAGGACCAATATCACCACTATAACAACCATTATCACCACTATAACGACCACTATCACCACTATAACAACCATTATCACCACTATAACAACTATTATCACCACTATAACGACCATTATCACCATTATAACGACCATTATCACCAGTAGAAGGACCATTATCAACGCTGTAATGACCATTATCACCACTATAACAACCATTATCGCCACTATAACAACCATTATCACCACTATAACAACCATTATCACCACTATATGGACCATTATGACAACTATAACCACCACTATCACCACTTTAACAACCATTATCGCCACTATAACGACCATATATCACCACTATAACGGCCATTATCACAACTATAGCGACCATTATCAACACTATAACCACCATTTTCAGCACTATATCAACCATTATCACCAGTAGAAGGACCATTATCAACGCTGTAGTGACCATTATCACCACTATAACGACCACTATCACCACTATAACAGCCATTATCACCACTATAACGACCATTATCACAACTATAACGACCAATATCACCTCTATAACAACTATTATCACCACTATAACAACGATTATCACCACTATAACGACCATTATCACAACTATAACGACCATTATCACCACTATAACGACCATTATCACCACTATAACGGCCATTATCACCACTATAACAACCATTATCACCACTATAACAACCATTATCACCACTATATGGACCATTATGACAACTATAACCACCACTATCACCACTTTAACAACCATTATCGCCACTATAACGACCATTATCACCACTATAACGGCCATTATCACCACTATAGCGACCATTATCAACACTATAACAACCATTATCACCACTATAACAACTATTATCACCACTATAACAACCATTATCACCACTATAACGACCACTATCACCACTATAACAACCATTATCACCACTATAACAACTATTATCACCACTATAAAAACCATTATCACCACTATTACGACCACTATCAACACTATAACCACCATTATCACCACTATAACAACCATTATCACCACTATAACAACCATTATCGCCACTATAACAACCATTATCACCACTATAACAACCATTATCACCACTATATGGACCATTATGACAACTATAACCACCACTATCACCACTTTAACAACCATTATCGCCACTATAACGACCATATATCACCACTATAACGGCCATTATCACCACTATAGCGACCATTATCAACACTATAACCACCATTTTCAGCACTATATCAACCATTATCACCAGTAGAAGGACCATTATCAACGCTGTAGTGACCATTATCACCACTATAACGACCATTATCACCACTATAACGACCATTATCACCACTATAAGGACCATTATCACCACTATAACAACCATTATCACCACTATAACAACCATTATCACCACTATATGGACCATTATGACAACTATAACCACCACTATCACCACTTTAACAACCATTATCGCCACTATAACGACCATTATCACCACTATAACGGCCATTATCAACACTATAACAACCATTATCACCACTATAACAACCATTATCACCACTATATGGACCATTATCACCACTATAACAACCATTATCACCATTATAACGACCACTATCACCACTATAACAACCATTATCACCACTATAACAACCATTATCACCACTATAACAACCATTATCACCACTATAAGGACCATTATCACCACTATAACAACCATTATCACCACTATAACGACCACTATCACCACTATAACAACCATTATCACCACTATAACAACTATTATCACCACTATAACAACCATTATCACCATTATAACAACCATTATCACCACTATATGGACCATTATCACCACTATAACAACCATTATCACCATTATAACGACCACTATCACCACTATAACAACCATTATCACCACTATAACAACTATTATCACCACTATAATAACCATTATCACCACTATAAGGACCATTATCACCACTATAACAACCATTATCACCACTATAACAACCATTATCACCACTATAAGGACCATTATCACCACTATAACAACCATTATCACCACTATAACGACCACTATCACCACTATAACAACCATTATCACCACTATAACAACTATTATCACCACTATAACAACCATTATCACCATTATAACAACCATTATCACCACTATATGGACCATTATCACCACTATAACAACCATTATCACCATTATAACGACCACTATCACCACTATAACAACCATTATCACCACTATAACAACTATTATCACCACTATAATAACCATTATGACCACTATAACAACTATTATCACCACTATAACAACCATTATCACCACTATAACAACCATTATCACCACTATAACGACCACTATCACCACTATAACAACCATTATCACCACTATAACAACCATTATCACCACTATAACAACCATTACCACCACTATAAGGACCATTATCACCACTATAACAACCATTATCACCACTATAACGACCACTATCACCACTATAACAACCATTATCACCACTATAACAACTATTATCACCACTATAACAACCATTATCACCATTATAACAACCATTATCACCACTATAACGGCCATTATCACCACTATAGCGACCATTATCAGCACTATAACCACCATTATCACCACTGTAAGGACCATTATCACCACTATAACAACCATTATCACCACCATAACAACCATTATCACCACTATAAGGACCATTATCACCACTATAACAACCATTATCACCACTATAACGACCACTATCACCACTATAATAACCATTATCACCACTATAACAACTATTATCACCACTATAACAACCATTATCACCATTATAACGACCATTATCACCACTATATCAACCATTATCACCAGTAGAAGGACCATTATCAACGCTGTAATGACCATTATCACCACTATAACAACCATTATCACCACTATAACGGCCATTATCACCACTATAGCGACCTTTGTCAACACTATAACCACCATTATCACCACTATATCAACCATTATCACCAGTAGAAGGACCATTATCAACACTGTAATGACCATTATCACCACTATAACGACCACTATCACCACTATAACCACCATTATCACCACTATAACAACCATTATCACCACTATATGGACCATTATCACCACTATAACGACCACTATCATCACTATAACAACCACTATCACCACTATAACAACTATTATCACCACTATAACAACCATTATCACCACTATAAGGACCATTATCACCACTATAACAACCATTATCACCATTATAACAACCATTATCACCACTATAACGGCCATTATCACCACTATAGCGACCATTATCAGCACTATAACCACCATTATCACCACTGTAAGGACCATTATCACCACTATAACAACCATTATCACCACCATAACAACCATTATCACCACTATAAGGACCATTATCACCACTATAACAACCATTATCACCACTATAACGACCACTATCACCACTATAATAACCATTATCACCACTATAACAACTATTATCACCACTATAACAACCATTATCACCATTATAACGACCATTATCACCGCTATATCAACCATTATCACCAGTAGAAGGACCATTATCAACGCTGTAATGACCATTATCACCACTATAACAACCATTATCACCACTATAACGGCCATTATCACCACTATAGCGACCTTTGTCAACACTATAACCACCATTATCACCACTATATCAACCATTATCACCAGTAGAAGGACCATTATCAACACTGTAATGACCATTATCACCACTATAACGACCACTATCACCACTATAACCACCATTATCACCACTATAACAACCATTATCACCACTATATGGACCATTATCACCACTATAACGACCACTATCATCACTATAACAACCACTATCACCACTATAACAACTATTATCACCACTATAACAACCATTATCACCACTATAAGGACCATTATCACCACTATAACAACCATTATCACCATTATAACGACCACTATCACCACTATAACAACCATTATCACCACTATGTGGACCATTATGACAACTATAACCACCACTATCACCACTTTAACAACCATTATCGCCACTATAACGACCATTATCACCACTATAACGGCCATTATCACCACTATAGCGACCATTATCATCACTATAACAACCATTATCACCACTATAACAACTATTATCACCACTATAACAACCATTATCACCACTATAACGACCACTATCAACACCATAACCACCATTATCACCACTATATGGACCATCATCACCACTATAACGACCACTATCACCACTATAACAACCATTATCACCACTATAAGGACCATTATCACCACTATAACAACCATTATCACCATTATAACGACCATTATCACCACTATATCAACCATTATCACCAGTAGAAGGACCATTATCAACGCTGTAATGACCATTATCACCACTATAACAACCATTATCACCACTATAACAACCATTATCACCTCTATAAGGACCGTTATCACCACTATAACAACCATTATCACCACTATAACGACCACTGTCACCACTATAACAACCATTATCACCACTATAACAACTATTATCACCACTATAAAAACCATTATCACCACTATTACGACCACTATCAACACTATAACCACCATTATCACCACTATAACAACCATTATCACCACTATATGGACCATTATCACCACTATAACGACCACTATCACCACTATAACAACCATTATCACCACTATAAGGACCATTATCACCACTATAACAACCATTATCACCACTATAACGACCATTATCACCATTATAACGACCATTACCACCACTATATCAACCATTATCACCAGTAGAAGGACCATTATCAGCGCTGTAATGACCATTATCACCTCTATAACAACCATTATCACCACTATAACAACCATTATCACCACTATAACAACCATTATCACCACTATAAGGACCATTATCACCACTATAACAACCATTATCACCACTATAACGACCATTATCACCATTATAACGACCATTACCACCACTATATCAACCATTATCACCAGTAGAAGGACCATTATCAACGCTGTAATGACCATTATCACCTCTATAACAACCATTATCACCACTATAACAACCATTATCGCCACGATAACAACCATTATCACCACTATATGGACCATTATCACCACTATAACGACCACTATCACCACTATAACAACCATTATCACCACTATAACAACCATTATCACCACTATAACGACCATTATCACCATTATAACGACCATTATCACCAGTAGAAGGACCATTATCAACGCTGTAATGACCATTATCACCACTATAACAACCATTATCGCCACTATAACAACCATTATCACCACTATATGGACCATTATGACAACTATAACCACCACTATCACCACTTTAACAACCATTATCGCCACTATAACGACCATATATCACCACTATAACGGCCATTATCACCACTATAGCGACCATTATCAACACTATAACCACCACTATCACCACTTTAACAACCATTATCGCCACTATAACGACCATTATCACCACTATAACGGCCATTATCACCACTATAGCGACCATTATCAACACTATAACAGCCATTATCACCACTATAACAACTATTATCACCACTATAACAACCATTATCACCACTATAACGACCACTATCACCACTATAACAACCATTATCACCACTATAACAACTATTATCACCACTATAAAAACCATTATCACCACTATTACGACCACTATGAACACTATAACCACCATTATCACCACTATAACAACCATTATAACCACTATATGGACCATTATCACCACTATAACGACCACTATCACCACTATAACGGCCATTATCACCACTATAGCGACCATTATCAGCACTATAACCACCATTATCACCACTATAACGACCACTATCAACACTATAACGGCCATTATCACCACTATAGCGACCTTTATCAACACTATAACGACCATTATCAACACTATAACCACCATTATCACCACTATATCAACCATTATCACCAGTAGCAGGACCATTATCAACACTGTAATGACCATTATCACCACTATAATGACCACTATCACCACTATAACAACCATTATCACCACTACAACAACTATTATCACCACTATAACAACCATTATCACCACTATAACGACCATTATCACCCCTATAACGACCATTATCACCACTATAGCGACCTTTATCAACACTATAACGACCATTATCAACACTATAACCACCATTATCACCACTATATCAACCATTATCACCACTATATCAACCATTATCACCAGTAGAAGGACCATTATCAACACTGTAATGACCATTATCACCACTATAATGACCACTATCACCACTATAACAACCATTATCACCACTACAACAACTATTATCACCACTATAACAACCATTATCACCACTATAACGACCATTATCACCCCTATAACGACCATTATCACCACTATAACGGCCATTATCAGCACTATAGCGACCATTATCAGCACTATAACCACCATTATCACCACTATAAGGACCATTATCACCACTATAACAACCATTATCACCACCATAACAACCATTATCACCACTATAAGGACCATTATCACCACTATAACAACCATTATCACCACTATAACAACCATTATCACCACTATAAGGAGCATTATCACCACTATAACAACCATTATCGCCACTATAACAATCATTATCACCACTATATGGACCATTATGACAACTATAACCACCACTATCACCACTTTAACAACCATTATCGCCACTATAACGACCATATATCACCACTATAACGGCCATTATCACCACTATAGCGACCATTATCAACACTATAACCACCACTATCACCACTTTAACAACCATTATCGCCACTATAACGACCATTATCACCACTATAACGGCCATTATCACCACTATAGCGACCATTATCAACACTATAACAGCCATTATCACCACTATAACAACTATTATCACCACTATAACAACCATTATCACCACTATAACGACCACTATCACCACTATAGCGACCTTTATCAACACTATAACGACCATTATCAACACTATAACCACCATTATCACCACTATATCAACCATTATCACCAGTAGAAGGACCATTATCAACACTGTAATGACCATTATCACCACTACAGCAACTATTATCACCACTATAACAACCATTATCACCACTATAACGACCATTATCACCCCTATAACGACCATTATCACCACTATAACGGCCATTATCACCACTATAGCGACCATTATCAGCACTATAACCACCATTATCACCACTATAAGGACCATTATCACCACTATAACAACCATTATCACCACCATAACAACCATTATCACCACTATAAGGACCATTATCACCACATATAACAACCATTATCACCACTATAACAACCATTATCACCACTATAAGGAGCATTATCACCACTATAACAACCATTATCACCACTATAACGACCACTATCACCACTATAACAACCATTATCACCACTATAACAACTATTATCACCACTATAACAACCATTATCACCATTATAACAACCATTATCACCACTATATGGACCATTATCACCACTATAACAACCATTATCACCATTATAACGACCACTATCACCACTATAACAACCATTATCACCACTATAACAACTATTATCACCACTATAATAACCATTATGACCACTATAACAACTATTATCACCACTATAACAACCATTATCACCACTATAACAACCATTATCACCACTATAACGACCACTATCACCACTATAACAACCATTATCACCACTATAACAACCATTATCACCACTATAACAACCATTATCACCACTATAAGGACCATTATCACCACTATAACAACCATTATCACCACTATAACGACCACTATCACCACTATAACAACCATTATCACCACTATAACAACCATTATCACCACTATATGGACCATTATGACAACTATAACCACCACTATCACCACTTTAACAACCATTATCGCCACTATAACGACCATATATCACCACTATAACGGCCATTATCACCACTATAGCGACCATTATCAACACTATAACCACCATTTTCAGCACTATATCAACCATTATCACCAGTAGAAGGACCATTATCAACGCTGTAGTGACCATTATCACCACTATAACGACCACTATCACCACTATAACAGCCATTATCACCACTATAACGACCATTATCACAACTATAACGACCAATATCACCTCTATAACAACTATTATCACCACTATAACAACGATTATCACCACTATAACGACCATTATCACAACTATATCGACCATTATCACCACTATAACGACCATTATCACCACTATAACGGCCATTATCACCACTATAACAACCATTATCACCACTATAACAACCATTATCACCACTATATGGACCATTATGACAACTATAACCACCACTATCACCACTTTAACAACCATTATCGCCACTATAACGACCATTATCACCACTATAACGGCCATTATCACCACTATAGCGACCATTATCAACACTATAACAACCATTATCACCACTATAACAACTATTATCACCACTATAACAACCATTATCACCACTATAACGACCACTATCACCACTATAACAACCATTATCACCACTATAACAACTATTATCACCACTATAAAATCCATTATCACCACTATTACGACCACTATCAACACTATAACCACCATTATCACCACTATAACAACCATTATCACCACTATAACTACCATTATCGCCACTATAACAACCATTATCACCACTATAACAACCATTATCACCACTATATGGACCATTATGACAACTATAACCACCACTATCACCACTTTAACAACCATTATCGCCACTATAACGACCATATATCACCACTATAACGGCCATTATCACCACTATAGCGACCATTATCAACACTATAACCACCATTTTCAGCACTATATCAACCATTATCACCAGTAGAAGGACCATTATCAACGCTGTAGTGACCATTATCACCACTATAACGACCATTATCACCACTATAACGACCATTATCACCACTATAAGGACCATTATCACCACTATAACAACCATTATCACCACTATAACAACCATTATCACCACTATATGGACCATTATGACAACTGTAACCACCACTATCACCACTTTAACAACCATTATCGCCACTATAACGACCATTATCACCACTATAACGGCCATTATCACCACTATAGCGACCATTATCAACACTATAACAGCCATTATCACCACTATAACAACTATTATCACCACTATAACAACCATTATCACCACTATAACGACCACTATCACCACTATAACAACCATTATCACCACTATAACAACTATTATCACCACTATAAAAACCATTATCACCACTATTACGACCACTATCAACACTATAACCACCATTATCACCACTATAACAACCATTATCACCACTATATGGACCATTATCACCACTATAACAACCATTATCACCATTATAACGACCACTATCACCACTATAACAACCATTATCACCACTATAACAACCATTATCACCACTATAACAACCATTATCACCACTATATGGACCATTATCACCACTATAACGACCACTATCACCACTATAACGGCCATTATCACCACTATAGCGACCATTATCAACACTATAACCACCATTATCACCACTATAACAACTATTATCACCACTATAACAACCATTATCACCATTATAACAACCATTATCACCACTATATGGACCATTATCACCACTATAACAACCATTATCACCATTATAACGACCACTATCACCACTATAACAACCATTATCACCACTATAACAACTATTATCACCACTATAATAACCATTATCACCACTATAAGGACCATTATCACCACTATAACAACCATTATCACCACTATAACAACCATTATCACCACTATAACCACCATTTTCAGCACTATATCAACCATTATCACCAGTAGAAGGACCATTATCAACGCTGTAGTGACCATTATCACCACTATAACGACCACTATCACCACTATAACAGCCATTATCACCACTATAACGACCATTATCACAACTATAACGACCAATATCACCTCTATAACAACTATTATCACCACTATAACAACGATTATCACCACTATAACGACCATTATCACAACTATATCGACCATTATCACCACTATAACGACCATTATCACCACTATAACGGCCATTATCACCACTATAACAACCATTATCACCACTATAACAACCATTATCACCACTATATGGACCATTATGACAACTATAACCACCACTATCACCACTTTAACAACCATTATCGCCACTATAACGACCATTATCACCACTATAACGGCCATTATCACCACTATAGCGACCATTATCAACACTATAACAACCATTATCACCACTATAACAACTATTATCACCACTATAACAACCATTATCACCACTATAACGACCACTATCACCACTATAACAACCATTATCACCACTATAACAACTATTATCACCACTATAAAAACCATTATCACCACTATTACGACCACTATCAACACTATAACCACCATTATCACCACTATAACAACCATTATCACCACTATAACTACCATTATCGCCACTATAACAACCATTATCACCACTATAACAACCATTATCACCACTATATGGACCATTATGACAACTATAACCACCACTATCACCACTTTAACAACCATTATCGCCACTATAACGACCATATATCACCACTATAACGGCCATTATCACCACTATAGCGACCATTATCAACACTATAACCACCATTTTCAGCACTATATCAACCATTATCACCAGTAGAAGGACCATTATCAACGCTGTAGTGACCATTATCACCACTATAACGACCATTATCACCACTATAACGACCATTATCACCACTATAACGACCATTATCACCACTATAAGGACCATTATCACCACTATAACAACCATTATCACCACTATAACAACCATTATCACCACTATATGGACCATTATGACAACTATAACCACCACTATCACCACTTTAACAACCATTATCGCCACTATAACGACCATTATCACCACTATAACGGCCATTATCACCACTATAGCGACCATTGTCAACACTATAACAGCCATTATCACCACTATAACAACTATTATCACCACTATAACAACCATTATCACCACTATAACGACCACTATCACCACTATAACAACCATTATCACCACTATAACAACTATTATCACCACTATAAAAACCATTATCACCACTATTACGACCACTATCAACACTATAACCACCATTATCACCACTATAACAACCATTATCACCACTATATGGACCATTATCACCACTATAACAACCATTATCACCATTATAACGACCACTATCACCACTATAACAACCATTATCACCACTATAACAACCATTATCACCACTATAACAACCATTATCACCACTATATGGACCATTATCACCACTATAACGACCACTATCACCACTATAACGGCCATTATCACCACTATAGCGACCATTATCAACACTATAACCACCATTATCACCACTATAACAACTATTATCACCACTATAACAACCATTATCACCATTATAACAACCATTATCACCACTATATGGACCATTATCACCACTATAACAACCATTATCACCATTATAACGACCACTATCACCACTATAACAACCATTATCACCACTATAACAACTATTATCACCACTATAATAACCATTATCACCACTATAAGGACCATTATCACCACTATAACAACCATTATCACCACTATAACAACCATTATCACCACTATAAGGACCATTATCACCACTATAACAACCATTATCACCACTATAACGACCACTATCACCACTATAACAACCATTATCACCACTATAACAACTATTATCACCACTATAACAACCATTATCACCATTATAACAACCATTATCACCACTATATGGACCATTATCACCACTATAACAACCATTATCACCATTATAACGACCACTATCACCACTATAACAACCATTATCACCACTATAACAACTATTATCACCACTATAATAACCATTATGACCACTATAACAACTATTATCACCACTATAACAACCATTATCACCACTATAACAACCATTATCACCACTATAACGACCACTATCACCACTATAACAACCATTATCACCACTATAACAACCATTATCACCACTATAACAACCATTACCACCACTATAAGGACCATTATCACCACTATAACAACCATTATCACCACTATAACGACCACTATCACCACTATAACAACCATTATCACCACTATAACAACTATTATCACCACTATAACAACCATTATCACCATTATAACAACCATTATCACCACTATAACGGCCATTATCACCACTATAGCGACCATTATCAGCACTATAACCACCATTATCACCACTATAAGGACCATTATCACCACTATAACAACCATTATCACCACCATAACAACCATTATCACCACTATAAGGACCATTATCACCACTATAACAACCATTATCACCACTATAACAACTATTATCACCACTATAACAACCATTATCACCATTATAACGGCCATTATCACCACTATATCAACCATTATCACCAGTAGAAGGACCATTATCAACGCTGTAATGACCATTATCACCACTATAACAACCATTATCACCACTATAACGGCCATTATCACCACTATAGCGACCTTTGTCAACACTATAACCACCATTATCACCACTATATGGACCATTATCACCACTATAACAACCATTATCACCACTATAACGACCATTATCACCATTATAACGACCCTTACCACCACTATATCAACCATTATCACCAGTAGAAGGACCATTATCAACACTGTAATGACCATTATCACCACTATAATGACCACTATCACCACTATAACAACCATTATCACCACTACAACAACTATTATCACCACTATAACAACCATTATCACCACTATAACGACCATTATCACCCCTATAACGACCATTATCACCACTATAACGGCCATTATCACCACTATAGCGACCATTATCAGCACTATAACCACCATTATCACCACTATAAGGACCATTATCACCACTATAACAACCATTATCACCACCATAACAACCATTATCACCACTATAAGGACCATTATCACCACTATAACAACCATTATCACCACTATAACAACCATTATCACCACTATAAGGAGCATTATCACCACTATAACAACCATTATCACCACTATAACGACCACTATCACCACTATAACAACCATTATCACCACTATAACAACTATTATCACCACTATAACAACCATTATCACCATTATAACAACCATTATCACCACTATATGGACCATTATCACCACTATAACAACCATTATCACCATTATAACGACCACTATCACCACTATAACAACCATTATCACCACTATAACAACTATTATCACCACTATAATAACCATTATGACCACTATAACAACTATTATCACCACTATAACAACCATTATCACCACTATAACAACCATTATCACCACTATAACGACCACTATCACCACTATAACAACCATTATCACCACTATAACAACCATTATCACCACTATAACAACCATTATCACCACTATAAGGACCATTATCACCACTATAACAACCATTATCACCACTATAACGACCACTATCACCACTATAACAACCATTATCACCACTATAACAACTATTATCACCACTATAACAACCATTATCACCACTATAACGACCATTATCACCACTATAACGGCCATTATCACCACTATAACAACCATTATCACCACTATAACGGCCATTATCACCACTATAACGACCACTATCAACACCATAACCACCATTATCACCACTATATGGACCATTATCACCACTATAACGACCACTATCACCACTATAACAACCATTATCACCACTATAAGGACCATTATCACCACTATAACAACCATTATCACCACTATAACAACCATTATCACCACTATAAGGACCATTATCACCACTATAACAACCATTATCACCACTATAACGACCATTATCACCACTATAACGACCACTATCACCACTATAACAACCATTATCACCACTATAACAACTATTATCACCAATATAACAACCATTATCACCACTATAACAACTATTATCACCACTATATGGACCATTATGACAACTATAACCACCACTATCACCACTTCAACAACCATTATCGCCACTATAACGACCATTATCACCACTATAACGGCCATTATCACCACTATAGCGACCATTATCAACACTATAACAACCATTATCACCACTATAACAGCTATTATCACCACTATAACAACCATTATCACCACTATAACGGCCATTATCACCACTATAACGACCACTATCAACACCATAACCACCATTATCACCACTATATGGACCATTATCACCACTATAACGACCACTATCACCACTATAACAACCATTATCACCACTATAAGGACCATTATCACCACTATAACAACCATTATCACCACTATAACAACCATTATCACCACTATAAGGACCATTATCACCACTATAACAACCATTATCACCACTATAACGACCACTATCACCACTATAACAACCACTATCACCACTATAACAACTATTATCACCACTACAACAACCATTATCACCATTATAACGACCATTATCACCACTATATCAACCATTATCACCAGTAGAAGGACTATTATCAACGCTGTAATGACCATTATCACCACTATAACAACCATTATCACCACTATAACAACCATTACCACCACTATAAGGACCAATATCACCACTATAACAACCATTATCACCACTATAACGACCACTATCACCACTATAACAACCATTATCACCACTATAACAACTATTATCACCACTATAACGACCATTATCACCATTATACCGACCATTATCACCAGTAGAAGGACCATTATCAACGCTGTAATGACCATTATCACCACTATAACAACCATTATCGCCACTATAACAACCATTATCACCACTATAACAACCATTATCACCACTATATGGACCATTATGACAACTATAACCACCACTATCACCACTTTAACAACCATTATCGCCACTATAACGACCATATATCACCACTATAACGGCCATTATCACCACTATAGCGACCATTATCAACACTATAACCACCATTTTCAGCACTATATCAACCATTATCACCAGTAGAAGGACCATTATCAACGCTGTAGTGACCATTATCACCACTATAACGACCACTATCACCACTATAACAGCCATTATCACCACTATAACGACCATTATCACAACTATAACGACCAATATCACATCTATAACAACTATTATCACCACTATAACAACGATTATCACCACTATAACGACCATTATCACAACTATATCGACCATTATCACCACTATAACGACCATTATCACCACTATAACGGCCATTATCACCACTATAACAACCATTATCACCACTATAACAACCATTATCACCACTATATGGACCATTATGACAACTATAACCACCACTATCACCACTTTAACAACCATTATCGCCACTATAACGACCATTATCACCACTATAACGGCCATTATCACCACTATAGCGACCATTATCAACACTATAACAACCATTATCACCACTATAACAACTATTATCACCACTATAACAACCATTATCACCACTATAACGACCACTATCTCCACTATAACAACCATTATCACCACTATAACGACTATTATCACCACTATAAAAACCATTATCACCACTATTACGACCACTATCAACACTATAACCACCATTATCACCACTATAACAACCATTATCACCACTATATGGACCATTATCACCACTATAACAACCATTATCACCATTATAACGACCACTATCACCACTATAACAACCATTATCACCACTATAACAACCATTATCACCACTATATGGACCATTATCACCACTATAACGACCACTATCACCACTATAACGGCCATTATCACCACTATAGCGACCATTATCAACACTATAACCACCATTATCACCACTATAACAACTATTATCACCACTATAACAACCATTATCACCATTATAACAACCATTATCACCACTATATGGACCATTATCACCACTATAACAACCATTATCACCATTATAACGACCACTATCACCACTATAACAACCATTATCACCACTATAACAACTATTATCACCACTATAATAACCATTATCACCACTATAAGGACCATTATCACCACTATAACAACCATTATCACCACTATAACAACCATTATCACCACTATAACCACCATTTTCAGCACTATATCAACCATTATCACCAGTAGAAGGACCATTATCAACGCTGTAGTGACCATTATCACCACTATAACGACCACTATCACCACTATAACAGCCATTATCACCACTATAACGACCATTATCACAACTATAACGACCAATATCACCTCTATAACAACTATTATCACCACTATAACAACGATTATCACCACTATAACGACCATTATCACAACTATATCGACCATTATCACCACTATAACGACCATTATCACCACTATAACGGCCATTATCACCACTATAACAACCATTATCACCACTATAACAACCATTATCACCACTATATGGACCATTATGACAACTATAACCACCACTATCACCACTTTAACAACCATTATCGCCACTATAACGACCATTATCACCACTATAACGGCCATTATCACCACTATAGCGACCATTATCAACACTATAACAACCATTATCACCACTATAACAACTATTATCACCACTATAACAACCATTATCACCACTATAACGACCACTATCACCACTATAACAACCATTATCACCACTATAACAACTATTATCACCACTATAAAAACCATTATCACCACTATTACGACCACTATCAACACTATAACCACCATTATCACCACTATAACAACCATTATCACCACTATAACTACCATTATCGCCACTATAACAACCATTATCACCACTATAACAACCATTATCACCACTATATGGACCATTATGACAACTATAACCACCACTATCACCACTTTAACAACCATTATCGCCACTATAACGACCATATATCACCACTATAACGGCCATTATCACCACTATAGCGACCATTATCAACACTATAACCACCATTTTCAGCACTATATCAACCATTATCACCAGTAGAAGGACCATTATCAACGCTGTAGTGACCATTATCACCACTATAACGACCATTATCACCACTATAACGACCATTATCACCACTATAACGACCATTATCACCACTATAAGGACCATTATCACCACTATAACAACCATTATCACCACTATAACAACCATTATCACCACTATATGGACCATTATGACAACTATAACCACCACTATCACCACTTTAACAACCATTATCGCCACTATAACGACCATTATCACCACTATAACGGCCATTATCACCACTATAGCGACCATTATCAACACTATAACAGCCATTATCACCACTATAACAACTATTATCACCACTATAACAACCATTATCACCACTATAACGACCACTATCACCACTATAACAACCATTATCACCACTATAACAACTATTATCACCACTATAAAAACCATTATCACCACTATTACGACCACTATCAACACTATAACCACCATTATCACCACTATAACAACCATTATCACCACTATATGGACCATTATCACCACTATAACAACCATTATCACCATTATAACGACCACTATCACCACTATAACAACCATTATCACCACTATAACAACCATTATCACCACTATAACAACCATTATCACTACTATATGGACCATTATCACCACTATAACGACCACTATCACCACTATAACGGCCATTATCACCACTGTAGCGACCATTATCAACACTATAACCACCATTATCACCACTATAACAACTATTATCACCACTATAACAACCATTATCACCATTATAACAACCATTATCACCACTATATGGACCATTATCACCACTATAACAACCATTATCACCATTATAACGACCACTATCACCACTATAACAACCATTATCACCACTATAACAACTATTATCACCACTATAATAACCATTATCACCACTATAAGGACCATTATCACCACTATAACAACCATTATCACCACTATAACAACCATTATCACCACTATAAGGACCATTATCACCACTATAACAACCATTATCACCACTATAACGACCACTATCACCACTATAACAACCATTATCACCACTATAACAACTATTATCACCACTATAACAACCATTATCACCATTATAACAACCATTATCACCACTATATGGACCATTATCACCACTATAACAACCATTATCACCATTATAACGACCACTATCACCACTATAACAACCATTATCACCACTATAACAACTATTATCACCACTATAATAACCATTATGACCACTATAACAACTATTATCACCACTATAACAACCATTATCACCACTATAACAACCATTATCACCACTATAACGACCACTATCACCACTATAACAACCATTATCACCACTATAACAACCATTATCACCACTATAACAACCATTACCACCACTATAAGGACCATTATCACCACTATAACAACCATTATCACCACTATAACGACCACTATCACCACTATAACAACCATTATCACCACTATAACAACTATTATCACCACTATAACAACCATTATCACCATTATAACAACCATTATCACCACTATAACGGCCATTATCACCACTATAGCGACCATTATCAGCACTATAACCACCATTATCACCACTATAAGGACCATTATCACCACTATAACAACCATTATCACCACCATAACAACCATTATCACCACTATAAGGACCATTATCACCACTATAACAACCATTATCACCACTATAACGACCACTATCACCACTATAACAACCATTATCACCACTATAACAACTATTATCACCACTATAACAACCATTATCACCATTATAACGACCATTATCACCACTATATCAACCATTATCACCAGTAGAAGGACCATTATCAACGCTGTAATGACCATTATCACCACTATAACAACCATTATCACCACTATAACGGCCATTATCACCACTATAGCGACCTCTGTCAACACTATAACCACCATTATCACCACTATATCAACCATTATCACCAGTAGAAGGACCATTATCAACACTGTAATGACCATTATCACCACTATAACGACCACTATCACCACTATAACCACCATTATCACCACTATAACAACCATTATCACCACTATATGGACCATTATCACCACTATAACGACCACTATCATCACTATAACAACCACTATCACCACTATAACAACTATTATCACCACTATAACAACCATTATCACCACTATAAGGACCATTATCACCACTATAAGGACCATTATCACCACTATAAGGACCATTATCACCACTATAACAACCATTATCACCATTATAACGACCATTATCACCACTATAACAACCATTATCACCATTATAACGACCATTATCACCACTATATCAACCATTATCACCAGTAGAAGGACCATTATCACCACTATATGGACCATTATGACAACTATAACCACCACTATCACCACTTTAACAACCATTATCGCCACTATAACGACCATATATCACCACTATAACGGCCATTATCACCACTATAGCGACCATTATCAACACTATAACCACCACTATCACCACTTTAACAACCATTATCGCCACTATAACGACCATTATCACCACTATAACGGCCATTATCACCACTATAGCGACCATTATCAACACTATAACAGCCATTATCACCACTATAACAACTATTATCACCACTATAACAACCATTATCACCATTATAACAACCATTATCACCACTATATGGACCATTATCACCACTATAACAACCATTATCACCATTATAACGACCACTATCACCACTATAACAACCATTATCACCACTATAAAAACTATTATCACCACTATAATAACCATTATCACCACTATAAGGACCATTATCACCACTATAACAACCATTATCACCACTATAACAACCATTATCACCACTATATGGACCATTATCACCACTATAACGACCACTATCTCCACTATAACGGCCATTATCACCACTGTAGCGACCATTATCAACACTATAACCACCATTATCACCACTATAACAACTATTATCACCACTATAACAACCATTATCACCATTATAACAACCATTATCACCACTATATGGACCATTATCACCACTATAACAACCATTATCACCATTATAACGACCACTATCACCACTATAACAACCATTATCACCACTATAAAAACTATTATCACCACTATAATAACCATTATCACCACTATAAGGACCATTATCACCACTATAACAACCATTATCACCACTATAACAACCATTATCACCACTATAAGGACCATTATCACCACTATAACAACCATTATCACCACTATAACGACCACTATCACCACTATAACAACCATTATCACCACTATAACAACTATTATCACCACTATAACAACCATTATCACCATTATAACAACCATTATCACCACTATATGGACCATTATCACCACTATAACAACCATTATCACCATTATAACGACCACTATCACCACTATAACAACCATTATCACCACTATAACAACTATTATCACCACTATAATAACCATTATGACCACTATAACAACTATTATCACCACTATAACAACCATTATCACCACTATAACAACCATTATCACCACTATAACGACCACTATCACCACTATAACAACCATTATCACCACTATAACAACCATTATCACCACTATAACAACCATTACCACCACTATAAGGACCATTATCACCACTATAACAACCATTATCACCACTATAACGACCACTATCACCACTATAACAACCATTATCACCACTATAACAACTATTATCACCACTATAACAACCATTATCACCATTATAACAACCATTATCACCACTATAACGGCCATTATCACCACTATAGCGACCATTATCAGCACTATAACCACCATTATCACCACTATAAGGACCATTATCACCACTATAACAACCATTATCACCACTATAACAACTATTATCACCACTATAATAACCATTATGACCACTATAACAACTATTATCACCACTATAACAACCATTATCACCACTATAACAACCATTATCACCACTATAACGACCACTATCACCACTATAACAACCATTATCACCACTATAACAACCATTATCACCACTATAACAACCATTACCACCACTATAAGGACCATTATCACCACTATAACAACCATTATCACCACTATAACGACCACTATCACCACTATAACAACCATTATCACCACTATAACAACTATTATCACCACTATAACAACCATTATCACCATTATAACAACCATTATCACCACTATAACGGCCATTATCACCACTATAGCGACCATTATCAGCACTATAACCACCATTATCACCACTATAAGGACCATTATCACCACTATAACAACCATTATCACCACCATAACAACCATTATCACCACTATAAGGACCATTATCACCACTATAACAACCATTATCACCACTATAACAACTATTATCACCACTATAACAACCATTATCACCATTATAACGGCCATTATCACCACTATATCAACCATTATCACCAGTAGAAGGACCATTATCAACGCTGTAATGACCATTATCACCACTATAACAACCATTATCACCACTATAACGGCCATTATCACCTCTATAAGGACCGTTATCACCACTATAACAACCATTATCACCACTATAACGACCACTGTCACCACTATAACAACCATTATCACCACTATATGGACCATTATGACAACTATAACCACCACTATCACCACTTTAACAACCTTTATCGCCACTATAACGACCATATATCACCACTATAACGGCCATTATCACCACTATAGCGACCATTATCAACACTATAACCACCACTATCACCACTTTAACAACCATTATCGCCACTATAACGACCATTATCACCACTATAACGGCCATTATCACCACTATAGCGACCATTATCAACACTATAACAGCCATTATCACCACTATAACAACTATTATCACCACTATAACAACCATTATCACCACTATAACGACCACTATCACCACTATAACAACCATTATCACCACTATAACAACTATTATCACCACTATAAAAACCATTATCACCACTATTACGACCACTATCAACACTATAACCACCATTATCACCACTATAACAACCATTATCACCACTATATGGACCATTATCACCACTATAACGACCACTATCACCACTATAACGGCCATTATCACCACTATAGCGACCATTATCAGCACTACAACCACCATTATCACCACTATAACGACCACTATCAACACTATAACGGCCATTATCACCACTATAGCGACCTTTATCAACACTATAACGACCATTATCAACACTATAACCACCATTATCACCACTATATCAACCATTATCACCAGTAGAAGGACCATTATCAACACTGTAATGACCATTATCACCACTATAATGACCACTATCACCACTATAACAACCATTATCACCACTACAACAACTATTATCACCACTATAACAACCATTATCACCACTATAACGACCATTATCACCCCTATAACGACCATTATCACCACTATAACGGCCATTATCACCACTATAGCGACCATTATCAGCACTATAACCACCATTATCACCACTATAAGGACCATTATCACCACTATAACAACCATTATCACCACCATAACAACCATTATCACCACTATAAGGACCATTATCACCACTATAACAACCATTATCACCACTATAACAACCATTATCACCACTATAAGGAGCATTATCACCACTATAACAACCATTATCACCACTATAACGACCACTATCACCACTATAACAACCATTATCACCACTATAACAACTATTATCACCACTATAACAACCATTATCACCATTATAACAACCATTATCACCACTATATGGACCATTATCACCACTATAACAACCATTATCACCATTATAACGACCACTATCACCACTATAACAACCATTATCACCACTATAACAACTATTATCACCACTATAATAACCATTATCACCACTATAAGGACCATTATCACCACTATAACAACCATTATCACCACTATAACAACCATTATCACCACTATAAGGACCATTATCACCACTATAACAACCATTATCACCACTATAACGACCACTATCACCACTATAACAACCATTATCACCACTATAACAACTATTATCACCACTATAACAACCATTATCACCATTATAACAACCATTATCACCACTATATGGACCATTATCACCACTATAACAACCATTATCACCATTATAACGACCACTATCACCACTATAACAACCATTATCACCACTATAACAACTATTATCACCACTATAATAACCATTATGACCACTATAACAACTATTATCACCACTATAACAACCATTATCACCACTATAACAACCATTATCACCACTATAACGACCACAATCACCACTATAACAACCATTATCACCACTATAACAACCATTATCACCACTATAACAACCATTACCACCACTATAAGGACCATTATCACCACTATAACAACCATTATCACCACTATAACGACCACTATCACCACTATAACAACCATTATCACCACTATAACAACTATTATCACCACTATAACAACCATTATCACCATTATAACAACCATTATCACCACTATAACGGCCATTATCACCACTATAGCGACCATTATCAGCACTATAACCACCATTATCACCACTATAAGGACCATTATCACCACTATAACAACCATTATCACCACTATAACAACTATTATCACCACTATAATAACCATTATGACCACTATAACAACTATTATCACCACTATAACAACCATTATCACCACTATAACAACCATTATCACCACTATAACGACCACTATCACCACTATAACAACCATTATCACCACTATAACAACCATTATCACCACTATAACAACCATTACCACCACTATAAGGACCATTATCACCACTATAACAACCATTATCACCACTATAACGACCACTATCACCACTATAACAACCATTATCACCACTATAACAACTATTATCACCACTATAACAACCATTATCACCATTATAACAACCATTATCACCACTATAACGGCCATTATCACCACTATAGCGACCATTATCAGCACTATAACCACCATTATCACCACTATAAGGACCATTATCACCACTATAACAACCATTATCACCACCATAACAACCATTATCACCACTATAAGGACCATTATCACCACTATAACAACCATTATCACCACTATAACAACTATTATCACCACTATAACAACCATTATCACCATTATAACGGCCATTATCACCACTATATCAACCATTATCACCAGTAGAAGGACCATTATCAACGCTGTAATGACCATTATCACCACTATAACAACCATTATCACCACTATAACGGCCATTATCACCACTATAGCGACCTTTGTCAACACTATAACCACCATTATCACCACTATATCAACCATTATCACCAGTAGAAGGACCATTATCAACACTGTAATGACCATTATCACCACTATAACGACCACTATCACCACTATAACCACCATTATCACCACTATAACAACCATTATCACCACTATATGGACCATTATCACCACTATAACGACCACTATCATCACTATAACAACCACTATCACCACTATAACAACTATTATCACCACTATAACAACCATTATCACCACTATAAGGACCATTATCACCACTATAAGGACCATTATCACCACTATAAGGACCATTATCACCACTATAACAACCATTATCACCATTATAACGACCATTATCACCACTATATCAACCATTATCACCAGTAGAAGGACCATTATCAACGCTGTAATGACCATTATCACCACTATAACAACCATTATCACCACTATAACAACCATTATCACCTCTATAAGGACCGTTATCACCACTATAACAACCATTATCACCACTATAACGACCACTGTCACCACTATAACAACCATTATCACCACTATAACAACTATTATCACCACTATAAAAACCATTATCACCACTATTACGACCACTATCAACACTATAACCACCATTATCACCACTATAACAACCATTATCACCACTATATGGACCATTATCACCACTATAACGACCACTATCACCACTATAACAACCATTATCACCACTATAAGGACCATTATCACCACTATAACAACCATTATCACCACTATAACGACCATTATCACCATTATAACGACCATTACCACCACTATATCAACCATTATCACCAGTAGAAGGACCACTATCAACGCTGTAATGACCATTATCACCTCTATAACAACCATTATCACCACTATAACAACCATTATCACCACTATAACAACCATTATCACCACTATAAGGACCATTATCACCACTATAACAACCATTATCACCACTATAACGACCATTATCACCATTATAACGACCATTACCACCACTATATCAACCATTATCACCAGTAGAAGGACCATTATCAACGCTGTAATGACCATTATCACCACTATAACAACCATTATCACCACTATAACAACCATTATCACCACTGTAACGACCATTATCACCATTATAACGACCATTATCACCAGTAGAAGGACCATTATCAACGCTGTAATGACCATTATCACCACTATAACAACCATTATCGCCACTATAACAACCATTATCACCACTATATGGACCATTATGACAACTATAACCACCACTATCACCACTTTAACAACCATTATCGCCACTATAACGACCATATATCACCACTATAACGGCCATTATCACCACTATAGCGACCATTATCAACACTATAACCACCACTATCACCACTTTAACAACCATTATCGCCACTATAACGACCATTATCACCACTATAACGGCCATTATCACCACTATAGCGACCATTATCAACACTATAACAGCCATTATCACCACTATAACAACTATTATCACCACTATAACAACCATTATCACCACTATAACGACCACTATCACCACTATAACAACCATTATCACCACTATAACAACTATTATCACCACTATAAAAACCATTATCACCACTATTACGACCACTATCAACACTATAACCACCATTATCACCACTATAACAACCATTATCACCACTATATGGACCATTATCACCACTATAACGACCACTATCACCACTATAACGGCCATTATCACCACTATAGCGACCATTATCAGCACTACAACCACCATTATCACCACTATAACGACCACTATCAACACTATAACGGCCATTATCACCACTATAGCGACCTTTATCAACACTATAACGACCATTATCAACACTATAACCACCATTATCACCACTATATCAACCATTATCACCAGTAGAAGGACCATTATCAACACTGTAATGACCATTATCACCACTATAATGACCACTATCACCACTATAACAACCATTATCACCACTACAACAACTATTATCACCACTATAACAACCATTATCACCACTATAACGACCATTATCACCCCTATAACGACCATTATCACCACTATAACGGCCATTATCACCACTATAGCGACCATTATCAGCACTATAACCACCATTATCACCACTATAAGGACCATTATCACCACTATAACAACCATTATCACCACCATAACAACCATTATCACCACTATAAGGACCATTATCACCACTATAACAACCATTATCACCACTATAACAACCATTATCACCACTATAAGGAGCATTATCACCACTATAACAACCATTATCACCACTATAACGACCACTATCACCACTATAACAACCATTATCACCACTATAACAACTATTATCACCACTATAACAACCATTATCACCATTATAACAACCATTATCACCACTATATGGACCATTATCACCACTATAACAACCATTATCACCATTATAACGACCACTATCACCACTATAACAACCATTATCACCACTATAACAACTATTATCACCACTATAATAACCATTATGACCACTATAACAACTATTATCACCACTATAACAACCATTATCACCACTATAACAACCATTATCACCACTATAACGACCACTATCACCACTATAACAACCATTATCACCACTATAACAACCATTATCACCACTATAACAACCATTATCACCACTATAAGGACCATTATCACCACTATAACAACCATTATCACCACTATAACGACCACTATCACCACTATAACAACCATTATCACCACTATAACAACTATTATCACCACTATAACAACCATTATCACCACTATAACGACCATTATCACCACTATAACGGCCATTATCACCACTATAACAACCATTATCACCACTATAACGGCCATTATCACCACTATAACGACCACTATCAACACCATAACCACCATTATCACCACTATATGGACCATTATCACCACTATAACGACCACTATCACCACTATAACAACCATTATCACCACTATAAGGACCATTATCACCACTATAACAACCATTATCACCACTATAACAACCATTATCACCACTATAAGGACCATTATCACCACTATAACAACCATTATCACCACTATAACGACCATTATCACCACTATAACGACCACTATCACCACTATAACAACCATTATCACCACTATAACAACTATTATCACCAATATAACAACCATTATCACCACTATAACAACTATTATCACCACTATATGGACCATTATGACAACTATAACCACCACTATCACCACTTCAACAACCATTATCGCCACTATAACGACCATTATCACCACTATAACGGCCATTATCACCACTATAGCGACCATTATCAACACTATAACAACCATTATCACCACTATAACAGCTATTATCACCACTATAACAACCATTATCACCACTATAACGGCCATTATCACCACTATAACGACCACTATCAACACCATAACCACCATTATCACCACTATATGGACCATTATCACCACTATAACGACCACTATCACCACTATAACAACCATTATCACCACTATAAGGACCATTATCACCACTATAACAACCATTATCACCACTATAACAACCATTATCACCACTATAAGGACCATTATCACCACTATAACAACCATTATCACCACTATAACGACCACTATCACCACTATAACAACCACTATCACCACTATAACAACTATTATCACCACTATAACAACCATTATCACCATTATAACGACCATTATCACCACTATATCAACCATTATCACCAGTAGAAGGACTATTATCAACGCTGTAATGACCATTATCACCACTATAACAACCATTATCACCACTATAACAACCATTACCACCACTATAAGGACCAATATCACCACTATAACAACCATTATCACCACTATAACGACCACTATCACCACTATAACAACCATTATCACCACTATAACAACTATTATCACCACTATAACGACCATTATCACCATTATAACGACCATTATCACCAGTAGAAGGACCATTATCAACGCTGTAATGACCATTATCACCACTATAACAACCATTATCGCCACTATAACAACCATTATCACCACTATAACAACCATTATCACCACTATATGGACCATTATGACAACTATAACCACCACTATCACCACTTTAACAACCATTATCGCCACTATAACGACCATATATCACCACTATAACGGCCATTATCACCACTATAGCGACCATTATCAACACTATAACCACCATTTTCAGCACTATATCAACCATTATCACCAGTAGAAGGACCATTATCAACGCTGTAGTGACCATTATCACCACTATAACGACCACTATCACCACTATAACAGCCATTATCACCACTATAACGACCATTATCACAACTATAACGACCAATATCACATCTATAACAACTATTATCACCACTATAACAACGATTATCACCACTATAACGACCATTATCACAACTATATCGACCATTATCACCACTATAACGACCATTATCACCACTATAACGGCCATTATCACCACTATAACAACCATTATCACCACTATAACAACCATTATCACCACTATATGGACCATTATGACAACTATAACCACCACTATCACCACTTTAACAACCATTATCGCCACTATAACGACCATTATCACCACTATAACGGCCATTATCACCACTATAGCGACCATTATCAACACTATAACAACCATTATCACCACTATAACAACTATTATCACCACTATAACAACCATTATCACCACTATAACGACCACTATCACCACTATAACAACCATTATCACCACTATAACAACTATTATCACCACTATAAAAACCATTATCACCACTATTACGACCACTATCAACACTATAACCACCATTATCACCACTATAACAACCATTATCACCACTATATGGACCATTATCACCACTATAACAACCATTATCACCATTATAACGACCACTATCACCACTATAACAACCATTATCACCACTATAACAACCATTATCACCACTATAACAACCATTATCACCACTATATGGACCATTATCACCACTATAACGACCACTATCACCACTATAACGGCCATTATCACCACTGTAGCGACCATTATCAACACTATAACCACCATTATCACCACTATAACAACTATTATCACCACTATAACAACCATTATCACCATTATAACAACCATTATCACCACTATATGGACCATTATCACCACTATAACAACCATTATCACCATTATAACGACCACTATCACCACTATAACAACCATTATCACCACTATAACAACTATTATCACCACTATAATAACCATTATCACCACTATAAGGACCATTATCACCACTATAACAACCATTATCACCACTATAACAACCATTATCACCACTATAAGGACCATTATCACCACTATAACAACCATTATCACCACTATAACGACCACTATCACCACTATAACAACCATTATCACCACTATAACAACTATTATCACCACTATAACAACCATTATCACCATTATAACAACCATTATCACCACTATATGGACCATTATCACCACTATAACAACCATTATCACCATTATAACGACCACTATCACCACTATAACAACCATTATCACCACTATAACAACTATTATCACCACTATAATAACCATTATGACCACTATAACAACTATTATCACCACTATAACAACCATTATCACCACTATAACAACCATTATCACCACTATAACGACCACTATCACCACTATAACAACCATTATCACCACTATAACAACCATTATCACCACTATAACAACCATTACCACCACTATAAGGACCATTATCACCACTATAACAACCATTATCACCACTATAACGACCACTATCACCACTATAACAACCATTATCACCACTATAACAACTATTATCACCACTATAACAACCATTATCACCATTATAACAACCATTATCACCACTATAACGGCCATTATCACCACTATAGCGACCATTATCAGCACTATAACCACCATTATCACCACTATAAGGACCATTATCACCACTATAACAACCATTATCACCACCATAACAACCATTATCACCACTATAAGGACCATTATCACCACTATAACAACCATTATCACCACTATAACGACCACTATCACCACTATAACAACCATTATCACCACTATAACAACTATTATCACCACTATAACAACCATTATCACCATTATAACGACCATTATCACCACTATATCAACCATTATCACCAGTAGAAGGACCATTATCAACGCTGTAATGACCATTATCACCACTATAACAACCATTATCACCACTATAACGGCCATTATCACCACTATAGCGACCTTTGTCAACACTATAACCACCATTATCACCACTATATCAACCATTATCACCAGTAGAAGGACCATTATCAACACTGTAATGACCATTATCACCACTATAACGACCACTATCACCACTATAACCACCATTATCACCACTATAACAACCATTATCACCACTATATGGACCATTATCACCACTATAACGACCACTATCATCACTATAACAACCACTATCACCACTATAACAACTATTATCACCACTATAACAACCATTATCACCACTATAAGGACCATTATCACCACTATAAGGACCATTATCACCACTATAAGGACCATTATCACCACTATAACAACCATTATCACCATTATAACGACCATTATCACCACTATATCAACCATTATCACCAGTAGAAGGACCATTATCACCACTATAACGACCACTATCACCACTATAACAACCATTATCACCACTATAAGGACCATTATCACCACTATAACAACCATTATCACCACTATAACGACCATTATCACCATTATAACGACCATTACCACCACTATATCAACCATTATCACCAGTAGAAGGACCATTATCAACGCTGTAATGACCATTATCACCTCTATAACAACCATTATCACCACTATAACAACCATTATCACCACTATAACAACCATTATCACCACTATAAGGACCATTATCACCACTATAACAACCATTATCACCACTATAACGACCATTATCACCATTATAACGACCATTACCACCACTATATCAACCATTATCACCAGTAGAAGGACCATTATCAACGCTGTAATGACCATTATCACCACTATAACAACCATTATCACCACTATAACAACCATTATCACCACTGTAACGACCATTATCACCATTATAACGACCATTATCACCAGTAGAAGGACCATTATCAACGCTGTAATGACCATTATCACCACTATAACAACCATTATCGCCACTATAACAACCATTATCACCACTATATGGACCATTATGACAACTATAACCACCACTATCACCACTTTAACAACCATTATCGCCACTATAACGACCATATATCACCACTATAACGGCCATTATCACCACTATAGCGACCATTATCAACACTATAACCACCACTATCACCACTTTAACAACCATTATCGCCACTATAACGACCATTATCACCACTATAACGGCCATTATCACCACTATAGCGACCATTATCAACACTATAACAGCCATTATCACCACTATAACAACTATTATCACCACTATAACAACCATTATCACCACTATAACGACCACTATCACCACTATAACAACCATTATCACCACTATAACAACTATTATCACCACTATAAAAACCATTATCACCACTATTACGACCACTATCAACACTATAACCACCATTATCACCACTATAACAACCATTATCACCACTATATGGACCATTATCACCACTATAACAACCATTATCACCATTATAACGACCACTATCACCACTATAACAACCATTATCACCACTATAACAACCATTATCACCACTATAACAACCATTATCACCACTATATGGACCATTATCACCACTATAACGACCACTATCACCACTATAACGGCCATTATCACCACTGTAGCGACCATTATCAACACTATAACCACCATTATCACCACTATAACAACTATTATCACCACTATAACAACCATTATCACCATTATAACAACCATTATCACCACTATATGGACCATTATCACCACTATAACAACCATTATCACCATTATAACGACCACTATCACCACTATAACAACCATTATCACCACTATAACAACTATTATCACCACTATAATAACCATTATCACCACTATAAGGACCATTATCACCACTATAACAACCATTATCACCACTATAACAACCATTATCACCACTATAAGGACCATTATCACCACCATAACAACCATTATCACCACTATAACGACCACTATCACCACTATAACAACCATTATCACCACTATAACAACTATTATCACCACTATAACAACCATTATCACCATTATAACAACCATTATCACCACTATATGGACCATTATCACCACTATAACAACCATTATCACCATTATAACGACCACTATCACCACTATAACAACCATTATCACCACTATAACAACTATTATCACCACTATAATAACCATTATGACCACTATAACAACTATTATCACCACTATAACAACCATTATCACCACTATAACAACCATTATCACCACTATAACGACCACTATCACCACTATAACAACCATTATCACCACTATAACAACCATTATCACCACTATAACAACCATTACCACCACTATAAGGACCATTATCACCACTATAACAACCATTATCACCACTATAACGACCACTATCACCACTATAACAACCATTATCACCACTATAACAACTATTATCACCACTATAACAACCATTATCACCATTATAACAACCATTATCACCACTATAACGGCCATTATCACCACTATAGCGACCATTATCAGCACTATAACCACCATTATCACCACTATAAGGACCATTATCACCACTATAACAACCATTATCACCACCATAACAACCATTATCACCACTATAAGGACCATTATCACCACTATAACAACCATTATCACCACTATAACGACCACTATCACCACTATAACAACCATTATCACCACTATAACAACTATTATCACCACTATAACAACCATTATCACCATTATAACGACCATTATCACCACTATATCAACCATTATCACCAGTAGAAGGACCATTATCAACGCTGTAATGACCATTATCACCACTATAACAACCATTATCACCACTATAACGGCCATTATCACCACTATAGCGACCTTTGTCAACACTATAACCACCATTATCACCACTATATCAACCATTATCACCAGTAGAAGGACCATTATCAACACTGTAATGACCATTATCACCACTATAACGACCACTATCACCACTATAACCACCATTATCACCACTATAACAACCATTATCACCACTATATGGACCATTATCACCACTATAACGACCACTATCATCACTATAACAACCACTATCACCACTATAACAACTATTATCACCACTATAACAACCATTATCACCACTATAAGGACCATTATCACCACTATAAGGACCATTATCACCACTATAACAACCATTATCACCATTATAACGACCATTATCACCACTATAACAACCATTATCACCACTATATGGACCATTATCACCACTATAACGACCACTATCACCACTATAACGGCCATTATCACCACTGTAGCGACCATTATCAACACTATAACCACCATTATCACCACTATAACAACTATTATCACCACTATAACAACCATTATCACCATTATAACAACCATTATCACCACTATATGGACCATTATCACCACTATAACAACCATTATCACCATTATAACGACCACTATCACCACTATAACAACCATTATCACCACTATAACAACTATTATCACCACTATAATAACCATTATCACCACTATAAGGACCATTATCACCACTATAACAACCATTATCACCACTATAACAACCATTATCACCACTATAAGGACCATTATCACCACTATAACAACCATTATCACCACTATAACGACCACTATCACCACTATAACAACCATTATCACCACTATAACAACTATTATCACCACTATAACAACCATTATCACCATTATAACAACCATTATCACCACTATATGGACCATTATCACCACTATAACAACCATTATCACCATTATAACGACCACTATCACCACTATAACAACCATTATCACCACTATAACAACTATTATCACCACTATAATAACCATTATGACCACTATAACAACTATTATCACCACTATAACAACCATTATCACCACTATAACAACCATTATCACCACTATAACGACCACTATCACCACTATAACAACCATTATCACCACTATAACAACCATTATCACCACTATAACAACCATTACCACCACTATAAGGACCATTATCACCACTATAACAACCATTATCACCACTATAACGACCACTATCACCACTATAACAACCATTATCACCACTATAACAACTATTATCACCACTATAACAACCATTATCACCATTATAACAACCATTATCACCACTATAACGGCCATTATCACCACTATAGCGACCATTATCAGCACTATAACCACCATTATCACCACTATAAGGACCATTATCACCACTATAACAACCATTATCACCACCATAACAACCATTATCACCACTATAAGGACCATTATCACCACTATAACAACCATTATCACCACTATAACGACCACTATCACCACTATAACAACCATTATCACCACTATAACAACTATTATCACCACTATAACAACCATTATCACCATTATAACGACCATTATCACCACTATATCAACCATTATCACCAGTAGAAGGACCATTATCAACGCTGTAATGACCATTATCACCACTATAACAACCATTATCACCACTATAACGGCCATTATCACCACTATAGCGACCTTTGTCAACACTATAACCACCATTATCACCACTATATCAACCATTATCACCAGTAGAAGGACCATTATCAACACTGTAATGACCATTATCACCACTATAACGACCACTATCACCACTATAACCACCATTATCACCACTATAACAACCATTATCACCACTATATGGACCATTATCACCACTATAACGACCACTATCATCACTATAACAACCACTATCACCACTATAACAACTATTATCACCACTATAACAACCATTATCACCACTATAAGGACCATTATCACCACTATAAGGACCATTATCACCACTATAAGGACCATTATCACCACTATAACAACCATTATCACCATTATAACGACCATTATCACCACTATATCAACCATTATCACCAGTAGAAGGACCATTATCACCACTATAACGACCACTATCAGCACTATAACAACCATTATCACCACTATAAGGACCATTATCACCACTATAACAACCATTATCACCACTATAACGACCATTATCACCATTATAACGACCATTACCACCACTATATCAACCATTATCACCAGTAGAAGGACCATTATCAACGCTGTAATGACCATTATCACCTCTATAACAACCATTATCACCACTATAACAACCATTATCACCACTATAACAACCATTATCACCACTATAAGGACCATTATCACCACTATAACAACCATTATCACCACTATAACGACCATTATCACCATTATAACGACCATTACCACCACTATATCAACCATTATCACCAGTAGAAGGACCATTATCAACGCTGTAATGACCATTATCACCACTATAACAACCATTATCACCACTATAACAACCATTATCACCACTGTAACGACCATTATCACCATTATAACGACCATTATCACCAGTAGAAGGACCATTATCAACGCTGTAATGACCATTATCACCACTATAACAACCATTATCGCCACTATAACAACCATTATCACCACTATATGGACCATTATGACAACTATAACCACCACTATCACCACTTTAACAACCATTATCGCCACTATAACGACCATATATCACCACTATAACGGCCATTATCACCACTATAGCGACCATTATCAACACTATAACAGCCATTATCACCACTATAACAACTATTATCACCACTATAACAACCATTATCACCACTATAACGACCACTATCACCACTATAACAACCATTATCACCACTATAACAACAATTATCACCACTATAAAAACCATTATCACCACTATTACGACCACTATCAACACTATAACCACCATTATCACCACTATAACAACCATTATCACCACTATATGGACCATTATCACCACTATAACGACCACTATCACCACTATAACGGCCATTATCACCACTATAGCGACCATTATCAGCACTATAACCACCATTATCACCACTATAACGACCACTATCAACACTATAACGGCCATTATCACCACTATAGCGACCTTTATCAACACTATAACGACCATTATCAACACTATAACCACCATTATCACCACTATATCAACCATTATCACCAGTAGAAGGACCATTATCAACACTGTAATGACCATTATCACCACTATAATGACCACTATCACCACTATAACAACCATTATCACCACTACAACAACTATTATCACCACTATAACAACCATTATCACCACTATAACGACCATTATCACCCCTATAACGACCATTATCACCACTATAACGGCCATTATCACCACTATAGCGACCATTATCAGCACTATAACCACCATTATCACCACTATAAGGACCATTATCACCACTATAACAACCATTATCACCACCATAACAACCATTATCACCACTATAAGGACCATTATCACCACTATAACAACCATTATCACCACTATAACAACCATTATCACCACTATAAGGAGCATTATCACCACTATAACAACCATTATCACCACTATAACGACCACTATCACCACTATAACAACCATTATCACCACTATAACAACTATTATCACCACTATAACAACCATTATCACCATTATAACAACCATTATCACCACTATATGGACCATTATCACCACTATAACAACCATTATCACCATTATAACGACCACTATCACCACTATAACAACCATTATCACCACTATAACAACTATTATCACCACTATAACAACCATTATCACCACTATAACAACCATTATCACCACTATAACGACCACTATCACCACTATAACAACCATTATCACCACTATAACAACCATTATCACCACTATAACAACCATTATCACCACTATAAGGACCATTATCACCACTATAACAACCATTATCACCACTATAACGACCACTATCACCACTATAACAACCATTATCACCACTATAACAACTATTATCACCACTATAACAACCATTATCACCATTATAACAACCATTATCACCACTATATGGACCATTATCACCACTATTACAACCATTATCACCATTATAACGACCACTATCACCACTATAACAACCATTATCACCACTATAACAACTATTATCACCACTATAATAACCATTATGACCACTATAACAACTATTATCACCACTATAACAACCATTATCACCACTATAACAACCATTATCACCACTATAACGACCACTATCACCACTATAACAACCATTATCACCACTATAACAACTATTATCACCACTATAATAACCATTATCACCACTATAACAACTATTATCACCACTATAACAACCATTATCACCACTATAACGACCATTATCACCACTATAACGGCCATTATCACCACTATAACAACCATTATCACCACTATAACGGCCATTATCACCACTATAACGACCACTATCAACACCATAACCACCATTATCACCACTATATGGACCATTATCACCACTATAACGTCCACTATCACCACTATAACAACCATTATCACCACTATAAGGACCATTATCACCACTATAACAACCATTATCACCACTATAACAACCATTATCACCACTATAAGGACCATTATCACCACTATAACAACCATTATCACCACTATAACGACCATTATCACCACTATAACGACCACTATCACCACTATAACAACCATTATCACCACTATAACAACTATTATCACCAATATAACAACCATTATCACCACTATAACAACTATTATCACCACTATATGGACCATTATGACAACTATAACCACCACTATCACCACTTTAACAACCATTATCGCCACTATAACGGCCATTATCACCACTATAACGACCACTATCAACACCATAACCACCATTATCACCACTATATGGACCATTATCACCACTATAACGACCACTATCACCACTATAACAACCATTATCACCACTATAAGGACCATTATCACCACTATAACAACCATTATCACCACTATAACGACCATTATCACCACTATAACAACTATTATCACCACTATAATAACCATTATCACCACTATAACAACTATTATCACCACTATAACAACCATTATCACCACTATAACGACCATTATCACCACTATAACAACCATTATCACCACTATAACGACCACTATCACCACTATAACAACCACTATCACCACTATAACAACTATTATCACCACTATAACAACCATTATCACCATTATAACGACCATTATCACCACTATATCAACCATTATCACCAGTAGAAGGACCATTATCAACGCTGTAATGACCATTATCACCACTATAACAACCATTATCACCACTATAACAACCATTACCACCACTATAAGGACCAATATCACCACTATAACAACCATTATCACCACTATAACGACCACTATCACCACTATAACAACCATTATCACCACTATAACAACTATTATCACCACTATAACGACCATTATCACCATTATAACGACCATTATCACCAGTAGAAGGACCATTATCAACGCTGTAATGACCATTATCACCACTATAACAACCATTATCGCCACTATAACAACCATTATCACCACTATAACAACCATTATCACCACTATATGGACAATTATGACAACTATAACCACCACTATCACCACTTTAACAACCATTATCGCCACTATAACGACCATATATCACCACTATAACGGCCATTATCACCACTATAGCGACCATTATCAACACTATAACCACCATTTTCAGCACTATATCAACCATTATCACCAGTAGAAGGACCATTATCAACGCTGTAGTGACCATTATCACCACTATAACGACCACTATCACCACTATAACAGCCATTATCACCACTATAACGACCATTATCACAACTATAACGACCAATATCACCTCTATAACAACTATTATCACCACTATAACAACGATTATCACCACTATAACGACCATTATCACAACTATATCGACCATTATCACCACTATAACGACCATTATCACCACTATAACGGCCATTATCACCACTATAACAACCATTATCACCACTATAACAACCATTATCACCACTATATGGACCATTATGACAACTATAACCACCACTATCACCACTTTAACAACCATTATCGCCACTATAACGACCATTATCACCACTATAACGGCCATTATCACCACTATAGCGACCATTATCAACACTATAACAACCATTATCACCACTATAACAACTATTATCACCACTATAACAACCATTATCACCACTATAACGACCACTATCACCACTATAACAACCATTATCACCACTATAACAACTATTATCACCACTATAAAAACCATTATCACCACTATTACGACCACTATCAACACTATAACCACCATTATCACCACTATAACAACCATTATCACCACTATAACTACCATTATCACCACTATAAGGACCATTATCACCACTATAACAACCATTATCACCACTATAACAACCATTATCACCACTATATGGACCATTATGACAACTATAACCACCACTATCACCACTTTAACAACCATTATCGCCACTATAACGACCATTATCACCACTATAACGGCCATTATCACCACTATAGCGACCATTATCAACACTATAACAACCATTATCGCCACTATAACGACCATATATCACCACTATAACGGCCATTATCACCACTATAGCGACCATTATCAACACTATAACCACCATTTTCAGCACTATATCAACCATTATCAACAGTAGAAGGACCATTATCAACGCTGTAGTGACCATTATCACCACTATAACGACCATTATCACCACTATAAGGACCATTATCACCACTATAACAACCATTATCACCACTATAACAACCATTATCACCACTATATGGACCATTATGACAACTATAACCACCACTATCACCACTTTAACAACCATTATCGCCACTATAACGACCATTATCACCACTATAACGGCCATTATCACCACTATAGCGACCATTATCAACACTATAACAGCCATTATCACCACTATAACAACTATTATCACCACTATAACAACCATTATCACCACTATAACGACCACTATCACCACTATAACAACCATTATCACCACTATAACAACTATTATCACCACTATAAAAACCATTATCACCACTATTACGACCACTATCAACACTATAACCACCATTATCACCACTATAACAACCATTATCACCACTATATGGACCATTATCACCACTATAACAACCATTATCACCATTATAACGACCACTATCACCACTATAACAACCATTATCACCACTATAACAACCATTATCACTACTATAACAACCATTATCACCACTATATGGACCATTATCACCACTATAACGACCACTATCACCACTATAACGGCCATTATCACCACTATAGCGACCATTATCAACACTATAACCACCATTATCACCACTATAACAACTATTATCACCACTATAACAACCATTATCACCATTATAACAACCATTATCACCACTATATGGACCATTATCACCACTATAACAACCATTATCACCATTATAACGACCACTATCACCACTATAACAACCATTATCACCACTATAACAACTATTATCACCACTATAATAACCATTATCACCACTATAAGGACCATTATCACCACTATAACAACCATTATCACCACTATAACAACCATTATCACCACTATAAGGACCATTATCACCACTATAACAACCATTATCACCACTATAACGACCATTATCACCATTATAACGACCATTATCACCAGTAGAAGGACCATTATCAACGCTGTAATGACCATTATCACCACTATAACAACCATTATCGCCACTATAACAACCATTATCACCACTATAACAACCATTATCACCACTATATGGACAATTATGACAACTATAACCACCACTATCACCACTTTAACAACCATTATCGCCACTATAACGACCATATATCACCACTATAACGGCCATTATCACCACTATAGCGACCATTATCAACACTATAACCACCATTTTCAGCACTATATCAACCATTATCACCAGTAGAAGGACCATTATCAACGCTGTAGTGACCATTATCACCACTATAACGACCACTATCACCACTATAACAGCCATTATCACCACTATAACGACCATTATCACAACTATAACGACCAATATCACCTCTATAACAACTATTATCACCACTATAACAACGATTATCACCACTATAACGACCATTATCACAACTATATCGACCATTATCACCACTATAACGACCATTATCACCACTATAACGGCCATTATCACCACTATAACAACCATTATCACCACTATAACAACCATTATCACCACTATATGGACCATTATGACAACTATAACCACCACTATCACCACTTTAACAACCATTATCGCCACTATAACGACCATTATCACCACTATAACGGCCATTATCACCACTATAGCGACCATTATCAACACTATAACAACCATTATCACCACTATAACAACTATTATCACCACTATAACAACCATTATCACCACTATAACGACCACTATCACCACTATAACAACCATTATCACCACTATAACAACTATTATCACCACTATAAAAACCATTATCACCACTATTACGACCACTATCAACACTATAACCACCATTATCACCACTATAACAACCATTATCACCACTATAACTACCATTATCACCACTATAAGGACCATTATCACCACTATAACAACCATTATCACCACTATAACAACCATTATCACCACTATATGGACCATTATGACAACTATAACCACCACTATCACCACTTTAACAACCATTATCGCCACTATAACGACCATTATCACCACTATAACGGCCATTATCACCACTATAGCGACCATTATCAACACTATAACAACCATTATCGCCACTATAACGACCATATATCACCACTATAACGGCCATTATCACCACTATAGCGACCATTATCAACACTATAACCACCATTTTCAGCACTATATCAACCATTATCAACAGTAGAAGGACCATTATCAACGCTGTAGTGACCATTATCACCACTATAACGACCATTATCACCACTATAAGGACCATTATCACCACTATAACAACCATTATCACCACTATAACAACCATTATCACCACTATATGGACCATTATGACAACTATAACCACCACTATCACCACTTTAACAACCATTATCGCCACTATAACGACCATTATCACCACTATAACTGCCATTATCACCACTATAGCGACCATTATCAACACTATAACAGCCATTATCACCACTATAACAACTATTATCACCACTATAACAACCATTATCACCACTATAACGACCACTATCACCACTATAACAACCATTATCACCACTATAACAACTATTATCACCACTATAAAAACCATTATCACCACTATTACGACCACTATCAACACTATAACCACCATTATCACCACTATAACAACCATTATCACCACTATATGGACCATTATCACCACTATAACAACCATTATCACCATTATAACGACCACTATCACCACTATAACAACCATTATCACCACTATAACAACCATTATCACTACTATAACAACCATTATCACCACTATATGGACCATTATCACCACTATAACGACCACTATCACCACTATAACGGCCATTATCACCACTATAGCGACCATTATCAACACTATAACCACCATTATCACCACTATAACAACTATTATCACCACTATAACAACCATTATCACCATTATAACAACCATTATCACCACTATATGGACCATTATCACCACTATAACAACCATTATCACCATTATAACGACCACTATCACCACTATAACAACCATTATCACCACTATAACAACTATTATCACCACTATAATAACCATTATCACCACTATAAGGACCATTATCACCACTATAACAACCATTATCACCACTATAACAACCATTATCACCACTATAAGGACCATTATCACCACTATAACAACCATTATCACCACTATAACGACCACTATCATCACTATAACAACCATTATCACCACTATAACAACTATTATCACCACTATAACAACCATTATCACCATTATAACAACCATTATCACCACTATATGGACCATTATCACCACTATAACAACCATTATCACCATTATAACGACCACTATCACCACTATAACAACCATTATCACCACTATAACAACTATTATCACCACTATAATAACCATTATGACCACTATAACAACTATTATCACCACTATAACAACCATTATCACCACTATAACAACCATTATCACCACTATAACGACCACTATCACCACTATAACAACCATTATCACCACTATAACAACCATTATCACCATTATAACGACCATTACCACCACTATATCAACCATTATCACCAGTAGAAGGACCATTATCAACGCTGTAATGACCATTATCACCTCTATAACAACCATTATCGCCACTATAACAACCATTATCACCACTATAACAACCATTACCACCACTATAAGGACCATTATCACCACTATAACAACCATTATCACCACTATAACGACCACTATCACCACTATAACAACCATTATCACCACTATAACAACTATTATCACCACTATAACAACCATTATCAACATTATAACAACCATTATCACCACTATAACGGCCATTATCACCACTATAGCGACCATTATCAGCACTATAACCACCATTATCACCACTATAAGGACCATTATCACCACTATAACAACCATTATCACCACCATAACAACCATTATCACCACTATAAGGACCATTATCACCACTATAACAACCATTATCACCACTATAACGACCACTATCACCACTATAACAACCATTATCACCACTATAACAACTATTATCACCACTATAACAACCATTATCACCATTATAACGACCATTATCACCACTATATCAACCATTATCACCAGTAGAAGGACCATTATCAACGCTGTAATGACCATTATCACCACTATAACAACCATTATCACCACAATAACGGCCATTATCACCACTATAGCGACCTTTGTCAACACTATAACCACCATTATCACCACTATATCAACCATTATCACCAGTAGAAGGACCATTATCAACACTGGAATGACCATTATCACCACTATAACGACCACTATCACCACTATAACCACCATTATCACCACTATAACAACCATTATCACCACTATATGGACCATTATCACCACTATAACGACCACTATCATCACTATAACAACCACTATCACCACTATAACAACTATTATCACCACTATAACAACCATTATCACCACTATAAGGACCATTATCACCGCTATAACAACCATTATCACCATTATAACGACCACTATCACCACTATAACAACCATTATCACCACTATGTGGACCATTATGACAACTATAACCACCACTATCACCACTTTAACAACCATTATCGCCACTATAACGACCATTATCACCACTATAGCGACCATTATCATCACTATAACAACCATTATCACCACTATAACAACTATTATCACCACTATAACAACCATTATCACCACTATAACGACCACTATCAACACCATAACCACCATTATCACCACTATATGGACCATCATCACCACTATAACGACCACTATCACCACTATAACAACCATTATCACCACTATAAGGACCATTATCACCACTATAACAACCATCATCACCATTATAACGACCATTATCACCACTATATCAACCATTATCACCAGTAGAAGGACCATTATCAACGCTGTAATGACCATTATCACCACTATAACAACCATTATCACCACTATAACAACCATTATCACCTCTATAAGGACCATTATCACCACTATAACAACCATTATCACCACTATAACGACCACTGTCACCACTATAACAACCATTATCACCACTATAACAACTATTATCACCACTATAAAAACCATTATCACCACTATTACGACCACTATCAACACTATAACCACCATTATCACCACTATAACAACCATTATCACCACTATATGGACCATTATCACCACTATAACGACCACTATCACCACTATAACAACCATTATCGCCACTATAAGGACCATTATCACCACTATAACAACCATTATCACCACTATAACGACCATTATCACCATTATAACGACCATTACCACCACTATATCAACCATTATCACCAGTAGAAGGACCATTATCAACGCTGTAATGACCATTATCACCTCTATAACAACCATTATCGCCACTATAACAACCATTATCACCACTATAACAACCATTATCACCACTATAACGACCATTATCACCATTATAACGACCATTATCAACGCTGTAATGACCATTATCACCACTATAACAACTATTATCACCACTATAAAAACCATTATCACCACTATTACGACCACTATCAACACTATAACCACCATTATCACCACTATAACAACCATTATCACCACTATATGGACCATTATCACCACTATAACGACCACTATCACCACTATAACGGCCATTATCACCACTATAGCGACCATTATCAGCACTATAACCACCATTATCACCACTATAACGACCACTATCAACACTATAACGGCCATTATCACCACTATAACGACCTTTATCAACACTATAACGACCATTATCAACACTATAACGACCACTATCACCACTATAACAACCATTATCACCACTATAACAACTATTATCACCACTATAATAACCATTATCACCACTATAACAACTATTATCACCACTATAACAACCATTATCACCACTATAACGACCATTATCACCACTATAACTGCCATTATCACCACTATAACAACCATTATCACCACTATAACGGCCACTATCACCACTATAACGACCACTATCAACACCATAACCACCATTATCACCACTATATGGACCATTATCACCACTATAACGACCACTATCACCACTATAACAACCATTATCACCACTATAAGGACCATTATCACCACTATAACAACCATTATCACCACTATAACAACCATTATCACCACTATAAGGACCATTATCACCACTATAACAACCATTATCACCACTATAACAGCTATTATCACCACTATAACAACCATTATCACCACTATAACAACCATTATCACCACTATAACAACCATTATCACCACTATATGGACCATTATCACCACTATAACAACCATTATCACCATTATAACGACCACTATCACCACTATAACAACCATTATAACCACTATAACAACTATTATCACCACTATAATAACCATTATGACCACTATAACAACTATTATCACCACTATAACAACCATTATCACCACTATAACAACCATTATCACCACTATAACAACAATTATCACCACTATAATAACCATTATCACCACTATAACAACTATTATCACCACTATAACAACCATTATCACCACTATAACGACCATTATCACCACTATAACGACCATTATCACCACTATAACAACAATTATCACCACTATAATAACCATTATCACTACTATAACAACTATTATCACCACTATAACAACCATTATCACCACTATAACGACCATTATCACCACTATAACGACCACTATCACCACTATAACAACCATTATCACCACTATAACAACCATTATCACCACTATAACAACCATTATCACCACTATAACAACCATTATCACCACTATAAGGACCATTATCACCACTATAACAACCATTATCACCACTATAACAACCATTATCACCACTATAACAACTATTATCACCACTATAATAACCATTATCACCACTATAACAACTATTATCACCACTATAACAACCATTATCACCACTATAACGACCATTATCACCACTATAACAACCATTATCACCACTATAACGACCACTATCACCACTATAACAACCACTATCACCACTATAACAACTATTATCACCACTATAACAACCATTATCACCATTATAACGACCATTATCACCACTATATCAACCATTATCACCAGTAGAAGGACCATTATCAACGCTGTAATGACCATTATCACCACTATAACAACCATTATCACCACTATAACAACCATTACCACCACTATAAGGACCAATATCACCACTATAACAACCATTATCACCACTATAACGACCACTATCACCACTATAACAACCATTATCGCCACTATAACAACTATTATCACCACTATAACGACCATTATCACCATTATAACGACCATTATCACCAGTAGAAGGACCATTATCAACGCTGTAATGACCATTATCACCACTATAACGGCCATTATCACCACTATAGCGACCATTATCAACACTATAACCACCATTTTCAGCACTATATCAACCATTATCACCAGTAGAAGGACCATTATCAACGCTGTAGTGACCATTATCACCACTATAACGACCACTATCACCACTATAACAGCCATTATCACCACTATAACGACCATTATCACAACTATAACGACCAATATCACCTCTATAACAACTATTATCACCACTATAACAACGATTATCACCACTATAACGACCATTATCACAACTATATCGACCATTATCACCACTATAACGACCATTATCACCACTATAACGGCCATTATCACCACTATAACAACCATTATCACCACTATAACAACCATTATCACCACTATATGGACCATTATGACAACTATAACCACCACTATCACCACTTTAACAACCATTATCGCCACTATAACGACCATTATCACCACTATAACGGCCATTATCACCACTATAGCGACCATTATCACCACTATATCAACCATTATCACCAGTAGAAGGACCATTATCAACGCTGTAATGACCATTATCACCACTATAACAACCATTATCACCACTATAACAACCATTATCACCTCTATAAGGACCATTATCACCACTATAACAACCATTATCACCACTATAACGACCACTGTCACCACTATAACAACCATTATCACCACTATAACAACTATTATCACCACTATAAAAACCATTATCACCACTATTACGACCACTATCAACACTATAACCACCATTATCACCACTATAACAACCATTATCACCACTATATGGACCATTATCACCACTATAACGACCACTATCACCACTATAACAACCATTATCGCCACTATAAGGACCATTATCACCACTATAACAACCATTATCACCACTATAACGACCATTATCACCATTATAACGACCATTACCACCACTATATCAACCATTATCACCAGTAGAAGGACCATTATCAACGCTGTAATGACCATTATCACCTCTATAACAACCATTATCGCCACTATAACAACCATTATCACCACTATAACAACCATTATCACCACTATAACGACCATTATCACCATTATAACGACCATTATCAACGCTGTAATGACCATTATCACCACTATAACAACTATTATCACCACTATAAAAACCATTATCACCACTATTACGACCACTATCAACACTATAACCACCATTATCACCACTATAACAACCATTATCACCACTATATGGACCATTATCACCACTATAACGACCACTATCACCACTATAACGGCCATTATCACCACTATAGCGACCATTATCAGCACTATAACCACCATTATCACCACTATAACGACCACTATCAACACTATAACGGCCATTATCACCACTATAACGACCTTTATCAACACTATAACGACCATTATCAACACTATAACGACCACTATCACCACTATAACAACCATTATCACCACTATAACAACTATTATCACCACTATAATAACCATTATCACCACTATAACAACTATTATCACCACTATAACAACCATTATCACCACTATAACGACCATTATCACCACTATAACTGCCATTATCACCACTATAACAACCATTATCACCACTATAACGGCCACTATCACCACTATAACGACCACTATCAACACCATAACCACCATTATCACCACTATATGGACCATTATCACCACTATAACGACCACTATCACCACTATAACAACCATTATCACCACTATAAGGACCATTATCACCACTATAACAACCATTATCACCACTATAACAACCATTATCACCACTATAAGGACCATTATCACCACTATAACAACCATTATCACCACTATAACAGCTATTATCACCACTATAACAACCATTATCACCACTATAACAACCATTATCACCACTATAACAACCATTATCACCACTATATGGACCATTATCACCACTATAACAACCATTATCACCATTATAACGACCACTATCACCACTATAACAACCATTATAACCACTATAACAACTATTATCACCACTATAATAACCATTATGACCACTATAACAACTATTATCACCACTATAACAACCATTATCACCACTATAACAACCATTATCACCACTATAACAACAATTATCACCACTATAATAACCATTATCACCACTATAACAACTATTATCACCACTATAACAACCATTATCACCACTATAACGACCATTATCACCACTATAACGACCATTATCACCACTATAACAACAATTATCACCACTATAATAACCATTATCACTACTATAACAACTATTATCACCACTATAACAACCATTATCACCACTATAACGACCATTATCACCACTATAACGACCACTATCACCACTATAACAACCATTATCACCACTATAACAACCATTATCACCACTATAACAACCATTATCACCACTATAACAACCATTATCACCACTATAAGGACCATTATCACCACTATAACAACCATTATCACCACTATAACAACCATTATCACCACTATAACAACTATTATCACCACTATAATAACCATTATCACCACTATAACAACTATTATCACCACTATAACAACCATTATCACCACTATAACGACCATTATCACCACTATAACAACCATTATCACCACTATAACGACCACTATCACCACTATAACAACCACTATCACCACTATAACAACTATTATCACCACTATAACAACCATTATCACCATTATAACGACCATTATCACCACTATATCAACCATTATCACCAGTAGAAGGACCATTATCAACGCTGTAATGACCATTATCACCACTATAACAACCATTATCACCACTATAACAACCATTACCACCACTATAAGGACCAATATCACCACTATAACAACCATTATCACCACTATAACGACCACTATCACCACTATAACAACCATTATCGCCACTATAACAACTATTATCACCACTATAACGACCATTATCACCATTATAACGACCATTATCACCAGTAGAAGGACCATTATCAACGCTGTAATGACCATTATCACCACTATAACGGCCATTATCACCACTATAGCGACCATTATCAACACTATAACCACCATTTTCAGCACTATATCAACCATTATCACCAGTAGAAGGACCATTATCAACGCTGTAGTGACCATTATCACCACTATAACGACCACTATCACCACTATAACAGCCATTATCACCACTATAACGACCATTATCACAACTATAACGACCAATATCACCTCTATAACAACTATTATCACCACTATAACAACGATTATCACCACTATAACGACCATTATCACAACTATATCGACCATTATCACCACTATAACGACCATTATCACCACTATAACGGCCATTATCACCACTATAACAACCATTATCACCACTATAACAACCATTATCACCACTATATGGACCATTATGACAACTATAACCACCACTATCACCACTTTAACAACCATTATCGCCACTATAACGACCATTATCACCACTATAACGGCCATTATCACCACTATAGCGACCATTATCAACACTATAACAACCATTATCACCACTATAACAACTATTATCACCACTATAACAACCATTATCACCACTATAACGACCACTATCACCACTATAACAACCATTATCACCACTATAACAACTATTATCACCACTATAAAAACCATTATCACCACTATTACGACCACTATCAACACTATAACCACCATTATCACCACTATAACAACCATTATCACCACTATAACTACCATTATCACCACTATAAGGACCATTATCACCACTATAACAACCATTATCACCACTATAACAACCATTATCACCACTATATGGACCATTATGACAACTATAACCACCACTATCACCACTTTAACAACCATTATCGCCACTATAACGACCATTATCACCACTATAACGGCCATTATCACCACTATAGCGACCATTATCAACACTATAACAACCATTATCGCCACTATAACGACCATATATCACCACTATAACGGCCATTATCACCACTATAGCGACCATTATCAACACTATAACCACCATTTTCAGCACTATATCAACCATTATCACCAGTAGAAGGACCATTATCAACGCTGTAGTGACCATTATCACCACTATAACGACCATTATCACCACTATAAGGACCATTATCACCACTATAACAACCATTATCACCACTATAACAACCATTATCACCACTATATGGACCATTATGACAACTATAACCACCACTATCACCACTTTAACAACCATTATCGCCACTATAACGACCATTATCACCACTATAACGGCCATTATCACCACTATAGCGACCATTATCAACACTATAACAGCCATTATCACCACTATAACAACTATTATCACCACTATAACAACCATTATCACCACTATAACGACCACTATCACCACTATAACAACCATTATCACCACTATAACAACTATTATCACCACTATAAAAACCATTATCACCACTATTACGACCACTATCAACACTATAACCACCATTATCACCACTATAACAACCATTATCACCACTATATGGACCATTATCACCACTATAACAACCATTATCACCATTATAACGACCACTATCACCACTATAACAACCATTATCACCACTATAACAACCATTATCACTACTATAACAACCATTATCACCACTATATGGACCATTATCACCACTATAACGACCACTATCACCACTATAACGGCCATTATCACCACTATAGCGACCATTATCAACACTATAACCACCATTATCACCACTATAACAACTATTATCACCGCTATAACAACCATTATCACCATTATAACAACCATTATCACCACTATATGGACCATTATCACCACTATAACAACCATTATCACCATTATAACGACCACTATCACCACTATAACAACCATTATCACCACTATAACAACTATTATCACCACTATAATAACCATTATCACCACTATAAGGACCATTATCACCACTATAACAACCATTATCACCACTATAACAACCATTATCGCCACTATAAGGACCATTATCACCACTATAACAACCATTATCACCACTATAACCACCACTATCATCACTATAACAACCATTATCACCACTATAACAACTATTATCACCACTATAACAACCATTATCACCATTATAACAACCATTATCACCACTATATGGACCATTATCACCACTATAACAACCATTATCACCATTATAACGACCACTATCACCACTATAACAACCATTATCACCACTATAACAACTATTATCACCACTATAATAACCATTATGACCACTATAACAACTATTATCACCACTATAACAACCATTATCACCACTATAACAACCATTATCACCACTATAACGACCACTATCACCACTATAACAACCATTATCACCACTATAACAACCATTATCACCATTATAACGACCATTACCACCACTATATCAACCATTATCACCAGTAGAAGGACCATTATCAACGCTGTAATGACCATTATCACCTCTATAACAACCATTATCGCCACTATAACAACCATTATCACCACTATAACAACCATTACCACCACTATAAGGACCATTATCACCACTATAACAACCATTATCACCACTATAACGACCACTATCACCACTATAACAACCATTATCACCACTATAACAACTATTATCACCACTATAACAACCATTATCAACATTATAACAACCATTATCACCACTATAACGGCCATTATCACCACTATAGCGACCATTATCAGCACTATAACCACCATTATCACCACTATAAGGACCATTATCACCACTATAACAACCATTATCACCACCATAACAACCATTATCACCACTATAAGGACCATTATCACCACTATAACAACCATTATCACCACTATAACGACCACTATCACCACTATAACAACCATTATCACCACTATAACAACTATTATCACCACTATAACAACCATTATCACCATTATAACGACCATTATCACCACTATATCAACCATTATCACCAGTAGAAGGACCATTATCAACGCTGTAATGACCATTATCACCACTATAACAACCATTATCACCACAATAACGGCCATTATCACCACTATAGCGACCTTTGTCAACACTATAACCACCATTATCACCACTATATCAACCATTATCACCAGTAGAAGGACCATTATCAACACTGGAATGACCATTATCACCACTATAACGACCACTATCACCACTATAACCACCATTATCACCACTATAACAACCATTATCACCACTATATGGACCATTATCACCACTATAACGACCACTATCATCACTATAACAACCACTATCACCACTATAACAACTATTATCACCACTATAACAACCATTATCACCACTATAAGGACCATTATCACCACTATAACAACCATTATCACCATTATAACGACCACTATCACCACTATAACAACCATTATCACCACTATGTGGACCATTATGACAACTATAACCACCACTATCACCACTTTAACAACCATTATCGCCACTATAACGACCATTATCACCACTATAGCGACCATTATCATCACTATAACAACCATTATCACCACTATAACAACTATTATCACCACTATAACAACCATTATCACCACTATAACGACCACTATCAACACCATAACCACCATTATCACCACTATATGGACCATCATCACCACTATAACGACCACTATCACCACTATAACAACCATTATCACCACTATAAGGACCATTATCACCACTATAACAACCATCATCACCATTATAACGACCATTATCACCACTATATCAACCATTATCACCAGTAGAAGGACCATTATCAACGCTGTAATGACCATTATCACCACTATAACAACCATTATCACCACTATAACAACCATTATCACCTCTATAAGGACCATTATCACCACTATAACAACCATTATCACCACTATAACGACCACTGTCACCACTATAACAACCATTATCACCACTATAACAACTATTATCACCACTATAAAAACCATTATCACCACTATTACGACCACTATCAACACTATAACCACCATTATCACCACTATAACAACCATTATCACCACTATATGGACCATTATCACCACTATAACGACCACTATCACCACTATAACAACCATTATCGCCACTATAAGGACCATTATCACCACTATAACAACCATTATCACCACTATAACGACCATTATCACCATTATAACGACCATTACCACCACTATATCAACCATTATCACCAGTAGAAGGACCATTATCAACGCTGTAATGACCATTATCACCTCTATAACAACCATTATCGCCACTATAACAACCATTATCACCACTATACCAACCATTATCACCACTATAACGACCATTATCACCATTATAACGACCATTATCACCAGTAGAAGGACCATTATCAACGCTGTAATGACCATTATCACCACTATAACAACTATTATCACCACTATAAAAACCATTATCACCACTATTACGACCACTATCAACACTATAACCACCATTATCACCACTATAACAACCATTATCACCACTATATGGACCATTATCACCACTATAACGACCACTATCACCACTATAACGGCCATTATCACCACTATAGCGACCATTATCAGCACTATAACCACCATTATCACCACTATAACGACCACTATCAACACTATAACGGCCATTATCACCACTATAACGACCTTTATCAACACTATAACGACCATTATCAACACTATAACGACCACTATCACCACTATAACAACCATTATCACCACTATAACAACTATTATCACCACTATAATAACCATTATCACCACTATAACAACTATTATCACCACTATAACAACCATTATCACCACTATAACGACCATTATCACCACTATAACGGCCATTATCACCACTATAACAACCATTATCACCACTATAACGGCCACTATCACCACTATAACGACCACTATCAACACCATAACCACCATTATCACCACTATATGGACCATTATCACCACTATAACGACCACTATCACCACTATAACAACCATTATCACCACTATAAGGACCATTATCACCACTATAACAACCATTATCACCACTATAACAACCATTATCACCACTATAAGGACCATTATCACCACTATAACAACCATTATCACCACTATAACAGCTATTATCACCACTATAACAACCATTATCACCACTATAACAACCATTATCACCACTATAACAACCATTATCACCACTATATGGACCATTATCACCACTATAACAACCATTATCACCATTATAACGACCACTATCACCACTATAACAACCATTATAACCACTATAACAACTATTATCACCACTATAATAACCATTATGACCACTATAACAACTATTATCACCACTATAACAACCATTATCACCACTATAACAACCATTATCACCACTATAACAACAATTATCACCACTATAATAACCATTATCACCACTATAACAACTATTATCACCACTATAACAACCATTATCACCACTATAACGACCATTATCACCACTATAACGACCACTATCACCACTATAACAACCATTATCACCACTATAACAACTATTATCACCAATATAACAACCATTATCACCACTATAACAACCATTATCACCACTATAACGACCACTATCACCACTATAACAACCATTATCACCACTATAACAACTATTATCACCACTATAAAAACCATTATCACCACTATTACGACCACTATCAACACTATAACCACCATTATCACCACTATAACAACCATTATCACCACTATATGGACCATTATCACCACTATAACGACCACTATCACCACTATAACAACCATTATCACCACTATAAGGACCATTATCACCACTATAACAACCATTATCACCACTATAACGACCATTATCACCATTATAACGACCATTACCACCACTATATCAACCATTATCACCAGTAGAAGGACCATTATCAACGCTGTAATGACCATTATCACCTCTATAACAACCATTATCACCACTATAACAACCATTATCACCACTATAACAACCATTATCACCACTATATGGACCATTATGATGACTATAACCACCACTATCACCACTTTAACAACCATTATCACCACTATAACGACCACTATCACCACTATAAGGGCCATTATCACCACTATAGCGACCTTTATCAACACTATAACCACCATTATCACCACTATATCAACCATTATCACCAGTAGAAGGACCATTATCAACACTGTAATGACCATTATCACCACTATAATGACCACTATCACCACTATAACAACCATTATCACCACTATAACAACTATTATCACCACTATAACAACCATTATCACCACTATAACGACCATTATCACCCCTATAACGACCATTATCACCACTATAACGGCCATTATCACCACTATAGCGACCATTATCAGCACTATAACCACCATTATCACCACTATAACGACCACTATCAACACTATAACGGCCATTATCACCACTATAGCGACCTTTATCAACACTATAACCACCATTATCACCACTATATCAACCATTATCACCACTATAATAACCATTATGACCACTATAACAGCTATTATCACCACTATAACAACCATTATCACCACTATAACAACCATTATCACCACTATAACGACCACTATCACCACTATAACAACCATTATCACCACTATAAGGACCATTATCACCACTATAACAACCATTATCACCACTATAACAACCATTATCACCACTATAACGACCACTGTCACCACTATAACAACCATTATCACCACTATAACAACTATTATCACCACTATAAAAACCATTATCACCACTATTACGACCACTATCAACACTATAACCACCATTATCACCACTATAACAACCATTATCACCACTATATGGACCATTATCACCACTATAACGACCACTATCACCACTATAACAACCATTATCGCCACTATAAGGACCATTATCACCACTATAACAACCATTATCACCACTATAACGACCATTATCACCATTATAACGACCATTACCACCACTATATCAACCATTATCACCAGTAGAAGGACCATTATCAACGCTGTAATGACCATTATCACCTCTATAACAACCATTATCGCCACTATAACAACCATTATCACCACTATAACAACCATTATCACCACTATAACGACCATTATCACCATTATAACGACCATTATCACCAGTAGAAGGACCACTGTCACCACTATAACAACCATTATCACCACTATAACAACTATTATCACCACTATAAAAACCATTATCACCACTATTACGACCACTATCAACACTATAACCACCATTATCACCACTATAACAACCATTATCACCACTATATGGACCATTATCACCACTATAACGACCACTATCACCACTATAACAACCATTATCGCCACTATAAGGACCATTATCACCACTATAACAACCATTATCACCACTATAACGACCATTATCACCATTATAACGACCATTACCACCACTATATCAACCATTATCACCAGTAGAAGGACCATTATCAACGCTGTAATGACCATTATCACCTCTATAACAACCATTATCGCCACTATAACAACCATTATCACCACTATACCAACCATTATCACCACTATAACGACCATTATCACCATTATAACGACCATTATCACCAGTAGAAGGACCATTATCAACGCTGTAATGACCATTATCACCACTATAACAACTATTATCACCACTATAAAAACCATTATCACCACTATTACGACCACTATCAACACTATAACCACCATTATCACCACTATAACAACCATTATCACCACTATATGGACCATTATCACCACTATAACGACCACTATCACCACTATAACGGCCATTATCACCACTATAGCGACCATTATCAGCACTATAACCACCATTATCACCACTATAACGACCACTATCAACACTATAACGGCCATTATCACCACTATAACGACCTTTATCAACACTATAACGACCATTATCAACACTATAACGACCACTATCACCACTATAACAACCATTATCACCACTATAACAACTATTATCACCACTATAATAACCATTATCACCACTATAACAACTATTATCACCACTATAACAACCATTATCACCACTATAACGACCATTATCACCACTATAACGGCCATTATCACCACTATAACAACCATTATCACCACTATAACGGCCACTATCACCACTATAACGACCACTATCAACACCATAACCACCATTATCACCACTATATGGACCATTATCACCACTATAACGACCACTATCACCACTATAACAACCATTATCACCACTATAAGGACCATTATCACCACTATAACAACCATTATCACCACTATAACAACCATTATCACCACTATAAGGACCATTATCACCACTATAACAACCATTATCACCACTATAACAGCTATTATCACCGCTATAACAACCATTATCACCACTATAACAACCATTATCACCACTATAACAACCATTATCACCACTATATGGACCATTATCACCACTATAACAACCATTATCACCATTATAACGACCACTATCACCACTATAACAACCATTATAACCACTATAACAACTATTATCACCACTATAATAACCATTATGACCACTATAACAACTATTATCACCACTATAACAACCATTATCACCACTATAACAACCATTATCACCACTATAACAACAATTATCACCACTATAATAACCATTATCACCACTATAACAACTATTATCACCACTATAACAACCATTATCACCACTATAACGACCATTATCACCACTATAACGACCACTATCACCACTATAACAACCATTATCACCACTATAACAACTATTATCACCAATATAACAACCATTATCACCACTATAACAACCATTATCACCACTATAACGACCACTATCACCACTATAACAACCATTATCACCACTATAACAACTATTATCACCACTATAAAAACCATTATCACCACTATTACGACCACTATCAACACTATAACCACCATTATCACCACTATAACAACCATTATCACCACTATATGGACCATTATCACCACTATAACGACCACTATCACCACTATAACAACCATTATCACCACTATAAGGACCATTATCACCACTATAACAACCATTATCACCACTATAACGACCATTATCACCATTATAACGACCATTACCACCACTATATCAACCATTATCACCAGTAGAAGGACCATTATCAACGCTGTAATGACCATTATCACCTCTATAACAACCATTATCACCACTATAACAACCATTATCACCACTATAACAACCATTATCACCACTATATGGACCATTATGATGACTATAACCACCACTATCACCACTTTAACAACCATTATCACCACTATAACGACCACTATCACCACTATAAGGGCCATTATCACCACTATAGCGACCTTTATCAACACTATAACCACCATTATCACCACTATATCAACCATTATCACCAGTAGAAGGACCATTATCAACACTGTAATGACCATTATCACCACTATAATGACCACTATCACCACTATAACAACCATTATCACCACTATAACAACTATTATCACCACTATAACAACCATTATCACCACTATAACGACCATTATCACCCCTATAACGACCATTATCACCACTATAACGGCCATTATCACCACTATAGCGACCATTATCAGCACTATAACCACCATTATCACCACTATAACGACCACTATCAACACTATAACGGCCATTATCACCACTATAGCGACCTTTATCAACACTATAACCACCATTATCACCACTATATCAACCATTATCACCACTATAATAACCATTATGACCACTATAACAGCTATTATCACCACTATAACAACCATTATCACCACTATAACAACCATTATCACCACTATAACGACCACTATCACCACTATAACAACCATTATCACCACTATAAGGACCATTATCACCACTATAACAACCATTATCACCACTATAACAACCATTATCACCACTATAACGACCACTGTCACCACTATAACAACCATTATCACCACTATAACAACTATTATCACCACTATAAAAACCATTATCACCACTATTACGACCACTATCAACACTATAACCACCATTATCACCACTATAACAACCATTATCACCACTATATGGACCATTATCACCACTATAACGACCACTATCACCACTATAACAACCATTATCGCCACTATAAGGACCATTATCACCACTACAACAACCATTATCACCACTATAACGACCATTATCACCATTATAACGACCATTACCACCACTATATCAACCATTATCACCAGTAGAAGGACCATTATCAACGCTGTAATGACCATTATCACCTCTATAACAACCATTATCGCCACTATAACAACCATTATCACCACTATAACAACCATTATCACCACTATAACGACCATTATCACCATTATAACGACCATTATCACCAGTAGAAGGACCATTATCAACGCTGTAATGACCATTATCACCACTATAACAACTATTATCACCACTATAAAAACCATTATCACCACTATTACGACCACTATCAACACTATAACCACCATTATCACCACTATAACAACCATTATCACCACTATATGGACCATTATCACCACTATAACGACCACTATCACCACTATAACGGCCATTATCACCACTATAGCGACCATTATCAGCACTATAACCACCATTATCACCACTATAACGACCACTATCAACACTATAACGGCCATTATCACCACTATAACGACCTTTATCAACACTATAACGACCATTATCAACACTATAACGACCACTATCACCACTATAACAACCATTATCACCACTATAACAACTATTATCACCACTATAATAACCATTATCACCACTATAACAACTATTATCACCACTATAACAACCATTATCACCACTATAACGACCATTATCACCACTATAACTGCCATTATCACCACTATAACAACCATTATCACCACTATAACGGCCACTATCACCACTATAACGACCACTATCAACACCATAACCACCATTATCACCACTATATGGACCATTATCACCACTATAACGACCACTATCACCACTATAACAACCATTATCACCACTATAAGGACCATTATCACCACTATAACAACCATTATCACCACTATAACAACCATTATCACCACTATAAGGACCATTATCACCACTATAACAACCATTATCACCACTATAACAGCTATTATCACCACTATAACAACCATTATCACCACTATAACAACCATTATCACCACTATAACAACCATTATCACCACTATATGGACCATTATCACCACTATAACAACCATTATCACCATTATAACGACCACTATCACCACTATAACAACCATTATAACCACTATAACAACTATTATCACCACTATAATAACCATTATGACCACTATAACAACTATTATCACCACTATAACAACCATTATCACCACTATAACAACCATTATCACCACTATAACAACAATTATCACCACTATAATAACCATTATCACCACTATAACAACTATTATCACCACTATAACAACCATTATCACCACTATAACGACCATTATCACCACTATAACGACCACTATCACCACTATAACAACCATTATCACCACTATAACAACTATTATCACCAATATAACAACCATTATCACCACTATAACAACCATTATCACCACTATATGGACCATTATGACAACTATAACCACCACTATCACCACTTTAACAACCATTATCGCCACTATAACGACCATTATCACCACTATAACGGCCATTATCACCACTATAGCGACCATTATCAACACTATAACAACCATTATCACCACAATAACAACCATTATCGCCACTATAACAACCATTATCACCACTATAAAAACCATTATCACCACTATATGGACCATTATGACAACTATAACCACCACTATCACCACTTTAACAACCATTATCGCCACTATAACGACCATATATCACCACTATAACGGCCATTATCACCACTATAACAACCATTATCACCACTATAACGACCATTATCACAACTATAACGACCAATATCACCTCCATAACAACTATTATCACCACTATAACAACGATTATCACCACTATAACGACCATTATCACAACTATAACGACCATTATCACCACTATAACGACCATTATCACCACTATAACGGCCATTATCACCACTATAACAACCATTATCACCACTATAACAACCATTATCACCACTATATGGACCATTATGATGACTATAACCACCACTATCACCACTTTAACAACCATTATCACCACTATAACGACCACTATCACCACTATAAGGGCCATTATCACCACTATAGCGACCTTTATCAACACTATAACCACCATTATCACCACTATATCAACCATTATCACCAGTAGAAGGACCATTATCAACACTGTAATGACCATTATCACCACTATAACAACCATTATCACCACTATAACAACCATTATCACCACTATAACAACCATTATCACCACTATATGGACCATTATGATGACTATAACCACCACTATCACCACTTTAACAACCATTATCACCACTATAACGACCACTATCACCACTATAAGGGCCATTATCACCACTATAGCGACCTTTATCAACACTATAACCACCATTATCACCACTATATCAACCATTATCACCACTATATGGACCATTATCACCACTATAACGACCACTATCACCACTATAACGGCCATTATCACCACTATAGCGACCATTATCAGCACTATAACCACCATTATCACCACTATAACGACCACTATCAACACTATAACGGCCATTATCACCACTATAACGACCTTTATCAACACTATAACGACCATTATCAACACTATAACGACCACTATCACCACTATAACAACCATTATCACCACTATAACAACTATTATCACCACTATAATAACCATTATCACCACTATAACAACTATTATCACCACTATAACAACCATTATCACCACTATAACGACCATTATCACCACTATAACGGCCATTATCACCACTATAACAACCATTATCACCACTATAACGGCCACTATCACCACTATAACGACCACTATCAACACCATAACCACCATTATCACCACTATATGGACCATTATCACCACTATAACGACCACTATCACCACTATAACAACCATTATCACCACTATAAGGACCATTATCACCACTATAACAACCATTATCACCACTATAACAACCATTATCACCACTATAAGGACCATTATCACCACTATAACAACCATTATCACCACTATAACAGCTATTATCACCACTATAACAACCATTATCACCACTATAACAACCATTATCACCACTATAACAACCATTATCACCACTATATGGACCATTATCACCACTATAACAACCATTATCACCATTATAACGACCACTATCACCACTATAACAACCATTATAACCACTATAACAACTATTATCACCACTATAATAACCATTATGACCACTATAACAACTATTATCACCACTATAACAACCATTATCACCACTATAACAACCATTATCACCACTATAACAACAATTATCACCACTATAAGAACCATTATCACCACTATAACAACTATTATCACCACTATAACAACCATTATCACCACTATAACGACCATTATCACCACTATAACGACCACTATCACCACTATAACAACCATTATCACCACTATAACAACTATTATCACCAATATAACAACCATTATCACCACTATAACAACCATTATCACCACTATATGGACCATTATGACAACTATAACCACCACTATCACCACTTTAACAACCATTATCGCCACTATAACGACCATTATCACCACTATAACGGCCATTATCACCACTATAGCGACCATTATCAACACTATAACAACCATTATCACCACTATAACAACCATTATCGCCACTATAACAACCATTATCACCACTATAACAACCATTATCACCACTATATGGACCATTATGACAACTATAACCACCACTATCACCACTTTAACAACCATTATCGCCACTATAACGACCATATATCACCACTATAACGGCCATTATCACCACTATAACAACCATTATCACCACTATAACGACCATTATCACAACTATAACGACCAATATCACCTCCATAACAACTATTATCACCACTATAACAACGATTATCACCACTATAACGACCATTATCACAACTATAACGACCATTATCACCACTATAACGACCATTATCACCACTATAACGGCCATTATCACCACTATAACAACCATTATCACCACTATAACAACCATTATCACCACTATATGGACCATTATGATGACTATAACCACCACTATCACCACTTTAACAACCATTATCACCACTATAACGACCACTATCACCACTATAAGGGCCATTATCACCACTATAGCGACCTTTATCAACACTATAACCACCATTATCACCACTATATCAACCATTATCACCAGTAGAAGGACCATTATCAACACTGTAATGACCATTATCACCACTATAACAACCATTATCACCACTATAACAACCATTATCACCACTATAACAACCATTATCACCACTATATGGACCCTTATGATGACTATAACCACCACTATCACCACTTTAACAACCATTATCACCACTATAACGACCACTATCACCACTATAAGGGCCACTATCACCACTATAGCGACCTTTATCAACACTATAACCACCATTATCACCACTATATCAACCATTATCACCAGTAGAAGGACCATTATCAACACTGTAATGACCATTATCACCACTATAATGACCACTATCACCACTATAACAACCATTATCACCACTATAACAACTATTATCACCACTATAACAACCATTATCACCACTATAACGACCATTATCACCCCTATAACGACCATTATCACCACTATAACGGCCATTATCACCACTATAGCGACCATTATCAGCACTATAACCACCATTATCACCACTATAACGACCACTATCAACACTATAACGGCCATTATCACCACTATAGCGACCTTTATCAACACTATAACCACCATTATCACCACTATATCAACCATTATCACCACTATAATAACCATTATGACCACTATAACAGCTATTATCACCACTATAACAACCATTATCACCACTATAACAACCATTATCACCACTATAACGACCACTATCACCACTATAACAACCATTATCACCACTATAAGGACCATTATCACCACTATAACAACCATTATCACCACTATAACAACCATTATCACCACTATAAGGACCATTATCACCACTATAACAACCATTATCACCACTATAACAACTATTATCACCACTATAACAACCATTATCACCACTATAACAACCATTATCACCACTATAACAACCATTATCACCACTATATGGACCATTATCACCACTATAACAACCATTATCACCATTATAACGACCACTATCACCACTATAACAACCATTATAACCACTATAACAACTATTATCACCACTATAATAACCATTATGACCACTATAACAACTATTATCACCACTATAACAACCATTATCACCACTATAACAACCATTATCACCACTATAACAACTATTATCACCACTATAATAACCATTATCACCACTATAACAACTATTATCACCACTATAACAACCATTATCACCACTATAACGACCATTATCACCACTATAACGACCACTATCACCACTATAACAACCATTATCACCACTATAACAACTATTATCACCAATATAACAACCATTATCACCACTATAACAACCATTATCACCACTATATGGACCATTATGATGACTATAACCACCACTATCACCACTTTAACAACCATTATCACCACTATAACGACCACTATCACCACTATAAGGGCCATTATCACCACTATAGCGACCTTTATCAACACTATAACCACCATTATCACCACTATATCAACCATTATCACCAGTAGAAGGACCATTATCAACACTGTAATGACCATTATCACCACTATAACAACCATTATCACCACTATAACAACCATTATCACCACTATAACAACCATTATCACCACTATATGGACCCTTATGATGACTATAACCACCACTATCACCACTTTAACAACCATTATCACCACTATAACGACCACTATCACCACTATAAGGGCCATTATCACCACTATAGCGACCTTTATCAACACTATAACCACCATTATCACCACTATATCAACCATTATCACCAGTAGAAGGACCATTATCAACACTGTAATGACCATTATCACCACTATAATGACCACTATCACCACTATAACAACCATTATCACCACTATAACAACTATTATCACCACTATAACAACCATTATCACCACTATAACGACCATTATCACCCCTATAACGACCATTATCACCACTATAACGGCCATTATCACCACTATAGCGACCATTATCAGCACTATAACCACCATTATCACCACTATAACGACCACTATCAACACTATAACGGCCATTATCACCACTATAGCGACCTTTATCAACACTATGACCACCATTATCACCACTATATCAACCATTATCACCACTATAATAACCATTATGACCACTATAACAGCTATTATCACCACTATAACAACCATTATCACCACTATAACAACCATTATCACCACTATAACGACCACTATCACCACTATAACAACCATTATCACCACTATAAGGACCATTATCACCACTATAACAACCATTATCACCACTATAACAACCATTATCACCACTATAAGGACCATTATCACCACTATAACAACCATTATCACCACTATAACAACTATTATCACCACTATAACAACCATTATCACCACTATAACAACCATTATCACCACTATAACAACCATTATCACCACTATATGGACCATTATCACCACTATAACAACCATTATCACCATTATAACGACCACTATCACCACTATAACAACCATTATAACCACTATAACAACTATTATCACCACTATAATAACCATTATGACCACTATAACAACTATTATCACCACTATAACAACCATTATCACCACTATAACAACCATTATCACCACTATAACAACTATTATCACCACTATAATAACCATTATCACCACTATAACAACTATTATCACCACTATAACAACCATTATCACCACTATAACGACCATTATCACCACTATAACGACCACTATCACCACTATAACAACCATTATCACCACTATAACAACTATTATCACCAATATAACAACCATTATCACCACTATAACAACCATTATCACCACTATATGGACCATTATGATGACTATAACCACCACTATCACCACTTTAACAACCATTATCACCACTATAACGACCACTATCACCACTATAAGGGCCATTATCACCACTATAGCGACCTTTATCAACACTATAACCACCATTATCACCACTATATCAACCATTATCACCAGTAGAAGGACCATTATCAACACTGTAATGACCATTATCACCACTATAACAACCATTATCACCACTATAACAACCATTATCACCACTATAACAACCATTATCACCACTATATGGACCCTTATGATGACTATAACCACCACTATCACCACTTTAACAACCATTATCACCACTATAACGACCACTATCACCACTATAAGGGCCATTATCACCACTATAGCGACCTTTATCAACACTATAACCACCATTATCACCACTATATCAACCATTATCACCAGTAGAAGGACCATTATCAACACTGTAATGACCATTATCACCACTATAATGACCACTATCACCACTATAACAACCATTATCACCACTATAACAACTATTATCACCACTATAACAACCATTATCACCACTATAACGACCATTATCACCCCTATAACGACCATTATCACCACTATAACGGCCATTATCACCACTATAGCGACCATTATCAGCACTATAACCACCATTATCACCACTATAACGACCACTATCAACACTATAACGGCCATTATCACCACTATAGCGACCTTTATCAACACTATGACCACCATTATCACCACTATATCAACCATTATCACCACTATAATAACCATTATGACCACTATAACAGCTATTATCACCACTATAACAACCATTATCACCACTATAACAACCATTATCACCACTATAACGACCACTATCACCACTATAACAACCATTATCACCACTATAAGGACCATTATCACCACTATAACAACCATTATCACCACTATAACAACCATTATCACCACTATAAGGACCATTATCACCACTATAACAACCATTATCACCACTATAACAACTATTATCACCACTATAACAACCATTATCACCACTATAACAACCATTATCACCACTATAACAACCATTATCACCACTATATGGACCATTATCACCACTATAACAACCATTATCACCATTATAACGACCACTATCACCACTATAACAACCATTATAACCACTATAACAACTATTATCACCACTATAATAACCATTATGACCACTATAACAACTATTATCACCACTATAACAACCATTATCACCACTATAACAACCATTATCACCACTATAACAACTATTATCACCACTATAATAACCATTATCACCACTATAACAACTATTATCACCACTATAACAACCATTATCACCACTATAACGACCATTATCACCACTATAACGACCACTATCACCACTATAACAACCATTATCACCACTATAACAACTATTATCACCAATATAACAACCATTATCACCACTATAACAACCATTATCACCACTATATGGACCATTATGACAACTATAACCACCACTATCACCACTTTAACAACCATTATCGCCACTATAACGACCATTATCACCACTATAACGGCCATTATCACCACTATAGCGACCATTATCAACACTATAACAACCATTATCACCACTATAACAGCTATTATCACCACTATAACAACCATTATCACCACTATAACGGCCATTATCACCACTATAACGACCACTATCAACACCATAACCACCATTATCACCACTATATGGACCATTATCACCACTATAACGACCACTATCACCACTATAACAACCATTATCACCACTATAAGGACCATTATCACCACTATAACAACCATTATCACCACTATAACAACCATTATCACCACTATAACGACCATTATCACCATTATAACGACCATTACCACCACTATATCAACCATTATCACCAGTAGAAGGACCATTATCAACGCTGTAATGACCATTATCACCTCTATAACAACCATTATCACCACTATAACAACCATTATCACCACTATAACAACCATTATCACCACTATAACAACTATTATCACCACTATAACAACCATTATCACCACTATAACGACCATTATCACCCCTATAACGACCATTATCACCACTATAACGGCCATTATCACCACTATAGCGACCATTATCAGCACTATAACCACCATTATCACCACTATAACGACCACTATCAACACTATAACGGCCATTATCACCACTATAGCGACCTTTATCAACACTATAACCACCATTATCACCACTATATCAACCATTATCACCACTATAATAACCATTATGACCACTATAACAACTATTATCACCACTATAACAACCATTATCACCACTATAACAACCATTATCACCACTATAACGACCACTATCACCACTATAACAACCATTATCACCACTATAAGGACCATTATCACCACTATAACAACCATTATCACCACTATAACAACCATTATCACCACTATAAGGACCATTAACACCACTATAACAACCATTATCACCACTATAACAACTATTATCACCACTATAACAACCATTATCACCACTATATGGACCATTATCACCACTATAACAACCATTATCACCATTATAACGACCACTATCACCACTATAACAACCATTATAACCACTATAACAACTATTATCACCACTATAATAACCATTATGACCACTATAACAACTATTATCACCACTATAACAACCATTATCACCACTATAACAACCATTATCACCACTATAACGACCACTATCACCACTATAACAACCACTATCACCACTATAACAACTATTATCACCACTATAACAACCATTATCACCATTATAACGACCATTATCACCACTATATCAACCATTATCACCAGTAGAAGGACCATTATCAACGCTGTAATGACCATTATCACCACTATAACAACCATTATCACCACTATAACAACCATTACCACCACTATAAGGACCAATATCACCACTATAACAACCATTATCACCACTATAACGACCACTATCACCACTATAACAACCATTATCACCACTATAACAACTATTATCACCACTATAACGACCATTATCACCATTATAACGACCATTATCACCAGTAGAAGGACCATTATCAACGCTGTAATGACCATTATCACCTCTATAACAACCATTATCACCACTATAACAACCATTATCACCACTATAACAACCATTATCACCACTATAACAACTATTATCACCACTATAACAACCATTATCACCACTATAACGACCATTATCACCCCTATAACGACCATTATCACCACTATAACGGCCATTATCACCACTATAGCGACCATTATCAGCACTATAACCACCATTATCACCACTATAACGACCACTATCAACACTATAACGGCCATTATCACCACTATAGCGACCTTTATCAACACTATAACCACCATTATCACCACTATATCAACCATTATCACCACTATAATAACCATTATGACCACTATAACAACTATTATCACCACTATAACAACCATTATCACCACTATAACAACCATTATCACCACTATAACGACCACTATCACCACTATAACAACCATTATCACCACTATAAGGACCATTATCACCACTATAACAACCATTATCACCACTATAACAACCATTATCACCACTATAAGGACCATTAACACCACTATAACAACCATTATCACCACTATAACAACTATTATCACCACTATAACAACCATTATCACCACTATATGGACCATTATCACCACTATAACAACCATTATCACCATTATAACGACCACTATCACCACTATAACAACCATTATAACCACTATAACAACTATTATCACCACTATAATAACCATTATGACCACTATAACAACTATTATCACCACTATAACAACCATTATCACCACTATAACAACCATTATCACCACTATAACGACCACTATCACCACTATAACAACCACTATCACCACTATAACAACTATTATCACCACTATAACAACCATTATCACCATTATAACGACCATTATCACCACTATATCAACCATTATCACCAGTAGAAGGACCATTATCAACGCTGTAATGACCATTATCACCACTATAACAACCATTATCACCACTATAACAACCATTACCACCACTATAAGGACCAATATCACCACTATAACAACCATTATCACCACTATAACGACCACTATCACCACTATAACAACCATTATCACCACTATAACAACTATTATCACCACTATAACGACCATTATCACCATTATAACGACCATTATCACCAGTAGAAGGACCATTATCAACGCTGTAATGACCATTATCACCACTATAACAACCATTATCGCCACTATAACAACCATTATCACCACTATAACAACCATTATCACCACTATATGGACCATTATGACAACTATAACCACCACTATCACCACTTTAACAACCATTATCGCCACTATAACGACCATATATCACCACTATAACGGCCATTATCACCACTATAACGACCACTATCACCACTATAACAACCATTATCACCACTATAACAACTATTATCACCAATATAACAACCATTATCACCACTATAACAACCATTATCACCACTATATGGACCATTATGACAACTATAACCACCACTATCACCACTTTAACAACCATTATCGCCACTATAACGACCATTATCACCACTATAACGGCCATTATCACCACTATAGCGACCATTATCAACACTATAACAACCATTATCACCACTATAACAGCTATTATCACCACTATAACAACCATTATCACCACTATAACGGCCATTATCACCACTATAACGACCACTATCAACACCATAACCACCATTATCACCACTATATGGACCATTATCACCACTATAACGACCACTATCACCACTATAACAACCATTATCACCACTATAAGGACCATTATCACCACTATAACAACCATTATCACCACTATAACAACCATTATCACCACTATAACGACCATTATCACCATTATAACGACCATTACCACCACTATATCAACCATTATCACCAGTAGAAGGACCATTATCAACGCTGTAATGACCATTATCACCTCTATAACAACCATTATCACCACTATAACAACCATTATCACCACTATAACAACCATTATCACCACTATAACAACTATTATCACCACTATAACAACCATTATCACCACTATAACGACCATTATCACCCCTATAACGACCATTATCACCACTATAACGGCCATTATCACCACTATAGCGACCATTATCAGCACTATAACCACCATTATCACCACTATAACGACCACTATCAACACTATAACGGCCATTATCACCACTATAGCGACCTTTATCAACACTATAACCACCATTATCACCACTATATCAACCATTATCACCACTATAATAACCATTATGACCACTATAACAACTATTATCACCACTATAACAACCATTATCACCACTATAACAACCATTATCACCACTATAACGACCACTATCACCACTATAACAACCATTATCACCACTATAAGGACCATTATCACCACTATAACAACCATTATCACCACTATAACAACCATTATCACCACTATAAGGACCATTAACACCACTATAACAACCATTATCACCACTATAACAACTATTATCACCACTATAACAACCATTATCACCACTATATGGACCATTATCACCACTATAACAACCATTATCACCATTATAACGACCACTATCACCACTATAACAACCATTATAACCACTATAACAACTATTATCACCACTATAATAACCATTATGACCACTATAACAACTATTATCACCACTATAACAACCATTATCACCACTATAACAACCATTATCACCACTATAACGACCACTATCACCACTATAACAACCACTATCACCACTATAACAACTATTATCACCACTATAACAACCATTATCACCATTATAACGACCATTATCACCACTATATCAACCATTATCACCAGTAGAAGGACCATTATCAACGCTGTAATGACCATTATCACCACTATAACAACCATTATCACCACTATAACAACCATTACCACCACTATAAGGACCAATATCACCACTATAACAACCATTATCACCACTATAACGACCACTATCACCACTATAACAACCATTATCACCACTATAACAACTATTATCACCACTATAACGACCATTATCACCATTATAACGACCATTATCACCAGTAGAAGGACCATTATCAACGCTGTAATGACCATTATCACCACTATAACAACCATTATCGCCACTATAACAACCATTATCACCACTATAACAACCATTATCACCACTATATGGACCATTATGACAACTATAACCACCACTATCACCACTTTAACAACCATTATCGCCACTATAACGACCATATATCACCACTATAACGGCCATTATCACCACTATAGCGACCATTATCAACACTATAACCACCATTTTCAGCACTATATCAACCATTATCACCAGTAGAAGGACCATTATCAACGCTGTAGTGACCATTATCACCACTATAACGACCACTATCACCACTATAACAACCATTATCACCACTATAACGACCATTATCACAACTATAACGACCAATATCACCTCTATAACAACTATTATCACCACTATAACAACGATTATCACCACTATAACGACCATTATCACAACTATAACGACCATTATCACCACTATAACGACCATTATCACCACTATAACGGCCATTATCACCACTATAACAACCATTATCACCACTATAACAACCATTATCACCACTATATGGACCATTATGACAACTATAACCACCACTATCACCACTTTAACAACCATTATCGCCACTATAACGACCATTATCACCACTATAACGGCCATTATCACCACTATAGCGACCATTATCAACACTATAACAACCATTATCACCACTATAACAACTATTATCACCACTATAACAACCATTATCACCACTATAACGACCACTATCACCACTATAACAACCATTATCACCACTATAACAACTATTATCACCACTATAACAACCATTATCGCCACTATAAGGACCATTATCACCACTATAACAACCATTATCACCACTATAACGACCATTATCACCATTATAACGACCATTATCACCAGTAGAAGGACCATTATCAACGCTGTAATGACCATTATCACCACTATAACAACTATTATCACCACTATAAAAACCATTATCACCACTATTACGACCACTATCAACACTATAACCACCATTATCACCACTATAACAACCATTATCACCACTATATGGACCATTATCACCACTATAACGACCACTATCACCACTATAACGGCCATTATCACCACTATAGCGACCATTATCAGCACTATAACCACCATTATCACCACTATAACGACCACTATCAACACTATAACGGCCATTATCACCACTATAACGACCTTTATCAACACTATAACGACCATTATCAACACTATAACGACCACTATCACCACTATAACAACCATTATCACCACTATAACAACTCTTATCACCACTATAATAACCATTATCACCACTATAACAACTATTATCACCACTATAACAACCATTATCACCACTATAACGACCATTATCACCACTATAACGGCCATTATCACCACTATAACAACCATTATCACCACTATAACGGCCACTATCACCACTATAACGACCACTATCAACACCATAACCACCATTATCACCACTATATGGACCATTATCACCACTATAACGACCACTATCACCACTATAACAACCATTATCACCACTATAAGGACCATTATCACCACTATAACAACCATTATCACCACTATAACAACCATTATCACCACTATAAGGACCATTATCACCACTATAACAACCATTATCACCACTATAACAGCTATTATCACCACTATAACAACCATTATCACCACTATAACAACCATTATCACCACTATAACAACCATTATCACCACTATATGGACCATTATCACCACTATAACAACCATTATCACCATTATAACGACCACTATCACCACTATAACAACCATTATAACCACTATAACAACTATTATCACCACTATAATAACCATTATGACCACTATAACAACTATTATCACCACTATAACAACCATTATGACCACTATAACAACCATTATCACCACTATAACAACAATTATCACCACTATAATAACCATTATCACCACTATAACAACTATTATCACCACTATAACAACCATTATCACCACTATAACGACCATTATCACCACTATAACGACCACTATCACCACTATAACAACCATTATCACCACTATAACAACTATTATCACCAATATAACAACCATTATCACCACTATAACAACCATTATCACCACTATATGGACCATTATGACAACTATAACCACCACTATCACCACTTTAACAACCATTATCGCCACTATAACGACCATTATCACCACTATAACGGCCATTATCACCACTATAGCGACCATTATCAACACTATAACAACCATTATCACCACTATAACAACCATTATCGCCACTATAACAACCATTATCACCACTATAACAACCATTATCACCACTATATGGACCATTATGACAACTATAACCACCACTATCACCACTTTAACAACCATTATCGCCACTATAACGACCATATATCACCACTATAACGGCCATTATCACCACTATAACAACCATTATCACCACTATAACGACCATTATCACAACTATAACGACCAATATCACCTCCATAACAACTATTATCACCACTATAACAACGATTATCACCACTATAACGACCATTATCACAACTATAACGACCATTATCACCACTATAACGACCATTATCACCACTATAACGGCCATTATCACCACTATAACAACCATTATCACCACTATAACAACCATTATCACCACTATATGGACCATTATGATGACTATAACCACCACTATCACCACTTTAACAACCATTATCACCACTATAACGACCACTATCACCACTATAAGGGCCATTATCACCACTATAGCGACCTTTATCAACACTATAACCACCATTATCACCACTATATCAACCATTATCACCAGTAGAAGGACCATTATCAACACTGTAATGACCATTATCACCACTATAACAACCATTATCACCACTATAACAACCATTATCACCACTATATGGACCATTATGATGACTATAACCACCACTATCACCACTTTAACAACCATTATCACCACTATAACGACCACTATCACCACTATAAGGGCCATTATCTCCACTACAGCGACCTTTATCAACACTATAACCACCATTATCACCACTATATCAACCATTATCACCAGTAGAAGGACCATTATCAACACTGTAATGACCATTATCACCACTATAATGGCCACTATCACCACTATAACAACCATTATCACCACTATAACAACTATTATCACCACTATAACAACCATTATCACCACTATAACGACCATTATCACCCCTATAACGACCATTATCACCACTATAACGGCCATTATCACCACTATAGCGACCATTATCAGCACTATAACCACCATTATCACCACTATAACGACCACTATCAACACTATAACGGCCATTATCACCACTATAGCGACCTTTATCAACACTATAACCACCATTATCACCACTATATCAACCATTATCACCACTATAATAACCATTATGACCACTATAACAGCTATTATCACCACTATAACAACCATTATCACCACTATAACAACCATTATCACCACTATAACGACCACTATCACCACTATAACAACCATTATCACCACTATAAGGACCATTATCACCACTATAACAACCATTATCACCACTATAACAACCATTATCACCACTATAAGGACCATTATCACCACTATAACAACCATTATCACCACTATAACAACTATTATCACCACTATAACAACCATTATCACCACTATAACAACCATTATCACCACTATAACAACCATTATCACCACTATATGGACCATTATCACCACTATAACAACCATTATCACCATTATAACGACCACTATCACCACTATAACAACCATTATAACCACTATAACAACTATTATCACCACTATAATAACCATTATGACCACTATAACAACTATTATCACCACTATAACAACCATTATCACCACTATAACAACCATTATCACCACTATAACAACTATTATCACCACTATAATAACCATTATCACCACTATAACAACTATTATCACCACTATAACAACCATTATCACCACTATAACGACCATTATCACCACTATAACGACCACTATCACCACTATAACAACCATTATCACCACTATAACAACTATTATCACCAATATAACAACCATTATCACCACTATAACAACCATTATCACCACTATATGGACCATTATGACAACTATAACCACCACTATCACCACTTTAACAACCATTATCGCCACTATAACGACCATTATCACCACTATAACGGCCATTATCACCACTATAGCGACCATTATCAACACTATAACAACCATTATCACCACTATAACAGCTATTATCACCACTATAACAACCATTATCACCACTATAACGGCCATTATCACCACTATAACGACCACTATCAACACCATAACCACCATTATCACCACTATATGGACCATTATCACCACTATAACGACCACTATCACCACTATAACAACCATTATCACCACTATAAGGACCATTATCACCACTATAACAACCATTATCACCACTATAATAACCATTATGACCACTATAACAACTATTATCACCACTATAACAACCATTATCACCACTATAACAACCATTATCACCACTATAACGACCACTATCACCACTATAACAACCATTATCACCACTATAAGGACCATTATCACCACTATAACAACCATTATCACCACTATAACAACCATTATCACCACTATAAGGACCATTAACACCACTATAACAACCATTATCACCACTATAACAACTATTATCACCACTATAATAACCATTATGACCACTATAACAACTATTATCACCACTATAACAACCATTATCACCACTATAACAACAATTATCACCACTATAACGACCACTATCACCACTATAACAACCACTATCACCACTATAACAACTATTATCACCACTATAACAACCATTATCACCATTATAACGACCATTATCACCACTATATCAACCATTATCACCAGTAGAAGGACCATTATCAACGCTGTAATGACCATTATCACCACTATAACAACCATTATCACCACTATAACAACCATTACCACCACTATAAGGACCAATATCACCACTATAACAACCATTATCACCACTATAACGACCACTATCACCACTATAACAACCATTATCACCACTATAACAACTATTATCACCACTATAACGACCATTATCACCATTATAACGACCATTATCACCAGTAGAAGGACCATTATCAACGCTGTAATGACCATTATCACCACTATAACAACCATTATCGCCACTATAACAACCATTATCACCACTATAACAACCATTATCACCACTATATGGACCATTATGACAACTATAACCACCACTATCACCACTTTAACAACCATTATCGCCACTATAACGACCATATATCACCACTATAACGGCCATTATCACCACTATAGCGACCATTATCAACACTATAACCACCATTTTCAGCACTATATCAACCATTATCACCAGTAGAAGGACCATTATCAACGCTGTAGTGACCATTATCACCACTATAACGACCACTATCACCACTATAACAACCATTATCACCACTATAACGACCATTATCACAACTATAACGACCAATATCACCTCTATAACAACTATTATCACCACTATAACAACGATTATCACCACTATAACGACCATTATCACAACTATAACGACCATTATCACCACTATAACGACCATTATCACCACTATAACGGCCATTATCACCACTATAACAACCATTATCGCCACTATAACGACCATATATCACCACTATAACGGCCATTATCACCACTATAGCGACCATTATCAACACTATAACCACCATTTTCAGCACTATATCAACCATTATCACCAGTAGAAGGACCATTATCAACGCTGTAGTGACCATTATCACCACTATAACAACCATTATCACCACTATAACAACTATTATCACCACTATAACAACCATTATCACCACTATATGGACCATTATGACAACTATAACCACCACTATCACCACTTTAACAACCATTATCGCCACTATAACGACCATTATCACCACTATAACGGCCATTATCACCACTATAGCGACCATTATCAACACTATAACAACCATTATCACCACTATAACAACCATTATCGCCACTATAACAACCATTATCACCACTATAACAACCATTATCACCACTATATGGACCATTATGACAACTATAACCACCACTATCACCACTTTAACAACCATTATCGCCACTATAACGACCATATATCACCACTATAACGGCCATTATCACCACTATAACAACCATTATCACCACTATAACGACCATTATCACAACTATAACGACCAATATCACCTCCATAACAACTATTATCACCACTATAACAACGATTATCACCACTATAACGACCATTATCACAACTATAACGACCATTATCACCACTATAACGACCATTATCACCACTATAACGGCCATTATCACCACTATAACAACCATTATCACCACTATAACAACCATTATCACCACTATATGGACCATTATGATGACTATAACCACCACTATCACCACTTTAACAACCATTATCACCACTATAACGACCACTATCACCACTATAAGGGCCATTATCACCACTATAGCGACCTTTATCAACACTATAACCACCATTATCACCACTATATCAACCATTATCACCAGTAGAAGGACCATTATCAACACTGTAATGACCATTATCACCACTATAACAACCATTATCACCACTATAACAACCATTATCACCACTATATGGACCATTATGATGACTATAACCACCACTATCACCACTTTAACAACCATTATCACCACTATAACGACCACTATCACCACTATAAGGGCCATTATCTCCACTACAGCGACCTTTATCAACACTATAACCACCATTATCACCACTATATCAACCATTATCACCAGTAGAAGGACCATTATCAACACTGTAATGACCATTATCACCACTATAATGGCCACTATCACCACTATAACAACCATTATCACCACTATAACAACTATTATCACCACTATAACAACCATTATCACCACTATAACGACCATTATCACCCCTATAACGACCATTATCACCACTATAACGGCCATTATCACCACTATAGCGACCATTATCAGCACTATAACCACCATTATCACCACTATAACGACCACTATCAACACTATAACGGCCATTATCACCACTATAGCGACCTTTATCAACACTATAACCACCATTATCACCACTATATCAACCATTATCACCACTATAATAACCATTATGACCACTATAACAGCTATTATCACCACTATAACAACCATTATCACCACTATAACAACCATTATCACCACTATAACGACCACTATCACCACTATAACAACCATTATCACCACTATAAGGACCATTATCACCACTATAACAACCATTATCACCACTATAACAACCATTATCACCACTATAAGGACCATTATCACCACTATAACAACCATTATCACCACTATAACAACTATTATCACCACTATAACAACCATTATCACCACTATAACAACCATTATCACCACTATAACAACCATTATCACCACTATATGGACCATTATCACCACTATAACAACCATTATCACCATTATAACGACCACTATCACCACTATAACAACCATTATAACCACTATAACAACTATTATCACCACTATAATAACCATTATGACCACTATAACAACTATTATCACCACTATAACAACCATTATCACCACTATAACAACCATTATCACCACTATAACAACTATTATCACCACTATAATAACCATTATCACCACTATAACAACTATTATCACCACTATAACAACCATTATCACCACTATAACGACCATTATCACCACTATAACGACCACTATCACCACTATAACAACCATTATCACCACTATAACAACTATTATCACCAATATAACAACCATTATCACCACTATAACAACCATTATCACCACTATATGGACCATTATGACAACTATAACCACCACTATCACCACTTTAACAACCATTATCGCCACTATAACGACCATTATCACCACTATAACGGCCATTATCACCACTATAGCGACCATTATCAACACTATAACAACCATTATCACCACTATAACAGCTATTATCACCACTATAACAACCATTATCACCACTATAACGGCCATTATCACCACTATAACGACCACTATCAACACCATAACCACCATTATCACCACTATATGGACCATTATCACCACTATAACGACCACTATCACCACTATAACAACCATTATCACCACTATAAGGACCATTATCACCACTATAACAACCATTATCACCACTATAACAACCATTATCACCACTATAACGACCATTATCACCATTATAACGACCATTACCACCACTATATCAACCATTATCACCAGTAGAAGGACCATTATCAACGCTGTAATGACCATTATCACCTCTATAACAACCATTATCACCACTATAACAACCATTATCACCACTATAACAACCATTATCACCACTATAACAACTATTATCACCACTATAACAACCATTATCACCACTATAACGACCATTATCACCCCTATAACGACCATTATCACCACTATAACGGCCATTATCACCACTATAGCGACCATTATCAGCACTATAACCACCATTATCACCACTATAACGACCACTATCAACACTATAACGGCCATTATCACCACTATAGCGACCTTTATCAACACTATAACCACCATTATCACCACTATATCAACCATTATCACCACTATAATAACCATTATGACCACTATAACAACTATTATCACCACTATAACAACCATTATCACCACTATAACAACCATTATCACCACTATAACGACCACTATCACCACTATAACAACCATTATCACCACTATAAGGACCATTATCACCACTATAACAACCATTATCACCACTATAACAACCATTATCACCACTATAAGGACCATTAACACCACTATAACAACCATTATCACCACTATAACAACTATTATCACCACTATAACAACCATTATCACCACTATATGGACCATTATCACCACTATAACAACCATTATCACCATTATAACGACCACTATCACCACTATAACAACCATTATAACCACTATAACAACTATTATCACCACTATAATAACCATTATGACCACTATAACAACTATTATCACCACTATAACAACCATTATCACCACTATAACAACCATTATCACCACTATAACGACCACTATCACCACTATAACAACCACTATCACCACTATAACAACTATTATCACCACTATAACAACCATTATCACCATTATAACGACCATTATCACCACTATATCAACCATTATCACCAGTAGAAGGACCATTATCAACGCTGTAATGACCATTATCACCACTATAACAACCATTATCACCACTATAACAACCATTACCACCACTATAAGGACCAATATCACCACTATAACAACCATTATCACCACTATAACGACCACTATCACCACTATAACAACCATTATCACCACTATAACAACTATTATCACCACTATAACGACCATTATCACCATTATAACGACCATTATCACCAGTAGAAGGACCATTATCAACGCTGTAATGACCATTATCACCACTATAACAACCATTATCGCCACTATAACAACCATTATCACCACTATAACAACCATTATCACCACTATATGGACCATTATGACAACTATAACCACCACTATCACCACTTTAACAACCATTATCGCCACTATAACGACCATATATCACCACTATAACGGCCATTATCACCACTATAGCGACCATTATCAACACTATAACCACCATTTTCAGCACTATATCAACCATTATCACCAGTAGAAGGACCATTATCAACGCTGTAGTGACCATTATCACCACTATAACGACCACTATCACCACTATAACAACCATTATCACCACTATAACGACCATTATCACAACTATAACGACCAATATCACCTCTATAACAACTATTATCACCACTATAACAACGATTATCACCACTATAACGACCATTATCACAACTATAACGACCATTATCACCACTATAACGACCATTATCACCACTATAACGGCCATTATCACCACTATAACAACCATTATCACCACTATAACAACCATTATCACCACTATATGGACCATTATGACAACTATAACCACCACTATCACCACTTTAACAACCATTATCGCCACTATAACGACCATTATCACCACTATAACGGCCATTATCACCACTATAGCGACCATTATCAACACTATAACAACCATTATCACCACTATAACAACTATTATCACCACTATAACAACCATTATCACCACTATAACGACCACTATCACCACTATAACAACCATTATCACCACTATAACAACTATTATCACCACTATAACAACCATTATCGCCACTATAAGGACCATTATCACCACTATAACAACCATTATCACCACTATAACGACCATTATCACCATTATAACGACCATTATCACCAGTAGAAGGACCATTATCAACGCTGTAATGACCATTATCACCACTATAACAACTATTATCACCACTATAAAAACCATTATCACCACTATTACGACCACTATCAACACTATAACCACCATTATCACCACTATAACAACCATTATCACCACTATATGGACCATTATCACCACTATAACGACCACTATCACCACTATAACGGCCATTATCACCACTATAGCGACCATTATCAGCACTATAACCACCATTATCACCACTATAACGACCACTATCAACACTATAACGGCCATTATCACCACTATAACGACCTTTATCAACACTATAACGACCATTATCAACACTATAACGACCACTATCACCACTATAACAACCATTATCACCACTATAACAACTCTTATCACCACTATAATAACCATTATCACCACTATAACAACTATTATCACCACTATAACAACCATTATCACCACTATAACGACCATTATCACCACTATAACGGCCATTATCACCACTATAACAACCATTATCACCACTATAACGGCCACTATCACCACTATAACGACCACTATCAACACCATAACCACCATTATCACCACTATATGGACCATTATCACCACTATAACGACCACTATCACCACTATAACAACCATTATCACCACTATAAGGACCATTATCACCACTATAACAACCATTATCACCACTATAACAACCATTATCACCACTATAAGGACCATTATCACCACTATAACAACCATTATCACCACTATAACAGCTATTATCACCACTATAACAACCATTATCACCACTATAACAACCATTATCACCACTATAACAACCATTATCACCACTATATGGACCATTATCACCACTATAACAACCATTATCACCATTATAACGACCACTATCACCACTATAACAACCATTATAACCACTATAACAACTATTATCACCACTATAATAACCATTATGACCACTATAACAACTATTATCACCACTATAACAACCATTATGACCACTATAACAACCATTATCACCACTATAACAACAATTATCACCACTATAATAACCATTATCACCACTATAACAACTATTATCACCACTATAACAACCATTATCACCACTATAACGACCATTATCACCACTATAACGACCACTATCACCACTATAACAACCATTATCACCACTATAACAACTATTATCACCAATATAACAACCATTATCACCACTATAACAACCATTATCACCACTATATGGACCATTATGACAACTATAACCACCACTATCACCACTTTAACAACCATTATCGCCACTATAACGACCATTATCACCACTATAACGGCCATTATCACCACTATAGCGACCATTATCAACACTATAACAACCATTATCACCACTATAACAACCATTATCGCCACTATAACAACCATTATCACCACTATAACAACCATTATCACCACTATATGGACCATTATGACAACTATAACCACCACTATCACCACTTTAACAACCATTATCGCCACTATAACGACCATATATCACCACTATAACGGCCATTATCACCACTATAACAACCATTATCACCACTATAACGACCATTATCACAACTATAACGACCAATATCACCTCCATAACAACTATTATCACCACTATAACAACGATTATCACCACTATAACGACCATTATCACAACTATAACGACCATTATCACCACTATAACGACCATTATCACCACTATAACGGCCATTATCACCACTATAACAACCATTATCACCACTATAACAACCATTATCACCACTATATGGACCATTATGATGACTATAACCACCACTATCACCACTTTAACAACCATTATCACCACTATAACGACCACTATCACCACTATAAGGGCCATTATCACCACTATAGCGACCTTTATCAACACTATAACCACCATTATCACCACTATATCAACCATTATCACCAGTAGAAGGACCATTATCAACACTGTAATGACCATTATCACCACTATAACAACCATTATCACCACTATAACAACCATTATCACCACTATATGGACCATTATGATGACTATAACCACCACTATCACCACTTTAACAACCATTATCACCACTATAACGACCACTATCACCACTATAAGGGCCATTATCTCCACTACAGCGACCTTTATCAACACTATAACCACCATTATCACCACTATATCAACCATTATCACCAGTAGAAGGACCATTATCAACACTGTAATGACCATTATCACCACTATAATGGCCACTATCACCACTATAACAACCATTATCACCACTATAACAACTATTATCACCACTATAACAACCATTATCACCACTATAACGACCATTATCACCCCTATAACGACCATTATCACCACTATAACGGCCATTATCACCACTATAGCGACCATTATCAGCACTATAACCACCATTATCACCACTATAACGACCACTATCAACACTATAACGGCCATTATCACCACTATAGCGACCTTTATCAACACTATAACCACCATTATCACCACTATATCAACCATTATCACCACTATAATAACCATTATGACCACTATAACAGCTATTATCACCACTATAACAACCATTATCACCACTATAACAACCATTATCACCACTATAACGACCACTATCACCACTATAACAACCATTATCACCACTATAAGGACCATTATCACCACTATAACAACCATTATCACCACTATAACAACCATTATCACCACTATAAGGACCATTATCACCACTATAACAACCATTATCACCACTATAACAACTATTATCACCACTATAACAACCATTATCACCACTATAACAACCATTATCACCACTATAACAACCATTATCACCACTATATGGACCATTATCACCACTATAACAACCATTATCACCATTATAACGACCACTATCACCACTATAACAACCATTATAACCACTATAACAACTATTATCACCACTATAATAACCATTATGACCACTATAACAACTATTATCACCACTATAACAACCATTATCACCACTATAACAACCATTATCACCACTATAACAACTATTATCACCACTATAATAACCATTATCACCACTATAACAACTATTATCACCACTATAACAACCATTATCACCACTATAACGACCATTATCACCACTATAACGACCACTATCACCACTATAACAACCATTATCACCACTATAACAACTATTATCACCAATATAACAACCATTATCACCACTATAACAACCATTATCACCACTATATGGACCATTATGACAACTATAACCACCACTATCACCACTTTAACAACCATTATCGCCACTATAACGACCATTATCACCACTATAACGGCCATTATCACCACTATAGCGACCATTATCAACACTATAACAACCATTATCACCACTATAACAGCTATTATCACCACTATAACAACCATTATCACCACTATAACGGCCATTATCACCACTATAACGACCACTATCAACACCATAACCACCATTATCACCACTATATGGACCATTATCACCACTATAACGACCACTATCACCACTATAACAACCATTATCACCACTATAAGGACCATTATCACCACTATAACAACCATTATCACCACTATAATAACCATTATGACCACTATAACAACTATTATCACCACTATAACAACCATTATCACCACTATAACAACCATTATCACCACTATAACGACCACTATCACCACTATAACAACCATTATCACCACTATAAGGACCATTATCACCACTATAACAACCATTATCACCACTATAACAACCATTATCACCACTATAAGGACCATTAACACCACTATAACAACCATTATCACCACTATAACAACTATTATCACCACTATAATAACCATTATGACCACTATAACAACTATTATCACCACTATAACAACCATTATCACCACTATAACAACAATTATCACCACTATAACGACCACTATCACCACTATAACAACCACTATCACCACTATAACAACTATTATCACCACTATAACAACCATTATCACCATTATAACGACCATTATCACCACTATATCAACCATTATCACCAGTAGAAGGACCATTATCAACGCTGTAATGACCATTATCACCACTATAACAACCATTATCACCACTATAACAACCATTACCACCACTATAAGGACCAATATCACCACTATAACAACCATTATCACCACTATAACGACCACTATCACCACTATAACAACCATTATCACCACTATAACAACTATTATCACCACTATAACGACCATTATCACCATTATAACGACCATTATCACCAGTAGAAGGACCATTATCAACGCTGTAATGACCATTATCACCACTATAACAACCATTATCGCCACTATAACAACCATTATCACCACTATAACAACCATTATCACCACTATATGGACCATTATGACAACTATAACCACCACTATCACCACTTTAACAACCATTATCGCCACTATAACGACCATATATCACCACTATAACGGCCATTATCACCACTATAGCGACCATTATCAACACTATAACCACCATTTTCAGCACTATATCAACCATTATCACCAGTAGAAGGACCATTATCAACGCTGTAGTGACCATTATCACCACTATAACGACCACTATCACCACTATAACAACCATTATCACCACTATAACGACCATTATCACAACTATAACGACCAATATCACCTCTATAACAACTATTATCACCACTATAACAACGATTATCACCACTATAACGACCATTATCACAACTATAACGACCATTATCACCACTATAACGACCATTATCACCACTATAACGGCCATTATCACCACTATAACAACCATTATCGCCACTATAACGACCATATATCACCACTATAACGGCCATTATCACCACTATAGCGACCATTATCAACACTATAACCACCATTTTCAGCACTATATCAACCATTATCACCAGTAGAAGGACCATTATCAACGCTGTAGTGACCATTATCACCACTATAACAACCATTATCACCACTATAACAACTATTATCACCACTATAACAACCATTATCACCACTATATGGACCATTATGACAACTATAACCACCACTATCACCACTTTAACAACCATTATCGCCACTATAACGACCATTATCACCACTATAACGGCCATTATCACCACTATAGCGACCATTATCAACACTATAACAACCATTATCACCACTATAACAACCATTATCGCCACTATAACAACCATTATCACCACTATAACAACCATTATCACCACTATATGGACCATTATGACAACTATAACCACCACTATCACCACTTTAACAACCATTATCGCCACTATAACGACCATATATCACCACTATAACGGCCATTATCACCACTATAACAACCATTATCACCACTATAACGACCATTATCACAACTATAACGACCAATATCACCTCCATAACAACTATTATCACCACTATAACAACGATTATCACCACTATAACGACCATTATCACAACTATAACGACCATTATCACCACTATAACGACCATTATCACCACTATAACGGCCATTATCACCACTATAACAACCATTATCACCACTATAACAACCATTATCACCACTATATGGACCATTATGATGACTATAACCACCACTATCACCACTTTAACAACCATTATCACCACTATAACGACCACTATCACCACTATAAGGGCCATTATCACCACTATAGCGACCTTTATCAACACTATAACCACCATTATCACCACTATATCAACCATTATCACCAGTAGAAGGACCATTATCAACACTGTAATGACCATTATCACCACTATAACAACCATTATCACCACTATAACAACCATTATCACCACTATATGGACCATTATGATGACTATAACCACCACTATCACCACTTTAACAACCATTATCACCACTATAACGACCACTATCACCACTATAAGGGCCATTATCTCCACTACAGCGACCTTTATCAACACTATAACCACCATTATCACCACTATATCAACCATTATCACCAGTAGAAGGACCATTATCAACACTGTAATGACCATTATCACCACTATAATGGCCACTATCACCACTATAACAACCATTATCACCACTATAACAACTATTATCACCACTATAACAACCATTATCACCACTATAACGACCATTATCACCCCTATAACGACCATTATCACCACTATAACGGCCATTATCACCACTATAGCGACCATTATCAGCACTATAACCACCATTATCACCACTATAACGACCACTATCAACACTATAACGGCCATTATCACCACTATAGCGACCTTTATCAACACTATAACCACCATTATCACCACTATATCAACCATTATCACCACTATAATAACCATTATGACCACTATAACAGCTATTATCACCACTATAACAACCATTATCACCACTATAACAACCATTATCACCACTATAACGACCACTATCACCACTATAACAACCATTATCACCACTATAAGGACCATTATCACCACTATAACAACCATTATCACCACTATAACAACCATTATCACCACTATAAGGACCATTATCACCACTATAACAACCATTATCACCACTATAACAACTATTATCACCACTATAACAACCATTATCACCACTATAACAACCATTATCACCACTATAACAACCATTATCACCACTATATGGACCATTATCACCACTATAACAACCATTATCACCATTATAACGACCACTATCACCACTATAACAACCATTATAACCACTATAACAACTATTATCACCACTATAATAACCATTATGACCACTATAACAACTATTATCACCACTATAACAACCATTATCACCACTATAACAACCATTATCACCACTATAACAACTATTATCACCACTATAATAACCATTATCACCACTATAACAACTATTATCACCACTATAACAACCATTATCACCACTATAACGACCATTATCACCACTATAACGACCACTATCACCACTATAACAACCATTATCACCACTATAACAACTATTATCACCAATATAACAACCATTATCACCACTATAACAACCATTATCACCACTATATGGACCATTATGACAACTATAACCACCACTATCACCACTTTAACAACCATTATCGCCACTATAACGACCATTATCACCACTATAACGGCCATTATCACCACTATAGCGACCATTATCAACACTATAACAACCATTATCACCACTATAACAGCTATTATCACCACTATAACAACCATTATCACCACTATAACGGCCATTATCACCACTATAACGACCACTATCAACACCATAACCACCATTATCACCACTATATGGACCATTATCACCACTATAACGACCACTATCACCACTATAACAACCATTATCACCACTATAAGGACCATTATCACCACTATAACAACCATTATCACCACTATAACAACCATTATCACCACTATAACGACCATTATCACCATTATAACGACCATTACCACCACTATATCAACCATTATCACCAGTAGAAGGACCATTATCAACGCTGTAATGACCATTATCACCTCTATAACAACCATTATCACCACTATAACAACCATTATCACCACTATAACAACCATTATCACCACTATAACAACTATTATCACCACTATAACAACCATTATCACCACTATAACGACCATTATCACCCCTATAACGACCATTATCACCACTATAACGGCCATTATCACCACTATAGCGACCATTATCAGCACTATAACCACCATTATCACCACTATAACGACCACTATCAACACTATAACGGCCATTATCACCACTATAGCGACCTTTATCAACACTATAACCACCATTATCACCACTATATCAACCATTATCACCACTATAATAACCATTATGACCACTATAACAACTATTATCACCACTATAACAACCATTATCACCACTATAACAACCATTATCACCACTATAACGACCACTATCACCACTATAACAACCATTATCACCACTATAAGGACCATTATCACCACTATAACAACCATTATCACCACTATAACAACCATTATCACCACTATAAGGACCATTAACACCACTATAACAACCATTATCACCACTATAACAACTATTATCACCACTATAACAACCATTATCACCACTATATGGACCATTATCACCACTATAACAACCATTATCACCATTATAACGACCACTATCACCACTATAACAACCATTATAACCACTATAACAACTATTATCACCACTATAATAACCATTATGACCACTATAACAACTATTATCACCACTATAACAACCATTATCACCACTATAACAACAATTATCACCACTATAACGACCACTATCACCACTATAACAACCACTATCACCACTATAACAACTATTATCACCACTATAACAACCATTATCACCATTATAACGACCATTATCACCACTATATCAACCATTATCACCAGTAGAAGGACCATTATCAACGCTGTAATGACCATTATCACCACTATAACAACCATTATCACCACTATAACAACCATTACCACCACTATAAGGACCAATATCACCACTATAACAACCATTATCACCACTATAACGACCACTATCACCACTATAACAACCATTATCACCACTATAACAACTATTATCACCACTATAACGACCATTATCACCATTATAACGACCATTATCACCAGTAGAAGGACCATTATCAACGCTGTAATGACCATTATCACCACTATAACAACCATTATCGCCACTATAACAACCATTATCACCACTATAACAACCATTATCACCACTATATGGACCATTATGACAACTATAACCACCACTATCACCACTTTAACAACCATTATCGCCACTATAACGACCATATATCACCACTATAACGGCCATTATCACCACTATAGCGACCATTATCAACACTATAACCACCATTTTCAGCACTATATCAACCATTATCACCAGTAGAAGGACCATTATCAACGCTGTAGTGACCATTATCACCACTATAACGACCACTATCACCACTATAACAACCATTATCACCACTATAACGACCATTATCACAACTATAACGACCAATATCACCTCTATAACAACTATTATCACCACTATAACAACGATTATCACCACTATAACGACCATTATCACAACTATAACGACCATTATCACCACTATAACGACCATTATCACCACTATAACGGCCATTATCACCACTATAACAACCATTATCGCCACTATAACGACCATATATCACCACTATAACGGCCATTATCACCACTATAGCGACCATTATCAACACTATAACCACCATTTTCAGCACTATATCAACCATTATCACCAGTAGAAGGACCATTATCAACGCTGTAGTGACCATTATCACCACTATAACAACCATTATCACCACTATAACAACTATTATCACCACTATAACAACCATTATCACCACTATAACGACCACTATCACCACTATAACAACCATTATCACCACTATAACAACTATTATCACCACTATAAAAACCATTATCACCACTATTACGACCACTATCAACACTATAACCACCATTATCACCACTATAACAACCATTATCACCACTATAACAACCATTATCGCCACTATAACAACCATTATCACCACTATAACAACCATTATCACCACTATATGGACCATTATGACAACTATAACCACCACTATCACCACTTTAACAACCATTATCGCCACTATAACGACCATATATCACCACTATAACGGCCATTATCACCACTATAGCGACCATTATCAACACTATAACCACCATTTTCAGCACTATATCAACCATTATCACCAGTAGAAGGACCATTATCAACGCTGTAGTGACCATTATCACCACTATAACGACCACTATCACCACTATAACAACCATTATCACCACTATAACGACCATTATCACAACTATAACGACCAATATCACCTCTATAACAACTATTATCACCACTATAACAACGATTATCACCACTATAACGACCATTATCACAACTATAACGACCATTATCACCACTATAACGACCATTATCACCACTATAACGGCCATTATCACCACTATAACAACCATTATCACCACTATAACAACCATTATCACCATTATAACGACCATTATCACCACTATATCAACCATTATCACCAGTAGAAGGACCATTATCAACGCTGTAATGACCATTATCACAACTATAACAACCATTATCACCACTATAACAACCATTACCACCACTATAAGGACCAATATCACCACTATAACAACCATTATCACCACTATAACGACCACTATCACCACTATAACAACCATTATCACCACTATAACAACTATTATCACCACTATAACGACCATTATCACCATTATAACGACCATTATCACCAGTAGAAGGACCATTATCAACGCTGTAATGACCATTATCACCACTATAACAACCATTATCGCCACTATAACAACCATTATCACCACTATAACAACCATTATCACCACTATATGGACCATTATGACAACTATAACCACCACTATCACCACTTTAACAACCATTATCGCCACTATAACGACCATATATCACCACTATAACGGCCATTATCACCACTATAGCGACCATTATCAACACTATAACCACCATTTTCAGCACTATATCAACCATTATCACCAGTAGAAGGACCATTATCAACGCTGTAGTGACCATTATCACCACTACAACGACCACTATCACCACTATAACAACCATTATCACCACTATAACGACCATTATCACAACTATAACGACCAATATCACCTCTATAACAACTATTATCACCACTATAACAACGATTATCACCACTATAACGACCACTATCACCACTATAACAACCATTATCACCACTATAACGACCATTATCACAACTATAACGACCAATATCACCTCTATAACAACTATTATCACCACTATAACAACGATTATCACCACTATAACGACCATTATCACAACTATAACGACCATTATCACCACTATAACAACCATTATCACCACTATATGGACCATTATGACAACTATAACCACCACTATCACCACTTTAACAACCATTATCGCCACTATAACGACCATTATCACCCCTATAACGACCATTATCACCACTATAACGGCCATTATCACCACTATAGCGACCATTATCAGCACTATAACCACCATTATCACCACTATAACGATCACTATCAACACTATAACGGCCATTATCACCACTATAGCGACCTTTATCAACACTATAACCACCATTATCACCACTATATCAACCATTATCACCACTATAATAACCATTATGACCACTATAACAACTATTATCACCACTATAACAACCATTATCACCACTATAACAACCATTATCACCACTATAACGACCACTATCACCACTATAACAACCATTATCACCACTATAAGGACCATTATCACCACTATAACAACCATTATCACCACTATAACAACCATTATCACCACTATAAGGACCATTATCACCACTATAACAACCATTATCACCACTATAACAACTATTATCACCACTATAACAACCATTATCACCACTATAACAACCATTATCACCACTATAACAACCATTATCACCACTATATGGACCATTATCACCACTATAACAACCATTATCACCATTATAACGACCACTATCACCACTATAACAACCATTATAACCACTATAACAACTATTATCACCACTATAATAACCATTATGACCACTATAACAACTATTATCACCACTATAACAACCATTATCACCACTATAACAACCATTATCACCACTATAACAACTATTATCACCACTATAATAACCATTATCACCACTATAACAACTATTATCACCACTATAACAACCATTATCACCACTATAACGACCATTATCACCACTATAACGACCACTATCACCACTATAACAACCATTATCACCACTATAACAACTATTATCACCAATATAACAACCATTATCACCACTATAACAACCATTATCACCACTATATGGACCATTATGACAACTATAACCACCACTATCACCACTTTAACAACCATGATCGCCACTATAACGACCATTATCACCACTATAACGACCACTATCAACACCATAACCACCATTATCACCACTATATGGACCATTATCACCACTATAACGACCACTATCACCACTATAACAACCATTATCACCACTATAAGGACCATTATCACCACTATAACAACCATTATCACCACTATAACAACCATTATCACCACTATAAGGACCATTATCACCACTATAACAACCATTATCACCACTATAACGACCACTATCACCACTATAACAACCACTATCACCACTATAACAACTATTATCACCACTATAACAACCATTATCACCATTATAACGACCATTATCACCACTATATCAACCATTATCACCAGTAGAAGGACCATTATCAACGCTGTAATGACCATTATCACCACTATAACAACCATTATCACCACTATAACAACCATTACCACCACTATAAGGACCAATATCACCACTATAACAACCATTATCACCACTATAACGACCACTATCACCACTATAACAACCATTATCACCACTATAACAACTATTATCACCACTATAACGACCATTATCACCATTATAACGACCATTATCACCAGTAGAAGGACCATTATCAACGCTGTAATGACCATTATCACCACTATAACAACCATTATCGCCACTATAACAACCATTATCACCACTATAACAACCATTATCACCACTATATGGACCATTATGACAACTATAACCACCACTATCACCACTTTAACAACCATTATCGCCACTATAACGACCATATATCACCACTATAACGGCCATTATCACCACTATAGCGACCATTATCAACACTATAACCACCATTTTCAGCACTATATCAACCATTATCACCAGTAGAAGGACCATTATCAACGCTGTAGTGACCATTATCACCACTATAACGACCACTATCACCACTATAACAACCATTATCACCACTATAACGACCATTATCACAACTATAACGACCAATATCACCTCTATAACAACTATTATCACCACTATAACAACGATTATCACCACTATAACGACCATTATCACAACTATAACGACCATTATCACCACTATAACGACCATTATCACCACTATAACGGCCATTATCACCACTATAACAACCATTATCACCGCTATAACAACCATTATCACCATTATAACGACCATTATCACCACTATATCAACCATTATCACCAGTAGAAGGACCATTATCAACGCTGTAATGACCATTATCACCACTATAACAACCATTATCACCACTATAACAACCATTACCACCACTATAAGGACCAATATCACCACTATAACAACCATTATCACCACTATAACGACCACTATCACCACTATAACAACCATTATCACCACTATAACAACTGTTATCACCACTATAACGACCATTATCACCATTATAACGACCATTATCACCAGTAGAAGGACCATTATCAACGCTGTAATGACCATTATCACCACTATAACAACCATTATCGCCACTATAACAACCATTATCACCACTATATCAACCATTATCACCACTATAATAACCATTATGACCACTATAACAACTATTATCACCACTATAACAACCATTATCACCACTATAACAACCATTATCACCACTATAACGACCACTATCACCACTATAACAACCATTATCACCACTATAAGGACCATTATCACCACTATAACAACCATTATCACCACTATAACAACCATTATCACCACTATAAGGACCATTATCACCACTATAACAACCATTATCACCACTATAACAACTATTATCACCACTATAACAACCATTATCACCACTATAACAACCATTATCACCACTATAACAACCATTATCACCACTATATGGACCATTATCACCACTATAACAACCATTATCACCATTATAACGACCACTATCACCACTATAACAACCATTATAACCACTATAACAACTATTATCACCACTATAATAACCATTATGACCACTATAACAACTATTATCACCACTATAACAACCATTATCACCACTATAACAACCATTATCACCACTATAACAACTATTATCACCACTATAATAACCATTATCACCACTATAACAACTATTATCACCACTATAACAACCATTATCACCACTATAACGACCATTATCACCACTATAACGACCACTATCACCACTATAACAACCATTATCACCACTATAACAACTATTATCACCAATATAACAACCATTATCACCACTATAACAACCATTATCACCACTATATGGACCATTATGACAACTATAACCACCACTATCACCACTTTAACAACCATGATCGCCACTATAACGACCATTATCACCACTATAACGGCCATTATCAACACTATAACAACCATTATCACCACTATAACAGCTATTATCACCACTATAACAACCATTATCACCACTATAACGGCCATTATCACCACTATAACGACCACTATCAACACCATAACCACCATTATCACCACTATATGGACCATTATCACCACTATAACGACCACTATCACCACTATAACAACCATTATCACCACTATAAGGACCATTATCACCACTATAACAACCATTATCACCACTATAACAACCATTATCACCACTATAAGGACCATTATCACCACTATAACAACCATTATCACCACTATAACGACCACTATCACCACTATAACAACCACTATCACCACTATAACAACTATTATCACCTCTATAACAACCATTATCACCATTATAACGACCATTATCACCAGTAGAAGGACCATTATCAACGCTGTAATGACCATTATCACCACTATAACAACCATTATCGCCACTATAACAACCATTATCACCACTATAACAACCATTATCACCACTATATGGACCATTATGACAACTATAACCACCACTATCACCACTTTAACAACCATTATCGCCACTATAACGACCATATATCACCACTATAACGGCCATTATCACCACTATAGCGACCATTATCAACACTATAACCACCATTTTCAGCACTATATCAACCATTATCACCAGTAGAAGGACCATTATCAACGCTGTAGTGACCATTATCACCACTATAACGACCACTATCACCACTATAACAACCATTATCACCACTATAACGACCATTATCACAACTATAACGACCAATATCACCTCTATAACAACTATTATCACCACTATAACAACGATTATCACCACTATAACGACCATTATCACAACTATAACGACCATTATCACCACTATAACGACCATTATCACCACTATAACGGCCATTATCACCACTATAACAACCATTATCACCACTATAACAACCATTATCACCATTATAACGACCATTATCACCACTATATCAACCATTGTCACCAGTAGAAGGACCATTATCAACGCTGTAATGACCATTATCACCACTATAACAACCATTATCACCACTATAACAACCATTACCACCACTATAAGGACCAATATCACCACTATAACAACCATTATCACCACTATAACGACCACTATCACCACTATAACAACCATTATCACCACTATAACAACTGTTATCACCACTGTAACGACCATTATCACCATTATAACGACCATTATCACCAGTAGAAGGACCATTATCAACGCTGTAATGACCATTATCACCACTATAACAACCATTATCGCCACTATAACAACCATTATCACCACTATAACAACCATTATCACCACTATATGGACCATTATGACAACTATAACCACCACTATCACCACTTTAACAACCATTATCGCCACTATAACGACCATATATCACCACTATAACGGCCATTATCACCACTATAGCGACCATTATCAACACTATAACCACCATTTTCAGCACTATATCAAGCATTATCACCAGTAGAAGGACCATTATCAACGCTGTAGTGACCATTATCACCACTAAAACGACCACTATCACCACTATAACAACCATTATCACCACTATAACGACCATTATCACAACTATAACGACCAATATCACCTCTATAACAACTACTATCACCACTATAACAACCATTATCACCACTATAACGACCATTATCACAACTATAACGACCATTATCACCACTATAACGACCATTATCACCACTATAACGGCCATTATCACCACCATAACAACCATTATCACCACTATAACAACCATTATCACCACTATATGGACCATTATGACAACTATAACCACCACTATCACCACTTTAACAACCATTATCGCCACTATAACGACCATTATCACCACTATAACGGCCATTATCACCACTATAGCGACCATTATCAACACTATAACAACCATTATCACCACTATAACAACTATTATCACCACTATAACAACCATTATCACCACTATAACGACCACTATCACCACTATAACAACCATTATCACCACTATAACAACTATTGTCACCACTATAAAAACCATTATCACCACTATTACGACCACTATCAACACTATAACCACCATTATCACCACTATAACAACCATTATCACCACTATAACAACCATTATCACCACTATAACAACCATTATCACCACTATATGGACCATTATGACAACTATAACCACCACTATCACCACTTTAACAACCATTATCGCCACTATAACGACCATTATCACCACTATAACGGCCATTATCACCACTATAGCGACCATTATCAACACTATAACAACCATTATCACCACTATAACAACTATTATCACCACTATAACAACCATTATCACCACTATAACGACCACTATCACCACTATAACAACCATTATCACCACTATAACAACTATTATCACCACTATAAAAACCATTATCACCACTATTACGACCACTATCAACACTATAACCACCATTATCACCACTATAACAACCATTATCACCACTATATGGACCATTATCACCACTATAACGACCACTATCACCACTATAACAACCATTATCACCACTATAAGGACCATTATCACCACTATAACAACCATTATCACCACTATAACGACCATTATCACCACTATAACAACCATTACCACCACTATATGGACCATTATGATGACTATAACCACCACTATCACCACTTTAACAACCATTATCGCCACTATAACGACCATTATCACCACTATAACGGCCATTATCACCACTATAGCGACCATTATCAACACTATAACAACCATTATCACCACTATAACAACTATTATCACCACTATAACAACCATTATCACCACTATAACGACCACTATCACCACTATAACAACCATTATCACCACTATAACAACTATTATCACCACTATAAAAACCATTATCACCACTATTACGACCACTATCAACACTATAACCACCATTATCACCACTATAACAACCATTATCACCACTATAACAACCATTATCGCCACTATAACAACCATTATCACCACTATAACAACCATTATCACCACTATATGGACCATTATGACAACTATAACCACCACTATCACCACTTTAACAACCATTATCGCCACTATAACGACCATATATCACCACTATAACGGCCATTATCACCACTATAGCGACCATTATCAACACTATAACCACCATTTTCAGCACTATATCAACCATTATCACCAGTAGAAGGACCATTATCAACGCTGTAGTGACCATTATCACCACTATAACGACCACTATCACCACTATAACAACCATTATCACCACTATAACGACCATTATCACAACTATAACGACCAATATCACCTCTATAACAACTATTATCACCACTATAACAACGATTATCACCACTATAACGACCATTATCACAACTATAACGACCATTATCACCACTATAGCGACCATTATCACCACTATAACGGCCATTATCACAACTATAACAACCATTATCACCACTATAACAACCATTATCACCATTATAACGACCATTATCACCACTATATCAACCATTATCACCAGTAGAAGGACCATTATCAACGCTGTAATGACCATTATCACCACTATAACAACCATTATCACCACTATAACAACCATTACCACCACTATAAGGACCAATATCACCACTATAACAACCATTATCACCACTATAACGACCACTATCACCACTATAACAACCATTATCACCACTATAACAACTATTATCACCACTATAACGACCATTATCACCATTATAACGACCATTATCACCAGTAGAAGGACCATTATCAACGCTGTAATGACCATTATCACCACTATAACAACCATTATCGCCACTATAACAACCATTATCACCACTATAACAACCATTATCACCACTATATGGACCATTATGACAACTATAACCACCACTATCACCACTTTAACAACCATTATCGCCACTATAACGACCATATATCACCACTATAACGGCCATTATCACCACTATAGCGACCATTATCAACACTATAACCACCATTTTCAGCACTATATCAACCATTATCACCAGTAGAAGGACCATTATCAACGCTGTAGTGACCATTATCACCACTATAACGACCACTATCACCACTATAACAACCATTATCACCACTATAACGACCATTATCACAACTATAACGACCAATATCACCTCTATAACAACTATTATCACCACTATAACAACGATTATCACCACTATAACGACCATTATCACAACTATAACGACCATTATCACCACTATAACGACCATTATCACCACTATAACGGCCACTATCACCATTATAACAACCATTATCACCACTATAACAACCATTATCACCACTATATGGACCATTATGACAACTATAACCACCACTATCACCACTTTAACAACCATTATCGCCACTATAACGACCATTATCACCACTATAACGGCCATTATCACCACTATAGCGACCATTATCAACACTATAACAACCATTATCACCACTATAACAACTATTATCACCACTATAACAACCATTATCACCACTATAACGACCACTATCACCACTATAACAACCATTATCACCACTATAACAACTATTATCACCACTATAAAAACCATTATCACCACTATTACGACCACTATCAACACTATAACCACCATTATCACCACTATAACAACCATTATCACCACTATAACAACCATTATTACCACTATAACAACCATTATCACCACTATAACAACCATTATCACCACTATATGGACCATTATGACAACTATAACCACCACTATCACCACTTTAACAACCATTATCGCCACTATAACGACCATTATCACCACTATAACGGCCATTATCACCACTATAGCGACCATTATCAACACTATAACAACCATTATCACCACTATAACAACTATTATCACCACTATAACAACCATTATCACCACTATAACGACCACTATCACCACTATAACAACCATTATCACCACTATAACAACTATTATCACCACTATAAAAACCATTATCACCACTATTACGACCACTATCAACACTATAACCACCATTATCACCACTATAACAACCATTATCACCACTATATGGACCATTATCACCACTATAACGACCACTATCACCACTATAACAACCATTATCACCACTATAAGGACCATTATCACCACTATAACAACCATTATCACCACTATAACGACCATTATCACCATTATAACGACCATTACCACCACTATATCAACCATTATCACCAGTAGAAGGACCATTATCAACGCTGTAATGACCATTATCACCTCTATAACAACCATTATCACCACTATAACGACCATTATCACCACTATAACAACCATTACCACCACTATATGGACCATTATGATGACTATAACCACCACTATCACCACTTTAACAACCATTATCGCCACTATAACGACCATTATCACCACTATAACGGCCATTATCACCACTATAGCGACCATTATCAACACTATAACAACCATTATCACCACTATAACAACTATTATCACCACTATAACAACCATTATCACCACTATAACGACCACTATCACCACTATAACAACCATTATCACCACTATAACAACTATTATCACCACTATAAAAACCATTATCACCACTATTACGACCACTATCAACACTATAACCACCATTATCACCACTATAACAACCATTATCACCACTATAACAACCATTATCGCCACTATAACAACCATTATCACCACTATAACAACCATTATCACCACTATATGGACCATTATGACAACTATAACCACCACTATCACCACTTTAACAACCATTATCGCCACTATAACGACCATATATCACCACTATAACGGCCATTATCACCACTATAGCGACCATTATCAACACTATAACCACCATTTTCAGCACTATATCAACCATTATCACCAGTAGAAGGACCATTATCAACGCTGTAGTGACCATTATCACCACTATAACGACCACTATCACCACTATAACAACCATTATCACCACTATAACGACCATTATCACAACTATAACGACCAATATCACCTCTATAACAACTATTATCACCACTATAACAACGATTATCACCACTATAACGACCATTATCACAACTATAACGACCATTATCACCACTATAGCGACCATTATCACCACTATAACGGCCATTATCACCACTATAACAACCATTATCACCACTATAACAACCATTATCACCATTATAACGACCATTATCACCACTATATCAACCATTATCACCAGTAGAAGGACCATTATCAACGCTGTAATGACCATTATCACCACTATAACAACCATTATCACCACTATAACAACCATTACCACCACTATAAGGACCAATATCACCACTATAACAACCATTATCACCACTATAACGACCACTATCACCACTATAACAACCATTATCACCACTATAACAACTATTATCACCACTATAACGACCATTATCACCATTATAACGACCATTATCACCAGTAGAAGGACCATTATCAACGCTGTAATGACCATTATCACCACTATAACAACCATTATCGCCACTATAACAACCATTATCACCACTATAACAACCATTATCACCACTATATGGACCATTATGACAACTATAACCACCACTATCACCACTTTAACAACCATTATCGCCACTATAACCACCATATATCACCACTATAACGGCCATTATCACCACTATAGCGACCATTATCAACACTATAACCACCATTTTCAGCACTATATCAACCATTATCACCAGTAGAAGGACCATTATCAACGCTGTAGTGACCATTATCACCACTATAACGACCACTATCACCACTATAACAACCATTATCACCACTATAACGACCATTATCACAACTATAACGACCAATATCACCTCTATAACAACTATTATCACCACTATAACAACGATTATCACCACTATAACGACCATTATCACAACTATAACGACCATTATCACCACTATAACGACCATTATCACCACTATAACGGCCACTATCACCACTATAACAACCATTATCACCACTATAACAACCATTATCACCACTATATGGACCATTATGACAACTATAACCACCACTATCACCACTTTAACAACCATTATCGCCACTATAACGACCATTATCACCACTATAACGGCCATTATCACCACTATAGCGACCATTATCAACACTATAACAACCATTATCACCACTATAACAACTATTATCACCACTATAACAACCATTATCACCACTATAACGACCACTATCACCACTATAACAACCATTATCACCACTATAACAACTATTATCACCACTATAAAAACCATTATCACCACTATTACGACCACTATCAACACTATAACCACCATTATCACCACTATAACAACCATTATCACCACTATAACAACCATTATTACCACTATAACAACCATTATCACCACTATAACAACCATTATCACCACTATATGGACCATTATGACAACTATAACCACCACTATCACCACTTTAACAACCATTATCGCCACTATAACGACCATTATCACCACTATAACGGCCATTATCACCACTATAGCGACCATTATCAACACTATAACAACCATTATCACCACTATAACAACTATTATCACCACTATAACAACCATTATCACCACTATAACGACCACTATCACCACTATAACAACCATTATCACCACTATAACAACTATTATCACCACTATAAAAACCATTATCACCACTATTACGACCACTATCAACACTATAACCACCATTATCACCACTATAACAACCATTATCACCACTATATGGACCATTATCACCACTATAACGACCACTATCACCACTATAACAACCATTATCACCACTATAAGGACCATTATCACCACTATAACAACCATTATCACCACTATAACGACCATTATCACCATTATAACGACCATTACCACAACTATATCAACCATTATCACCAGTAGAAGGACCATTATCAACGCTGTAATGACCATTATCACCTCTATAACAACCATTATCACCACTATAACGACCATTATCACCACTATAACAACCATTACCACCACTATATGGACCATTATGATGACTATAACCACCACTATCACCACTTTAACAACCATTATCGCCACTATAACGACCATTATCACCACTATAACGGCCATTATCACCACTATAGCGACCATTATCAACACTATAACAACCATTATCACCACTATAACAACTATTATCACCACTATAACAACCATTATCACCACTATAACGACCACTATCACCACTATAACAACCATTATCACCACTATAACAACTATTATCACCACTATAAAAACCATTATCACCACTATTACGACCACTATCAACACTATAACCACCATTATCACCACTATAACAACCATTATCACCACTATAACAACCATTATCGCCACTATAACAACCATTATCACCACTATAACAACCATTATCACCACTATATGGACCATTATGACAACTATAACCACCACTATCACCACTTTAACAACCATTATCGCCACTATAACGACCATATATCACCACTATAACGGCCATTATCACCACTATAGCGACCATTATCAACACTATAACCACCATTTTCAGCACTATATCAACCATTATCACCAGTAGAAGGACCTTTATCAACGCTGTAGTGACCATTATCACCACTATAACGACCACTATCACCACTATAACAACCATTATCACCACTATAACGACCATTATCACAACTATAACGACCAATATCACCTCTATAACAACTATTATCACCACTATAACAACGATTATCACCACTATAACGACCATTATCACAACTATAACGACCATTATCACCACTATAGCGACCATTATCACCACTATAACGGCCATTATCACCACTATAACAACCATTATCACCACTATAACAACCATTATCACCATTATAACGACCATTATCACCACTATATCAACCATTATCACCAGTAGAAGGACCATTATCAACGCTGTAATGACCATTATCACCACTATAACAACCATTATCACCACTATAACAACCATTACCACCACTATAAGGACCAATATCACCACTATAACAACCATTATCACCACTATAACGACCACTATCACCACTATAACAACCATTATCACCACTATAACAACTATTATCACCACTATAACGACCATTATCACCATTATAACGACCATTATCACCAGTAGAAGGACCATTATCAACGCTGTAATGACCATTATCACCACTATAACAACCATTATCGCCACTATAACAACCATTATCACCACTATAACAACCATTATCACCACTATATGGACCATTATGACAACTATAACCACCACTATCACCACTTTAACAACCATTATCGCCACTATAACGACCATATATCACCACTATAACGGCCATTATCACCACTATAGCGACCATTATCAACACTATAACCACCATTTTCAGCACTATATCAACCATTATCACCAGTAGAAGGACCATTATCAACGCTGTAGTGACCATTATCACCACTATAACGACCACTATCACCACTATAACAACCATTATCACCACTATAACGACCATTATCACAACTATAACGACCAATATCACCTCTATAACAACTATTATCACCACTATAACAACGATTATCACCACTATAACGACCATTATCACAACTATATCGACCATTATCACCACTATAACGACCATTATCACCACTATAACGGCCACTATCACCACTATAACAACCATTATCACCACTATAACAACCATTATCACCACTATATGGACCATTATGACAACTATAACCACCACTATCACCACTTTAACAACCATTATCGCCACTATAACGACCATTATCACCACTATAACGGCCATTATCACCACTATAGCGACCATTATCAACACTATAACAACCATTATCACCACTATAACAACTATTATCACCACTATAACAACCATTATCACCACTATAACGACCACTATCACCACTATAACAACCATTATCACCACTATAACAACTATTATCACCACTATAAAAACCATTATCACCACTATTACGACCACTATCAACACTATAACCACCATTATCACCACTATAACAACCATTATCACCACTATAACAACCATTATTACCACTATAACAACCATTATCACCACTATAACAACCATTATCACCACTATATGGACCATTATGACAACTATAACCACCACTATCACCACTTTAACAACCATTATCGCCACTATAACGACCATTATCACCACTATAACGGCCATTATCACCACTATAGCGACCATTATCAACACTATAACAACCATTATCACCACTATAACAACTATTATCACCACTATAACAACCATTATCACCACTATAACGACCACTATCACCACTATAACAACCATTATCACCACTATAACAACTATTATCGCCACTATAACAACCATTATCACCACTATAACAACCATTATCACCACTATATGGACCATTATGACAACTATAACCACCACTATCACCACTTTAACAACCATTATCGCCACTATAACGACCATTATCACCACTATAACGGCCATTATCACCACTATAGCGACCATTATCAACACTATAACAACCATTATCACCACTATAACAACTATTATCACCACTATAACAACCATTATCACCACTATAACGACCACTATCACCACTATAACAACCATTATCACCACTATAACAACTATTATCACCACTATAAAAACCATTATCACCACTATTACGACCACTATCAACACTATAACCACCATTATCACCACTATAACAACCATTATCACCACTATAACAACCATTATTACCACTATAACAACCATTATCACCACTATAACAACCATTATCACCACTATAAGGACCATTATCACCACTATAACAACCATTATCACCACTATAACGACCACTATCACCACTATAACAACCACTATCACCACTATAACAACTATTATCACCACTATAACAACCATTATCACCATTATAACGACCATTATCACCACTATATCAACCATTATCACCAGTAGAAGGACCATTATCAACACTGTAATGACCATTATCACCACTATAACAACCATTATCACCACTATAACAACCATTACCACCACTATAAGGACCAATATCACCACTATAACAACCATTATCACCATTATAACGACCACTATCACCACTATAACAACCATTATCACCACTATAACAACTATTATCACCACTATAACGACCATTATCACCATTATAACGACCATTATCACCAGTAGAAGGACCATTATCAACGCTGTAATGACCATTATCACCACTATAACAACCATTATCGCCACTATAACAACCATTATCACCACTATAACAACCATTATCACCACTATATGGACCATTATGACAACTATAACCACCACTATCACCACTTTAACAACCATTATCGCCACTATAACGACCATATATCACCACTATAACGGCCATTATCACCACTATAGCGACCATTATCAACACTATAACCACCATTTTCAGCACTATATCAACCATTATCACCAGTAGAAGGACCATTATCAACGCTGTAGTGACCATTATCACCACTATAACGACCACTATCACCACTATAACAACCATTATCACCACTATAACGACCATTATCACAACTATAACGACCAATATCACCTCTATAACAACTATTATCACCACTATAACAACGATTATCACCACTATAACGACTATTATCACAACTATAACGACCATTATCACCACTATAACGACCATTATCACCACTATAACGGCCATTATCACCACTATAACAACCATTATCACCACTATAACAACCATTATCACCATTATAACGACCATTATCACCACTATATCAACCATTATCACCAGTAGAAGGACCATTATCAACGCTGTAATGACCATTATCACCACTATAACAACCATTATCACCACTATAACAACCATTACCACCACTATAAGGACCAATATCACCACTATAACAACCATTATCACCACTATAACGACCACTATCACCACTATAACAACCATTATCACCACTATAACAACTGTTATCACCACTATAACGACCATTATCACCATTATAACGACCATTATCACCAGTAGAAGGACCATTATCAACGCTGTAATGACCATTATCACCACTATAACAACCATTATCGCCACTATAACAACCATTATCACCACTATAACAACCATTATCACCACTATATGGACCATTATGACAACTATAACCACCACTATCACCACTTTAACAACCATTATCGCCACTATAACGACCATATATCACCACTATAACGGCCATTATCACCACTATAGCGACCATTATCAACACTATAACCACCATTTTCAGCACTATATCAACCATTATCACCAGTAGAAGGACCATTATCAACGCTGTAGTGACCATTATCACCACTATAACGACCACTATCACCACTATAACAACCATTATCACCACTATAACGACCATTATCACAACTATAACGACCAATATCACCTCTATAACAACTATTATCACCACTATAACAACGATTATCACCACTATAACGACCATTATCACAACTATAACGACCATTATCACCACTATAACGACCATTATCACCACTATAACGGCCATTATCACCACCATAACAACCATTATCACCACTATAACAACCATTATCACCACTATATGGACCATTATGACAACTATAACCACCACTATCACCACTTTAACAACCATTATCGCCACTATAACGACCATTATCACCACTATAACGGCCATTATCACCACTATAGCGACCATTATCAACACTATAACAACCATTATCACCACTATAACAACTATTATCACCACTATAACAACCATTATCACCACTATAACGACCACTATCACCACTATAACAACCATTATCACCACTATAACAACTATTGTCACCACTATAAAAACCATTATCACCACTATTACGACCACTATCAACACTATAACCACCATTATCACCACTATAACAACCATTATCACCACTATAACAACCATTATCACCACTATAACAACCATTATCACCACTATATGGACCATTATGACAACTATAACCACCACTATCACCACTTTAACAACCATTATCGCCACTATAACGACCATTATCACCACTATAACGGCCATTATCACCACTATAGCGACCATTATCAACACTATAACAACCATTATCACCACTATAACAACTATTATCACCACTATAACAACCATTATCACCACTATAACGACCACTATCACCACTATAACAACCATTATCACCACTATAACAACTATTATCACCACTATAAAAACCATTATCACCACTATTACGACCACTATCAATACTATAACCACCATTATCACCACTATAACAACCATTATCACCACTATATGGACCATTATCACCACTATAACGACCACTATCACCACTATAACAACCATTATCACCACTATAAGGACCATTATCACCACTATAACAACCATTATCACCACTATAACGACCATTATCACCATTATAACGACCATTACCACCACTATATCAACCATTATCACCAGTAGAAGGACCATTATCAACGCTGTAATGACCATTATCACCTCTATAACAACCATTATCACCACTATAACGACCATTATCACCACTATAACAACCATTACCACCACTATATGGACCATTATGATGACTATAACCACCACTATCACCACTTTAACAACCATTATCGCCACTATAACGACCATTATCACCACTATAACGGCCATTATCACCACTATAGCGACCATTATCAACACTATAACAACCATTATCACCACTATAACAACTATTATCACCACTATAACAACCATTATCACCACTATAACGACCACTATCACCACTATAACAACCATTATCACCACTATAACAACTATTATCACCACTATAAAAACCATTATCACCACTATTACGACCACTATCAGCACTATAACCACCATTATCACCACTATAACAACCATTATCACCACAATAACAACCATTATCGCCACTATAACAACCATTATCACCACTATAACAACCATTATCACCACTATATGGACCATTATGACAACTATAACCACCACTATCACCACTTTAACAACCATTATCGCCACTATAACGACCATATATCACCACTATAACGGCCATTATCACCACTATAGCGACCATTATCAACACTATAACCACCATTTTCAGCACTATATCAACCATTATCACCAGTAGAGGGACCATTATCAACGCTGTAGTGACCATTATCACCACTATAACGACCACTATCACCACTATAACAACCATTATCACCACTATAACGACCATTATCACAACTATAACGACCAATATCACCTCTATAACAACTATTATCACCACTATAACAACGATTATCACCACTATAACGACCATTATCACAACTAAACGACCATTATCACCACTATAGCGACCATTATCACCACTATAACGGCCATTATCACCACTATAACAACCATTATCACCACTATAACAACCATTATCACCATTATAACGACCATTATCACCACTATATCAACCATTATCACCAGTAGAAGGACCATTATCAACGCTGTAATGACCATTATCACCACTATAACAACCATTATCACCACTATAACAACCATTACCACCACTATAAGGACCAATATCACCACTATAACAACCATTATCACCACTATAACGTCCACTATCACCACTATAACAACCATTATCACCACTATAACAACTATTATCACCACTATAACGACCATTATCACCATTATAACGACCATTATCACCAGTAGAAGGACCATTATCAACGCTGTAATGACCATTATCACCACTATAACAACCATTATCGCCACTATAACAACCATTATCACCACTATAACAACCATTATCACCACTATATGGACCATTATGACAACTATAACCACCACTATCACCACTTTAACAACCATTATCGCCACTATAACGACCATATATCACCACTATAACGGCCATTATCACCACTATAGCGACCGTTATCAACACTATAACCACCATTTTCAGCACTATATCAACCATTATCACCAGTAGAAGGACCATTATCAACGCTGTAGTGACCATTATCACCACTATAACGACCACTATCACCACTATAACAACCATTATCACCACTATAACGACCATTATCACAACTATAACGACCAATATCACCTCTATAACAACTATTATCACCACTATAACAACGATTATCACCACTATAACGACCATTATCACAACTATAACGACCATTATCACCACTATAACGACCATTATCACCACTATAACGGCCACTATCACCACTATAACAACCATTATCACCACTATAACAACCATTATCACCACTATATGGACCATTATGACAACTATAACCACCACTATCACCACTTTAACAACCATTATCGCCACTATAACGACCATTATCACCACTATAACGGCCATTATCACCACTATAGCGACCATTATCAACACTATAACAACCATTATCACCACTATAACAACTATTATCACCACTATAACAACCATTATCACCACTATAACAACCATTATCACCACTATAAGGACCATTATCACCACTATAACAACCATTATCACCACTATAACGACCATTATCACCATTATAACGACCATTACCACCACTATATCAACCATCATCACCAGTAGAAGGACCATTATCAACGCTGTAATGACCATTATCACCTCTATAACAACCATTATCACCACTATAACAACCATTATCACCACTATAACAACCATTATCACCACTATATGGACCATTATGATGACTATAACCACCACTATCACCACTTTAACAACCATTATCACCACTATAACGACCACTATCACCACTATAAGGGCCATTATCACCACTATAGCGACCTTTATCAACACTATAACCACCATTATCACCACTATATCAACCATTATCACCAGTAGAAGGACCATTATCAACACTGTAATGACCATTATCACCACTATAACGACCACTATCAACACTATAACGGCCATTATCACCACTATAGCGACCTTTATCAACACTATAACCACCATTATCACCACTATATCAACCATTATCACCACTATAATAACCATTATGACCACTATAACAACTATTATCACCACTATAACAACCATTATCACCACTATAACAACCATTATCACCACTATAACGACCACTATCACCACTATAACAACCATTATCACCACTATAAGGACCATTATCACCACTATAACAACCATTATCACCACTATAACAACTATTATCACCACTATAACAACCATTATCACCACTATAACAACCATTATCACCACTATAACAACCATTATCACCACTATATGGACCATTATCACCACTATAACAACCATTATCACCATTATAACGACCACTATCACCACTATAACAACCATTATAACCACTATAACAACTATTATCACCACTATAATAACCATTATGACCACTATAACAACTATTATCACCACTATAACAACCATTATCACCACTATAACAACCATTATCACCACTATAACAACTATTATCACCACTATAATAACCATTATCACCACTATAACAACTATTATCACCACTATAACAACCATTATCACCACTATAACGACCATTATCACCACTATAACGACCACTATCACCACTATAACAACCATTATCACCACTATAACAACTATTATCACCAATATAACAACCATTATCACCACTATAACAACCATTATCACCACTATATGGACCATTATGACAACTATAACCACCACTATCACCACTTTAACAACCATTATCGCCACTATAACGACCATTATCACCACTATAACGACCATTATCACCATTATAACGACCATTATCACCAGTAGAAGGACCATTATCAACGCTGTAATGACCATTATCACCACTATAACAACCATTATCGCCACTATAACAACCATTATCACCACTATAACAACCATTATCACCACTATATGGACCATTATGACAACTATAACCACCACTATCACCACTTTAACAACCATTATCGCCACTATAACGACCATATATCACCACTATAACGGCCATTATCACCACTATAGCGACCATTATCAACACTATAACCACCATTTTCAGCACTATATCAACCATTATCACCAGTAGAAGGACCATTATCAACGCTGTAGTGACCATTATCACCACTATAACGACCACTATCACCACTATAACAACCATTATCACCACTATAACAACCATTATCACCACTATAACGGCCATTATCACCACTATAGCGACCTTTGTCAACACTATAACCACCATTATCACCACTATATCAACCATTATCACCAGTAGAAGGACCATTATCAACACTGTAATGACCATTATCACCACTATAACTACCACTATCACCACTATAACCACCATTATCACCACTATAACAACCATTATCACCACTATATGGACCATTATCACCATTATAACGACCACTATCACCACTATAACAACCATTATCACCACTATAACAACTATTATCACCACTATAACAACCATTATCACCACTACAACAACTATTATCACCACTGTAACAACCATTATCACCACTATAACGACCATTATCACCACTATAACGGCCATTATCACCACTATAACAACCATTATCACCACTATATGGACCATTATGACAACTATAACCACCACTATCACCACTATAACAACTATTATCACCACTATAACAACCATTATCACCACTATAACGACCACTATCACCACTATAACAACCATTATCACCACTATAACAACTATTATCACCACTATAAAAACCATTATCACCACTATTACGACCACTATCAACACTATAACCACCATTATCACCACTATAACAACCATTATCACCACTATATGGACCATTATCACCACTATAACGACCACTATCACCACTATAACGGCCATTATCACCACTATAGCGACCATTATCAGCACTATAACCACCATTATCACCACTATAACGACCACAATCAACACTATAACGGCCATTATCACCACTATAGCGACCTTTATCAACACTATAACGACCATTATCAACACTATAACCACCATTATCACCACTATATCAACCATTATCACCAGTAGAAGGACCATTATCAACACTGTAATGACCATTATCACCACTATAATGACCACTATCACCACTATAACAACCATTATCACCACTATAACAACTATTATCACCACTATAACAACCATTATCACCACTATAACGACCATTATCACCCCTATAACGACCATTATCACCACTATAACGGCCATTATCACCACTATAGCGACCATTATCAGCACTATAACCACCATTATCACCACTATAAGGACCACTATCACCACTATAACAACCATTATCACCACCATAACAACCATTATCACCACTATAAGGACCACTATCACCACTATAACAACCATTATCACCATTATAACGACCATTATCACCACTATATCAACCATTATCACCAGTAGAAGGACCATTATCAACGCTGTAATGACCATTATCACCACTATAACAACCATTATCACCACTATAACAACCATTATCACCACTATAAGGACCATTATCACCACTATAACAACCATTATCACCACTATAACGACCACTATCACCACTATAACAACCATTATCACCACTATAACAACTACTATCACCACTATAAAAACCATTATCACCACTATTACGACCACTATCAACACTATAACCACCATTATCACCACTATAACAACCATTATCACCACTATATGGACCATTATCACCACTATAACGACCACTATCACCACTATAACAACCATTATCACCACTATAAGGACCATTATCACCACTATAACAACCATTATCACCACTATAACGACCATTATCACCATTATAACGACCATTATCACCACTATATCAACCATTATCACCAGTAGAAGGACCATTATCAACGCTGTAATGACCATTATCATCTCTATAACAACCATTATCACCACTATAACAACCATTATCACCACTATAAGGACCATTATCACCACTATAACAACCATTATCACCACTATAACGACCATTATCACCATTATAACGACCATTACCACCACTATATCAACCATTATCACCAGTAGAAGGACCATTATCAACGCTGTAATGACCATTATCACCTCTATAACAACCATTATCACCACTATAACAACCATTATCGCCACTATAACAACCATTATCACCACTATATGGACCATTATCACCACTATAACGACCACTATCACCACTATAACAACCATTATCACCACTATAACGACCATTATCACAACTATAACGACCAATATCACCTCTATAACAACTATTATCACCACTATAACAACGATTATCACCACTATAACGACCATTATCACAACTATAACGACCATTATCACCACTATAACGACCTTTATCACCACTATAACGGCCATTATCACCACTATAACAACCATTATCACCACTATAACAACCATTATCACCACTATATGGACCATTGTGACAACTATAACCACCACTATCACCACTTTAACAACCATTATCGCCACTATAACGACCATTATCACCACTATAACGGCCATTATCACCACTATAGCGACCATTATCAACACTATAACAACCATTATCACCACTATAACAACTATTATCACCACTATAACAACCATTATCACCACTATAACGACCACTATCACCACTATAACAACCATTATCACCACTATAACAACTATTATCACCACTATAAAAACCATTATCACCACTATTACGACCACTATCAACACTATAACCACCATTATCACCACTATAACAACCATTATCACCACTATAACAACCATTATCGCCACTATAACAACCATTATCACCACTATAACAACCATTATCACCACTATATGGACCATTATGACAACTATAACCACCACTATCACCACTTTAACAACCATTATCGCCACTATAACGACCATATATCACCACTATAACGGCCATTATCACCACTATAGCGACCATTATCAACACTATAACCACCATTTTCAGCACAATATCAACCATTATCACCAGTAGAAGGACCATTATCAACGCTGTAGTGACCATTATCACCACTATAACGACCACTATCACCACTATAACAACCATTATCACCACTATAACGACCATTATCACAACTATAACGACCAATATCACCTCTATAACAACTATTATCACCACTATAACAACGATTATCGCCACTATAACGACCATTATCACAACTATAACGACCATTATCACCACTATAACGACCATTATCACCACTATAACGGCCATTATCACCACTATAACAACCATTATCACCACTATAACAACCATTATCACCATTATAACGACCATTATCACCACTATATCAACCATTATCACCAGTAGAAGGACCATTATCAACGCTGTAATGACCATTATCACCACTATAACAACCATTATCACCACTATAACAACCATTACCACCACTATAAGGTCCAATATCACCACTATAACAACCATTATCACCACTATAACGACCACTATCACCACTATAACAACCATTATCACCACTATAACAACCATTATCACCACTATAACGACCATTATCACAACTATAACGACCAATATCACCTCTATAACAACTATTATCACCACTATAACAACGATTATCACCACTATAACGACCATTATCACAACTATAACGACCACTATCACCACTATAACGACCATTATCACCACTATAACGGCCATTATCACCACTATAACAACCATTATCACCACTATATGGACCATTATGACAACTATAACCACCACTATCACCACTTTAACAACCATTATCGCCACTATAACGACCATTATCACCACTATAACGGCCATTATCACCACTATAGCGACCATTATCAACACTATAACAACCATTATCACCACTATAACAACTATTATCACCACTATAACAACCATTATCACCACTATAACGACCAATATCACCACTATAACAACCATTATCACCACTATAACAACTATTATCACCACTATAAAAACCATTATCACCACTATTACGACCACTATCAACACTATAACCACCATTATCACCACTATAACAACCATTATCACCACTATAACAACCATTATCACCACTATAACAACCATTATCACCACTATATGGACCATTATGACAACTATAACCACCACTATCACCACTTTAACAACCATTATCGCCACTATAACGACCATTATCACCACTATAACGGCCATTATCACCACTATAGCGACCATTATCACCACTGTAAGGACCATTATCACCACTATAACAACCATTATCACCACTATAACGACCATTATCACCATTATAACGACCATTACCACCACTATATCAACCATTATCACCAGTAGAAGGACCATTATCAACGCTGTAATGACCATTATCACCTCTATAACAACCATTATCACCACTATAACAACCATTATCACCACTATAACAACCATTATCACCACTATATGGACCATTATGATGACTATAACCACCACTATCACCACTTTAACAACCATTATCACCACTATAACGACCACTATCACCACTATAAGGGCCATTATCACCACTATAGCGTTCTTTATCAACACTATAACCACCATTATCACCACTATATCAACCATTATCACCAGTAGAAGGACCATTATCAACACTGTAATGACCATTATCACCACTATAATGACCACTATCACCACTATAACAACCATTATCACCACTATAACAACTATTATCACCACTATAACAACCATTATCACCACTATAACGACCATTATCACCCCTATAACGACCATTATCACCACTATAACGGCCATTATCACCACTATAGCGACCATTATCAGCACTATAACCACCATTATCACCACTATAACGACCACTATCAACACTATAACGGCCATTATCACCACTATAGCGACCTTTATCAACACTATAACCACCATTATCACCACTATATCAACCATTATCACCACTATAATAACCATTATGACCACTATAACAACTATTATCACCACTATAACAACCATTATCACCACTATAACAACCATTATCACCACTATAACGACCACTATCACCACTATAACAACCATTATCACCACTATAAGGACCATTATCACCACTATAACAACCATTATCACCACTATAACAACCATTATCACCACTATAAGGACCATTATCACCACTATAACAACCATTATCACCACTATAACAACTATTATCACCACTATAACAACCATTATCACCACTATAACAACCATTATCACCACTATAACAACCATTATCACCACTATATGGACCATTATCACCACTATAACAACCATTATCACCATTATAACGACCACTATCACCACTATACCAACCATTATAACCACTATAACAACTATTATCACCACTATTATAACCATTATGACCACTATAACAACTATTATCACCACTATAACAACCATTATCACCACTATAACAACCATTATCACCACTATAACAACTATTATCACCACTATAATAACCATTATCACCACTATAACAACTATTATCACCACTATAACAACCATTATCACCACTATAACGACCATTATCACCACTATAACGACCACTATCACCACTATAACAACCATTATCACCACTATAACAACTATTATCACCAATATAACAACCATTATCACCACTATAACAACCATTATCACCACTATATGGACCATTATGACAACTACAACCACCACTATCACGACTTTAAAAACCATTATCGCCACTATAACGACCATTATCACCACTATAACGGCCATTATCACCACTATAGCGACCATTATCAACACTATAACAACCATTATCACCACTATAACAGCTATTATCACCACTATAACAACCATTATCACCACTATAACGGCCATTATCACCACTATAACGACCACTATCAACACCATAACCACCATTATCACCACTATATGGACCATTATCACCACTATAACGACCACTATCACCACTATAACAAACATTATCACCACTATAAGGACCATTATCACCACTATAACAACCATTATCACCACTATAACAACCATTATCACCACTATAAGGACCATTATCACCACTATAACAACCATTATCACCACTATAACGATCACTATCACCACTATAACAACCACTATCACCACTATAACAACTATTATCACCACTATAACAACCATTATCACCATTATAACGACCATTATCACCACTATATCAACCATTATCACCAGTAGAAGGACCATTATCAACGCTGTAATGACCATTATCACCACTATAACAACCATTATCACCACTATAACAACCATTACCACCACTATAAGGACCAATAACACCACTATAACAACCATTATCACCACTATAACGACCACTATCACCACTATAACAACCATTATCACCACTATAACAACTATTATCACCACTATAACGACCATTATCACCATTATAACGACCATTATCAGCAGTAGAAGGACCATTATCAACGCTGTAATGACCATTATCACCACTATAACAACCATTATCGCCACTATAACAACCATTATCACCACTATAACAACCATTATCACCACTATATGGACCATTATGACAACTATAACCACCACTATCACCACTTTAACAACCATTATCGCCACTATAACGACCATATATCACCACTATAACGGCCATTATCACCACTATAGCGACCATTATCAACACTATAACCACCATTTTCAGCACTATATCAACCATTATCACCAGTAGAAGGACCATTATCAACACTGTAATGACCATTATCACCACTATAACGACCACTATCACCACTATAACAACCATTATCACCACTATAACGACCATTATCACCACTATAACGGCCATTATCACCACTATAACAACCATTATCACCACTATAACAACCATTATCACCACTATATGGACCATTATGACAACTATAACCACCACTATCACCACTTTAACAACCATTATCGCCACTATAACGACCATTATCACCACTATAACGGCCATTATCACCACTATAGCGACCATTATCAACACTATAACAACCATTATCACCACTATAACAACTATTATCACCACTATAACAACCATTATCACCACTATAACGACCACTATCACCACTATAACAACCATTATTACCACTATAACGACCACTATCACCACTATAACAACCATTATCACCACTATAACAACTATTATCACCACTATAAAAACCATTATCACCACTATTACGACCACTATCAACACTATAACCACCATTATCACCACTATAACAATCATTATCACCACTATATGGACCATTATCACCACTATAACGACCACTATCACCACTATAACAACCATTATCACCACTATAAGGACCATTATCACCACTATAACAATCATTATCACCACTATAACGACCATTATCACCCCTATAACGACCATTATCACCACTATAACGGCCATTATCACCACTATAGCGACCATTATCAGCACTATAACCACCATTATCACCACTATAACGACCACTATCAACACTATAACGGCCATTATCACCACTATAGCGACCTTTATCAACACTATAACCACCATTATCACCACTATATCAACCATTATCACCAGTAGAAGGACCATTATCAACGCTGTAATGACCATTATCACCTCTATAACAACCATTATCACCTCTATAACAACCATTATCACCACTATAACAACCATTGTCACCACTATAACAACCATTATCACCACTATATGGACCATTATCGCCACTATAACGACCACTATCACCAATATAACAACCATTATCACCACTATAACAACTATTATCACCACTATAACAACCATTATCACCACTATAAGGACCATTATCACCACTATAACAACCATTATCACCACTATAACGACCACTATCACCACTATAACAACCATTATCACCACTATAACTACTATTATCACCACTATATGGACCATTATCACCACTATAACGACCACTATCACCACTATAACAACCATTATCACCACTATAAGGACCATTATCACCACTATAACAACCATTATCACCACTATAACGGCCATTATCACCACTATAGCGACCTTTGTCAACACTATAACCACCATTATCACCACTATATCAACCATTATCACCAGTAGAAGGACCATTATCAACACTGTAATGACCATTATCACCACTATAACGACCACTATCACCACTATAACCACCATTATCACCACTATAACAACCATTATCACCACTATATGGACCATTATCACCACTATAACGACCACTATCATCACTATAACAACCACTATCACCACTATAACAACTATTATCACCACTATAACAACCATTATCACCACTATAAGGACCATTATCACCACTATAACAACCATTATCACCATTATAACGACCACTATCACCACTATAACAACCATTATCACCACTATAACAACCATTATCACCACTACAACAACCATTATCACCACTACAACAACTATTATCACCACTGTAACAACCATTATCACCACTATAACGACCATTATCACCACTATAACAACCATTATCACCACTATAACAACCATTACCACCACTATAAGGACCAATATCACCACTATAACAACCATTATCACCACTATATGGACCATTATGACAACTATAACCACCACTATCACCACTTTAACAACCATTATCGCCACTATAACGACCATATATCACCACTATAACGGCCATTATCACCACTATAGCGACCATTATCAACACTATAACCACCATTTTCAGCACTATATCAACCATTATCACCAGTAGAGGGACCATTATCAACGCTGTAGTGACCATTATCACCACTATAACGACCACTATCACCACTATAACAACCATTATCACCACTATAACGACCACTATCACCACTATAACAACCATTATCACCACTATAACAACTATTATCACCACTATAACGACCATTATCACCATTATAACGACCATTATCAGCAGTAGAAGGACCATTATCAACGCTGTAATGACCATTATCACCTCTATAACAACCATTATCACCACAATAACAACCATTATCGCCACTATAACAACCATTATCACCACTATAACAACCATTATCACCACTATATGGACCATTATGACAACTATAACCACCACTATCACCACTTTAACAACCATTATCGCCACTATAACGACCATATATCACCACTATAACGGCCATTATCACCACTATAGCGACCATTATCAACACTATAACCACCATTTTCAGCACTATATCAACCATTATCACCAGTAGAGGGACCATTATCAACGCTGTAGTGACCATTATCACCACTATAACGACCACTATCACCACTATAACAACCATTATCACCACTATAACGACCATTATCACAACTATAACGACCAATATCACCTCTATAACAACTATTATCACCACTATAACAACGATTATCACCACTATAACGACCATTATCACAACTAAACGACCATTATCACCACTATAGCGACCATTATCACCACTATAACGGCCATTATCACCACTATAACAACCATTATCACCACTATAACAACCATTATCACCATTATAACGACCATTATCACCACTATATCAACCATTATCACCAGTAGAAGGACCATTATCAACGCTGTAATGACCATTATCACCACTATAACAACCATTATCACCACTATAACAACCATTACCACCACTATAAGGACCAATATCACCACTATAACAACCATTATCACCACTATAACGTCCACTATCACCACTATAACAACCATTATCACCACTATAACAACTATTATCACCACTATAACGACCATTATCACCATTATAACGACCATTATCACCAGTAGAAGGACCATTATCAACGCTGTAATGACCATTATCACCACTATAACAACCATTATCGCCACTATAACAACCATTATCACCACTATAACAACCATTATCACCACTATATGGACCATTATGACAACTATAACCACCACTATCACCACTTTAACAACCATTATCGCCACTATAACGACCATATATCACCACTATAACGGCCATTATCACCACTATAGCGACCGTTATCAACACTATAACCACCATTTTCAGCACTATATCAACCATTATCACCAGTAGAAGGACCATTATCAACGCTGTAGTGACCATTATCACCACTATAACGACCACTATCACCACTATAACAACCATTATCACCACTATAACGACCATTATCACAACTATAACGACCAATATCACCTCTATAACAACTATTATCACCACTATAACAACGATTATCACCACTATAACGACCATTATCACAACTATAACGACCATTATCACCACTATAACGACCATTATCACCACTATAACGGCCACTATCACCACTATAACAACCATTATCACCACTATAACAACCATTATCACCACTATATGGACCATTATGACAACTATAACCACCACTATCACCACTTTAACAACCATTATCGCCACTATAACGACCATTATCACCACTATAACGGCCATTATCACCACTATAGCGACCATTATCAACACTATAACAACCATTATCACCACTATAACAACTATTATCACCACTATAACAACCATTATCACCACTATAACAACCATTATCACCACTATAAGGACCATTATCACCACTATAACAACCATTATCACCACTATAACGACCATTATCACCATTATAACGACCATTACCACCACTATATCAACCATCATCACCAGTAGAAGGACCATTATCAACGCTGTAATGACCATTATCACCTCTATAACAACCATTATCACCACTATAACAACCATTATCACCACTATAACAACCATTATCACCACTATATGGACCATTATGATGACTATAACCACCACTATCACCACTTTAACAACCATTATCACCACTATAACGACCACTATCACCACTATAAGGGCCATTATCACCACTATAGCGACCTTTATCAACACTATAACCACCATTATCACCACTATATCAACCATTATCACCAGTAGAAGGACCATTATCAACACTGTAATGACCATTATCACCACTATAACGACCACTATCAACACTATAACGGCCATTATCACCACTATAGCGACCTTTATCAACACTATAACCACCATTATCACCACTATATCAACCATTATCACCACTATAATAACCATTATGACCACTATAACAACTATTATCACCACTATAACAACCATTATCACCACTATAACAACCATTATCACCACTATAACGACCACTATCACCACTATAACAACCATTATCACCACTATAAGGACCATTATCACCACTATAACAACCATTATCACCACTATAACAACTATTATCACCACTATAACAACCATTATCACCACTATAACAACCATTATCACCACTATAACAACCATTATCACCACTATATGGACCATTATCACCACTATAACAACCATTATCACCATTATAACGACCACTATCACCACTATAACAACCATTATAACCACTATAACAACTATTATCACCACTATAATAACCATTATGACCACTATAACAACTATTATCACCACTATAACAACCATTATCACCACTATAACAACCATTATCACCACTATAACAACTATTATCACCACTATAATAACCATTATCACCACTATAACAACTATTATCACCACTATAACAACCATTATCACCACTATAACGACCATTATCACCACTATAACGACCACTATCACCACTATAACAACCATTATCACCACTATAACAACTATTATCACCAATATAACAACCATTATCACCACTATAACAACCATTATCACCACTATATGGACCATTATGACAACTATAACCACCACTATCACCACTTTAACAACCATTATCGCCACTATAACGACCATTATCACCACTATAACGACCATTATCACCATTATAACGACCATTATCACCAGTAGAAGGACCATTATCAACGCTGTAATGACCATTATCACCACTATAACAACCATTATCGCCACTATAACAACCATTATCACCACTATAACAACCATTATCACCACTATATGGACCATTATGACAACTATAACCACCACTATCACCACTTTAACAACCATTATCGCCACTATAACGACCATATATCACCACTATAACGGCCATTATCACCACTATAGCGACCATTATCAACACTATAACCACCATTTTCAGCACTATATCAACCATTATCACCAGTAGAAGGACCATTATCAACGCTGTAGTGACCATTATCACCACTATAACGACCACTATCACCACTATAACAACCATTATCACCACTATAACAACCATTATCACCACTATAACGGCCATTATCACCACTATAGCGACCTTTGTCAACACTATAACCACCATTATCACCACTATATCAACCATTATCACCAGTAGAAGGACCATTATCAACACTGTAATGACCATTATCACCACTATAACTACCACTATCACCACTATAACCACCATTATCACCACTATAACAACCATTATCACCACTATATGGACCATTATCACCATTATAACGACCACTATCACCACTATAACAACCATTATCACCACTATAACAACTATTATCACCACTATAACAACCATTATCACCACTACAACAACTATTATCACCACTGTAACAACCATTATCACCACTATAACGACCATTATCACCACTATAACGGCCATTATCACCACTATAACAACCATTATCACCACTATATGGACCATTATGACAACTATAACCACCACTATCACCACTATAACAACTATTATCACCACTATAACAACCATTATCACCACTATAACGACCACTATCACCACTATAACAACCATTATCACCACTATAACAACTATTATCACCACTATAAAAACCATTATCACCACTATTACGACCACTATCAACACTATAACCACCATTATCACCACTATAACAACCATTATCACCACTATATGGACCATTATCACCACTATAACGACCACTATCACCACTATAACGGCCATTATCACCACTATAGCGACCATTATCAGCACTATAACCACCATTATCACCACTATAACGACCACAATCAACACTATAACGGCCATTATCACCACTATAGCGACCTTTATCAACACTATAACGACCATTATCAACACTATAACCACCATTATCACCACTATATCAACCATTATCACCAGTAGAAGGACCATTATCAACACTGTAATGACCATTATCACCACTATAATGACCACTATCACCACTATAACAACCATTATCACCACTATAACAACTATTATCACCACTATAACAACCATTATCACCACTATAACGACCATTATCACCCCTATAACGACCATTATCACCACTATAACGGCCATTATCACCACTATAGCGACCATTATCAGCACTATAACCACCATTATCACCACTATAAGGACCACTATCACCACTATAACAACCATTATCACCACCATAACAACCATTATCACCACTATAAGGACCACTATCACCACTATAACAACCATTATCACCATTATAACGACCATTATCACCACTATATCAACCATTATCACCAGTAGAAGGACCATTATCAACGCTGTAATGACCATTATCACCACTATAACAACCATTATCACCACTATAACAACCATTATCACCACTATAAGGACCATTATCACCACTATAACAACCATTATCACCACTATAACGACCACTATCACCACTATAACAACCATTATCACCACTATAACAACTACTATCACCACTATAAAAACCATTATCACCACTATTACGACCACTATCAACACTATAACCACCATTATCACCACTATAACAACCATTATCACCACTATATGGACCATTATCACCACTATAACGACCACTATCACCACTATAACAACCATTATCACCACTATAAGGACCATTATCACCACTATAACAACCATTATCACCACTATAACGACCATTATCACCATTATAACGACCATTATCACCACTATATCAACCATTATCACCAGTAGAAGGACCATTATCAACGCTGTAATGACCATTATCATCTCTATAACAACCATTATCACCACTATAACAACCATTATCACCACTATAAGGACCATTATCACCACTATAACAACCATTATCACCACTATAACGACCATTATCACCATTATAACGACCATTACCACCACTATATCAACCATTATCACCAGTAGAAGGACCATTATCAACGCTGTAATGACCATTATCACCTCTATAACAACCATTATCACCACTATAACAACCATTATCGCCACTATAACAACCATTATCACCACTATATGGACCATTATCACCACTATAACGACCACTATCACCACTATAACAACCATTATCACCACTATAACGACCATTATCACAACTATAACGACCAATATCACCTCTATAACAACTATTATCACCACTATAACAACGATTATCACCACTATAACGACCATTATCACAACTATAACGACCATTATCACCACTATAACGACCTTTATCACCACTATAACGGCCATTATCACCACTATAACAACCATTATCACCACTATAACAACCATTATCACCACTATATGGACCATTGTGACAACTATAACCACCACTATCACCACTTTAACAACCATTATCGCCACTATAACGACCATTATCACCACTATAACGGCCATTATCACCACTATAGCGACCATTATCAACACTATAACAACCATTATCACCACTATAACAACTATTATCACCACTATAACAACCATTATCACCACTATAACGACCACTATCACCACTATAACAACCATTATCACCACTATAACAACTATTATCACCACTATAAAAACCATTATCACCACTATTACGACCACTATCAACACTATAACCACCATTATCACCACTATAACAACCATTATCACCACTATAACAACCATTATCGCCACTATAACAACCATTATCACCACTATAACAACCATTATCACCACTATATGGACCATTATGACAACTATAACCACCACTATCACCACTTTAACAACCATTATCGCCACTATAACGACCATATATCACCACTATAACGGCCATTATCACCACTATAGCGACCATTATCAACACTATAACCACCATTTTCAGCACAATATCAACCATTATCACCAGTAGAAGGACCATTATCAACGCTGTAGTGACCATTATCACCACTATAACGACCACTATCACCACTATAACAACCATTATCACCACTATAACGACCATTATCACAACTATAACGACCAATATCACCTCTATAACAACTATTATCACCACTATAACAACGATTATCGCCACTATAACGACCATTATCACAACTATAACGACCATTATCACCACTATAACGACCATTATCACCACTATAACGGCCATTATCACCACTATAACAACCATTATCACCACTATAACAACCATTATCACCATTATAACGACCATTATCACCACTATATCAACCATTATCACCAGTAGAAGGACCATTATCAACGCTGTAATGACCATTATCACCACTATAACAACCATTATCACCACTATAACAACCATTACCACCACTATAAGGTCCAATATCACCACTATAACAACCATTATCACCACTATAACGACCACTATCACCACTATAACAACCATTATCACCACTATAACAACCATTATCACCACTATAACGACCATTATCACAACTATAACGACCAATATCACCTCTATAACAACTATTATCACCACTATAACAACGATTATCACCACTATAACGACCATTATCACAACTATAACGACCACTATCACCACTATAACGACCATTATCACCACTATAACGGCCATTATCACCACTATAACAACCATTATCACCACTATATGGACCATTATGACAACTATAACCACCACTATCACCACTTTAACAACCATTATCGCCACTATAACGACCATTATCACCACTATAACGGCCATTATCACCACTATAGCGACCATTATCAACACTATAACAACCATTATCACCACTATAACAACTATTATCACCACTATAACAACCATTATCACCACTATAACGACCAATATCACCACTATAACAACCATTATCACCACTATAACAACTATTATCACCACTATAAAAACCATTATCACCACTATTACGACCACTATCAACACTATAACCACCATTATCACCACTATAACAACCATTATCACCACTATAACAACCATTATCACCACTATAACAACCATTATCACCACTATATGGACCATTATGACAACTATAACCACCACTATCACCACTTTAACAACCATTATCGCCACTATAACGACCATTATCACCACTATAACGGCCATTATCACCACTATAGCGACCATTATCACCACTGTAAGGACCATTATCACCACTATAACAACCATTATCACCACTATAACGACCATTATCACCATTATAACGACCATTACCACCACTATATCAACCATTATCACCAGTAGAAGGACCATTATCAACGCTGTAATGACCATTATCACCTCTATAACAACCATTATCACCACTATAACAACCATTATCACCACTATAACAACCATTATCACCACTATATGGACCATTATGATGACTATAACCACCACTATCACCACTTTAACAACCATTATCACCACTATAACGACCACTATCACCACTATAAGGGCCATTATCACCACTATAGCGTTCTTTATCAACACTATAACCACCATTATCACCACTATATCAACCATTATCACCAGTAGAAGGACCATTATCAACACTGTAATGACCATTATCACCACTATAATGACCACTATCACCACTATAACAACCATTATCACCACTATAACAACTATTATCACCACTATAACAACCATTATCACCACTATAACGACCATTATCACCCCTATAACGACCATTATCACCACTATAACGGCCATTATCACCACTATAGCGACCATTATCAGCACTATAACCACCATTATCACCACTATAACGACCACTATCAACACTATAACGGCCATTATCACCACTATAGCGACCTTTATCAACACTATAACCACCATTATCACCACTATATCAACCATTATCACCACTATAATAACCATTATGACCACTATAACAACTATTATCACCACTATAACAACCATTATCACCACTATAACAACCATTATCACCACTATAACGACCACTATCACCACTATAACAACCATTATCACCACTATAAGGACCATTATCACCACTATAACAACCATTATCACCACTATAACAACCATTATCACCACTATAAGGACCATTATCACCACTATAACAACCATTATCACCACTATAACAACTATTATCACCACTATAACAACCATTATCACCACTATAACAACCATTATCACCACTATAACAACCATTATCACCACTATATGGACCATTATCACCACTATAACAACCATTATCACCATTATAACGACCACTATCACCACTATACCAACCATTATAACCACTATAACAACTATTATCACCACTATTATAACCATTATGACCACTATAACAACTATTATCACCACTATAACAACCATTATCACCACTATAACAACCATTATCACCACTATAACAACTATTATCACCACTATAATAACCATTATCACCACTATAACAACTATTATCACCACTATAACAACCATTATCACCACTATAACGACCATTATCACCACTATAACGACCACTATCACCACTATAACAACCATTATCACCACTATAACAACTATTATCACCAATATAACAACCATTATCACCACTATAACAACCATTATCACCACTATATGGACCATTATGACAACTACAACCACCACTATCACGACTTTAAAAACCATTATCGCCACTATAACGACCATTATCACCACTATAACGGCCATTATCACCACTATAGCGACCATTATCAACACTATAACAACCATTATCACCACTATAACAGCTATTATCACCACTATAACAACCATTATCACCACTATAACGGCCATTATCACCACTATAACGACCACTATCAACACCATAACCACCATTATCACCACTATATGGACCATTATCACCACTATAACGACCACTATCACCACTATAACAAACATTATCACCACTATAAGGACCATTATCACCACTATAACAACCATTATCACCACTATAACAACCATTATCACCACTATAAGGACCATTATCACCACTATAACAACCATTATCACCACTATAACGATCACTATCACCACTATAACAACCACTATCACCACTATAACAACTATTATCACCACTATAACAACCATTATCACCATTATAACGACCATTATCACCACTATATCAACCATTATCACCAGTAGAAGGACCATTATCAACGCTGTAATGACCATTATCACCACTATAACAACCATTATCACCACTATAACAACCATTACCACCACTATAAGGACCAATAACACCACTATAACAACCATTATCACCACTATAACGACCACTATCACCACTATAACAACCATTATCACCACTATAACAACTATTATCACCACTATAACGACCATTATCACCATTATAACGACCATTATCAGCAGTAGAAGGACCATTATCAACGCTGTAATGACCATTATCACCACTATAACAACCATTATCGCCACTATAACAACCATTATCACCACTATAACAACCATTATCACCACTATATGGACCATTATGACAACTATAACCACCACTATCACCACTTTAACAACCATTATCGCCACTATAACGACCATATATCACCACTATAACGGCCATTATCACCACTATAGCGACCATTATCAACACTATAACCACCATTTTCAGCACTATATCAACCATTATCACCAGTAGAAGGACCATTATCAACACTGTAATGACCATTATCACCACTATAACGACCACTATCACCACTATAACAACCATTATCACCACTATAACGACCATTATCACCACTATAACGGCCATTATCACCACTATAACAACCATTATCACCACTATAACAACCATTATCACCACTATATGGACCATTATGACAACTATAACCACCACTATCACCACTTTAACAACCATTATCGCCACTATAACGACCATTATCACCACTATAACGGCCATTATCACCACTATAGCGACCATTATCAACACTATAACAACCATTATCACCACTATAACAACTATTATCACCACTATAACAACCATTATCACCACTATAACGACCACTATCACCACTATAACAACCATTATTACCACTATAACGACCACTATCACCACTATAACAACCATTATCACCACTATAACAACTATTATCACCACTATAAAAACCATTATCACCACTATTACGACCACTATCAACACTATAACCACCATTATCACCACTATAACAATCATTATCACCACTATATGGACCATTATCACCACTATAACGACCACTATCACCACTATAACAACCATTATCACCACTATAAGGACCATTATCACCACTATAACAATCATTATCACCACTATAACGACCATTATCACCCCTATAACGACCATTATCACCACTATAACGGCCATTATCACCACTATAGCGACCATTATCAGCACTATAACCACCATTATCACCACTATAACGACCACTATCAACACTATAACGGCCATTATCACCACTATAGCGACCTTTATCAACACTATAACCACCATTATCACCACTATATCAACCATTATCACCAGTAGAAGGACCATTATCAACGCTGTAATGACCATTATCACCTCTATAACAACCATTATCACCTCTATAACAACCATTATCACCACTATAACAACCATTGTCACCACTATAACAACCATTATCACCACTATATGGACCATTATCGCCACTATAACGACCACTATCACCAATATAACAACCATTATCACCACTATAACAACTATTATCACCACTATAACAACCATTATCACCACTATAAGGACCATTATCACCACTATAACAACCATTATCACCACTATAACGACCACTATCACCACTATAACAACCATTATCACCACTATAACTACTATTATCACCACTATATGGACCATTATCACCACTATAACGACCACTATCACCACTATAACAACCATTATCACCACTATAAGGACCATTATCACCACTATAACAACCATTATCACCACTATAACGGCCATTATCACCACTATAGCGACCTTTGTCAACACTATAACCACCATTATCACCACTATATCAACCATTATCACCAGTAGAAGGACCATTATCAACACTGTAATGACCATTATCACCACTATAACGACCACTATCACCACTATAACCACCATTATCACCACTATAACAACCATTATCACCACTATATGGACCATTATCACCACTATAACGACCACTATCATCACTATAACAACCACTATCACCACTATAACAACTATTATCACCACTATAACAACCATTATCACCACTATAAGGACCATTATCACCACTATAACAACCATTATCACCATTATAACGACCACTATCACCACTATAACAACCATTATCACCACTATAACAACCATTATCACCACTACAACAACCATTATCACCACTACAACAACTATTATCACCACTGTAACAACCATTATCACCACTATAACGACCATTATCACCACTATAACGGCCATTATCACCACTATAACAACCATTATCACCACTATAACAACCATTATCACCACTATATGGACCATTATGACAACTATAACCACCACTATCACCACTTTAACAACCATTATCGCCGCTATAACGACCATTATCACCACTATAACGGCCATTATCACCACTATAGCGACCATTATCAACACTATAACAGCCATTATCACCACTATAACAACTATTATCACCACTATAACAACCATTATCACCACTATAACGACCACTATCACCACTATAACAACCATTATCACCACTATAACAACTATTATCACCACTATAAAAACCATTATCACCACTATTACGACCACTATCAACACTATAACCACCATTATCACCACTATAACAACCATTATCACCACTATATGGACCATTATCACCACTATAACGACCACTATCACCACTATAACGGCCATTATCACCACTATAGCGACCATTATCAGCACTATAACCACCATTATCACCACTATAACGACCACTATCAACACTATAACGGCCATTATCACCACTATAGCGACCTTTATCAACACTATAACGACCATTATCAACACTATAACCACCATTATCACCACTATATCAACCATTATCACCAGTAGAAGGACCATTATCAACACTGTAATGACCATTATCACCACTATAATGACCACTATCACCACTATAACAACCATTATCACCACTATAACAACTATTATCACCACTATAACAACCATTATCACCACTATAACGACCATTATCACCCCTATAACGACCATTATCACCACTATAACGGCCATTATCACCACTATAGCGACCATTATCAGCACTATAACCACCATTATCACCACTATAAGGACCATTATCACCACTATAACAACCATTATCACCACCATAACAACCATTATCACCACTATAAGGACCACTATCACCACTATAACAACCATTATCACCATTATAACGACCATTATCACCACTATATCAACCATTATCACCAGTAGAAGGACCATTATCAACGCTGTAATGACCATTATCACCACTATAACAACCATTATCACCACTATAACAACCATTATCACCACTATATGGACCATTATCACCACTATAACGACCACTATCACCACTATAACAACCATTATCACCACTATAAGGACCATTATCACCACTATAACAACCATTATCACCACTATAACGACCATTATCACCATTATAACGACCATTACCACCACTATATCAACCATTATCACCAGTAGAAGGACCATTATCAACGCTGTAATGACCATTATCATCTCTATAACAACCATTATCACCACTATAACAACCATTATCACCACTATAAGGACCATTATCACCACTATAACAACCATTATCACCACTATGACGACCATTATCACCATTATAACGACCATTACCACCACTATATCAACCATTATCACCAGTAGAAGGACCATTATCAACGCTGTAATGACCATTATCACCTCTATAACAACCATTATCACCACTATAGCAACCATTATCGCCACTATAACAACCATTATCACCACTATATGGACCATTATCACCACTATAACGACCACTATCACCACTATAACAACCATTATCACCACTATATGGACCATTATGACAACTATAACCACCACTATCACCACTTTAACAACCATTATCACCACTATAACCACCACTATCACCACTATAACAACCATTATCACCACTATAACAACTATTATCACCACTATAAAAACCATTATCACCACTATTACGACCACTATCAACACTATAACCACCATTATCACCACTATAACAACCATTATCACCACTATATGGACCATTATCACCACTATAACGACCACTATCACCACTATAACGGCCATTATCACCACTATAGCGACCATTATCAGCACTATAACCACCATTATCACCACTATAACGACCACTATCAACACTATAACGGCCATTATCACCACTATAGCGACCTTTATCAACACTATAACGACCATTATCAACACTATAACCACCATTATCACCACTATATCAACCATTATCACCAGTAGAAGGACCATTATCAACACTGTAATGACCATTATCACCACTATAATGACCACTATCACCACTATAACAACCATTATCACCATTATAACAACTATTATCACCACTATAACAACCATTATCACCACTATAACGACCATTATCACCCCTATAACGACCATTATCACCACTATAACGGCCATTATCACCACTATAGCGACCATTATCAGCACTATAACCACCATTATCACCACTATAAGGACCATTATCACCACTATAACAACCATTATCACCACCATAACAACCATTATGACCACTATAAGGACCATTATCACCACTATAACAACCATTATCACCACTATAACGACCACTATCACCACTATAACAACCATTATCACCACTATAACAACTATTATCACCACTATAACAACCATTATCACCATTATAACGACCATTATCACCACTATAACGGCCATTATCACCACTATAGCGACCATTATCATCACTATAACAACCATTATCACCACTATAACAACTATTATCACCACTATAACAACCATTATCACCACTATAACGACCACTATCAACACCATAACCACCATTATCACCACTATATGGACCATCATCACCACTATAACGACCACTATCACCACTATAACAACCATTATCACCACTATAAGGACCATTATCACCACTATAACAACCATTATCACCATTATAACGACCATTATCACCACTATATCAACCATTATCACCAGTAGAAGGACCATTATCAACGCTGTAATGACCATTATCACCACTATAACAACCATTATCACCACTATAACAACCATTATCACCACTATAAGGACCATTATCTCCACTATAACAACCATTATCACCACTATAACGACCACTATCACCACTATAACAACCATTATCACCACTATAACAACTATTATCACCACTATAAAAACCATTATCACCACTATTACGACCACTATCAACACTATAACCACCATTATCACCACTATAACAACCATTATCACCACTACATGGACCATTATCACCACTATAACGACCACTATCACCACTATAACAACCATTATCACCACTATAAGGACCATTATCACCACTATAACAACCATTATCACCACTATAACGACCATTATCACCATTATAACGACCATTACCACCACTATATCAACCATTATCACCAGTAGAAGGACCATTATCAACGCTGTAATGACCATTATCACCTCTATAACAACCATTATCACCACTATAACAACCATTATCACCACTATAAGGACCATTATCACCACTATAACAACCATTATCACCACCATAACGACCACTATCACCACTATAACAACCATTATCACCACTATAACAACTATTATCACCACTATATGGACCATTATCACCACTATAACGACCACTATCACCACTATAACAACCATTATCACCACTATAAGGACCATTATCACCACTATAACAACCATTATCACCACTATAACGGCCATTATCACCACTATAGCGACCTTTGTCAACACTATAACCACCATTATCACCACTATATCAACCATTATCACCAGTAGAAGGACCATTATCAACACTGTAATGACCATTATCACCACTATAACGACCACTATCACCACTATAACCACCATTATCACCACTATAACAACCATTATCACCACTATATGGACCATTATCACCACTATAACGACCACTATCATCACTATAACAACCACTATCACCACTATAACAACTATTATCACCACTATAACAACCATTATCACCACTATAAGGACCATTATCACCACTATAACAACCATTATCACCATTATAACGACCACTATCACCACTATAACAACCATTATCACCACTATAACAACTATTATCACCACTATAACAACCATTATCACCACTACAACAACTATTATCACCACTGTAACAACCATTATCACCACTATAACGACCATTATCACCACTATAACGGCCATTATCACCACTATAACAACCATTATCACCACTATAACAACCATTATCACCACTATATGAACCATTATGACAACTATAACCACCACTATCACCACTTTAACAACCATTATCGCCACTATAACGACCATTATCACCACTATAACGGCCATTATCACCACTATAGCGACCATTATCAACACTATAACAGCCATTATCACCACTATAACAACTATTATCACCACTATAACAACCATTATCACCACTATAACGACCACTATCACCACTATAACAACCATTATCACCACTATAACAACTATTATCACCACTATAAAAACCATTATCACCACTATTACGACCACTATCAACACTAGAACCACCATTATCACCACTATAACGACCACTATCAACACTATAACGGCCATTATCACCACTATAGCGACCTGTATCAACACTATAACGACCATTATCAACACTATAACCACCATTATCACCACTATATCAACCATTATCACCAGTAGAAGGACCATTATCAACACTGTAATGACCATTATCACCACTATAATGACCACTATCACCACTATTACGACCACTATCAACACTATAACCACCATTATCACCACTATAACAACCATTATCACCATTATAACGACCATTATCACCACTATATCAACCATTATCACCAGTAGAAGGACCATTATCAACGCTGTAATGACCATTATCACCTCTATAACAACCATTATCACCACTATAACAACCATTATCACCACTATAACAACCATTATCACCACTATATGGACCATTATCACCACTTAACAACCATTATCACCACTATAACAACTATTATCACCACTATAATAACCATTATCACCACTATAACAACTATTATCACCACTATAACGGCCATTATCACCACTATAGCGACCATTATCAGCACTATAACCACCATTATCACCACTATAAGGACCATTATCACCACTATAACAACCATTATCACTACCATAACAACCATTATCACCACTATAAGGACCATTATCACCACTATAACAACCATTATCACCACTATAACGACCACTATCACCACTATAACAACCATTATCACCACTATAACAACTATTATCACCACTATAACAACCATTATCACCATTATAACGACCATTATCACCACTATATCAACCATTATCATCAGTAGAAGGACCATTATCAACGCTGTAATGACCATTATCACCACTATAACAACCATTATCACCACTATAACGGCCATTATCACCACTATAGCGACCTTTGTCAACACTATAACCACCATTATCACCACTATATCAACCATTATCACCAGTAGAAGGACCATTATCAACACTGTAATGACCATTATCACCACTATAACGACCACTATCACCACTATAACCACCATTATCACCACTATAACAACCATTATCACCACTATATGGACCATTATCACCACTATAACGACCACTATCATCACTATAACAACCACTATCACCACTATAACAACTATTATCACCACTATAACAACCATTATCACCACTATAAGGACCATTATCACCACTATAACAACCATTATCACCACTATAACAACTATTATCACCACTATAAAAACCATTATCACCACTATTACGACCACTATCAACACTAGAACCACCATTATCACCACTATAACGACCACTATCAACACTATAACGGCCATTATCACCACTATAGCGACCTGTATCAACACTATAACGACCATTATCAACACTATAACCACCATTATCACCACTATATCAACCATTATCACCAGTAGAAGGACCATTATCAACACTGTAATGACCATTATCACCACTATAATGACCACTATCACCACTATTACGACCACTATCAACACTATAACCACCATTATCACCACTATAACAACCATTATCACCATTATAACGACCATTATCACCACTATATCAACCATTATCACCAGTAGAAGGACCATTATCAACGCTGTAATGACCATTATCACCTCTATAACAACCATTATCACCACTATAACAACCATTATCACCACTATAACAACCATTATCACCACTATATGGACCATTATCACCACTTAACAACCATTATCACCACTATAACAACTATTATCACCACTATAATAACCATTATCACCACTATAACAACTATTATCACCACTATAACGGCCATTATCACCACTATAGCGACCATTATCAGCACTATAACCACCATTATCACCACTATAAGGACCATTATCACCACTATAACAACCATTATCACTACCATAACAACCATTATCACCACTATAAGGACCATTATCACCACTATAACAACCATTATCACCACTATAACGACCACTATCACCACTATAACAACCATTATCACCACTATAACAACTATTATCACCACTATAACAACCATTATCACCATTATAACGACCATTATCACCACTATATCAACCATTATCATCAGTAGAAGGACCATTATCAACGCTGTAATGACCATTATCACCACTATAACAACCATTATCACCACTATAACGGCCATTATCACCACTATAGCGACCTTTGTCAACACTATAACCACCATTATCACCACTATATCAACCATTATCACCAGTAGAAGGACCATTATCAACACTGTAATGACCATTATCACCACTATAACGACCACTATCACCACTATAACCACCATTATCACCACTATAACAACCATTATCACCACTATATGGACCATTATCACCACTATAACGACCACTATCATCACTATAACAACCACTATCACCACTATAACAACTATTATCACCACTATAACAACCATTATCACCACTATAAGGACCATTATCACCACTATAACAACCATTATCACCATTATAACGACCACTATCACCACTATAACAACCATTATCACCACTATGTGGACCATTATGACAACTATAACCACCACTATCACCACTTTAACAACCATTATCGCCACTATAACGACCATTATCACCACTATAACGGCCATTATCACCACTATAGCGACCATTATCATCACTATAACAACCATTATCACCACTATAACAACTATTATCACCACTATAACAACCATTATCACCACTATAACGACCACTATCAACACCATAACCACCATTATCACCACTATATGGACCATCATCACCACTATAACGACCACTATCACCACTATAACAACCATTATCACCACTATAAGGGGCATTATCACCACTATAACAACCATTATCACGATTATAACGACCATTATCACCACTATATCAACCATTATCACCAGTAGAAGGACCATTATCAACGCTGCAATGACCATTATCACCACTATAACGACCACTATCATCACTATAACAACCACTATCACCACTATAACAACTATTATCACCACTATAACAACCATTATCACCTCTATAAGGACCATTATCACCACTATAACAACCATTATCACCACTATAACGACCACTATCACCACTATAACAACCATTATCACCACTATAACAACTATTATCATCACTATAAAAACCATTATCACCACTATTACGACCACTATCAACACTATAACCACCATTATCACCACTATAACAACCATTATCACCACTATATGGACCATTATCACCACTATAACGACCACTATCACCACTATAACAACCATTATCACCACTATAAGGACCATTATCACCACTATAACAACCATTATCACCACTATAACGACCATTATCACCATTATAACGACCATTACCACCACTATATCAACCATTATCACCAGTAGAAGGACCATTATCAACGCTGTAATGACCATTATCACCTCTATAACAACCATTATCACCACTATAACAACCATTATCACCACTATAACAACCATTATCACCACTATAAGGACCATTATCACCACTATAACAACCATTATCACCACTATAACAACCATTATCACCACTATAACGACCATTACCACCACTATATCAACCATTATCACCAGTAGAAGGACCATTATCAACGCTGTAATGACCATTATCACCTCTATAACAACCATTATCACCACTATAACAACCATTATCGCCACTATAACAACCATTATCACCACTATATGGACCATTATCACCACTATAACGACCACTATCACCACTATAACAACCATTATCACCACTATAAGGACCATTATCACCACTATAACAACCATTATCACCACTATAACAACCATTATCACCACTATAACGACCATTATCACCATTATAACGACCATTATCACCAGTAGAAGGACCATTATCAACGCTGTAATGACCATTATCACCACTATAACAACCATTATCGCCACTATAACAACCATTATCACCACTATATGGACCATTATGACAACTATAACCACCACTATCACCACGTTAACAACCATTATCGCCACTATAACGACCATATATCACCACTATAACGGCCATTATCACCACTATAGCGACCATTATCAACACTATAACCACCATTTTCAGCACTATATCAACCATTATCACCAGTAGAAGGACCATTATCGACGCTGTAGTGACCATTATCACCACTATAACGACCATTATCACCACTATAACGACCATTATCACCACTCTAAGGACCATTATCACCACTATAACAACCATTATCACCACTATAACAACCATTATCACCACTATATGGACCATTATGACAACTATAACCACCACTGTCACCACTTTAACAACCATTATCGCCACTATAACGACCATTATCACCACTATAACGGCCATTATCACCACTATAGCGACCATTATCAACACTATAACAGCCATTATCACCACTATAACAACTATTATCACCACTATAACAACCATTATCACCACTATAACGACCACTATCACCACTATAACAACCGTTATCACCACTATAACAACTATTATCACCACTATAAAAACCATTATCACCACTATTACGACCACTATCAACACTATAACCACCATTATCACCACTATAACAACCATTATCACCACTATATGGACCATTATCACCACTATAACGACCACTATCATCACTATAACAACCACTATAACAACTATTATCACCACTATAACAACCATTATCACCTATATAAGGACCATTATCACCACTATAACAACCATTATCACCACTATAACGACCACTATCACCACTATAACAACCATTATCACCACTATAACAACTATTATCACCACTATAAAAACCATTATCACCACTATTACGACCACTATCAACACTATAACCACCATTATCACCACTATAACAACCATTATCACCACTATATGGACCATTATCACCACTATAACGACCACTATCACCACTATAACAACCATTATCACCACCATAAGGACCATTATCACCACTATAACAACCATTATCACCACTATAACGACCATTATCACCATTATAACGACCATTACCACCACTATATCAACCATTATCACCAGTAGAAGGACCATTATCAACGCTGTAATGACCATTATCACCTCTATAACAACCATTATCGCCACTATAACAACCATTATCACCACTATAACAACCATTATCACCACTATAAGGACCATTATCACCACTATAACAACCATTATCACCACTATAACGACCATTATCACCATTATAACGACCATTACCACCACTATATCAACCATTATCACCAGTAGAAGGACCATTATCAACGCTGTAATGACCATTATCACCTCTATAACAACCATTATCACCACTATAACAACCATTATCGCCACTATAACAACCATTATCACCACTATATGGACCATTATCACCACTATAACGACCACTATCACCACTATAACAACCATTATCACCACTATAAGGACCATTATCACCACTGTAACAACCATTATCACCACTATAACAACCATTATCACCACTATAACGACCATTATCACCATTATAACGACCATTATCACCAGTAGAAGGACCATTATCAACGCTGTAACGACCATTATCACCACTATAACAACCATTATCGCCACTATAACAACCATTATCACCACTATATGGACCATTATGACAACTATAACCACCACTATCACCACTTTAACAACCATTATCGCCACTATAACGACCATATATCACCACTATAACGGCCATTATCACCACTATAGCGACCATTATCAACACTATAACCACCATTTTCAGCACTATATCAACCATTATCACCAGTAGAAGGACCATTATCAACGCTGTAGTGACCATTATCACCACTATAACGACCATTATCACCACTATAACGACCATTATCACCACTCTAAGGACCATTATCACCACTATAACAACCATTATCACCACTATAACAACCGTTATCACCACTATATGGACCATTATGACAACTATAACCACCACTATCACCACTTTAACAACCATTATCGCCACTATAACGACCATTATCACCACTATAACGGCCATTATCACCACTATAGCGACCATTATCAACACTATAACAGCCATTATCACCACTATAACAACTATTATCACCACTATAACAACCATTATCACCACTATAACGACCACTATCACCACTATAACAACCATTATCACCACTATAACAACTATTATCACCACTATAAAAACCATTATCACCACTATTACGACCACTATCAACACTATAACCATCATTATCACCACTATAACAACCATTATCACCACTATATGGACCATTATCACCACTATAACGACCACTATCACCACTATAACGGCCATTATCACCACTATAGCGACCATTATCAGCACTATAACCACCATTATCACCACTATAACGACCACTATCAACACTATAACGGCCATTATCACCACTATAGCGACATTTATCAACACTATAACGAGCATTATCAACACTATAACCACCATTATCACCACTATATCAACCATTATCACCAGTAGAAGGACCATTATCAACACTGTAATGACCATTATCACCACTATAATGACCACTATCACCACTATAACAACCATTATCACCACTATAACAACCATTATCACCACTATAACAACCATTATCACCACTATAACAACCATTATCACCACTATAAGGACCATTATCACCACTATAACAACCATTATCACCACTATAACGACCACTATCACCACTATAACAACCATTATCACCACTATAACAACTATTATCACCACTATAACAACCATTATCACCATTATAACAACCATTATCACCACTATATGGACCATTATCACCACTATAACAACCATCATCACCATTATAACGACCACTATCACCACTATAACAACCATTATCACCACTATAACAACTATTATCACCACTATAATAACCATTATGACCACTATAACAACTATTATCACCACTATAACAACCATTATCACCACTATAACAACCATTATCACCACTATAACGACCACTATCACCACTATAACGGCCATTATCACCACTATAACAACCATTATCACCACTATAATAACCATTATCACCACTATAACAACTATTATCACCACTATAACAACCATTATCACCACTATAACGACCATTATCACCACTATAACGGCCATTATCACCACTATAACAACCATTATCACCACTATAACGGCCATTATCACCACTATAACGACCACTATCAACACCATAACCACCATTATCACCACTATATGGACCATTATCACCACTATAACGACCACTATCACCACTATAACAACCATTATCACCACTATAAGGACCATTATCACCACTATAACAACCATTATCACCACTATAACAACCATTATCACCACTATAAGGACCATTATCACCACTATAACAACCATTATCACCACTATAACAACTATTATCACCACTATAACAACCATTATCACCACTATAACAACCATTATCACCACTATAACAACCATTATCACCACTATATGGACCATTATCACCACTTAACAACCATTATCACCATTATAACGACCACTATCACCACTATAACAACCATTATAACCACTATAACAACTATTATCACCACTATAATAACCATTATGACCACTATAACAACTATTATCACCACTATAACAACCATTATCACCACTATAACAACCATTATCACCACTATAACAACTATTATCACCACTATAATAACCATTATCACCACTATAACAACTATTATCACCACTATAACAACCATTATCACCACTATAACGACCATTATCACCACTATAACGACCACTATCACCACTATAACAACCATTATCACCACTATAACAACTATTATCACCAATATAACAACCATTATCACCACTATAACAACCATTATCACCACTATAACGACCATTATCACCATTATGACGACCATTACCACCACTATATCAACCATTATCACCAGTAGAAGGACCATTATCAACGCTGTAATGACCATAATCACCTCTATAACAACCATTATCACCACTATAACAACCATTATCACCACTATATGGACCATTATCACCACTATAGCAACCATTATCACCATTATAACGACCACAATCACCACTATAACAACCATTATCACCACTATAACAACTATTATCACCACTATAATAACCATTATCACCACTATAACAACTATTATCACCACTATAACCACCATTATCACCACTATAACAACCATTATCACCACTATATGGACCATTATCACCACTATAACGACCACTATCACCACTATAACAACCATTATCACCACTATAACAACCATTATCACCACTATATGGACCATTATGACAACTATAACCACCACTATCACCACTTTAACAACCATTATCGCCACTATAACGACCATTATCACCACTATAACGGCCATTATCACCACTATAGCGACCATTATCAACACTATAACAACCATTATCACCACTATAACAACTATTATCACCACTATAACAACCATTATCACCACTATAACGGCCATTATCACCACTATAACGACCACTATCAACACCATAACCACCATTATCACCACTATGTGGACCATTATCACCACTATAACGACCACTATCACCACTATAACAACCATTATCACCACTATAAGGACCATTATCACCACTATAACAACCATTATCACCACCATAACAACCATTATCACCACTATAAGGACCATTATCACCACTATAACAACCATTGTCACCACTATAACGACCACTATCACCACTATAACAACCATTATCACCACTATAACAACTATTATCACCACTATAACAACCATTATCACCATTATAACGACCATTATCACCACTATATCAACCATTATCACCAGTAGAAGGACCATTATCAACGCTGTAATGACCATTATCACCACTATAACAACTATTATCACCACTATAACAACCATTACCACCACTATAAGGACCAATATCACCACTATAACAACCATTATCACCACTATAACGACCACTATCACCACTATAACAACCATTATCACCACTATAACAACTATTATCACCACTATAACAACCATTATCACCATTATAACGACCATTATCACCAGTAGAAGGACCATTATCAACGCTGTAATGACCATTATCACCACTATAACAACCATTATCGCCACTATAACAACCATTATCACCACTATAACAACCATTATCACCACTATATGGACCATTATGACAACTATAACCACCACTATCACCACTTTAACAACCATTATCGCCACTATAACGACCATATATCACCACTATAACGGCCATTATCACGACTATAGCGACCATTATCAACACTATAACCACCATTATCAGCACTATATCAACCATTATCACCAGTAGAAGGACCATTATCAACGCTGTAATGACCATTATCACCACTATAACGACCACTATCAACACTATAACGGCCATTATCACCACTATAGCGACCTTTATCAACACTATAACGACCATTATCAACACTATAACCACCATTATCACCACTATATCAACCATTATCACCAGTAGAAGGACCATTATCAACACTGTAATGACCATTATCACCACTATAATGACCACTATCACCACTATAACAACCATTATCACCACTATAACAACTATTATCACCACTATAACAACCATTATCACCACTATAACGACCATTATCACCCCTATAACGACCATTATCACCACTATAACGGCCATTATCACCACTATAGCGACCATTATCAGCACTATAACCACCATTATCACCACTATAAGGACCATTATCACCACTATAACAACCATTATCACCACCATAACAACCATTATCACCACTATAAGGACCATTATCACCACTATAACAACCATTATCACCACTATAACGACCACTATCACCACTATAACAACCATTATCACCACTATAACAACTATTATCACCACTATAACAACCATTATCACCATTATAACGACCATTATCACCACTATATCAACCATTATCATCAGTAGAAGGACCATTATCAACGCTGTAATGACCATTATCACCACTATAACAACCATTATCACCACTATAACGGCCATTATCACCACTATAGCGACCTTTGTCAACACTATAACCACCATTATCACCACTATATCAACCATTATCACCAGTAGAAGGACCATTATCAACACTGTAATGACCATTATCACCACTATAACGACCACTATCACCACTATAACCACCATTATCACCACTATAACAACCATTATCACCACTATATGGACCATTATCACCACTATAACGACCACTATCATCACTATAACAACCACTATCACCACTATAACAACTATTATCACCACTATAACAACCATTATCACCACTATAAGGACCATTATCACCACTATAACAACCATTATCACCATTATAACGACCACTATCACCACTATAACAACCATTATCACCACTATGTGGACCATTATGACAACTATAACCACCACTATCACCACTTTAACAACCATTATCGCCACTATAACGACCATTATCACCACTATAACGGCCATTATCACCACTATAGCGACCATTATCATCACTATAACAACCATTATCACCACTATAACAACTATTATCACCACTATAACAACCATTATCACCACTATAACGACCACTATCAACACCATAACCACCATTATCACCACTATATGGACCATCATCACCACTATAACGACCACTATCACCACTATAACAACCATTATCACCACTATAAGGGGCATTATCACCACTATAACAACCATTATCACGATTATAACGACCATTATCACCACTATATCAACCATTATCACCAGTAGAAGGACCATTATCAACGCTGCAATGACCATTATCACCACTATAACGACCACTATCATCACTATAACAACCACTATCACCACTATAACAACTATTATCACCACTATAACAACCATTATCACCTCTATAAGGACCATTATCACCACTATAACAACCATTATCACCACTATAACGACCACTATCACCACTATAACAACCATTATCACCACTATAACAACTATTATCATCACTATAAAAACCATTATCACCACTATTACGACCACTATCAACACTATAACCACCATTATCACCACTATAACAACCATTATCACCACTATATGGACCATTATCACCACTATAACGACCACTATCACCACTATAACAACCATTATCACCACTATAAGGACCATTATCACCACTATAACAACCATTATCACCACTATAACGACCATTATCACCATTATAACGACCATTACCACCACTATATCAACCATTATCACCAGTAGAAGGACCATTATCAACGCTGTAATGACCATTATCACCTCTATAACAACCATTATCACCACTATAACAACCATTATCACCACTATAACAACCATTATCACCACTATAAGGACCATTATCACCACTATAACAACCATTATCACCACTATAACAACCATTATCACCACTATAACGACCATTACCACCACTATATCAACCATTATCACCAGTAGAAGGACCATTATCAACGCTGTAATGACCATTATCACCTCTATAACAACCATTATCACCACTATAACAACCATTATCGCCACTATAACAACCATTATCACCACTATATGGACCATTATCACCACTATAACGACCACTATCACCACTATAACAACCATTATCACCACTATAAGGACCATTATCACCACTATAACAACCATTATCACCACTATAACAACCATTATCACCACTATAACGACCATTATCACCATTATAACGACCATTATCACCAGTAGAAGGACCATTATCAACGCTGTAATGACCATTATCACCACTATAACAACCATTATCGCCACTATAACAACCATTATCACCACTATATGGACCATTATGACAACTATAACCACCACTATCACCACGTTAACAACCATTATCGCCACTATAACGACCATATATCACCACTATAACGGCCATTATCACCACTATAGCGACCATTATCAACACTATAACCACCATTTTCAGCACTATATCAACCATTATCACCAGTAGAAGGACCATTATCGACGCTGTAGTGACCATTATCACCACTATAACGACCATTATCACCACTATAACGACCATTATCACCACTCTAAGGACCATTATCACCACTATAACAACCATTATCACCACTATAACAACCATTATCACCACTATATGGACCATTATGACAACTATAACCACCACTGTCACCACTTTAACAACCATTATCGCCACTATAACGACCATTATCACCACTATAACGGCCATTATCACCACTATAGCGACCATTATCAACACTATAACAGCCATTATCACCACTATAACAACTATTATCCCCACTATAACAACCATTATCACCACTATAACGACCACTATCACCACTATAACAACCGTTATCACCACTATAACAACTATTATCACCACTATAAAAACCATTATCACCACTATTACGACCACTATCAACACTATAACCACCATTATCACCACTATAACAACCATTATCACCACTATATGGACCATTATCACCACTATAACGACCACTATCATCACTATAACAACCACTATAACAACTATTATCACCACTATAACAACCATTATCACCTATATAAGGACCATTATCACCACTATAACAACCATTATCACCACTATAACGACCACTATCACCACTATAACAACCATTATCACCACTATAACAACTATTATCACCACTATAAAAACCATTATCACCACTATTACGACCACTATCAACACTATAACCACCATTATCACCACTATAACAACCATTATCACCACTATATGGACCATTATCACCACTATAACGACCACTATCACCACTATAACAACCATTATCACCACTATAAGGACCATTATCACCACTATAACAACCATTATCACCACTATAACGACCATTATCACCATTATAACGACCATTACCACCACTATATCAACCATTATCACCAGTAGAAGGACCATTATCAACGCTGTAATGACCATTATCACCTCTATAACAACCATTATCGCCACTATAACAACCATTATCACCACTATAACAACCATTATCACCACTATAAGGACCATTATCACCACTATAACAACCATTATCACCACTATAACGACCATTATCACCATTATAACGACCATTACCACCACTATATCAACCATTATCACCAGTAGAAGGACCATTATCAACGCTGTAATGACCATTATCACCTCTATAACAACCATTATCACCACTATAACAACCATTATCGCCACTATAACAACCATTATCACCACTATATGGACCATTATCACCACTATAACGACCACTATCACCACTATAACAACCATTATCACCACTATAAGGACCATTATCACCACTGTAACAACCATTATCACCACTATAACAACCATTATCACCACTATAACGACCATTATCACCATTATAACGACCATTATCACCAGTAGAAGGACCATTATCAACGCTGTAACGACCATTATCACCACTATAACAACCATTATCGCCACTATAACAACCATTATCACCACTATATGGACCATTATGACAACTATAACCACCACTATCACCACTTTAACAACCATTATCGCCACTATAACGACCATATATCACCACTATAACGGCCATTATCACCACTATAGCGACCATTATCAACACTATAACCACCATTTTCAGCACTATATCAACCATTATCACCAGTAGAAGGACCATTATCAACGCTGTAGTGACCATTATCACCACTATAACGACCATTATCACCACTATAACGACCATTATCACCACTCTAAGGACCATTATCACCACTATAACAACCATTATCACCACTATAACAACCGTTATCACCACTATATGGACCATTATGACAACTATAACCACCACTATCACCACTTTAACAACCATTATCGCCACTATAACGACCATTATCACCACTATAACGGCCATTATCACCACTATAGCGACCATTATCAACACTATAACAGCCATTATCACCACTATAACAACTATTATCACCACTATAACAACCATTATCACCACTATAACGACCACTATCACCACTATAACAACCATTATCACCACTATAACAACTATTATCACCACTATAAAAACCATTATCACCACTATTACGACCACTATCAACACTATAACCATCATTATCACCACTATAACAACCATTATCACCACTATATGGACCATTATCACCACTATAACGACCACTATCACCACTATAACGGCCATTATCACCACTATAGCGACCATTATCAGCACTATAACCACCATTATCACCACTATAACGACCACTATCAACACTATAACGGCCATTATCACCACTATAGCGACATTTATCAACACTATAACGAGCATTATCAACACTATAACCACCATTATCACCACTATATCAACCATTATCACCAGTAGAAGGACCATTATCAACACTGTAATGACCATTATCACCACTATAATGACCACTATCACCACTATAACAACCATTATCACCACTATAACAACCATTATCACCACTATAACAACCATTATCACCACTATAACAACCATTATCACCACTATAAGGACCATTATCACCACTATAACAACCATTATCACCACTATAACGACCACTATCACCACTATAACAACCATTATCACCACTATAACAACTATTATCACCACTATAACAACCATTATCACCATTATAACAACCATTATCACCACTATATGGACCATTATCACCACTATAACAACCATCATCACCATTATAACGACCACTATCACCACTATAACAACCATTATCACCACTATAACAACTATTATCACCACTATAATAACCATTATGACCACTATAACAACTATTATCACCACTATAACAACCATTATCACCACTATAACAACCATTATCACCACTATAACGACCACTATCACCACTATAACGGCCATTATCACCACTATAACAACCATTATCACCACTATAATAACCATTATCACCACTATAACAACTATTATCACCACTATAACAACCATTATCACCACTATAACGACCATTATCACCACTATAACGGCCATTATCACCACTATAACAACCACTATCACCACTATAACGGCCATTATCACCACTATAACGACCACTATCAACACCATAACCACCATTATCACCACTATATGGACCATTATCACCACTATAACGACCACTATCACCACTATAACAACCATTATCACCACTATAAGGACCATTATCACCACTATAACAACCATTATCACCACTATAACAACCATTATCACCACTATAAGGACCATTATCACCACTATAACAACCATTATCACCACTATAACAACTATTATCACCACTATAACAACCATTATCACCACTATAACAACCATTATCACCACTATAACAACCATTATCACCACTATATGGACCATTATCACCACTTAACAACCATTATCACCATTATAACGACCACTATCACCACTATAACAACCATTATAACCACTATAACAACTATTATCACCACTATAATAACCATTATGACCACTATAACAACTATTATCACCACTATAACAACCATTATCACCACTATAACAACCATTATCACCACTATAACAACTATTATCACCACTATAATAACCATTATCACCACTATAACAACTATTATCACCACTATAACAACCATTATCACCACTATAACGACCATTATCACCACTATAACGACCACTATCACCACTATAACAACCATTATCACCACTATAACAACTATTATCACCAATATAACAACCATTATCACCACTATAACAACCATTATCACCACTATATGGACCATTATGACAACTATAACCACCACTATCACCACTTTAACAACCATTATCGCCACTATAACGACCATTATCACCACTATAACGGCCATTATCACCACTATAGCGACCATTATCAACACTATAACAACCATTATCACCACTATAACAGCTATTATCACCACTATAACAACCATTATCACCACTATAACGGCCATTATCACCACTATAACGACCACTATCAACACCATAACCACCATTATCACCACTATATGGACCATTATCACCACTATAACGACCACTATCACCACTATAACAACCGTTATCACCACTATAAGGACCATTATCACCACTATAACAACCATTATCACCACTATAACAACCATTATCACCACTATAAGGACCATTATCACCACTATAACAACCATTATCACCACTATAACGACCACTATCACCACTATAACAACCACTATCACCACTATAACAACTATTATCACCACTATAACAACCATTATCACCATTATAACGACCATTATCACCACTATATCAACCATTATCACCAGTAGAAGGACCATTATCAACGCTGTAATGATCATTATCACCACTATAACAACCATTATCACCACTATAACAACCATTACCACCACTATAAGGACCAATATCACCACTATAACAACCATTACCACCACTATAACGACCACTATCACCACTATAACAACCATTATCACCACTATAACAACTATTATCACCACTATAACGACCATTATCACCATTATAACGACCATTATCACCAGTAGAAGGACCATTATCAACGCTGTAATGACCATTATCACCACTATAACAACCATTATCGCCACTATAACAACCATTATCACCACTATAACAACCATTATCACCACTATATGGACCATTATGACAACTATAACCACCACTATCACCACTTTAACAACCATTATCGCCACTATGACGACCATATATCACCACTATAACGGCCATTATCACCACTATAGCGACCATTATCAACACTATAACCACCATTTTCAGCACTATATCAACCATTATCACCAGTAGAAGGACCATTATCAACGCTGTAGTGACCATTATCACCACTATAACGACCACTATCACCACTATAACAACCATTATCACCACTATAACGACCATTATCACAACTATAACGACCAATATCACCTCTATAACAACTATTATCACCACTATAACAACGATTATCACCACTATAACGACCATTATCACAACTATAACGACCATTATCACCACTATAACGACCATTATCACCACTATAACGGCCATTATCACCACTATAACAACCATTATCACCACTATAACAACCATTATCACCACTATATGGACCATTATGACAACTATAACCACCACTATCACCACTTTAACAACCATTATCGCCACTATAACGACCATTATCACCACTATAACGGCCATTATCACCACTATAGCGACCATTATCAACACTATAACAACCATTATCACCACTATAACAACTATTATCACCACTATAACAACCATTATCACCACTATAACGACCACTATCACCACTATAACAACCATTATCACCACTATAACAACTATTATCACCACTATAAAAACCATTATCACCACTATTACGACCACTATCAACACTATAACCACCACTATCAACACTATAGCCACCATTATCACCACTATAACAACCATTATCACCACTATATGGACCATTATCACCACTATAACGACCACTATCACCACTATAACAACCATTATCACCACTATAAGGACCATTATCACCACTATAACAACCATTATCACCACTATAACAACCATTATCACCACTATAACAACCATTATCACCACTATAACAACTATTATCACCACTATAACAACCATTATCACCACTATAACAACCATTATCACCACTATAACAACCATTATCGCCACTATATGGACCATTATCACCACTATAACAACCATTATCACCATTATAACGACCACTATCACCACTATAACAACCATTATAACCACTATAACAACTATTATCACCACTATAATAACCATTATGACCACTATAACAACTATTATCACCACTATAACAACCATTATCACCACTATAACAACCATTATCACCACTATAACAACTATTATCACCACTATAATAACCATTATCACCACTATAACAACTATTATCACCACTATAACAACCATTATCACCACTATAACGACCATTATCACCACTATAACGACCACTATCACCACTATAACAACCATTATCACCACTATAAGGACCATTATCACCACTATAAGGACCATTATCACCACTATAACAACCATTATCACCACTATAACAACCATTATCACCACTATAACAACTATTATCACCACTATAACAACCATTATCACCACTATAACAACCATTATCACCACTATAACAACCATTATCGCCACTATATGGACCATTATCACCACTATAACAACCATTATCACCATTATAACGACCACTATCACCACTATAACAACCATTATAACCACTATAACAACTATTATCACCACTATAATAACCATTATGACCACTATAACAACTATTATCACCACTATAACAACCATTATCACCACTATAACAACCATTATCACCACTATAACAACTATTATCACCACTATAATAACCATTATCACCACTATAACAACTATTATCACCACTATAACAACCATTATCACCACTATAACGACCATTATCACCACTATAACGACCACTATCACCACTATAACAACCATTATCACCACTATAACAACTATTATCACCAATATAACAACCATTATCACCACTATAACAACCATTATCACCACTATATGGACCATTATGACAACTATAACCACCACTATCACCACTTTAACAACCATTATCGCCACTATAACGACCATTATCACCACTATAACGGCCATTATCACCACTATAGCGACCATTATCAACACTATAACAACCATTATCACCACTATAACAGCTATTATCACCACTATAACAACCATTATCACCACTATAACGGCCATTATCACCACTATAACGACCACTATCAACACCATAACCACCATTATCACCACTATATGGACCATTATCACCACTATAACGACCACTATCACCACTATAACAACCATTATCACCACTAAATGGACCATTATCACCACTATAACGACCACTATCACCACTATAACGGCCATTATCACCACTATAGCGACCATTATCAGCACTATAACCACCATTATCACCACTATAACGACCACTATCAACACTATAACGGCCATTATCACCACTATAGCGACCTTTATCAACACTATAACGACCATTATCAACACTATAACCACCATTATCACCACTATATCAACCATTATCACCAGTAGAAGGACCATTATCAACGCTGTAATGACCATTATCACCACTATAACAACCATTATCACCACTATAACAACCATTATCACCACTATAAGGACCATTATCACCACTATAACAACCATTATCACCACTATAACGACCACTATCACCACTATAACAACCATTATCACCACTATAACAACTATTATCACCACTATAAAAACCATTATCACCACTATTACGACCACTATCAACACTATAACCACCATTATCACCACTATAACAACCATTATCACCACTATATGGACCATTATCACCACTATAACGACCACTATCACCACTATAACAACCATTATCACCACTATAAGGACCATTATCACCACTATAACAACCATTATCACCACTATAACGACCATTATCACCATTATAACGACCATTACCACCACTATATCAACCATTATCACCAGTAGAAGGACCATTATCAACGCTGTAATGACCATTATCACCTCTATAACAACCATTATCACCACTATAACAACCATTATCACCACTATAAGGACCATTATCACCACTATAACAACCATTATCACCACTATAACGACCACTATCACCACTATAACAACCATTATCACCACTATAACAACTATTATCACCACTATATGGACCATTATCACCACTATAACGACCACTATCACCACTATAACAACCATTATCACCACTATAAGGACCATTATCACCACTATAACAACCATTATCACCACTATAACGGCCATTATCACCACTATAGCGACCTTTATCAACACTATAACGACCATTATCAACACTATAACCACCATTATCACCACTATATCAACCATTATCACCAGTAGAAGGACCATTATCAACACTGTAATGACCATTATCACCACTATAATGACCACTATCACCACTATAACAACCATTATCACCACTATAACAACTATTATCACCACTATAACAACCATTATCACCACTATAACGACCACTATCACCACTATAACAACCATTATCACCACTATAACAACTATTATCACCACTATAACAACCATTATCACCATTATAACGACCATTATCACCACTATATCAACCATTATCACCAGTAGAAGGACCATTATCAACGCTGTAATGACCATTATCACCACTATAACGGCCATTATCACCACTATAGCGACCTTTGTCAACACTATAACCACCATTATCACCACTATATCAACCATTATCACCAGTAGAAGGACCATTATCAACACTGTAATGACCATTATCACCACTATAATGACCACTATCACCACTATAACAACCATTATCACCACTATAACAACTATTATCACCACTATAACAACCATTATCACCACTATAACGACCATTATCACCCCTATAACGACCATTATCACCACTATAACGGCCATTATCACCACTATAGCGACCATTATCACCACTATAACAACCATTATCACCACTATAACAACTATTATCACCACTATAACAACCATTATCACCACTATAACAACCATTATCACCACTATAACAACCATTATCGCCACTATATGGACCATTATCACCACTATAACAACCATTATCACCATTATAACGACCACTATCACCACTATAACAACCATTATAACCACTATAACAACTATTATCACCACTATAATAACCATTATGACCACTATAACAGCCATTATCACCACTATAACAACTATTATCACCACTATAACAACCATTATCACCACTACAACGACCACTATCACCACTATAACAACCATTATCACCACTATAACAACTATTATCACCACTATAAAAACCATTATCACCACTATTACGACCACTATCAACACTATAACCACCATTATCACCACTATAACAACCATTATCACCACTATATGGACCATTATCACCACTATAACGACCACTATCATCACTATAACAACCACTATCACCACTATAACAACTATTATCACCACTATAACAACCATTATCACCTATATAAGGACCATTATCACCACTATAACAACCATTATCACCACTATAACGACCACTATCACCACTATAACAACCATTATCACCACTATAACAACTATTATCACCACTATAAAAACCATTATCACCACTATTACGACCACTATCAACACTATAACCACCATTATCACCACTATAACAACCATTATCACCACTATATGGACCATTATCACCACTATAACGACCACTATCACCACTATAACAACCATTATCACCACTATAAGGACCATTATCACCACTATAACAACCATTATCACCACTATAACGACCATTATCACCATTATAACGACCATTACCACCACTATATCAACCATTATCACCAGTAGAAGGACCATTATCAACGCTGTAATGACCATTATCACCTCTATAACAACCATTATCACCACTATAACAACCATTATCACCACTATAACAACCATTATCACCACTATAAGGACCATTATCACCACTATAACAACCATTATCACCACTATAACGACCATTATCACCATTATAACGACCATTACCACCACTATATCAACCATTATCACCAGTAGAAGGACCATTATCAACGCTGTAATGACCATTATCACCTCTATAACAACCATTATCACCACTATAACAACCATTATCGCCACTATAACAACCATTATCACCACTATATGGACCATTATCACCACTATAACGACCACTATCACCACTATAACAACCATTATCACCACTATAAGGACCATTATCACCACTATAACAACCATTATCACCACTATAACAACCATTATCACCACTATAACGACCATTATCACCATTATAACGACCATTATCACCAGTAGAAGGACCATTATCAACGCTGTAATGACCATTATCACCACTATAACAACCATTATCGCCACTATAACAACCATTATCACCACTATATGGACCATTATGACAACTATAACCACCACTATCACCACTTTAACAACCATTATCGCCACTATAACGACCATATATCACCACTATAACGGCCATTATCACCACTATAGCGACCATTATCAACACTATAACCACCATTTTCAGCACTATATCAACCATTATCACCACTAGAAGGACCATTATCAACGCTGTAGTGACCATTATCACCACTATAACGACCATTATCACCACTATAACGACCATTATCACCACTCTAAGGACCATTATCACCACTATAACAACCATTATCACCACTATAACAACCGTTATCACCACTATATGGACCATTATGACAACTATAACCACCACTATCACCACTTTAACAACCATTATCGCCACTATAACGACCATTATCACCACTATAACGGCCATTATCACCACTATAGCGACCATTATCAACACTATAACAGCCATTATCACCACTATAACAACTATTATCACCACTATAACAACCATTATCACCACTATAACGACCACTATCACCACTATAACAACCATTATCACCACTATAACAACTATTATCACCACTATAAAAACCATTATCACCACTATTACGACCACTATCAACACTATAACCACCATTATCACCACTATAACAACCATTATCACCACTATATGGACCATTATCACCACTATAACGACCACTATCACCACTATAACGGCCATTATCACCACTATAGCGACCATTATCAGCACTATAACCACCATTATCACCACTATAACGACCACTATCAACACTATAACGGCCATTATCACCACTATAGCGACATTTATCAACACTATAACGAGCATTATCAACACTATAACCACCATTATCACCACTATATCAACCATTATCACCAGTAGAAGGACCATTATCAACACTGTAATGACCATTATCACCACTATAATGACCACTATCACCACTATAACAACCATTATCACCACTACAACAACTATTATCACCACTATAACAACCATTATCACCACTATAACGACCATTATCACCCCTATAACGACCATTATCACCACTATAACGGCCATTATCACCACTATAACAACCATTATCACCACTATAAGGACAATTATCACCACTATAACAACCATTATCACCACTATAACGACCACTATCACCACTATAACAACCATTATCACCACTATAACAACTATTATCACCACTATAACAACCATTATCACCATTATAACAACCATTATCACCACTATAAGGACCATTATCACCACTATAACAACCATTATCACCACTATAACGACCACTATCACCACTATAACAACCATTATCACCACTATAACAACTATTATCACCACTATAACAACCATTATCACCATTATAACAACCATTATCACCACTATATGGACCATTATCACCACTATAACAACCATTATCACCATTATAACGACCACTATCACCACTATAACAACCATTATCACCACTATAACAACTATTATCACCACTATAATAACCATTATGACCACTATAACAACTATTATCACCACTATAACAACCATTATCACCACTAGAACAACCATTATCACCACTATAACGACCACTATCACCACTATAACAACCATTATCACCACTATAACAACCATTATCACCACTATAACAACCATTATCACCACTATAAGGACCATTATCACCACTATAACAACCATTATCACCACTATAACGACCACTATCACCACTATAACAACCATTATCACCACTATAACAACTATTATCACCACTATAACAACCATTATCACCATTATAACAACCATTATCACCACTATATGGACCATTATCACCACTATAACAACCATCATCACCATTATAACGACCACTATCACCACTATAACAACCATTATCACCACTATAACAACTATTATCACCACTATAATAACCATTATGACCACTATAACAACTATTATCACCACTATAACAACCATTATCACCACTATAACAACCATTATCACCACTATAACGACCACTATCACCACTACAACAACCATTATCACCACTATAACAACTATTATCACCACTATAATAACCATTATCACCACTATAACAACTATTATCACCACTATAACAACCATTATCACCACTATAACGACCATTATCACCACTATAACGGCCATTATCACCACTATAACAACCATTATCACCACTATAACGGCCATTATCACCACTATAACGACCACTATCAACACCATAACCACCATTATCACCACTATATGGACCATTATCACCACTATAACGACCACTATCACCACTATAACAACCATTATCACCACTATAAGGACCATTATCACCACTATAACAACCATTATCACCACTATAACAACCATTATCACCACTATAAGGACCATTATCACCACTATAACAACCATTATCACCACTATAACAACTATTATCACCACTATAACAACCATTATCACCACTATAACAACCATTATCACCACTATATGGACCATTATCACCACTTAACAACCATTATCACCATTATAACGACCACTATCACCACTATAACAACCATTATAACCACTATAACAACTATTATCACCACTATAATAACCATTATGACCACTATAACAGCTATTATCACCACTATAACAACCATTATCACCACTATAACAACCATTATCACCACTATAACAACTATTATCACCACTATAATAACCATTATCACCACTATAACAACTATTATCACCACTATAACAACCATTATCACCACTATAACGACCATTATCACCACTATAACGACCACTATCACCACTATAACAACCATTATCACCACTATAACAACTATTATCACCAATATAACAACCATTATCACCACTATAACAACCATTATCACCACTATATGGACCATTATGACAACTATAACCACCACTATCACCACTTTAACAACCATTATCGCCACTATAACGACCATTATCACCACTATAACGGCCATTATCACCACTATAGCGACCATTATCAACACTATAACAACCATTATCACCACTATAACAGCTATTATCACCACTATAACAACCATTATCACCACTATAACGGCCATTATCACCACTATAACGACCACTATCAACACCATAACCACCATTATCACCACTATATGGACCATTATCACCACTATAACGACCACTATCACCACTATAACAACCGTTATCACCACTATAAGGACCATTATCACCACTATAACAACCATTATCACCACTATAACAACCATTATCACCACTATAAGGACCATTATCACCACTATAACAACCATTATCACCACTATAACGACCACTATCACCACTATAACAACCACTATCACCACTATAACAACTATTATCACCACTATAACAACCATTATCACCATTATAACGACCATTATCACCACTATATCAACCATTATCACCAGTAGAAGGACCATTATCAACGCTGTAATGACCATTATCACCACTATAACAACCATTATCACCACTATAACAACCATTACCACCACTATAAGGACCAATATCACCACTATAACAACCATTACCACCACTATAACGACCACTATCACCACTATAACAACCATTATCACCACTATAACAACTATTATCACCACTATAACGACCATTATCACCATTATAACGACCATTATCACCAGTAGAAGGACCATTATCAACGCTGTAATGACCATTATCACCACTATAACAACCATTATCGCCACTATAACAACCATTATCACCACTATAACAACCATTATCACCACTATATGGACCATTATGACAACTATAACCACCACTATCACCACTTTAACAACCATTATCGCCACTATGACGACCATATATCACCACTATAACGGCCATTATCACCACTATAGCGACCATTATCAACACTATAACCACCATTTTCAGCACTATATCAACCATTATCACCAGTAGAAGGACCATTATCAACGCTGTAGTGACCATTATCACCACTATAACGACCACTATCACCACTATAACAACCATTATCACCACTATAACGACCATTATCACAACTATAACGACCAATATCACCTCTATAACAACTATTATCACCACTATAACAACGATTATCACCACTATAACGACCATTATCACAACTATAACGACCATTATCACCACTATAACGACCATTATCACCACTATAACGGCCATTATCACCACTATAACAACCATTATCACCACTATAACAACCATTATCACCACTATATGGACCATTATGACAACTATAACCACCACTATCACCACTTTAACAACCATTATCGCCACTATAACGACCATTATCACCACTATAACGGCCATTATCACCACTATAGCGACCATTATCAACACTATAACAACCATTATCACCACTATAACAACTATTATCACCACTATAACAACCATTATCACCACTATAACGACCACTATCACCACTATAACAACCATTATCACCACTATAACAACTATTATCACCACTATAAAAACCATTATCACCACTATTACGACCACTATCAACACTATAACCACCACTATCAACACTATAACCACCATTATCACCACTATAACAACCATTATCACCACTATATGGACCATTATCACCACTATAACGACCACTATCACCACTATAACAACCATTATCACCACTATAAGGACCATTATCACCACTATAACAACCATTATCACCACTATAACAACCATTATCACCACTATAACAACCATTATCACCACTATAACAACTATTATCACCACTATAATAACCATTATCACCACTATAACAACTATTATCACCACTATAACAACCATTATCACCACTATAACGACCATTATCACCACTATAACGACCACTATCACCACTATAACAACCATTATCACCACTATAAGGACCATTATCACCACTATAAGGACCATTATCACCACTATAACACCCATTATCACCACTATAACAACCATTATCACCACTATAACAACTATTATCACCACTATAACAACCATTATCACCACTATAACAACCATTATCACCACTATAACAACCATTATCGCCACTATATGGACCATTATCACCACTATAACAACCATTATCACCATTATAACGACCACTATCACCACTATAACAACCATTATAACCACTATAACAACTATTATCACCACTATAATAACCATTATGACCACTATAACAACTATTATCACCACTATAACAACCATTATCACCACTATAACAACCATTATCACCACTATAACAACTATTATCACCACTATAATAACCATTATCACCACTATAACAACTATTATCACCACTATAACAACCATTATCACCACTATAACGACCATTATCACCACTATAACGACCACTATCACCACTATAACAACCATTATCACCACTATAACAACTATTATCACCAATATAACAACCATTATCACCACTATAACAACCATTATCACCACTATATGGACCATTATGACAACTATAACCACCACTATCACCACTTTAACAACCATTATCGCCACTATAACGACCATTATCACCACTATAACGGCCATTATCACCACTATAGCGACCATTATCAACACTATAACAACCATTATCACCACTATAACAGCTATTATCACCACTATAACAACCATTATCACCACTATAACGGCCATTATCACCACTATAACGACCACTATCAACACCATAACCACCATTATCACCACTATATGGACCATTATCACCACTATAACGACCACTATCACCACTATAACAACCATTATCACCACTAAATGGACCATTATCACCACTATAACGACCACTATCACCACTATAACGGCCATTATCACCACTATAGCGACCATTATCAGCACTATAACCACCATTATCACCACTATAACGACCACTATCAACACTATAACGGCCATTATCACCACTATAGCGACCTTTATCAACACTATAACGACCATTATCAACACTATAACCACCATTATCACCACTATATCAACCATTATCACCAGTAGAAGGACCATTATCAACGCTGTAATGACCATTATCACCACTATAACAACCATTATCACCACTATAACAACCATTATCACCACTATAAGGACCATTATCACCACTATAACAACCATTATCACCACTATAACGACCACTATCACCACTATAACAACCATTATCACCACTATAACAACTATTATCACCACTATAAAAACCATTATCACCACTATTACGACCACTATCAACACTATAACCACCATTATCACCACTATAACAACCATTATCACCACTATATGGACCATTATCACCACTATAACGACCACTATCACCACTATAACAACCATTATCACCACTATAAGGACCATTATCACCACTATAACAACCATTATCACCACTATAACGACCATTATCACCATTATAACGACCATTACCACCACTATATCAACCATTATCACCAGTAGAAGGACCATTATCAACGCTGTAATGACCATTATCACCTCTATAACAACCATTATCACCACTATAACAACCATTATCACCACTATAAGGACCATTATCACCACTATAACAACCATTATCACCACTATAACGACCACTATCACCACTATAACAACCATTATCACCACTATAACAACTATTATCACCACTATATGGACCATTATCACCACTATAACGACCACTATCACCACTATAACAACCATTATCACCACTATAAGGACCATTATCACCACTATAACAACCATTATCACCACTATAACGGCCATTATCACCACTATAGCGACCTTTGTCAACACTATAACCACCATTATCACCACTATATCAACCATTATCACCAGTAGAAGGACCATTATCAACACTGTAATGACCATTATCACCACTATAACGACCACTATCACCACTATAACCACCATTATCACCACTATAACAACCATTATCACGACTATATGGACCATTATCACCACTATAACGACCACTATCATCACTATAACAACCACTATCACCACTATAACAACTATTATCACCACTATAACAACCATTATCACCACTATAAGGACCATTATCACCACTATAACAACCATTATCACCATTATAACGACCACTATCACCACTATAACAACCATTATCACCACTATAACAACTATTATCACCACTATAACAACCATTATCACCACTACAACAACTATTATCACCACTGTAACAACCATTATCACCACGATAACGACCATTATCACCACTATAACGGCCATTATCACCACTATAACAACCATTATCACCACTATAACAACCATTATCACCACTATATGAACCATTATGACAACTATAACCACCACTATCACCACTTTAACAACCATTATCGCCACTATAACGACCATTATCACCACTATAACGGCCATTATCACCACTATAGCGACCATTATCAACACTATAACAGCCATTATCACCACTATAACAACTATTATCACCACTATAACAACCATTATCACCACTATAACGACCACTATCACCACTATAACAACCATTATCACCACTATAACAACTATTATCACCACTATAAAAACCATTATCACCACTATTACGACCACTATCAACACTATAACCACCATTATCACCACTATAACAACCATTACCACCACTATATGGACCATTATCACCACTATAACGACCACTATCACCACTATAACGGCCATTATCACCACTATAGCGACCATTATCAGCACTATAACCACCATTATCACCACTATAGCGACCACTATCAACACTATAACGGCCATTATCACCACTATAGCGACCTTTATCAACACTATAACGACCATTATCAACACTATAACCACCATTATCACCACTATATCAACCATTATCACCAGTAGAAGGACCATTATCAACACTGTAATGACCATTATCACCACTATAATGACCACTATCACCACTATAACAACCATTATCACCACTATAACAACTATTATCACCACTATAACAACCATTATCACCACTATAACGACCATTATCACCCCTATAACGACCATTATCACCACTATAACGGCCATTATCACCACTATAGCGACCATTATCAGCACTATAACCACCATTATCACCACTATAAGGACCATTATCACCACTATAACAACCATTATCACTACCATAACAACCATTATCACCACTATAAGGACCATTATCACCACTATAACAACCATTATCACCACTATAACGACCACTATCACCACTATAACAACCATTATCACCACTATAACAACTATTATCACCACTATAACAACCATTATCACCATTATAACGACCATTATCACCACTATATCAACCATTATCACCAGTAGAAGGACCATTATCAACGCTGTAATGACCATTATCACCACTATGACAACCATTATCACCACTATAACGGCCATTATCACCACTATAGCGACCTTTGTCAACACTATAACCACCATTATCACCACTATATCAACCATTATCACCAGTAGAAGGACCATTATCAACACTGTAATGACCATTATCACCACTATAACGACCACTATCACCACTATAACCACCATTATCACCACTATAACAACCATTATCACCACTATATGGACCATTATCACCACTATAACGACCACTATCATCACTATAACAACCACTATCACCACTATAACAACTATTATCACCACTATAACAACCATTATCACCACTATAAGGACCATTATCACGACTATAACAACCATTATCACCATTATAACGACCACTATCACCACTATAACAACCATTATCACCACTATGTGGACCATTATGACAACTATAACCACCACTATCACCACTTTAACAACCATTATCGCCACTACAACGACCATTATCACCACTATAACGGCCATTATCACCACTATAGCGACCATTATCATCACTATAACAACCATTATCACCACTATAACAACTATTATCACCACTATAACAACCATTATCACCACTATAAACACCATTATCACCACTACAACGGCCATTATCACCACTATAACAACCATTATCACCACTATATGGACCATTATCACCACTATAACGACCACTATCACCACTATAACAACCATTATCACCACTATAACAACTATTATCACCACTATAAAAACCATTATCACCACTATTACGACCACTATCAACACTATAACCACCATTATCACCACTATAACAACCATTATCACCACTATATGGACCATTATCACCACTATAACGACCACTATCACCACTATAACAACCATTATCACCACTATAAGGACCATTATCACCACTATAACAACAATTATCACCACTATAACGGCCATTATCACCACTATAGCGACCTTTGTCAACACTATAACCACCATTATCACCACTATATCAACCATTATCACCAGTAGAAGGACCATTATCAACACTGTAATAACCATTATCACCAGTATAACGACCACTATCACCACTATAACCACCATTATCACCACTATAACGACCACTATCATCACTATAACAACCACTATCACCACTATAACAACTATTATCACCACTATAACAACCATTATCACCACTATAAGGACCATTATCACCACTATAACAACCATTATCACCATTATAACGACCACTATCACCACTATAGCAACCATTATCACCACTATGTGGACCATTATGACAACTATAACCACCACTATCACCACTTTAACAACCATTATCGCCACTATAACGACCATTATCACCACTATAACGGCCATTATCACCACTATAGCGACCATTATCATCACTATAACAACCATTATCACCACTATAACAACTATTATCACCACTATAACAACCATTATCACCACTATAACGACCACTATCAACACCATAACCACCATTATCACCACTGTATGGACCATTATCACCACTATAACGACCACTATCACCACTATAACAACCATTATCACCACTATAAAAACCATTATCACCACTATTACGACCACTATCAACACTATAACCACCATTATCACCACTATAACAACCATTATCACCACTATATGGACCATTATCACCACTATAACGACCACTATCACCACTATAACAACCATTATCACCACTATAAGGACCATTATCACCACTATAACAACCATTATCACCACTATAACGACCATTATCACCATTATGACGACCATTACCACCACTATATCAACCATTATCACCAGTAGAAGGACCATTATCAACGCTGTAATGACCATTATCACCTCTATAACAACCATTATCACCACTATAACAACCATTATCACCACTATAACAACCATTATCACCACTATATGGACCATTATCACCACTATAACAACCATTATCACCATTATAACGACCACTATCACCACTATAACAACCATTATCACCACTATAACAACTATTATCACCACTATAATAACCATTATCACCACTATAAGGACCATTATCACCACTATAACAACAATTATCACCACTATAACGGCCATTATCACCACTATAGCGACCTTTGTCAACACTATAACCACCATTATCACCACTATATCAACCATTATCACCAGTAGAAGGACCATTATCAACACTGTAATAACCATTATCACCAGTATAACGACCACTATCACCACTATAACCACCATTATCACCACTATAACGACCACTATCATCACTATAACAACCACTATCACCACTATAACAACTATTATCACCACTATAACAACCATTATCACCACTATAAGGACCATTATCACCACTATAACAACCATTATCACCATTATAACGACCACTATCACCACTATAGCAACCATTATCACCACTATGTGGACCATTATGACAACTATAACCACCACTATCACCACTTTAACAACCATTATCGCCACTATAACGACCATTATCACCACTATAACGGCCATTATCACCACTATAGCGACCATTATCATCACTATAACAACCATTATCACCACTATAACAACTATTATCACCACTATAACAACCATTATCACCACTATAACGACCACTATCAACACCATAACCACCATTATCACCACTGTATGGACCATTATCACCACTATAACGACCACTATCACCACTATAACAACCATTATCACCACTATAAAAACCATTATCACCACTATTACGACCACTATCAACACTATAACCACCATTATCACCACTATAACAACCATTATCACCACTATATGGACCATTATCACCACTATAACGACCACTATCACCACTATAACAACCATTATCACCACTATAAGGACCATTATCACCACTATAACAACCATTATCACCACTATAACGACCATTATCACCATTATGACGACCATTACCACCACTATATCAACCATTATCACCAGTAGAAGGACCATTATCAACGCTGTAATGACCATTATCACCTCTATAACAACCATTATCACCACTATAACAACCATTATCACCACTATAACAACCATTATCACCACTATATGGACCATTATCACCACTATAACAACCATTATCACCATTATAACGACCACTATCACCACTATAACAACCATTATCACCACTATAACAACTATTATCACCACTATAATAACCATTATCACCACTATAACAACTATTATCACCGCTATAACCACCATTATCACCACTATAACAACCATTATCACCACTATATGGACCATTATCACCACTATAACGACCACTATCACCACTATAACAACCATTATCACCACTATAACAACCATTATCACCACTATATGGACCATTATGACAACTATAACCACCACTATCACCACTTTAACAACCATTATCGCCACTATAACGACCATTATCACCACTATAACAACCATTATCACCACCATAACAACCATTATCACCACTATAAGGACCATTATCACCACTATAACAACCATTATCACCACTATAACAACCATTATCACCACTATAAGGACCATTATCACCACTATAACAACCATTATCACCACTATAACGACCACTATCACCACTATAACAACCATTATCACCACTATAACAACTATTATCACCACTATAACAACCATTATCACCATTATAACAACCATTATCACCACTATATGGACCATTATCACCACTATAACAACCATTATCACCATTATAACGACCACTATCACCACTATAACAACCATTATCACCACTATAACAACTATTATCACCACTATAATAACCATTATGACCACTATAACAACTATTATCACCACTATAACAACCATTATCACCACTAGAACAACCATTATCACCACTATAACGACCACTATCACCACTATAACAACCATTATCACCGCTATAACAACCATTATCACCACTATAACAACCATTATCACCACTATAAGGACCATTATCACCACTATAACAACCATTATCACCACTATAACGACCACTATCACCACTATAACAACCATTATCACCACTATAACAACTATTATCACCACTATAACAACCATTATCACCATTATAACAACCATTATCACCACTATATGGACCATTATCACCACTATAACAACCATCATCACCATTATAACGACCACTATCACCACTATAACAACCATTATCACCACTATAACAACTATTATCACCACTATAATAACCATTATGACCACTATAACAACTATTATCACCACTATAACAACCATTATCACCACTATAACAACCATTATCACCACTATAACGACCACTATCACCACTACAACAACCATTATCACCACTATAACAACTATTATCACCACTATAATAACCATTATCACCGCTATAACAACTATTATCACCACTATAACAACCATTATCACCACTATAACGACCATTATCACCACTATAACGGCCATTATCACCACTATAACAACCATTATCACCACTATAACGGCCATTATCACCACTATAACGACCACTATCAACACCATAACCACCATTATCACCACTATATGGACCATTATCACCACTATAACGACCACTATCACCACTATAACAACCATTATCACCACTATAAGGACCATTATCACCACTATAACAACCATTATCACCACTATAACAACCATTATCACCACTATAAGGACCATTATCACCACTATAACAACCATTATCACCACTATAACGACCACTATCACCACTATAACAACCACTATCACCACTATAACAACTACTATCACCACTATAACAACCATTATCACCATTATAACGACCATTATCACCAGTAGAAGGACCATTATCAACGCTGTAATGACCATTATCACCACTATAACAACCATTATCGCCACTATAACAACCATTATCACCACTATAACAACCATTATCACCACTATATGGACCATTATGACAACTATAACCACCACTATCACCACTTTAACAACCATTATCGCCACTATGACGACCATATATCACCACTATAACGGCCATTATCACCACTATAGCGACCATTATCAACACTATAACCACCATTTTCAGCACTATATCAACCATTATCACCAGTAGAAGGACCATTATCAACGCTGTAGTGACCATTATCACCACTATAACGACCACTATCACCACTATAACAACCATTATCACCACTATAACGACCATTATCACAACTATAACGACCAATATCACCTCTATAACAACTATTATCACCACTATAACAACGATTATCACCACTATAACGACCATTATCACAACTATAACGACCATTATCACCACTATAACGACCATTATCACCACTATAACGACCATTATCACCACTATAACGACCATTATCACCACTATAACGACCACTACCACCACTATAACAACCATTATCACCACTATAACAACTATTATCACCAATATAACAACCATTATCACCACTATAACAACCATTATCACCACTATATGGACCATTATGACAACTATAACCACCACTATCACCACTTTAACAACCATTATCGCCACTATAACGACCATTATCACCACTATAACGGCCATTATCACCACTATAACGACCACTATCACCACTATAACAACCATTATCACCACTATAACAACCATTATCACCACTATAACAACCATTATCACCACTATAAGGACCATTATCACCACTATAACAACCATTATCACCACTATAACGACCACTATCACCACTATAACAACCATTATCACCACTATAACAACTATTATCACCACTATAACAACCATTATCACCATTATAACAACCATTATCACCACTATATGGACCATTATCACCACTATAACAACCATCATCACCATTATAACGACCACTATCACCACTATAACAACCATTATCACCACTATAACAACTATTATCACCACTATAATAACCATTATGACCACTATAACAACTATTATCACCACTATAACAACCATTATCACCACTATAACAACCATTATCACCACTATAACGACCACTATCACCACTACAACAACCATTATCACCACTATAACAACTATTATCACCACTATAATAACCATTATCACCACTATAACAACTATTATCACCACTATAACAACCATTATCACCACTATAACGACCATTATCACCACTATAACGGCCATTATCACCACTATAACAACCATTATCACCACTATAACGGCCATTATCACCACTATAACGACCACTATCAACACCATAACCACCATTATCACCACTATATGGACCATTATCACCACTATAACGACCACTATCACCACTATAACAACCATTATCACCACTATAAGGACCATTATCACCACTATAACAACCATTATCACCACTATAACAACCATTATCACCACTATAAGGACCATTATCACCACTATAACAACCATTATCACCACTATAACAACTATTATCACCACTATAACTACCATTATCACCACTATAACAACCATTATCACCACTATAACAACCATTATCACCACTATATGGACCATTATCACCACTTAACAACCATTATCACCATTATAACGACCACTATCACCACTATAACAACCATTATAACCACTATAACAACTATTATCACCACTATAATAACCATTATGACCACTATAACAACTATTATCACCACTATAACAACCATTATCACCACTATAACAACCATTATCACCACTATAACGACCACTATCACCACTATAACAACCATTATCACCACTATAACAACTATTATCACCACTATAACAACCATTATCACCATTATAACAACCATTATCACCACTATAACGGCCATTATCACCACTATAGCGACCATTATCAGCACTATAACCACCATTATCACCACTATAAGGACCATTATCACCACTATAACAACCATTATCACCACCATAACAACCATTATCACCACTATAAGGACCATTATCACCACTATAACAACCATTATCACCACTATAACGACCACTATCACCACTATAACAACCATTATCACCACTATAACAACTATTATCACCACTATAACAACCATTATCACCATTATAACGACCATTATCACCACTATATCAACCATTATCACCAGTAGAAGGACCATTATCAACGCTGTAATGACCATTATCACCACTATAACAACCATTATCACCACTATAACGGCCATTATCACCACTATAGCGACCTTTGTCAACACTATAACCACCATTATCACCACTATATCAACCATTATCACCAGTAGAAGGACCATTATCAACACTGTAATGACCATTATCACCACTATAACGACCACTATCACCACTATAACCACCATTATCACCACTATAACAACCATTATCACCACTATATGGACCATTATCACCACTATAACGACCACTATCATCACTATAACAACCACTATCACCACTATAACAACTATTATCACCACTATAACAACCATTATCACCACTATAAGGACCATTATCACCACTATAACAACCATTATCACCATTATAACGACCACTATCACCACTATAACAACCATTATCACCACTATGTGGACCATTATGACAACTATAACCACCACTATCACCACTTTAACAACCATTATCGCCACTATAACGACCATTATCACCACTATAACGGCCATTATCACCACTATAGCGACCATTATCATCACTATAACAACCATTATCACCACTATAACAACTATTATCACCACTATAACAACCATTATCACCATTATAACGACCATTATCACCACTATATCAACCATTATCACCAGTAGAAGGACCATTATCAACGCTGTAATGACCATTATCACCACTATAACAACCATTATCACCACTATAACGGCCATTATCACCACTATAGCGACCTTTGTCAACACTATAACCACCATTATCACCACTATATCAACCATTATCACCAGTAGAAGGACCATTATCAACACTGTAATGACCATTATCACCACTATAACGACCACTATCACCACTATAACCACCATTATCACCACTATAACAACCATTATCACCACTATATGGACCATTATCACCACTATAACGACCACTATCATCACTATAACAACCACTATCACCACTATAACAACTATTATCACCACTATAACAACCATTATCACCACTATAAGGACCATTATCACCACTATAACAACCATTATCACCATTATAACGACCACTATCACCACTATAACAACCATTATCACCACTATGTGGACCATTATGACAACTATAACCACCACTATCACCACTTTAACAACCATTATCGCCACTATAACGACCATTATCACCACTATAACGGCCATTATCACCACTATAGCGACCATTATCATCACTATAACAACCATTATCACCACTATAACAACTATTATCACCACTATAACAACCATTATCACCACTATAACGACCACTATCAACACCATAACCACCATTATCACCACTATATGGACCATCATCACCACTATAACGACCACTATCACCACTATAACAACCATTATCACCACTATAAGGACCATTATCACCACTATAACAACCATTATCACCACTATAACGACCACTGTCACCACTATAACAACCATTATCACCACTATAACAACTATTATCACCACTATAAAAACCATTATCACCACTATTACGACCACTATCAACACTATAACCACCATTATCACCACTATAACAACCATTATCACCACTATAACGACCATTATCACCATTATAACGACCATTATCACCAGTAGAAGGACCATTATCAACGCTGTAATGACCATTATCACCACTATAACAACCATTATCGCCACTATAACAACCATTATCACCACTATATGGACCATTATGACAACTATAACCACCACTATCACCAATTTAACAACCATTATCGCCACTATAACGACCATATATCACCACTATAACGGCCATTATCACCACTATAGCGACCATTATCAACACTATAACCACCACTATCACCACTTTAACAACCATTATCGCCACTATAACGACCATTATCACCACTATAACGGCCATTATCACCACTATAGCGACCATTATCAACACTATAACAGCCATTATCACCACTATAACAACTATTATCACCACTATAACAACCATTATCACCACTATTACGACCACTATCAACACTATAACCACCATTATCACCACTATAACAACCATTATCACCACTATATGGACCATTATCACCACTATAACGACCACTATCACCACTATAACGGCCATTATCACCACTATGGCGACCATTATCAGCACTATAACCACCATTATCACCACTATAACGACCACTATCAACACTATAACGGCCATTATCACCACTATAGCGACCTTTATCAACACTATAACGACCATTATCAACACTATAACCACCATTATCACCACTATATCAACCATTATCACCAGTAGAAGGACCATTATCAACACTGTAATGACCATTATCACCACCATAATGACCACTATCACCACTATAACAACCATTATCACCACTACAACAACTATTATCACCACTATAACAACCATTATCACCACTATAACGACCATTATCACCCCTATAACGACCATTATCACCACTATAACGGCCATTATCACCACTATAGCGACCATTATCAGCACTATAACCACCATTATCACCACTATAAGGACCATTATCACCACTATAACAACCATTATCACCACCATAACAACCATTATCACCACTATAAGGACCATTATCACCACTATAACAACCATTATCACCACTATAACAACCATTATCACCACTATAAGGACCATTATCACCACTATAACAACCATTATCACCAGTAGAAGGACCATTATCAACGCTGTAATGACCATTATCACCACTATAACAACCATTATCACCACTATAACGGCCATTATCACCACTATAGCGACCTTTGTCAACACTATAACCACCATTATCACCACTATATCAACCATTATCACCAGTAGAAGGACCATTATCAACACTGTAATGACCATTATCACCACTATAACGACCACTATCACCACTATAACCACCATTATCACCACTATAACAACCATTATCACCACTATATGGACCATTATCACCACTATAACGACCACTATCATCACTATAACAACCACTATCACCACTATAACAACTATTATCACCACTATAACAACCATTATCACCACTATAAGGACCATTATCACCACTATAAGGACCATTATCACCACTATAAGGACCATTATCACCACTATAACAACCATTATCACCATTATAACGACCATTATCACCACTATATCAACCATTATCACCAGTAGAAGGACCATTATCAACGCTGTAATGACCATTATCACCACTATAACAACCATTATCACCACTATAACAACCATTATCACCTCTATAAGGACCGTTATCACCACTATAACAACCATTATCACCACTATAACGACCACTGTCACCACTATAACAACCATTATCACCACCATAACAACTATTATCACCACTATAAAAACCATTATCACCACTATTACGACCACTATCAACACTATAACCACCATTATCACCACTATAACAACCATTATCACCACTATAAGGACCATTATCACCACTATAAGGACCATTATCACCACTATAACAACCATTATCACCATTATAACGACCATTATCACCACTATATCAACCATTATCACCAGTAGAAGGACCATTATCAACGCTGTAATGACCATTATCACCACTATAACAACCATTATCACCACTATAACAACCATTATCACCTCTATAAGGACCGTTATCACCACTATAACAACCATTATCACCACTATAACGACCACTGTCACCACTATAACAACCATTATCACCACTATAACAACTATTATCACCACTATAAAAACCATTATCACCACTATTACGACCACTATCAACACTATAACCACCATTATCACCACTATAACAACCATTATCACCACTATATGGACCATTATCACCACTATAACGACCACTATCACCACTATAACAACCATTATCACCACTATAAGGACCATTATCACCACTATAACAACCATTATCACCACTATAACGACCATTATCACCATTATAACGACCATTACCACCACTATATCAACCATTATCACCAGTAGAAGGACCATTATCAACGCTGTAATGACCATTATCACCTCTATAACAACCATTATCACCACTATAACAACCATTATCACCACTATAACAACCATTATCACCACTATAAGGACCATTATCACCACTATAACAACCATTATCACCACTATAACGACCATTATCACCATTATAACGACCATTACCACCACTATATCAACCATTATCACCAGTAGAAGGACCATTATCAACGCTGTAATGACCATTATCACCACTATAACAACCATTATCACCACTATAACAACCATTATCACCACTGTAACGACCATTATCACCATTATAACGACCATTATCACCAGTAGAAGGACCATTATCAACGCTGTAATGACCATTATCACCACTATAACAACCATTATCGCCACTATAACAACCATTATCACCACTATATGGACCATTATGACAACTATAACCACCACTATCACCACTTTAACAACCATTATCGCCACTATAACGACCATATATCACCACTATAACGGCCATTATCACCACTATAGCGACCATTATCAACACTATAACCACCACTATCACCACTTTAACAACCATTATCGCCACTATAACGACCATTATCACCACTATAACGGCCATTATCACCACTATAGCGACCATTATCAACACTATAACAGCCATTATCACCACTATAACAACTATTATCACCACTATAACAACCATTATCACCACTATAACGACCACTATCACCACTATAACAACCATTATCACCACTATAACAACTATTATCACCACTATAAAAACCATTATCACCACTATTACGACCACTATCAACACTATAACCACCATTATCACCACTATAACAACCATTATCACCACTATATGGACCATTATCACCACTATAACGACCACTATCACCACTATAACGGCCATTATCACCACTATAGCGACCATTATCAGCACTATAACCACCATTATCACCACTATAACGACCACTATCAACACTATAACGGCCATTATCACCACTATAGCGACCTTTATCAACACTATAACGACCATTATCAACACTATAACCACCATTATCACCACTATATCAACCATTATCACCAGTAGAAGGACCATTATCAACACTGTAATGACCATTATCACCACTATAATGACCACTATCACCACTATAAGAACCATTATCACCACTACAACAACTATTGTCACCACTATAACAACCATTATCACCACTATAACGACCATTATCACCCCTATAACGACCATTATCACCACTATAACGGCCATTATCACCACTATAGCGACCATTATCAGCACTATAACCACCATTATCACCACTATAAGGACCATTATCACCACTATAACAACCATTATCACCACCATAACAACCATTATCACCACTATAAGGACCATTATCACCACTATAACAACCATTATCACCACTATAACAACCATTATCACCACTATAAGGAGCATTATCACCACTATAACAACCATTATCACCACTATAACGACCACTATCACCACTATAACAACCATTATCACCACTATAACAACTATTATCACCACTATAACAACCATTATCACCATTATAACAACCATTATCACCACTATATGGACCATTATCACCACTATAACAACCATTATCACCATTATAACGACCACTATCACCACTATAACAACCATTATCACCACTATAACAACTATTATCACCACTATAATAACCATTATGACTACTATAACAACTATTATCACCACTATAACAACCATTATCACCACTATAACAACCATTATCACCACTATAACGACCACTATCACCACTATAACAACCATTATCACCACTATAACAACCATTATCACCACTATAACAACCATTATCACCACTATAACAACCATTATCACCACTGTAACGACCATTATCACCATTATAACGACCATTATCACCAGTAGAAGGACCATTATCAACGCTGTAATGACCATTATCACCACTATAACAACCATTATCGCCACTATAACAACCATTATCACCACTATATGGACCATTATGACAACTATAACCACCACTATCACCACTTTAACAACCATTATCGCCACTATAACGACCATATATCACCACTATAACGGCCATTATCACCACTATAGCGACCATTATCAACACTATAACCACCACTATCACCACTTTAACAACCATTATCGCCACTATAACGACCATTATCACCACTATAACGGCCATTATCACCACTATAGCGACCATTATCAACACTATAACAGCCATTATCACCACTATAACAACTATTATCACCACTATAACAACCATTATCACCACTATAACGACCACTATCACCACTATAACAACCATTATCACCACTATAACAACTATTATCACCACTATAAAAACCATTATCACCACTATTACGACCACTATCAACACTATAACCACCATTATCACCACTATAACAACCATTATCACCACTATATGGACCATTATCACCACTATAACGACCACTATCACCACTATAACGGCCATTATCACCACTATAGCGACCATTATCAGCACTATAACCACCATTATCACCACTATAACGACCACTATCAACACTATAACGGCCATTATCACCACTATAGCGACCTTTATCAACACTATAACGACCATTATCAACACTATAACCACCATTATCACCACTATATCAACCATTATCACCAGTAGAAGGACCATTATCAACACTGTAATGACCATTATCACCACTATAATGACCACTATCACCACTATAACAACCATTATCACCACTACAACAACTATTATCACCACTATAACAACCATTATCACCACTATAACGACCATTATCACCCCTATAACGACCATTATCACCACTATAACGGCCATTATCACCACTATAGCGACCATTATCAGCACTATAACCACCATTATCACCACTATAAGGACCATTATCACCACTATAACAACCATTATCACCACCATAACAACCATTATCACCACTATAAGGACCATTATCACCACTATAACAACCATTATCACCACTATAACAACCATTATCACCACTATAAGGAGCATTATCACCACTATAACAACCATTATCACCACTATAACGACCACTATCACCACTATAACAACCATTATCACCACTATAACAACTATTATCACCACTATAACAACCATTATCACCATTATAACAACCATTATCACCACTATAACAACCATTATCACCACTATAACAACCATTATCACCATTATAACGACCACTATCACCACTATAACAACCATTATCACCACTATAACAACTATTATCACCACTATAATAACCATTATGACCACTATAACAACTATTATCACCACTATAACAACCATTATCACCACTATAACAACCATTATCACCACTATAACGACCACTATCACCACTATAACAACCATTATCACCACTATAACAACCATTATCACCACTATAACAACCATTATCACCACTATAAGGACCATTATCACCACTATAACAACCATTATCACCACTATAACGACCACTATCACCACTATAACAACCATTATCACCACTATAACAACTATTATCACCACTATAACAACCATTATCACCATTATAACAACCATTATCACCACTATATGGACCATTATCACCACTATTACAACCATTATCACCATTATAACGACCACTATCACCACTATAACAACCATTATCACCACTATAACAACTATTATCACCACTATAATAACCATTATGACCACTATAACAACTATTATCACCACTATAACAACCATTATCACCACTATAACAACCATTATCACCACTATAACGACCACTATCACCACTATAACAACCATTATCACCACTATAACAACTATTATCACCACTATAATAACCATTATCACCACTATAACAACTATTATCACCACTATAACAACCATTATCACCACTATAACGACCATTATCACCACTATAACGGCCATTATCACCACTATAACAACCATTATCACCACTATAACGGCCATTATCACCACTATAACGACCACTATCAACACCATAACCACCATTATCACCACTATATGGACCATTATCACCACTATAACGACCACTATCACCACTATAACAACCATTATCACCACTATAAGGACCATTATCACCACTATAACAACCATTATCACCACTATAACAACCATTATCACCACTATAAGGACCATTATCACCACTATAACAACCATTATCACCACTATAACGACCACTATCACCACTATAACAACCACTATCACCACTATAACAACTATTATCACCACTATAACAACCATTATCACCATTATAACGACCATTATCACCACTATATCAACCATTATCACCAGTAGAAGGACCATTATCAACGCTGTAATGACCATTATCACCACTATAACAACCATTATCACCACTATAACAACCATTACCACCACTATAAGGACCAATATCACCACTATAACAACCATTATCACCACTATAACGACCACTATCACCACTATAACAACCATTATCACCACTATAACAACTATTATCACCACTATAACGACCATTATCACCATTATAACGACCATTATCACCAGTAGAAGGACCATTATCAACGCTGTAATGACCATTATCACCACTATAACAACCATTATCGCCACTATAACAACCATTATCACCACTATAGCAACCATTATCACCACTATATGGACCATTATGACAACTATAACCACCACTATCACCACTTTAACAACCATTATCGCCACTATAACGGCCATATATCACCACTATAACGGCCATTATCACCACTATAGCGACCATTATCACCACTATAACAGCCATTATCACCACTATAACGACCATTATCACAACTTTAACGACCAATATCACCTCTATAACAACTATTATCACCACTATAACAACGATTATCACCACTATAACAACCATTATCACCACTATATGGACCATTATGACAACTATAACCACCACTATCACCACTTTAACAACCATTATCGCCACTATAACGACCATTATCACCACTATAACGGCCATTATCACCACTATAGCGACCATTATCAACACTATAACAACCATTATCACCACTATAACAACTATTATCACCACTATAAAAACCATTATCACCACTATTACGACCACTATCACCACTATAACAGCCATTATCACCACTATAACGACCATTATCACAACTTTAACGACCAATATCACCTCTATAACAACTATTATCACCACTATAACAACGATTATCACCACTATAACGGCCATTATCACCACTATAGCGACCATTATCAACACTATAACAACCATTATCACCACTATAACAACTATTATCACCACTATAAAAACCATTATCACCACTATTACGACCACTATCAACACTATAACCACCATTATCACCACTATAACAACCATTATCACCACTATAACTACCATTATCGCCACTATAACAACCATTATCACCACTATAACAACCATTATCACCACTATATGGACCATTATGACAACTATAACCACCACTATCACCACTTTAACAACCATTATCGCCACTATAACGACCATATATCACCACTATAACGGCCATTATCACCACTATAGCGACCATTATCAACACTATAACCACCATTTTCAGCACTATATCAACCATTATCACCAGTAGAAGGACCATTATCAACGCTGTAGTGACCATTATCACCACTATAACGACCATTATCACCACTATAACGACCATTATCACCACTATAAGGACCATTATCACCACTATAACAACCATTATCACCACTATAACAACCATTATCACCACTATATGGACCATTATGACAACTATAACCACCACTATCACCACTTTAACAACCATTATCGCCACTATAACGACCATTATCACCACTATAACGGCCATTATCACCACTATAGCGACCATTATCAACACTATAACAGCCATTATCACCACTATAACAACTATTATCACCACTATAACAACCATTATCACCACTATAACGACCACTATCACCACTATAACAACCATTATCACCACTATAACAACTATTATCACCACTATAAAAACCATTATCACCACTATTACGACCACTATCAACACTAGAACCACCATTATCACCACTATAACAACCATTATCACCACTATATGGACCATTATCACCACTATAACAACCATTATCACCATTATAACGACCACTATCACCACTATAACAACCATTATCACCACTATAACAACCATTATCACCACTATAACAACCATTATCACCACTATATGGACCATTATCACCACTATAACGACCACTATCACCACTATAACGGCCATTATCACCACTATAGCGACCATTATCAACACTATAACCACCATTATCACCACTATAACAACTATTATCACCACTATAACAACCATTATCACCATTATAACAACCATTATCACCACTATATGGACCATTATCACCACTATAACAACCATTATCACCATTATAACGACCACTATCACCACTATAACAACCATTATCACCACTATAACAACTATTATCACCACTATAATAACCATTATCACCACTATAAGGACCATTATCACCACTATAACAACCATTATCACCACTATAACAACCATTATCACCACTATAACCACCATTTTCAGCACTATATCAACCATTATCACCAGTAGAAGGACCATTATCAACGCTGTAGTGACCATTATCACCACTATAACGACCACTATCACCACTATAACAGCCATTATCACCACTATAACGGCCATTATCACAACTATAACGACCAATATCACCTCTATAACAACTATTATCACCACTATAACAACGATTATCACCACTATAACGACCATTATCACAACTATATCGACCATTATCACCACTATAACGACCATTATCACCACTATAACGGCCATTATCACCACTATAACAACCATTATCACCACTATAACAACCATTATCACCACTATATGGACCATTATGACAACTATAACCACCACTATCACCACTTTAACAACCATTATCGCCACTATAACGACCATTATCACCACTATAACGGCCATTATCACCACTATAGCGACCATTATCAACACTATAACAACCATTATCACCACTATAACAACTATTATCACCACTATAACAACCATTATCACCACTATAACGACCACTATCACCACTATAACAACCATTATCACCACTATAACAACTATTATCACCACTATAAAAACCATTATCACCACTATTACGACCACTATCAACACTATAACCACCATTATCACCACTATAACAACCATTATCACCACTATAACTACCATTATCGCCACTATAACAACCATTATCACCACTATAACAACCATTATCACCACTATATGGACCATTATGACAACTATAACCACCACTATCACCACTTTAACAACCATTATCGCCACTATAACGACCATATATCACCACTATAACGGCCATTATCACCACTATAGCGACCATTATCAACACTATAACCACCATTTTCAGCACTATATCAACCATTATCACCAGTAGAAGGACCATTATCAACGCTGTAGTGACCATTATCACCACTATAACGACCATTATCACCACTATAACGACCATTATCACCACTATAACGACCATTATCACCACTATAAGGACCATTATCACCACTATAACAACCATTATCACCACTATAACAACCATTATCACCACTATATGGACCATTATGACAACTATAACCACCACTATCACCACTTTAACAACCATTATCGCCACTATAACGACCATTATCACCACTATAACGGCCATTATCACCACTATAGCGACCATTATCAACACTATAACAGCCATTATCACCACTATAACAACTATTATCACCACTATAACAACCATTATCACCACTATAACGACCACTATCACCACTATAACAACCATTATCACCACTATAACAACTATTATCACCACTATAAAAACCATTATCACCACTATTACGACCACTATCAACACTATAACCACCATTATCACCACTATAACAACCATTATCACCACTATATGGACCATTATCACCACTATAACAACCATTATCACCATTATAACGACCACTATCACCACTATAACAACCATTATCACCACTATAACAACCATTATCACCACTATAACAACCATTATCACCACTATATGGACCATTATCACCACTATAACGACCACTATCACCACTATAACGGCCATTATCACCACTATAGCGACCATTATCAACACTATAACCACCATTATCACCACTATAACAACTATTATCACCACTATAACAACCATTATCACCATTATAACAACCATTATCACCACTATATGGACCATTATCACCACTATAACAACCATTATCACCATTATAACGACCACTATCACCACTATAACAACCATTATCACCACTATAACAACTATTATCACCACTATAATAACCATTATCACCACTATAAGGACCATTATCACCACTATAACAACCATTATCACCACTATAACAACCATTATCACCACTATAAGGACCATTATCACCACTATAACAACCATTATCACCACTATAACGACCACTATCACCACTATAACAACCATTATCACCACTATAACAACTATTATCACCACTATAACAACCATTATCACCATTATAACAACCATTATCACCACTATATGGACCATTATCACCACTATAACAACCATTATCACCATTATAACGACCACTATCACCACTATAACAACCATTATCACCACTATAACAACTATTATCACCACTATAATAACCATTATGACCACTATAACAACTATTATCACCACTATAACAACCATTATCACCACTATAACAACCATTATCACCACTATAACGACCACTATTACCACTATAACAACCATTATCACCACTATAACAACCATTATCACCACTATAACAACCATTACCACCACTATAAGGACCATTATCACCACTATAACAACCATTATCACCACTATAACGACCACTATCACCACTATAACAACCATTATCACCACTATAACAACTATTATCACCACTATAACAACCATTATCACCATTATAACAACCATTATCACCACTATAACGGCCATTATCACCACTATAGCGACCTTTGTCAACACTATAACCACCATTATCACCACTATATCAACCATTATCACCACTATAAGGACCATTATCACCACTATAAGGACCATTATCACCACTATAAGGACCATTATCACCACTATAACAACCATTATCACCATTATAACGACCATTATCACCACTATATCAACCATTATCACCAGTAGAAGGACCATTATCAACGCTGTAATGACCATTATCACCACTATAACAACCATTATCACCACTATAACAACCATTATCACCTCTATAAGGACCGTTATCACCACTATAACAACCATTATCACCACTATAACAACTATTATCACCACTATAAAAACCATTATCACCACTATTACGACCACTATCAACACTATATGGGCCATTATGACAACTATAACCACCACTATCACCACTATAACAACCATTATCACCACTATAACAACTATTATCACCACTATAAAAACCATTATCACCACTATTACGACCACTATCAACACTATAACCACCATTATCACCACTATAACAACCATTATCACCACTATAACTACCATTATCGCCACTATAACAACCATTATCACCACTATAACAACCATTATCACCACTATATGGACCATTATGACAACTATAACCACCACTATCACCACTTTAACAACCATTATCGCCACTATAACGACCATTATCACCACTATAACGGCCATTATCACCACTATAGCGACCATTATCAACACTATAACAGCCATTATCACCACTATAACAACTATTATCACCACTATAACAACCATTATCACCACTATAACGACCACTATCACCACTATAACAACCATTATCACCACTATAACAACTATTATCACCACTATAAAAACCATTATCACCACTATTACGACCACTATCAACACTATAACCACCATTATCACCACTATAACAACCATTATCACCACTATATGGACCATTATCACCACTATAACAACCATTATCACCATTATAACGACCACTATCACCACTATAACAACCATTATCACCACTATAACAACCATTATCACCACTATAACAACCATTATCACCACTATATGGACCATTATCACCACTATAACGACCACTATCACCACTATAACGGCCATTATCACCACTATAGCGACCATTGTCAACACTATAACCACCATTATCACCACTATAACAACTATTATCACCACTATAACAACCATTATCACCATTATAACAACCATTATCACCACTATATGGACCATTATCACCACTATAACAACCATTATCACCATTATAACGACCACTATCACCACTATAACAACCATTATCACCACTATAACAACTATTATCACCACTATAATAACCATTATCACCACTATAAGGACCATTATCACCACTATAACAACCATTATCACCACTATAACAACCATTATCACCACTATAAGGACCATTATCACCACTATAACAACCATTATCACCACTATAACGACCACTATCACCACTATAACAACCATTATCACCACTATAACAACTATTATCACCACTATAACAACCATTATCACCATTATAACAACCATTATCACCACTATATGGACCATTATCACCACTATAACAACCATTATCACCATTATAACGACCACTATCACCACTATAACAACCATTATCACCACTATAACAACTATTATCACCACTATAATAACCATTATGACCACTATAACAACTATTATCACCACTATAACAACCATTATCACCACTATAACAACCATTATCACCACTATAACGACCACTATCACCACTATAACAACCATTATCACCACTATAACAACCATTATCACCACTATAACAACCATTACCACCACTATAAGGACCATTATCACCACTATAACAACCATTATCACCACTATAACGACCACTATCACCACTATAACAACCATTATCACCACTATAACAACTATTATCACCACTATAACAACCATTATCACCATTATAACAACCATTATCACCACTATAACGGCCATTATCACCACTATAGCGACCTTTGTCAACACTATAACCACCATTATCACCACTATATCAACCATTATCACCACTATAAGGACCATTATCACCACTATAACAACCATTATCACCATTATAACGACCACTATCACCACTATAACAACCATTATCACCACTATAACGACCACTATCACCACTATAACAACCATTATCACCACTATAACAACTATTATCACCACTATAACAACCATTATCACCACTATAACGACCACTATCACCACTATAACAACCATTATCACCACTATAAGGACCATTATCACCACTATAACAACCATTATCACCACTATAACGACCATTATCACCATTATAACGACCATTACCACCACTATATCAACCATTATCACCAGTAGAAGGACCATTATCAACGCTGTAATGACCATTATCACCTCTATAACAACCATTATCACCACTATAACAACCATTATCACCACTATAAGGACCATTATCACCACTATAACAACCATTATCACCACTATAACGACCATTATCACCATTATAACGACCATTACCACCACTATATCAACCATTATCACCAGTAGTAGGACCATTATCAACGCTGTAATGACCATTATCACCACTATAACAACCATTATCACCACTATAACAACCATTATCACCACTGTAACGACCATTATCACCATTATAACGACCATTATCACCAGTAGAAGGACCATTATCAACGCTGTAATGACCATTATCACCACTATAACAACCATTATCGCCACTATAACAACCATTATCACCACTATAACGACCATATATCACCACTATAACGGCCATTATCACCACTATAGCGACCATTATCAACACTATAACCACCACTATCACCACTTTAACAACCATTATCGCCACTATAACGACCATTATCACCACTATAACGGCCATTATCACCACTATAGCGACCATTATCAACACTATAACCACCACTATCACCACTTTAACAACCATTATCGCCACTATAACGACCATTATCACCACTATAACGGCCATTATCACCACTATAGCGACCATTATCAACACTATAACAGCCATTATCACCACTATAACAACTATTATCACCACTATAACAACCATTATCACCACTATAACGACCACTATCACCACTATAACAACCATTATCACCACTATAACAACTCTTATCACCACTATAAAAACCATTATCACCACTATTACGACCACTATCAACACTATAACCACCATTATCACCACTATAACAACCATTATCACCACTATATGGACCATTATCACCACTATAACGACCACTATCACCACTATAACGGCCATTATCACCACTATAGCGACCATTATCAGCACTATAACCACCATTATCACCACTATAACGACCACTATCAACACTATAACGGCCATTATCACCACTATAGCGACCTTTATCAACACTATAACGACCATTATCAACACTATAACCACCATTATCACCACTATATCAACCATTATCACCAGTAGAAGGACCATTATCAACACTGTAATGACCATTATCACCACTATAATGACCACTATCACCACTATAACAACCATTATCACCACTACAACAACTATTATCACCACTATAACAACCATTATCACCACTATAACGACCATTATCACCCCTATAACGACCATTATCACCACTATAACGGCCATTATCACCACTATAGCGACCATTATCAGCACTATAAGGACCATTATCACCACTATAACAACCATTATCACCACCATAACAACCATTATCACCACTATAAGGACCATTATCACCACTATAACAACCATTATCACCACTATAACAACCATTATCACCACTATAAGGAGCATTATCACCACTATAACAACCATTATCACCACTATAACGACCACTATCACCACTATAACAACCATTATCACCACTATAACAACTATTATCACCACTATAACAACCATTATCACCATTATAACAACCATTATCACCACTATATGGACCATTATCGCCACTATAACAACCATTATCACCATTATAACGACCACTATCACCACTATAACAACCATTATCACCACTATAACAACTATTATCACCACTATAATAACCATTATGACCACTATAACAACTATTATCACCACTATAACAACCACTATCACCACTATAACAACCATTATCACCACTATAACGACCACTATCACCACTATAACAACCATTATCACCACTATAACAACCATTATCACCACTATAACAACCATTATCACCACTATAAGGACCATTATCACCACTATAACAACCATTATCACCACTATAACGACCACTATCACCACTATAACAACCATTATCACCACTATAACAACTATTATCACCACTATAACAACCATTATCACCATTATAACAACCATTATCACCACTATATGGACCATTATCACCACTATTACAACCATTATCACCATTATAACGACCACTATCACCACTATAACAACCATTATCACCACTATAACAACTATTATCACCACTATAATAACCATTATGACCACTATAACAACTATTATCACCACTATAACAACCATTATCACCACTATAACAACCATTATCACCACTATAACGACCACTATCACCACTATAGCAACCATTATCACCACTATAACAACTATTATCACCACTATAATAACCATTATCACCACTATAACAACTATTATCACCACTATAACAACCATTATCACCACTATAACGACCATTATCACCACTATAACGGCCATTATCACCACTATAACAACCATTATCACCACTATAACGGCCATTATCACCACTATAACGACCACTATCAACACCATAACCACCATTATCACCACTATATGGACCATTATCACCACTATAACGACCACTATCACCACTATAACAACCATTATCACCACTATAAGGACCATTATCACCACTATAACAACCATTATCACCACTATAACAACCATTATCACCACTATAAGGACCATTATCACCACTATAACAACCATTATCACCACTATAACGACCATTATCACCACTATAACGACCACTATCACCACTATAACAACCATTATCACCACTATAACAACTATTATCACCAATATAACAACCATTATCACCACTATAACAACTATTATCACCACTATATGGACCATTATGACAACTATAACCACCACTATCACCACTTCAACAACCATTATCGCCACTATAACGACCATTATCACCACTATAACGGCCATTATCACCACTATAGCGACCACTATCACCACTATAACAACCATTATCACCACTATAACAACTATTATCACCACTATAACGACCATTATCACCATTATAACGACCATTATCACCAGTAGAAGGACCATTATCAACGCTGTAATGACCATTATCACCACTATAACAACCATTATCGCCACTATAACAACCATTATCACCACTATAACAACCATTATCACCACTATATGGACCATTATGACAACTATAACCACCACTATCACCACTTTAACAACCATTATCGCCACTATAACGACCATATATCACCACTATAACGGCCATTATCACCACTATAGCGACCATTATCAACACTATAACCACCATTTTCAGCACTATATCAACCATTATCACCAGTAGAAGGACCATTATCAACGCTGTAGTGACCATTATCACCACTATAACGACCACTATCACCACTATAACAGCCATTATCACCACTATAACGACCATTATCACAACTATAACGACCAATATCACATCTATAACAACTATTATCACCACTATAACAACGATTATCACCACTATAACGACCATTATCACAACTATATCGACCATTATCACCACTATAACGACCATTATCACCACTATAACGGCCATTATCACCACTATAACAACCATTATCACCACTATAACAACCATTATCACCACTATATGGACCATTATGACAACTATAACCACCACTATCACCACTTTAACAACCATTATCGCCACTATAACGACCATTATCACCACTATAACGGCCATTATCACCACTATAGCGACCATTATCAACACTATAACAGCCATTATCACCACTATAACAACTATTATCACCACTATAACAACCATTATCACCACTATAACGACCACTATCACCACTATAACAACCATTATCACCACTATAACAACTATTATCACCACTATAAAAACCATTATCACCACTATTACGACCACTATCAACACTATAACCACCATTATCACCACTATAACAACCATTATCACCACTATATGGACCATTATCACCACTATAACAACCATTATCACCATTATAACGACCACTATCACCACTATAACAACCATTATCACCACTATAACAACCATTATCACCACTATATGGACCATTATCACCACTATAACGACCACTATCACCACTATAACGGCCATTATCACCACTATAGCGACCATTATCAACACTATAACCACCATTATCACCACTATAACAACTATTATCACCACTATAACAACCATTATCACCATTATAACAACCATTATCACCACTATATGGACCATTATCACCACTATAACAACCATTATCACCATTATAACGACCACTATCACCACTATAACAACCATTATCACCACTATAACAACTATTATCACCACTATAATAACCATTATCACCACTATAAGGACCATTATCACCACTATAACAACCATTATCACCACTATAACAACCATTATCACCACTATAACCACCATTTTCAGCACTATATCAACCATTATCACCAGTAGAAGGACCATTATCAACGCTGTAGTGACCATTATCACCACTATAACGACCACTATCACCACTATAACAGCCATTATCACCACTATAACGACCATTATCACAACTATAACGACCAATATCACCTCTATAACAACTATTATCACCACTATAACAACGATTATCACCACTATAACGACCATTATCACAACTATATCGACCATTATCACCACTATAACGACCATTATCACCACTATAACGGCCATTATCACCACTATAACAACCATTATCACCACTATAACAACCATTATCACCACTATATGGACCATTATGACAACTATAACCACCACTATCACCACTTTAACAACCATTATCGCCACTATAACGACCATTATCACCACTATAACGGCCATTATCACCACTATAGCGACCATTATCAACACTATAACAACCATTATCACCACTATAACAACTATTATCACCACTATAACAACCATTATCACCACTATAACGACCACTATCACCACTATAACAACCATTATCACCACTATAACAACTATTATCACCACTATAAAAACCATTATCACCACTATTACGACCACTATCAACACTATAACCACCATTATCACCACTATAACAACCATTATCACCACTATAACTACCATTATCGCCACTATAACAACCATTATCACCACTATAACAACCATTATCACCACTATATGGACCATTATGGCAACTATAACCACCACTATCACCACTTTAACAACCATTATCGCCACTATAACGACCATATATCACCACTATAACGGCCATTATCACCACTATAGCGACCATTATCAACACTATAACCACCATTTTCAGCACTATATCAACCATTATCACCAGTAGAAGGACCATTATCAACGCTGTAGTGACCATTATCACCACTATAACGACCATTATCACCTCTATAAGGACCATTATCACCACTATAACGACCATTATCACCACTATAAGGACCATTATCACCACTATAACAACCATTATCACCACTATAACAACCATTATCACCACTATAAGGACCATTATGACAACTATAACCACCACTATCACCACTTTAACAACCATTATCGCCACTATAACGACCATTATCACCACTATAACGGCCATTATCACCACTATAGCGACCATTATCAACACTATAACAGCCATTATCACCACTATAACAACTATTATCACCACTATAACAACCATTATCACCACTATAACGACCACTATCACCACTATAACAACCATTATCACCACTATAACAACTATTATCACCACTATAAAAACCATTATCACCACTATTACGACCACTATCAACACTATAACCACCATTATCACCACTATAACAACCATTATCACCACTATATGGACCATTATCACCACTATAACAACCATTATCACCATTATAACGACCACTATCACCACTATAACAACCATTATCACCACTATAACAACCATTATCACCACTATAACAACCATTATCACCACTATATGGACCATTATCACCACTATAACGACCACTATCACCACTATAACGGCCATTATCACCACTATAGCGACCATTATCAACACTATAACCACCATTATCACCACTATAACAACTATTATCACCACTATAACAACCATTATCACCATTATAACAACCATTATCACCACTATATGGACCATTATCACCACTATAACAACCATTATCACCATTATAACGACCACTATCACCACTATAACAACCATTATCACCACTATAACAACTATTATCACCACTATAATAACCATTATCACCACTATAAGGACCATTATCACCACTATAACAACCATTATCACCACTATAACAACCATTATCACCACTATAAGGACCATTATCACCACTATAACAACCATTATCACCACTATAACGACCACTATCACCACTATAACAACCATTATCACCACTATAACAACTATTATCACCACTATAACAACCATTATCACCATTATAACAACCATTATCACCACTATATGGACCATTATCACCACTATAACAACCATTATCACCATTATAACGACCACTATCACCACTATAACAACCATTATCACCACTATAACAACTATTATCACCACTATAATAACCATTATGACCACTATAACAACTATTATCACCACTATAACAACCATTATCACCACTATAACAACCATTATCACCACTATAACGACCACTATCACCACTATAACAACCATTATCACCACTATAACAACCATTATCACCACTATAACAACCATTACCACCACTATAAGGACCATTATCACCACTATAACAACCATTATCACCACTATAACGACCACTATCACCACTATAACAACCATTATCACCACTATAACAACTATTATCACCACTATAACAACCATTATCACCATTATAACAACCATTATCACCACTATAACGGCCATTATCACCACTATAGCGACCATTATCAGCACTATAACCACCATTATCACCACTATAAGGACCATTATCACCACTATAACAACCATTATCACCACCATAACAACCATTATCACCACTATAAGGACCATTATCACCACTATAACAACCATTATCACCACTATAACGACCACTATCACCACTATAACAACCATTATCACCACTATAACAACTATTATCACCACTATAACAACCATTATCACCATTATAACGACCATTATCACCACTATATCAACCACTATCACCACTATAACAACTATTATCACCACTATAACAACCATTATCACCACTATAAGGACCATTATCACCACTATAAGGACCATTATCACCACTATAAGGACCATTATCACCACTATAACAACCATTATCACCATTATAACGACCATTATCACCACTATAAAAACCATTATCACCACTATTACGACCACTATCAACACTATAACCACCATTATCACCACTATAACAACCATTATCACCACTATATGGACCATTATCACCACTATAACGACCACTATCACCACTATAACAACCATTATCACCACTATAACGGCCATTATCACCACTATAGCGACCTTTGTCAACACTATAACCACCATTATCACCACTATATCAACCATTATCACCAGTAGAAGGACCATTATCAACACTGTAATGACCATTATCACCACTATAACGACCACTATCACCACTATAACCACCATTATCACCACTATAACAACCATTATCACCACTATATGGACCATTATCACCACTATTACGACCACTATCATCACTATAACAACCACTATCACCACTATAACAACTATTATCACCACTATAACAACCATTATCACCACTATAAGGACCATTATCACCACTATAAGGACCATTATCACCACTATAAGGACCATTATCACCACTATAACAACCATTATCACCATTATAACGACCATTATCACCACTATATCAACCATTATCACCAGTAGAAGGACCATTATCAACGCTGTAATGACCATTATCACCACTATAACAACCATTATCACCACTATAACAACCATTATCACCTCTATAAGGACCGTTATCACCACTATAACAACCATTATCACCACTATAACGACCACTGTCACCACTATAACAACCATTATCACCACTATAACAACTATTATCACCACTATAAAAACCATTATCACCACTATTACGACCACTATCAACACTATAACCACCATTATCACCACTATAACAACCATTATCACCACTATAACGACCACTATCACCACTATAACAACCATTATCACCACTATAACAACTATTATCACCACTATAAAAACCATTATCACCACTATTACGACCACTATCAACACTATAACCACCATTATCACCACTATAACAACCATTATCACCACTATAACTACCATTATCGCCACTATAACAACCATTATCACCACTATAACAACCATTATCACCACTATATGGACCATTATGACAACTATAACCACCACTATCACCACTTTAACAACCATTATCGCCACTATAACGACCATATATCACCACTATAACGGCCATTATCACCACTATAGCGACCATTATCAACACTATAACCACCATTTTCAGCACTATATCAACCATTATCACCAGTAGAAGGACCATTATCAACGCTGTAGTGACCATTATCACCACTATAACGACCATTATCACCACTATAACGACCATTATCACCACTATAAGGACCATTATCACCACTATAACAACCATTATCACCACTATAACAACCATTATCACCACTATATGGACCATTATGACAACTATAACCACCACTATCACCACTTTAACAACCATTATCGCCACTATAACGACCATTATCACCACTATAACGGCCATTATCACCACTATAGCGACCATTATCAACACTATAACAGCCATTATCACCACTATAACAACTATTATCACCACTATAACAACCATTATCACCACTATAACGACCACTATCACCACTATAACAACCATTATCACCACTATAACAACTATTATCACCACTATAAAAACCATTATCACCACTATTACGACCACTATCAACACTACAACCACCATTATCACCACTATAACAACCATTATCACCACTATATGGACCATTATCACCACTATAACAACCATTATCACCATTATAACGACCACTATCACCACTATAACAACCATTATCACCACTATAACAACCATTATCACCACTATAACAACCATTATCACCACTATATGGACCATTATCACCACTATAACGACCACTATCACCACTATAACGGCCATTATCACCACTATAGCGACCATTATCAACACTATAACCACCATTATCACCACTATAACAACTATTATCACCACTATAACAACCATTATCACCATTATAACAACCATTATCACCACTATATGGACCATTATCACCACTATATGGACCATTATCACCACTATAACAACCATTATCACCATTATAACGACCACTATCACCACTATAACAACCATTATCACCACTATAACAACTATTATCACCACTATAATAACCATTATCACCACTATAAGGACCATTATCACCACTATAACAACCATTATCACCACTATAACAACCATTATCACCACTATAAGGACCATTATCACCACTATAACAACCATTATCACCACTATAACGACCACTATCATCACTATAACAACCATTATCACCACTATAACAACTATTATCACCACTATAACAACCATTATCACCATTATAACAACCATTATCACCACTATATGGACCATTATCACCACTATAACAACCATTATCACCATTATAACGACCACTATCACCACTATAACAACCATTATCACCACTATAACAACTATTATCACCACTATAATAACCATTATGACCACTATAACAACTATTATCACCACTATAACAACCATTATCACCACTATAACAACCATTATCACCACTATAACGACCACTATCACCACTATAACAACCATTATCACCACTATAACAACCATTATCACCACTATAACAACCATTACCACCACTATAAGGACCATTATCACCACTATAACAACCATTATCACCACTATAACGACCACTATCACCACTATAACAACCATTATCACCACTATAACAACTATTATCACCACTATAACAACCATTATCACCATTATAACAACCATTATCACCACTATAACGGCCATTATCACCACTATAGCGACCATTATCAGCACTATAACCACCATTATCACCACTATAAGGACCATTATCACCACTATAACAACCATTATCACCACCATAACAACCATTATCACCACTATAAGGACCATTATCACCACTATAACAACCATTATCACCACTATAACGACCACTATCACCACTATAACAACCATTATCACCACTATAACAACTATTATCACCACTATAACAACCATTATCACCATTATAACGACCATTATCACCACTATATCAACCATTATCACCAGTAGAAGGACCATTATCAACGCTGTAATGACCATTATCACCACTATAACAACCATTATCACCACAATAACGGCCATTATCACCACTATAGCGACCTTTGTCAACACTATAACCACCATTATCACCACTATATCAACCATTATCACCAGTAGAAGGACCATTATCAACACTGTAATGACCATTATCACCACTATAACGACCACTATCACCACTATAACCACCATTATCACCACTATAACAACCATTATCACCACTATATGGACCATTATCACCACTATAACGACCACTATCATCACCACTATAACGACCACTATCATCACTATAACAACCACTATCACCACTATAACAACTATTATCACCACTATAACAACCATTATCACCACTATAAGGACCATTATCACCACTATAACAACCATTATCACCATTATAACGACCACTATCACCACTATAACAACCATTATCACCACTATGTGGACCATTATGACAACTATAACCACCACTATCACCACTTTAACAACCATTATCGCCACTATAACGACCATTATCACCACTATAGCGACCATTATCATCACTATAACAACCATTATCACCACTATAACAACTATTATCACCACTATAACAACCATTATCACCACTATAACGACCACTATCAACACCATAACCACCATTATCACCACTATATGGACCATCATCACCACTATAACGACCACTATCACCACTATAACAACCATTATCACCACTATAAGGACCATTATCACCACTATAACAGCCATTATCACCACTATAACAACTATTATCACCACTATAACAACCATTATCACCACTATAACAACCATTATCACCACTATAACGACCACTATCATCACTATAACAACCATTATCACCACTATAACAACTATTATCACCACTATAACAACCATTATCACCATTATAACAACCATTATCACCACTATATGGACCATTATCACCACTATAACAACCATTATCACCATTATAACGACCACTATCACCACTATAACAACCATTATCACCACTATAACAACTATTATCACCACTATAATAACCATTATGACCACTATAACAACTATTATCACCACTATAACAACCATTATCACCACTATAACAACCATTATCACCACTATAACGACCACTATCACCACTATAACAACCATTATCACCACTATAACAACCATTATCACCACTATAACAACCATTACCACCACTATAAGGACCATTATCACCACTATAACAACCATTATCACCACTATAACGACCACTATCACCACTATAACAACCATTATCACCACTATAACAACTATTATCACCACTATAACAACCATTATCACCATTATAACAACCATTATCACCACTATAACGGCCATTATCACCACTATAGCGACCATTATCAGCACTATAACCACCATTATCACCACTATAAGGACCATTATCACCACTATAACAACCATTATCACCACCATAACAACCATTATCACCACTATAAGGACCATTATCACCACTATAACAACCATTATCACCACTATAACGACCATTATCACCACTATAACGGCCATTATCACCACTATAACAACCATTATCACCACTATAACAACCATTATCACCACTATATGGACCATTATGACAACTATAACCACCACTATCACCACTTTAACAACCATTATCGCCACTATAACGACCATTATCACCACTATAACGGCCATTATCACCACTATAGCGACCATTATCAACACTATAACAGCCATTATCACCACTATAACAACTATTATCACCACTATAACAACCATTATCACCACTATAACGACCACTATCACCACTATAACAACCATTATCACCACTATAACAACTATTATCACCACTATAAAAACCATTATCACCACTATTACGACCACTATCAACACTATAACCACCATTATCACCACTATAACAACCATTATCACCACTATATGGACCATTATCACCACTATAACAACCATTATCACCATTATAACGACCACTATCACCACTATAACAACCATTATCACCACTATAACAACCATTATCACCACTATATGGACCATTATCACCACTATAACGACCACTATCACCACTATAACGGCCATTATCACCACTATAGCGACCATTATCAACACTATAACCACCATTATCACCACTATAACAACTATTATCACCACTATAACAACCATTATCACCATTATAACAACCATTATCACCACTATATGGACCATTATCACCACTATAACAACCATTATCACCATTATAACGACCACTATCACCACTATAACAACCATTATCACCACTATAACAACTATTATCACCACTATAATAACCATTATCACCACTATAAGGACCATTATCACCACTATAACAACCATTATCACCACTATAACAACCATTATCACCACTATAACCACCATTTTCAGCACTATATCAACCATTATCACCAGTAGAAGGACCATTATCAACGCTGTAGTGACCATTATCACCACTATAACGACCACTATCACCACTATAACAGCCATTATCACCACTATAACGACCATTATCACAACTATAACGACCAATATCACCTCTATAACAACTATTATCACCACTATAACAACGATTATCACCACTATAACGACCATTATCACAACTATATCGACCATTATCACCACTATAACGACCATTATCACCACTATAACGGCCATTATCACCACTATAACAACCATTATCACCACTATAACAACCATTATCACCACTATATGGACCATTATGACAACTATAACCACCACTATCACCACTTTAACAACCATTATCGCCACTATAACGACCATTATCACCACTATAACGGCCATTATCACCACTATAGCGACCATTATCAACACTATAACAACCATTATCACCACTATAACAACTATTATCACCACTATAACAACCATTATCACCACTATAACGACCACTATCACCACTATAACAACCATTATCACCACTATAACAACTATTATCACCACTATAAAAACCATTATCACCACTATTACGACCACTATCAACACTATAACCACCATTATCACCACTATAACAACCATTATCACCACTATAACTACCATTATCGCCACTATAACAACCATTATCACCACTATAACAACCATTATCACCACTATATGGACCATTATGGCAACTATAACCACCACTATCACCACTTTAACAACCATTATCGCCACTATAACGACCATATATCACCACTATAACGGCCATTATCACCACTATAGCGACCATTATCAACACTATAACCACCATTTTCAGCACTATATCAACCATTATCACCAGTAGAAGGACCATTATCAACGCTGTAGTGACCATTATCACCACTATAACGACCATTATCACCTCTATAAGGACCATTATCACCACTATAACGACCATTATCACCACTATAAGGACCATTATCACCACTATAACAACCATTATCACCACTATAACAACCATTATCACCACTATAAGGACCATTATGACAACTATAACCACCACTATCACCACTTTAACAACCATTATCGCCACTATAACGACCATTATCACCACTATAACGGCCATTATCACCACTATAGCGACCATTATCAACACTATAACAGCCATTATCACCACTATAACAACTATTATCACCACTATAACAACCATTATCACCACTATAACGACCACTATCACCACTATAACAACCATTATCACCACTATAACAACTATTATCACCACTATAAAAACCATTATCACCACTATTACGACCACTATCAACACTATAACCACCATTATCACCACTATAACAACCATTATCACCACTATATGGACCATTATCACCACTATAACAACCATTATCACCATTATAACGACCACTATCACCACTATAACAACCATTATCACCACTATAACAACCATTATCACCACTATAACAACCATTATCACCACTATATGGACCATTATCACCACTATAACGACCACTATCACCACTATAACGGCCATTATCACCACTATAGCGACCATTATCAACACTATAACCACCATTATCACCACTATAACAACTATTATCACCACTATAACAACCATTATCACCATTATAACAACCATTATCACCACTATATGGACCATTATCACCACTATAACAACCATTATCACCATTATAACGACCACTATCACCACTATAACAACCATTATCACCACTATAACAACTATTATCACCACTATAATAACCATTATCACCACTATAAGGACCATTATCACCACTATAACAACCATTATCACCACTATAACAACCATTATCACCACTATAAGGACCATTATCACCACTATAACAACCATTATCACCACTATAACGACCACTATCACCACTATAACAACCATTATCACCACTATAACAACTATTATCACCACTATAACAACCATTATCACCATTATAACAACCATTATCACCACTATATGGACCATTATCACCACTATAACAACCATTATCACCATTATAACGACCACTATCACCACTATAACAACCATTATCACCACTATAACAACTATTATCACCACTATAATAACCATTATGACCACTATAACAACTATTATCACCACTATAACAACCATTATCACCACTATAACAACCATTATCACCACTATAACGACCACTATCACCACTATAACAACCATTATCACCACTATAACAACCATTATCACCACTATAACAACCATTACCACCACTATAAGGACCATTATCACCACTATAACAACCATTATCACCACTATAACGACCACTATCACCACTATAACAACCATTATCACCACTATAACAACTATTATCACCACTATAACAACCATTATCACCATTATAACAACCATTATCACCACTATAACGGCCATTATCACCACTATAGCGACCATTATCAGCACTATAACCACCATTATCACCACTATAAGGACCATTATCACCACTATAACAACCATTATCACCACCATAACAACCATTATCACCACTATAAGGACCATTATCACCACTATAACAACCATTATCACCACTATAACGACCACTATCACCACTATAACAACCATTATCACCACTATAACAACTATTATCACCACTATAACAACCATTATCACCATTATAACGACCATTATCACCACTATATCAACCACTATCACCACTATAACAACTATTATCACCACTATAACAACCATTATCACCACTATAAGGACCATTATCACCACTATAAGGACCATTATCACCACTATAAGGACCATTATCACCACTATAACAACCATTATCACCATTATAACGACCATTATCACCACTATAAAAACCATTATCACCACTATTACGACCACTATCAACACTATAACCACCATTATCACCACTATAACAACCATTATCACCACTATATGGACCATTATCACCACTATAACGACCACTATCACCACTATAACAACCATTATCACCACTATAACGGCCATTATCACCACTATAGCGACCTTTGTCAACACTATAACCACCATTATCACCACTATATCAACCATTATCACCAGTAGAAGGACCATTATCAACACTGTAATGACCATTATCACCACTATAACGACCACTATCACCACTATAACCACCATTATCACCACTATAACAACCATTATCACCACTATATGGACCATTATCACCACTATTACGACCACTATCATCACTATAACAACCACTATCACCACTATAACAACTATTATCACCACTATAACAACCATTATCACCACTATAAGGACCATTATCACCACTATAAGGACCATTATCACCACTATAAGGACCATTATCACCACTATAACAACCATTATCACCATTATAACGACCATTATCACCACTATATCAACCATTATCACCAGTAGAAGGACCATTATCAACGCTGTAATGACCATTATCACCACTATAACAACCATTATCACCACTATAACAACCATTATCACCTCTATAAGGACCGTTATCACCACTATAACAACCATTATCACCACTATAACGACCACTGTCACCACTATAACAACCATTATCACCACTATAACAACTATTATCACCACTATAAAAACCATTATCACCACTATTACGACCACTATCAACACTATAACCACCATTATCACCACTATAACAACCATTATCACCACTATAACGACCACTATCACCACTATAACAACCATTATCACCACTATAACAACTATTATCACCACTATAAAAACCATTATCACCACTATTACGACCACTATCAACACTATAACCACCATTATCACCACTATAACAACCATTATCACCACTATAACTACCATTATCGCCACTATAACAACCATTATCACCACTATAACAACCATTATCACCACTATATGGACCATTATGACAACTATAACCACCACTATCACCACTTTAACAACCATTATCGCCACTATAACGACCATATATCACCACTATAACGGCCATTATCACCACTATAGCGACCATTATCAACACTATAACCACCATTTTCAGCACTATATCAACCATTATCACCAGTAGAAGGACCATTATCAACGCTGTAGTGACCATTATCACCACTATAACGACCATTATCACCACTATAACGACCATTATCACCACTATAAGGACCATTATCACCACTATAACAACCATTATCACCACTATAACAACCATTATCACCACTATATGGACCATTATGACAACTATAACCACCACTATCACCACTTTAACAACCATTATCGCCACTATAACGACCATTATCACCACTATAACGGCCATTATCACCACTATAGCGACCATTATCAACACTATAACAGCCATTATCACCACTATAACAACTATTATCACCACTATAACAACCATTATCACCACTATAACGACCACTATCACCACTATAACAACCATTATCACCACTATAACAACTATTATCACCACTATAAAAACCATTATCACCACTATTACGACCACTATCAACACTACAACCACCATTATCACCACTATAACAACCATTATCACCACTATATGGACCATTATCACCACTATAACAACCATTATCACCATTATAACGACCACTATCACCACTATAACAACCATTATCACCACTATAACAACCATTATCACCACTATAACAACCATTATCACCACTATATGGACCATTATCACCACTATAACGACCACTATCACCACTATAACGGCCATTATCACCACTATAGCGACCATTATCAACACTATAACCACCATTATCACCACTATAACAACTATTATCACCACTATAACAACCATTATCACCATTATAACAACCATTATCACCACTATATGGACCATTATCACCACTATATGGACCATTATCACCACTATAACAACCATTATCACCATTATAACGACCACTATCACCACTATAACAACCATTATCACCACTATAACAACTATTATCACCACTATAATAACCATTATCACCACTATAAGGACCATTATCACCACTATAACAACCATTATCACCACTATAACAACCATTATCACCACTATAAGGACCATTATCACCACTATAACAACCATTATCACCACTATAACGACCACTATCATCACTATAACAACCATTATCACCACTATAACAACTATTATCACCACTATAACAACCATTATCACCATTATAACAACCATTATCACCACTATATGGACCATTATCACCACTATAACAACCATTATCACCATTATAACGACCACTATCACCACTATAACAACCATTATCACCACTATAACAACTATTATCACCACTATAATAACCATTATGACCACTATAACAACTATTATCACCACTATAACAACCATTATCACCACTATAACAACCATTATCACCACTATAACGACCACTATCACCACTATAACAACCATTATCACCACTATAACAACCATTATCACCACTATAACAACCATTACCACCACTATAAGGACCATTATCACCACTATAACAACCATTATCACCACTATAACGACCACTATCACCACTATAACAACCATTATCACCACTATAACAACTATTATCACCACTATAACAACCATTATCACCATTATAACAACCATTATCACCACTATAACGGCCATTATCACCACTATAGCGACCATTATCAGCACTATAACCACCATTATCACCACTATAAGGACCATTATCACCACTATAACAACCATTATCACCACCATAACAACCATTATCACCACTATAAGGACCATTATCACCACTATAACAACCATTATCACCACTATAACGACCACTATCACCACTATAACAACCATTATCACCACTATAACAACTATTATCACCACTATAACAACCATTATCACCATTATAACGACCATTATCACCACTATATCAACCATTATCACCAGTAGAAGGACCATTATCAACGCTGTAATGACCATTATCACCACTATAACAACCATTATCACCACAATAACGGCCATTATCACCACTATAGCGACCTTTGTCAACACTATAACCACCATTATCACCACTATATCAACCATTATCACCAGTAGAAGGACCATTATCAACACTGTAATGACCATTATCACCACTATAACGACCACTATCACCACTATAACCACCATTATCACCACTATAACAACCATTATCACCACTATATGGACCATTATCACCACTATAACGACCACTATCATCACCACTATAACGACCACTATCATCACTATAACAACCACTATCACCACTATAACAACTATTATCACCACTATAACAACCATTATCACCACTATAAGGACCATTATCACCACTATAACAACCATTATCACCATTATAACGACCACTATCACCACTATAACAACCATTATCACCACTATGTGGACCATTATGACAACTATAACCACCACTATCACCACTTTAACAACCATTATCGCCACTATAACGACCATTATCACCACTATAGCGACCATTATCATCACTATAACAACCATTATCACCACTATAACAACTATTATCACCACTATAACAACCATTATCACCACTATAACGACCACTATCAACACCATAACCACCATTATCACCACTATATGGACCATCATCACCACTATAACGACCACTATCACCACTATAACAACCATTATCACCACTATAAGGACCATTATCACCACTATAACAGCCATTATCACCACTATAACAACTATTATCACCACTATAACAACCATTATCACCACTATAACAACCATTATCACCACTATAACGACCACTATCATCACTATAACAACCATTATCACCACTATAACAACTATTATCACCACTATAACAACCATTATCACCATTATAACAACCATTATCACCACTATATGGACCATTATCACCACTATAACAACCATTATCACCATTATAACGACCACTATCACCACTATAACAACCATTATCACCACTATAACAACTATTATCACCACTATAATAACCATTATGACCACTATAACAACTATTATCACCACTATAACAACCATTATCACCACTATAACAACCATTATCACCACTATAACGACCACTATCACCACTATAACAACCATTATCACCACTATAACAACCATTATCACCACTATAACAACCATTACCACCACTATAAGGACCATTATCACCACTATAACAACCATTATCACCACTATAACGACCACTATCACCACTATAACAACCATTATCACCACTATAACAACTATTATCACCACTATAACAACCATTATCACCATTATAACAACCATTATCACCACTATAACGGCCATTATCACCACTATAGCGACCATTATCAGCACTATAACCACCATTATCACCACTATAAGGACCATTATCACCACTATAACAACCATTATCACCACCATAACAACCATTATCACCACTATAAGGACCATTATCACCACTATAACAACCATTATCACCACTATAACGACCACTATCACCACTATAACAACCATTATCACCACTATAACAACTATTATCACCACTATAACAACCATTATCACCATTATAACGACCATTATCACCACTATATCAACCATTATCACCAGTAGAAGGACCATTATCAACGCTGTAATGACCATTATCACCACTATAACAACCATTATCACCACAATAACGGCCATTATCACCACTATAGCGACCTTTGTCAACACTATAACCACCATTATCACCACTATATCAACCATTATCACCAGTAGAAGGACCATTATCAACACTGTAATGACCATTATCACCACTATAACGACCACTATCACCACTATAACCACCATTATCACCACTATAACAACCATTATCACCACTATATGGACCATTATCACCACTATAACGACCACTATCATCACTATAACAACCACTATCACCACTATAACAACTATTATCACCACTATAACAACCATTATCACCACTATAAGGACCATTATCACCACTATAACAACCATTATCACCATTATAACGACCACTATCACCACTATAACAACCATTATCACCACTATGTGGACCATTATGACAACTATAACCACCACTATCACCACTTTAACAACCATTATCGCCACTATAACGACCATTATCACCACTATAGCGACCATTATCATCACTATAACAACCATTATCACCACTATAACAACTATTATCACCACTATAACAACCATTATCACCACTATAACGACCACTATCAACACCATAACCACCATTATCACCACTATATGGACCATCATCACCACTATAACGACCACTATCACCACTATAACAACCATTATCACCACTATAAGGACCATTATCACCACTATAACAACCATTATCACCATTATAACGACCATTATCACCACTATATCAACCATTATCACCAGTAGAAGGACCATTATCAACGCTGTAATGACCATTATCACCACTATAACAACCTTTATCACCACTATAACAACCATTATCACCTCTATAAGGACCATTATCACCACTATAACAACCATTATCACCACTATAACGACCACTGTCACCACTATAACAACCATTATCACCACTATAACAACTATTATCACCACTATAAAAACCATTATCACCACTATTACGACCACTATCAACACTATAACCACCATTATCACCACTATAACAACCATTATCACCACTATATGGACCATTATCACCACTATAACGACCACTATCACCACTATAACAACCATTATCGCCACTATAAGGACCATTATCACCACTATAACAACCATTATCACCACTATAACGACCATTATCACCATTATAACGACCATTACCACCACTATATCAACCATTATCACCAGTAGAAGGACCATTATCACCTCTATAACAACCATTATCGCCACTATAACAACCATTATCACCACTATAACAACCATTATCACCACTATAACGACCATTATCACCATTATAACGACCATTATCACCAGTAGAAGGACCATTATCAACGCTGTAATGACCATTATCACCACTATAACAACTATTATCACCACTATAAAAACCATTATCACCACTATTACGACCACTATCAACACTATAACCACCATTATCACCACTATAACAACCATTATCACCACTATATGGACCATTATCACCACTATAACGACCACTATCACCACTATAACGGCCATTATCACCACTATAGCGACCATTATCAGCACTATAACCACCATTATCACCACTATAACGACCACTATCAACACTGTGACGATGTCGCGTCACGTCGGCAACGTGCTCCGTCGCGTGCCGACGACCGCGCATCGTCAGCCGCGCACCGCGGTGGGGGACCCCCCACCGAGACCACCCGCGAGACCGTGACCTACTTAGATACCGATCGATCGCGTGATCGATGGAGTTGGCCCGGGGCGTCGGCCCCGAAAGGATCTCTCCGGAGATCCGCTCCCAGGCGTAAAGGTCTTCCTGGCTTGAAGGGTACCCTGAGCTAGGTGGACTGGAGGCCAGTCTCAGGAGGAAGGGTAACACTTCTTCTGAGACCAGCCGAGCCAACGGTCAGCCAGCAAACCGACTCGACAGGGTAACACGGAGGGTCGGTAAGCTGGAGACAGTCGCCACAAGGAGGGGGTAGCACCTCCGCGCGGTGACTGTCCGAACGTGGAGGAACGAGCCAGCTCCCTCGAAGGCTAGCCTAGCCACAGGTCAGCCGGCGAGTCGACTTAACGGGGGAGCCCGGAGAGTTGGCGAGTCGGAGGCAGTAGCCGCGCTGGGAGGGTAGCACCACGGCGCGGTGTCTGTCCGAACGTGGAGGCGCCTGTAAGACCCCACTGGGGCAATCTCGGAACACTCTCGGAACAACCAGGTTCCAGTTTAATAAGAGCAAGGCAAGGCCAGAACTGGCCATTTACCCGGTGTACTTTGATATCCCTTCTCCTCCTCCTCCTCTTGCGACCGTAGTTTAAGACCCGCGAACGCGCCTCCGCGTAACCCGCGAAACGCGCCTCCGCATCCGACCGCGCCGACCGACACGCGAGTACGTCCCGCGACGAACCGCGTCCGACCGTAAACCGCGAGCACGCCTCCGCGTAACCCGCGAAACGCGCCTCCGCGTCCGAAACTCCCGACCGAATACGGACATCCCGTGATGTCCCCCGTACCGCACCCCGTCCGCCGTTAGCATGTAAGGTATAGTCCATAAGATATAGGAAGTAAGATAGATTGTATGGTAGATAGGCAAGCGTAGTTTATAAGATAGTATGTAAGCTAGGTAGGATAGCACGTAAGATTCGCGCCGCCGTCACACTTTTGTAATACCGCTTATTATATTGTAGAAACCCAACATCGAGCCGCCGCCGAAGTCAACCGCCCCGGTGGGCGCCTCCGCGGCACCGTCCACCTCCGCCGCCAGTTCGCAATAAAGCATAGTTAAAGGCGTACATCTTGCGTTTTCTGTTTCTACCCTGCGACCAGTCCCCTTCCCCACCGCGATCGGCTCCCTCGCGAAAACCCTGGCTCGCTGAAGCGTCCAGCACCAGGGGGCCCGCGAGTCGCGACTCCACCGCGTTGCCTAGCAACGCGGTGCGACGAAGACCGACTCCGTTACATGGCGCCCGAACAGGGACCGGTGGAAGGGGACTGAGACAGTGACGGCGGCGAATTTAGCTTTAAGTACGCGTGCGAGAGCGGAGGAACGAGAAGAAGAGGACGAACCACCGAACCGAGAGCAACGAGACCGAAGCGATGGCACATCGACCCAGGAGGGAGAGCATCGACGCTCCACGAGGCGCCAAGGGGAAACGGCCAGGGACCCCGGTTCCCCGAGAACCCCTTGGCCCAGCAGCATCGCCGACCACCAGTACTCCACCAGGCGGTGGAGTAAGCCGGCGAGCCAGTCAGGGACACCGCCTTGACTGGCCAGAAGACAGCAGAGGGTTCTGCCTTTCAGCCAACTCCGAGCTGACCAGAGACCAGGACCCGTTCCAGAGCGAGGCGTTATGCCCGCTGGTCACCGTAGCAGGAGCAACTCCACCCGTCAACAGCAGCCAGCGGTCATTCCTGTGGCCGCCCCGGACCGAACCAGACCGACCGGAGGAGAACGACACCAGCCAGGGGCACGAACGAACACGAAAGTTCACGTGGCCCCCACCATCCCGGCCCGGGTATTCGGCGGAGCCGCCGCTAGTTGGCGACGCCGAGCCCAGGAGTATAAGGACAGGAGACTCCCACACCGAAGGAGTCTTGACTCGGTGGCAACCGAAGAGTACACATCGTGGAGAAGCAACCAGACCTGTGAAGAAGATGCCAGGAATAGCTTGGGTTTACCGGCTCCGTAAACCAGAAGTCCTCCGCGAATTGGAGCGACTCCAGCTACCGACCGACGGCACGTGGGTACAGCTACGGCAAAGGCTGGCCACCTACGTGCGCAACCATCCAGGAGAGTTTCCGGACCGACCAGCCGACGAACCCGGGTACAAGGAGGAAGTCGACCGCACCCGTGATTACGAGGAATTCCATGCCGAAATCGCCAGGATGTGGCCGACCAATGTCCAGGCCACGCAGGTCGGGGTAGGCAACACCTCCACCCCGACACACGCCGAGGAAGGACCGTCACCAGCCATTCCGCCCGAGCCCGCGAATCCAACTGGGCAACTAGGACCGTCGACAAGCCAGGCGCCTCCACCTGCGCCGACCTCCGCCGCGCCAGCTCCTTACGATCCAATCAGGTTCATGGAAATGGTGCGGAGGTGGAATTGTCAATTCGACGGGCGAGACGCTCAAGCCTTTCTCGAGCGTTTGGAAGAGCTGCAGGAATCATACCAGCTGACCGGCGACCAGATGTTAAGAGGATTTCCCGAACTCCTACGAGGCGATGCCCAGCTCTGGTATCGCAACGTGTCCCGAAAGGTTAACACTTGGGACGAACTCCGTAACCGACTCCGAAATTTCTTCCTGCCAGCTGCCGAGAGAACCCGCCTGGATTTGCAGATCGCAAATCGCCGTCAAGCACCGGATGAGCCCGTGCGCTCATATATCACCGCTATTACCACCTTGATGCGTCGACGTGGAGGCTACACCGAGGAGGAAGAGCTCGACGTAATCTACAGCAACTTGACGGAAGATCTGCGACTTTACCTACGAAGAACCGGACTCAGGGACGTAGACGACCTGATCGCCCAGGCAGACGCGGTGACCGCACTTCTGGCCACCAGGAACGCACGGATCGCCAGAAAGGAGGAGTCAACGACGCGGAGTAGCCGACCGCCCGAAACATCAGGGGCGCACGTCGCCAGCGATTACCACCGGGACACCCACTGCTGGCGATGCGGGCAAAGAGGACATAATCGACAGCAATGTCGAAACGAGTACCTCCGCTTTTGCGCCCGTTGCGGAAGAGAAGGTACTCTCAGCCGCGACTGCCCTTGCGACAAGCCGGGAAACGCCAACCGGGCCGGGGAGACCCGGCCCCGAAGATAAAACAGCAGGAGAAATCCGCTATCTCCATGGCCCGTCGCAGTCAACCGACGCGATCGGAAAAAACCAGTCGACCGAAACCAGATCGCCGATCTCAACCAGAACCGACCAGAAGAACCGAACGATCAGGAGAAGATCAGCGAACCACACCGAAGATGATCGAACACCGAGAAACCGTCCGTCCAGTACCGGTCAGCGACAATCAGCCAGTACCGTCCAGCAACCGACCAGAACCCGCCGACCGAATTGACCAGAAGGACCGATTGGTATTGGACGTCCAGATCGGAGGAAAAACCGTGTCCGCATTACTGGACACAGGAGCAGTTTCCTCCTACATCGATCAACACACAGCGCAGATTTGCCGTGAAGCCGGGTGGCGGAGGCGCCGCCACAATTTGGTGACCGCACTGGCAAACGGGGAACATATAGCTACGAAAAATAGCTATCAAGGAGAAGTTCTCGTCCAGGGCGCACGTCAAGACCACCGCTTCTACGAAATGCCGAATCTCGCATACAGCATGGTGCTGGGGATGGACATCCTCCGCAAATTGCAACTCCAAATTTGGTTGACAGGTCAACCCATCACCGACTGCAGAAGAAAGCCCGAACCATCTACGACGCAAGAAAACCGCACCATCGCAGCAACCAGCGGACTGATTGAGGCGTCAGCCCAACAGCTACAGCAGCTGGACCGGATCATCGCCCAGGAGAAGAGGAGGTTCGAGGAGGTCAAAGGGCCTACCCCTTTGATCGAACACGAAATCCGGCTGGAAGACCCGACGCCGATTAAGCAACGCTATCGGCCCCGTAACCCCACCATGCAGCGCCTGCTCGACACCGAAGTACAGAAGATGCTCGACGAAGGGGTAATACAACCGTCCAGCAGCCCTTGGAGCTCTCCAATAGTGATGGCGAAGAAGAAAAGCGGCGAATATCGGTTTTGCGTAGATTTCCGTCGACTAAATGATGTAACGCGAAAAGATGCGTATCCGTTACCGCAGGTCAACGCGACGTTAGATAAGTTACGCGGAGCGAAATATTTGTCTACAATAGATTTAAAGAATGGATATTGGCAGGTACCTTTAACTCCCGAAAGCCGACCTTTGACCGCCTTTACCGTTCCTGGCCGTGGGCTCATGGAGTTCACGGTAATGCCTTTCGGACTTCACTCCGCACCCTCCACCTTCCAGAGACTCCTAGACCGAGTAATCACTCCGGAAATGGCGCCTCACGCGTTCGCCTACCTAGACGACATTGTAGTAGTCACCTCCACCTTTGACGATCACCTCCGCGTGTTAACCGAGGTTTTTCGCCGTCTACGCAGCGCGAAATTGCGACCGAATTGGGAGAAATGTCAATTCGCGAGAACAAGTCTAAAATATCTCGGACATTTAGTTGACCAGCGCGGCCTCCGAACCGATCCTGAAAAAGTAGCTGCAGTCGCCGAGTTACCTCCACCTACCAATATAAAAGAACTTCGCCGATTCCTCGGGTTACTATCCTGGTACCGCCGTTTCCTCCGCGATATTTCCCAAACCGCCGCCCCACTGACTCAACTCCTCAAGAAGAAAGTTAATTGGTCGTGGGAAGAGCCTCAACAGCGAGCCTTCGAGGAGCTACGCCGAAGACTTACGGAGGCGCCTGTTCTAGCAGTACCGAACTGGGATCTCACCTTCGTCCTTCAAACCGACGCCAGCATGGACGGCTTGGGAGCCGTTCTCACCCAGGAAGACGAAGATGGGGAACGGGTTATCGCCTACGCAAGCCGGACACTCACTCAGGCGGAACGCAATTATTCAACGACCGAGTTGGAGTGTCTAGCTGTCCGGTGGGGCATCTGGAAGATGCGCCATTACCTCGAGGGAAACCACTTCGTCGTTTTGACCGACCATCAGTCTCTGAAGTGGCTCGAGAAGATTGACAACCCTTCCGGTAGACTCGCCCGATGGGCCCTAGAACTCGGACAATGGGACTTCGAGATACGCTACCGAAAAGGACCGGACAACACCGTCGCAGATGCACTTTCCCGCCAACCGCGTGCCACGTGCGAAATGCGAGGACCATTCAGATGCTCGTGGTACAACAACTATCTTCAAGGAACAGCGCAACATCCCGAACAATATCCCGACTACCGGATTGAAGACGGACGCCTGTACCGACACATTCTACACACGCTCGATTTCAACGAGCAGGATTCGAACGAGCAGTGGAAGCTGTGCGTGCCGAAAGAAGATAGAGCGCGGGTCCTCCAGGAGGCGCACGATGACCCAACGGCAGGACACTTAGGAATCGCTAAAACGCTCGCACGGATAGCCCGCGTATACTATTGGCCAGGAATGCTACGAGAAGCCACGAAATACGTTCGAGAATGTCGCAGCTGCCAAAAATTCAAGTCACAGCAGCAGACTCTTCCAGGAGCAATGCAGCCGACCAGTGTCCAGCAACCGTGGGAGATGGTTTCTGCCGATCTTGTAGGACCACTTCCACGATCGACCAACGGGAACACCACGCTGCTCGTCTTTCAAGATCGATTCACGAAATGGATCGAACTCCGCCCGTTGAAGAAAGCCACGGCGAGCGCCATTGTGAAGGCCCTTAATGAATTGGTCATCCTGCGACACGGATGCCCACGAGTCATCGTTACGGACAACGGCCGGCAATTTATCAGCCAGGATTTCACCCGCGCACTCAAGGAGAGTGCGATCCAGCACCGCCGTACACCGCCGTACACACCGCAGTGTAACCCAGTAGAACGGGCCAATCGTGTTATAAAAACCATGATTGGTCAGTTCGTCGGCCGGACACAACGAGGATGGGACCAGCGATTACCAGAACTCGCCTTCGCTTACAACACCGCTCGTCACGAAGCCACGGGGCACACTCCAGCTTTTCTGAACACGGGGAGAGAGTTTATCCCCCCAGGTACCCTCCACCAGGAAAACCGCCGACCAGCCACAGGTTCATGGGAGAGACGACTCGCCCAATTAAAGGACGCTTACGAACTGGCAAGAGTTCGATTAGCACAGGAGTTCCAGCGACAACAAAAATACTACAATCTCCGACGCCGCGACTGGCAACCGCAGATCGGGGAGCAAGTATGGAAGCGGACGCACGTGCTCTCCAACAAGGCGGAGGCGCGCAATGCGAAGCTCGTCGAGAAGTACGAAGGACCCTTCGAAATTGCGCGAAAAATCTCACCTGTAATCTATGATCTCCGGGACCTGAAAGGGAAGAAGATAGAGCATATTCATATACGAGACATGAAGCCGGTGACAGGGGTGGGGACCCCCTCCAAAGCCAAGGATGGGAATAAAAGCCGCGACGATCGAGGAGCAGGAATCAGTCAACGGCAAGACAACCTACTGAAGATGTCAACCGAAGCCTGGGATCTTTCCGCGCTACAGCGCGAAATCAACGCCGCAATCGCGCGAATGCGCGCAAGGGAGAAGTTCCGAGAGGACCCCCTCTCCCTAACGACCGAGGAACGCCGAATAGTTTGGCAGGACCTGCGACGAATTAGTCGTCACCAAGTCATGGAACCGACAAAACGAAAGCGTACAGCACCCAAGAAGGTACCAACTCCACGGGCGAAACCCCCGGCAGGGGGATTCATACCGGCCAGAAGGATGCTGGCCCCCTTAGCTCCTGGAGACCGACCGCCGAGGGACCGAACCAACACGGCTACTCCACCCGCACAGCCGCAGGCTAACGCGCAGCCGCCAGCACCATCAGCGGCGGAAATACGAGCACCGGACGCACCAGGAAGGCGCCCAACCATAGCCGTCACCCTCCCCGACGGAAGTACCCATTGGCTGCCTCTAGGGGTCCGACGGCACCGTAAGATGTCCAAGGGTCGGCGGTGGACCATCTTACTCGACCCCATGGGAAAAGTAATAGAGTTCCGGCCAGGAGTACAGGTAATAACCGACACTGTATATATTATAACCGACATTGTACCGTATATATTGTAACCGACACCGGGTATATTTTGACCGACACCGGATTGTGTATATTGTAATCGACGTTATTGTAAATATTTGGTAGTTAAGGAATGCGACGACCAAGGTCCTATACCTTGGTCTACCCGGAGGAGGAGGGGGGTGTGACGATGTCGCGTCACGTCGGCAACGTGCTCCGTCGCGTGCCGACGACCGCGCATCGTCAGCCGCGCACCGCGGTGGGGGACCCCCCACCGAGACCACCCGCGAGACCGTGACCTACTTAGATACCGATCGATCGCGTGATCGATGGAGTTGGCCCGGGGCGTCGGCCCCGAAAGGATCTCTCCGGAGATCCGCTCCCAGGCGTAAAGGTCTTCCTGGCTTGAAGGGTACCCTGAGCTAGGTGGACTGGAGGCCAGTCTCAGGAGGAAGGGTAACACTTCTTCTGAGACCAGCCGAGCCAACGGTCAGCCAGCAAACCGACTCGACAGGGTAACACGGAGGGTCGGTAAGCTGGAGACAGTCGCCACAAGGAGGGGGTAGCACCTCCGCGCGGTGACTGTCCGAACGTGGAGGAACGAGCCAGCTCCCTCGAAGGCTAGCCTAGCCACAGGTCAGCCGGCGAGTCGACTTAACGGGGGAGCCCGGAGAGTTGGCGAGTCGGAGGCAGTAGCCGCGCTGGGAGGGTAGCACCACGGCGCGGTGTCTGTCCGAACGTGGAGGCGCCTGTAAGACCCCACTGGGGCAATCTCGGAACACTCTCGGAACAACCAGGTTCCAGTTTAATAAGAGCAAGGCAAGGCCAGAACTGGCCATTTACCCGGTGTACTTTGATATCCCTTCTCCTCCTCCTCCTCTTGCGACCGTAGTTTAAGACCCGCGAACGCGCCTCCGCGTAACCCGCGAAACGCGCCTCCGCATCCGACCGCGCCGACCGACACGCGAGTACGTCCCGCGACGAACCGCGTCCGACCGTAAACCGCGAGCACGCCTCCGCGTAACCCGCGAAACGCGCCTCCGCGTCCGAAACTCCCGACCGAATACGGACATCCCGTGATGTCCCCCGTACCGCACCCCGTCCGCCGTTAGCATGTAAGGTATAGTCCATAAGATATAGGAAGTAAGATAGATTGTATGGTAGATAGGCAAGCGTAGTTTATAAGATAGTATGTAAGCTAGGTAGGATAGCACGTAAGATTCGCGCCGCCGTCACACTTTTGTAATACCGCTTATTATATTGTAGAAACCCAACATCGAGCCGCCGCCGAAGTCAACCGCCCCGGTGGGCGCCTCCGCGGCACCGTCCACCTCCGCCGCCAGTTCGCAATAAAGCATAGTTAAAGGCGTACATCTTGCGTTTTCTGTTTCTACCCTGCGACCAGTCCCCTTCCCCACCGCGATCGGCTCCCTCGCGAAAACCCTGGCTCGCTGAAGCGTCCAGCACCAGGGGGCCCGCGAGTCGCGACTCCACCGCGTTGCCTAGCAACGCGGTGCGACGAAGACCGACTCCGTTACAACACTATAACGGCCATTATCACCACTATAACGACCTTTATCAACACTATAACGACCATTATCAACACTATAACGACCACTATCACCACTATAACAACCATTATCACCACTATAACAACTATTATCACCACTATAATAACCATTATCACCACTATAACAACTATTATCACCACTATAACAACCATTATCACCACTATAACGACCATTATCACCACTATAACGGCCATTATCACCACTATAACAACCATTATCACCACTATAACGGCCACTATCACCACTATAACGACCACTATCAACACCATAACCACCATTATCACCACTATATGGACCATTATCACCACTATAACGACCACTATCACCACTATAACAACCATTATCACCACTATAAGGACCATTATCACCACTATAACAACCATTATCACCACTATAACAACCATTATCACCACTATAAGGACCATTATCACCACTATAACAACCATTATCACCACTATAACAGCTATTATCACCACTATAACAACCATTATCACCACTATAACAACCATTATCACCACTATAACAACCATTATCACCACTATATGGACCATTATCACCACTATAACAACCATTATCACCATTATAACGACCACTATCACCACTATAACAACCATTATAACCACTATAACAACTATTATCACCACTATAATAACCATTATGACCACTATAACAACTATTATCACCACTATAACAACCATTATCACCACTATAACAACCATTATCACCACTATAACAACTATTATCACCACTATAATAACCATTATCACCACTATAACAACTATTATCACCACTATAACAACCATTATCACCACTATAACGACCATTATCACCACTATAACGACCACTATCACCACTATAACAACCATTATCACCACTATAACAACTATTATCACCAATATAACAACCATTATCACCACTATAACAACCATTATCACCACTATATGGACCATTATGACAACTATAACCACCACTATCACCACTTTAACAACCATTATCGCCACTATAACGACCATTATCACCACTATAACGGCCATTATCACCACTATAGCGACCATTATCAACACTATAACAACCATTATCACCACTATAACAACCATTATCGCCACTATAACAACCATTATCACCACTATAACAACCATTATCACCACTATATGGACCATTATGACAACTATAACCACCACTATCACCACTTTAACAACCATTATCGCCACTATAACGACCATATATCACCACTATAACGGCCATTATCACCACTATAACAACCATTATCACCACTATAACGACCATTATCACAACTATAACGACCAATATCACCTCTATAACAACTATTATCACCACTATAACAACGATTATCACCACTATAACGACCATTATCACAACTATAACGACCATTATCACCACTATAACGACCATTATCACCACTATAACGGCCATTATCACCACTATAACAACCATTATCACCACTATAACAACCATTATCACCACTATATGGACCATTATGACAACTATAACCACCACTATCACCACTTTAACAACCATTATCGCCACTACAACGACCATTATCACCACTATAACGGCCATTATCACCACTATAGCGACCATTATCAACACTATAACAACCATTATCACCACTATAACAACTATTATCACCACTATAACAACCATTATCACCACTATAACGACCACTATCACCACTATAACAACCATTATCACCACTATAACAACTATTATCACCACTATAAAAACCATTATCACCACTATTACGACCACTATCAACACTATAACCACCATTATCACCACTATAACAACCATTATCACCACTATATGGACCATTATCACCACTATAACGACCACTATCACCACTATAACAACCATTATCACCACTATAAGGACCATTATCACCACTATAACAACCATTATCACCACTATAACGACCATTATCACCATTATAACGACCATTACCACCACTACATCAACCATTATCACCAGTAGAAGGACCATTATCAACGCTGTAATGACCATTATCACCTCTATAACAACCATTATCACCACTATAACAACCATTATCACCACTATAACAACCATTATCACCACTATATGGACCATTATGATGACTATAACCACCACTATCACCACTTTAACAACCATTATCACCACTATTACGACCACTATCAACACTATAACCACCATTATCACCACTATATGGACCATTATCACCACTATAACGACCACTATCATCACTATAACAACCACTATCACCACTATAACAACTATTATCACCACTATAACAACCATTATCACCACTATAAGGACCATTATCACCACTATAACAACCATTACCACCACTATAAGGACCATTATCACCACTATAACAACCATTATCACCACTATAACGACCACTATCACCACTATAACAACCATTATCACCACTATAACAACTATTATCACCACTATAACAACCATTATCACCATTATAACAACCATTATCACCACTATAACGGCCATTATCACCACTATAGCGACCATTATCAGCACTATAACCACCATTATCACCACTATAAGGACCATTATCACCACTATAACAACCATTATCACCACCATAACAACCATTATCACCACTATAAGGACCATTATCACCACTATAACAACCACTATCACCACTATAACAACTATTATCACCACTATAACAACCATTATCACCACTATAAGGACCATTATCACCACTATAACAACCATTACCACCACTATAAGGACCATTATCACCACTATAACAACCATTATCACCACTATAACGACCACTATCACCACTATAACAACCATTATCACCACTATAACAACTATTATCACCACTATAACAACCATTATCACCATTATAACGACCATTATCACCACTATATCAACCATTATCACCAGTAGAAGGACCATTATCAACGCTGTAATGACCATTATCACCACTATAACAACCATTATCACCACAATAACGGCCATTATCACCACTATAGCGACCTTTGTCAACACTATAACCACCATTATCACCACTATATCAACCATTATCACCAGTAGAAGGACCATTATCAACACTGTAATGACCATTATCACCACTATAACGACCACTATCACCACTATAACCACCATTATCACCACTATAACAACCATTATCACCACTATATGGACCATTATCACCACTATAACGACCACTATCATCACTATAACAACCACTATCACCACTATAACAACTATTATCACCACTATAACAACCATTATCACCACTATAAGGACCATTATCACCACTATAACAACCATTATCACCATTATAACGACCACTATCACCACTATAACAACCATTATCACCACTATGTGGACCATTATGACAACTATAACCACCACTATCACCACTTTAACAACCATTATCGCCACTATAACGACCATTATCACCACTATAGCGACCATTATCATCACTATAACAACCATTATCACCACTATAACAACTATTATCACCACTATAACAACCATTATCACCACTATAACGACCACTATCAACACCATAACCACCATTATCACCACTATATGGACCATCATCACCACTATAACGACCACTATCACCACTATAACAACCATTATCACCACTATAAGGACCATTATCACCACTATAACAACCATTATCACCATTATAACGACCATTATCACCACTATATCAACCATTATCACCAGTAGAAGGACCATTATCAACGCTGTAATGACCATTATCACCACTATAACAACCTTTATCACCACTATAACAACCATTATCACCTCTATAAGGACCATTATCACCACTATAACAACCATTATCACCACTATAACGACCACTGTCACCACTATAGCAACCATTATCACCACTATAACAACTATTATCACCACTATAAAAACCATTATCACCACTATTACGACCACTATCAACACTATAACCACCATTATCACCACTATAACAACCATTATCACCACTATATGGACCATTATGACAACTATAACCACCACTATCACCACTTTAACAACCATTATCGCCACTATAACGACCATTATCACCACTATAACGGCCATTATCACCACTATAGCGACCATTATCAACACTATAACAACCATTATCACCACTATAACAACCATTATCGCCACTATAACAACCATTATCACCACTATAACAACCATTATCACCACTATATGGACCATTATGACAACTATAACCACCACTATCACCACTTTAACAACCATTATCGCCACTATAACGACCATATATCACCACTATAACGGCCATTATCACCACTATAACAACCATTATCACCACTATAACAACCATTATCGCCACTATAACAACCATTATCACCACTATAACAACCATTATCACCACTATATGGACCATTATGACAACTATAACCACCACTATCACCACTTTAACAACCATTATCGCCACTACAACGACCATTATCACCACTATAACGGCCATTATCACCACTATAGCGACCATTATCAACACTATAACAACCATTATCACCACTATAACAACTATTATCACCACTATAACAACCATTATCACCACAATAACGACCACTATCACCACTATAACAACCATTATCACCACTATAACAACTATTATCACCACTATAAAAACCATTATCACCACTATTACGACCACTATCAACACTATAACCACCATTATCACCACTATAACAACCATTATCACCACTATATGGACCATTATCACCACTATAACGACCACTATCACCACTATAACAACCATTATCACCACTATAAGGACCATTATCACCACTATAACAACCATTATCACCACTATAACGACCATTATCACCATTATAACGACCATTACCACCACTACATCAACCATTATCACCAGTAGAAGGACCATTATCAACGCTGTAATGACCATTATCACCTCTATAACAACCATTATCACCACTATAACAACCATTATCACCACTATAACAACCATTATCACCACTATATGGACCATTATGATGACTATAACCACCACTATCACCACTTTAACAACCATTATCACCACTATTACGACCACTATCAACACTATAACCACCATTATCACCACTATATGGACCATTATCACCACTATAACGTCCACTATCATCACTATAACAACCACTATCACCACTATAACAACTATTATCACCACTATAACAACCATTATCACCACTATAAGGACCATTATCACCACTATAACAACCATTACCACCACTATAAGGACCATTATCACCACTATAACAACCATTATCACCACTATAACGACCACTATCACCACTATAACAACCATTATCACCACTATAACAACTATTATCACCACTATAACAACCATTATCACCATTATAACAACCATTATCACCACTATAACGGCCATTATCACCACTATAGCGACCATTATCAGCACTATAACCACCATTATCACCACTATAAGGACCATTATCACCACTATAACAACCATTATCACCACCATAACAACCATTATCACCACTATAAGGACCATTATCACCACTATAACAACCATTATCACCACTATAACGACCACTATCACCACTATAACAACCATTATCACCACTATAACAACTATTATCACCACTATAACAACCATTATCACCATTATAACGACCATTATCACCACTATATCAACCATTATCACCAGTAGAAGGACCATTATCAACGCTGTAATGACCATTATCACCACTATAACAACCATTATCACCACAATAACGGCCATTATCACCACTATAGCGACCTTTGTCAACACTATAACCACCATTATCACCACTATATCAACCATTATCACCAGTAGAAGGACCATTATCAACACTGTAATGACCATTATCACCACTATAACGACCACTATCACCACTATAACCACCATTATCACCACTATAACAACCATTATCACCACTATATGGACCATTATCACCACTATAACGACCACTATCATCACTATAACAACCACTATCACCACTATAACAACTATTATCACCACTATAACAACCATTATCACCACTATAAGGACCATTATCACCACTATAACAACCATTATCACCATTATAACGACCACTATCACCACTATAACAACCATTATCACCACTATGTGGACCATTATGACAACTATAACCACCACTATCACCACTTTAACAACCATTATCGCCACTATAACGACCATTATCACCACTATAGCGACCATTATCATCACTATAACAACCATTATCACCACTATAACAACTATTATCACCACTATAACAACCATTATCACCACTATAACGACCACTATCAACACCATAACCACCATTATCACCACTATATGGACCATCATCACCACTATAACGACCACTATCACCACTATAACAACCATTATCACCACTATAAGGACCATTATCACCACTATAACAACCATTATCACCATTATAACGACCATTATCACCACTATATCAACCATTATCACCAGTAGAAGGACCATTATCAACGCTGTAATGACCATTATCACCACTATAACAACCTTTATCACCACTATAACAACCATTATCACCTCTATAAGGACCATTATCACCACTATAACAACCATTATCACCACTATAACGACCACTGTCACCACTATAGCAACCATTATCACCACTATAACAACTATTATCACCACTATAAAAACCATTATCACCACTATTACGACCACTATCAACACTATAACCACCATTATCACCACTATAACAACCATTATCACCACTATATGGACCATTATCACCACTATAACGACCACTATCACCACTATAACAACCATTATCGCCACTATAAGGACCATTATCACCACTATAACAACCATTATCACCACTATAACGACCATTATCACCATTATAACGACCATTACCACCACTATATCAACCATTATCACCAGTAGAAGGACCATTATCACCTCTATAACAACCATTATCGCCACTATAACAACCATTATCACCACTATAACAACCATTATCACCACTATAACGACCATTATCACCATTATAACGACCATTATCACCAGTAGAAGGACCATTATCAACGCTGTAATGACCATTATCACCACTATAACAACTATTATCACCACTATAAAAACCATTATCACCACTATTACGACCACTATCAACACTATAACCACCATTATCACCACTATAACAACCATTATCACCACTATATGGACCATTATCACCACTATAACGACCACTATCACCACTATAACGGCCATTATCACCACTATAGCGACCATTATCAGCACTATAACCACCATTATCACCACTATAACGACCACTATCAACACTATAACGGCCATTATCACCACTATAACGACCTTTATCAACACTATAACGACCATTATCAACACTATAACGACCACTATCACCACTATAACAACCATTATCACCACTATAACAACTATTATCACCACTATAATAACCATTATCACCACTATAACAACTATTATCACCACTATAACAACCATTATCACCACTATAACGACCATTATCACCACTATAACGGCCATTATCACCACTATAACAACCATTATCACCACTATAACGGCCACTATCACCACTATAACGACCACTATCAACACCATAACCACCATTATCACCACTATATGGACCATTATCACCACTATAACGACCACTATCACCACTATAACAACCATTATCACCACTATAAGGACCATTATCACCACTATAACAACCATTATCACCACTATAACAACCATTATCACCACTATAAGGACCATTATCACCACTATAACAACCATTATCACCACTATAACAGCTATTATCACCACTATAACAACCATTATCACCACTATAACAACCATTATCACCACTATAACAACCATTATCACCACTATATGGACCATTATCACCACTATAACAACCATTATCACCATTATAACGACCACTATCACCACTATAACAACCATTATAACCACTATAACAACTATTATCACCACTATAATAACCATTATGACCACTATAACAACTATTATCACCACTATAACAACCATTATCACCACTATAACAACCATTATCACCACTATAACAACTATTATCACCACTATAATAACCATTATCACCACTATAACAACTATTATCACCACTATAACAACCATTATCACCACTATAACGACCATTATCACCACTATAACGACCACTATCACCACTATAACAACCATTATCACCACTATAACAACTATTATCACCAATATAACAACCATTATCACCACTATAACAACCATTATCACCACTATATGGACCATTATGACAACTATAACCACCACTATCACCACTTTAACAACCATTATCGCCACTATAACGACCATTATCACCACTATAACGGCCATTATCACCACTATAGCGACCATTATCAACACTATAACAACCATTATCACCACTATAACAACCATTATCGCCACTATAACAACCATTATCACCACTATAACAACCATTATCACCACTATATGGACCATTATGACAACTATAACCACCACTATCACCACTTTAACAACCATTATCGCCACTATAACGACCATATATCACCACTATAACGGCCATTATCACCACTATAACAACCATTATCACCACTATAACGACCATTATCACAACTATAACGACCAATATCACCTCTATAACAACTATTATCACCACTATAACAACGATTATCACCACTATAACGACCATTATCACAACTATAACGACCATTATCACCACTATAACGACCATTATCACCACTATAACGGCCATTATCACCACTATAACAACCATTATCACCACTATAACAACCATTATCACCACTATATGGACCATTATGACAACTATAACCACCACTATCACCACTTTAACAACCATTATCGCCACTATAACGACCATTATCACCACTATAACGGCCATTATCACCACTATAGCGACCATTATCAACACTATAACAACCATTATCACCACTATAACAACTATTATCACCACTATAACAACCATTATCACCACTATAACGACCACTATCACCACTATAACAACCATTATCACCACTATAACAACTATTATCACCACTATAAAAACCATTATCACCACTATTACGACCACTATCAACACTATAACCACCATTATCACCACTATAACAACCATTATCACCACTATATGGACCATTATCACCACTATAACGACCACTATCACCACTATAACAACCATTATCACCACTATAAGGACCATTATCACCACTATAACAACCATTATCACCACTATAACGACCATTATCACCATTATAACGACCATTACCACCACTATATCAACCATTATCACCAGTAGAAGGACCATTATCAACGCTGTAATGACCATTATCACCTCTATAACAACCATTATCACCACTATAACAACCATTATCACCACTATAACAACCATTATCACCACTATATGGACCATTATGATGACTATAACCACCACTATCACCACTTTAACAACCATTATCACCACTATTACGACCACTATCAACACTATAACCACCATTATCACCACTATAACGACCACTATCACCACTATAAGGGCCATTATCACCACTATAGCGACCTTTATCAACACTATAACCACCATTATCACCACTATATCAACCATTATCACCAGTAGAAGGACCATTATCAACACTGTAATGACCATTATCACCACTATAATGACCACTATCACCACTATAACAACCATTATCACCACTATAACAACTATTATCACCACTATAACAACCATTATCACCACTATAACGACCATTATCACCCCTATAACGACCATTATCACCACTATAACGGCCATTATCACCACTATAGCGACCATTATCAGCACTATAACCACCATTATCACCACTATAACGACCACTATCAACACTATAACGGCCATTATCACCACTATAGCGACCTTTATCAACACTATAACCACCATTATCACCACTATATCAACCATTATCACCACTATAATAACCATTATGACCACTATAACAGCTATTATCACCACTATAACAACCATTATCACCACTATAACAACCATTATCACCACTATAACGACCACTATCACCACTATAACAACCATTATCACCACTATAAGGACCATTATCACCACTATAACAACCATTATCACCACTATAACAACCATTATCACCACTATAAGGACCATTATCACCACTATAACAACCATTATCACCACTATAACAACTATTATCACCACTATAACAACCATTATCACCACTATAACAACCATTATCACCACTATAACAACCATTATCACCACTATATGGACCATTATCACCACTATAACAACCATTATCACCATTATAACGACCACTATCACCACTATAACAACCATTATAACCACTATAACAACTATTATCACCACTATAATAACCATTATGACCACTATAACAACTATTATCACCACTATAACAACCATTATCACCACTATAACAACCATTATCACCACTATAACAACTATTATCACCACTATAATAACCATTATCACCACTATAACAACTATTATCACCACTATAACAACCATTATCACCACTATAACGACCATTATCACCACTATAACGACCACTATCACCACTATAACAACCATTATCACCACTATAACAACTATTATCACCAATATAACAACCATTATCACCACTATAACAACCATTATCACCACTATATGGACCATTATGACAACTATAACCACCACTATCACCACTTTAACAACCATTATCGCCACTATAACGACCATTATCACCACTATAACGGCCATTATCACCACTATAGCGACCATTATCAACACTATAACAACCATTATCACCACTATAACAGCTATTATCACCACTATAACAACCATTATCACCACTATAACGGCCATTATCACCACTATAACGACCACTATCAACACCATAACCACCATTATCACCACTATATGGACCATTATCACCACTATAACGACCACTATCACCTCTATAACAACCATTATCACCACTATAAGGACCATTATCACCACTATAACAACCATTATCACCACTATAACAACCATTATCACCACTATAACGACCATTATCACCATTATAACGACCATTACCACCACTATATCAACCATTATCACCAGTAGAAGGACCATTATCAACGCTGTAATGACCATTATCACCTCTATAACAACCATTATCACCACTATAACAACCATTATCACCACTATAACAACCATTATCACCACTATAACAACTATTATCACCACTATAACAACCATTATCACCACTATAACGACCATTATCACCCCTATAACGACCATTATCACCACTATAACGGCCATTATCACCACTATAGCGACCATTATCAGCACTATAACCACCATTATCACCACTATAACGACCACTATCAACACTATAACGGCCATTATCACCACTATAGCGACCTTTATCAACACTATAACCACCATTATCACCACTATATCAACCATTATCACCACTATAATAACCATTATGACCACTATAACAACTATTATCACCACTATAACAACCATTATCACCACTATAACAACCATTATCACCACTATAACGACCACTATCACCACTATAACAACCATTATCACCACTATAAGGACCATTATCACCACTATAACAACCATTATCACCACTATAACAACCATTATCACCACTATAAGGACCATTAACACCACTATAACAACCATTATCACCACTATAACAACTATTATCACCACTATAACAACCATTATCACCACTATAACAACCATTATCACCACTATAACAACCATTATCACCACTATATGGACCATTATCACCACTATAACAACCATTATCACCATTATAACGACCACTATCACCACTATAACAACCATTATAACCACTATAACAACTATTATCACCACTATAATAACCATTATGACCACTATAACAACTATTATCACCACTATAACAACCATTATCACCACTATAACAACCATTATCACCACTATAACGACCACTATCACCACTATAACAACCACTATCACCACTATAACAACTATTATCACCACTATAACAACCATTATCACCATTATAACGACCATTATCACCACTATATCAACCATTATCACCAGTAGAAGGACCATTATCAACGCTGTAATGACCATTATCACCACTATAACAACCATTATCACCACTATAACAACCATTACCACCACTATAAGGACCAATATCACCACTATAACAACCATTATCACCACTATAACGACCACTATCACCACTATAACAACCATTATCACCACTATAACAACTATTATCACCACTATAACGACCATTATCACCATTATAACGACCATTATCACCAGTAGAAGGACCATTATCAACGCTGTAATGACCATTATCACCACTATAACAACCATTATCGCCACTATAACAACCATTATCACCACTATAACAACCATTATCACCACTATATGGACCATTATGACAACTATAACCACCACTATCACCACTTTAACAACCATTATCGCCACTATAACGACCATATATCACCACTATAACGGCCATTATCACCACTATAGCGACCATTATCAACACTATAACCACCATTTTCAGCACTATATCAACCATTATCACCAGTAGAAGGACCATTATCAACGCTGTAGTGACCATTATCACCACTATAACGACCACTATCACCACTATAACAACCATTATCACCACTATAACGACCATTATCACAACTATAACGACCAATATCACCTCTATAACAACTATTATCACCACTATAACAACGATTATCACCACTATAACGACCATTATCACAACTATAACGACCATTATCACCACTATAACGACCATTATCACCACTATAACGGCCATTATCACCACTATAACAACCATTATCACCACTATAACAACCATTATCACCACTATATGGACCATTATGACAACTATAACCACCACTATCACCACTTTAACAACCATTATCGCCACTATAACGACCATTATCACCACTATAACGGCCATTATCACCACTATAGCGACCATTATCAACACTATAACAACCATTATCACCACTATAACAACTATTATCACCACTATAACAACCATTATCACCACTATAACGACCACTATCACCACTATAACAACCATTATCACCACTATAACAACTATTATCACCACTATAAAAACCATTATCACCACTATTACGACCACTATCAACACTATAACCACCATTATCACCACTATAACAACCATTATCACCACTATAACAACCATTATCGCCACTATAACAACCATTATCACCACTATAACAACCATTATCACCACTATATGGACCATTATGACAACTATAACCACCACTATCACCACTTTAACAACCATTATCGCCACTATAACGACCATATATCACCACTATAACGGCCATTATCACCACTATAGCGACCATTATCAACACTATAACCACCATTTTCAGCACTATATCAACCATTATCACCAGTAGAAGGACCATTATCAACGCTGTAGTGACCATTATCACCACTATAACGACCACTATCACCACTATAACAACCATTATCACCACTATAACGACCATTATCACAACTATAACGACCAATATCACCTCTACAACAACTATTATCACCACTATAACAACGATTATCACCACTATAACGACCATTATCACAACTATAACGACCATTATCACCACTATAACGACCATTATCACCACTATAACGGCCATTATCACCACTATAACAACCATTATCACCACTATAACAACCATTATCACCATTATAACGACCATTATCACCACTATATCAACCATTATCACCCGTAGAAGGACCATTATCAACGCTGTAATGACCATTATCACAACTATAACAACCATTATCACCACTATAACAACCATTACCACCACTATAAGGACCAATATCACCACTATAACAACCATTATCACCACTATAACGACCACTATCACCACTATAACAACCATTATCACCACTATAACAACTATTATCACCACTATAACGACCATTATCACCATTATAACGACCATTATCACCAGTAGAAGGACCATTATCAACGCTGTAATGACCATTATCACCACTATAACAACCATTATCGCCACTATAACAACCATTATCACCACTATAACAACCATTATCATCACTATATGGACCATTATGACAACTATAACCACCACTATCACCACTTTAACAACCATTATCGCCACTATAACGACCATATATCACCACTATAACGGCCATTATCACCACTATAGCGACCATTATCAACACTATAACCACCATTTTCAGCACTATATCAACCATTATCACCAGTAGAAGGACCATTATCAACGCTGTAGTGACCATTATCACCACTACAACGACCACTATCACCACTATAACAACCATTATCACCACTATAACGACCATTATCACAACTATAACGACCAATATCACCTCTATAACAACTATTATCACCACTATAACAACGATTATCACCACTATAACGACCACTATCACCACTATAACAACCATTATCACCACTATAACGACCATTATCACAACTATAACGACCAATATCACCTCTATAACAACTATTATCACCACTATAACAACGATTATCACCACTATAACGACCATTATCACAACTATAACGACCATTATCACCACTATAACAACCATTATCACCACTATATGGACCATTATGACAACTATAACCACCACTATCACCACTTTAACAACCATTATCGCCACTATAACGACCATTATCACCACTATAACGGCCATTATCACCACTATAGCGACCATTATCAACACTATAACAACCATTATCACCACTATAACAACTATTATCACCACTATAACAACCATTATCACCACTATAACGACCACTATCACCACTATAACAACCATTATCACCACTATAACGACCATTATCACCATTATAACGACCATTACCACCACTATATCAACCATTATCACCAGTAGAAGGACCATTATCAACGCTGTAATGACCATTATCACCTCTATAACAACCATTATCACCACTATAACAACCATTATCACCACTATAACAACCATTATCACCACTATATGGACCATTATGATGACTATAACCACCACTATCACCACTTTAACAACCATTATCACCACTATAACGACCACTATCACCACTATAAGGGCCATTATCACCACTATAGCGACCTTTATCAACACTATAACCACCATTATCACCACTATATCAACCATTATCACCAGTAGAAGGACCATTATCAACACTGTAATGACCATTACCACCACTATAATGACCACTATCACCACTATAACAACCATTATCACCACTATAACAACTATTATCACCACTATAACAACCATTATCACCACTATAACAACCATTATCACCCCTATAACGACCATTATCACCACTATAACGGCCATTATCACCACTATAGCGACCATTATCAGCACTATAACCACCATTATCACCACTATAACGACCACTATCACCACTATAACAACCATTATAACCACTATAACAACTATTATCACCACTATAATAACCATTATGACCACTATAACAACTATTATCACCACTATAACAACCATTATCACCACTATAACAACCATTATCACCACTATAACAACTATTATCACCACTATAATAACCATTATCACCACTATAACAACTATTATCACCACTATAACAACCATTATCACCACTATAACGACCATTATCACCACTATAACGACCACTATCACCACTATAACAACCATTATCACCACTATAACAACTATTATCACCAATATAACAACCATTATCACCACTATAACAACCATTATCACCACTATATGGACCATTATGACAACTATAACCACCACTATCACCACTTTAACAACCATGATCGCCACTATAACGACCATTATCACCACTATAACGGCCATGATCAACACTATAACAACCATTATCACCACTATAACAGCTATTATCACCACTATAACAACCATTATCACCACTATAACGGCCATTATCACCACTATAACGACCACTATCAACACCATAACCACCATTATCACCACTATATGGACCATTATCACCACTATAACGACCACTATCACCACTATAACAACCATTATCACCACTATAAGGACCATTATCACCACTATAACAACCATTATCACCACTATAACAACCATTATCACCACTATAAGGACCATTATCACCACTATAACAACCATTATCACCACTATAACGACCACTATCACCACTATAACAACCACTATCACCACTATAACAACTATTATCACCACTATAACAACCATTATCACCATTATAACGACCATTATCACCACTATATCAACCATTATCACCAGTAGAAGGACCATTATCAACGCTGTAATGACCATTATCACCACTATAACAACCATTATCACCACTATAACAACCATTACCACCACTATAAGGACCAATATCACCACTATAACAACCATTATCACCACTATAACGACCACTATCACCACTATAACAACCATTATCACCACTATAACAACTATTATCACCACTATAACGACCATTATCACCATTATAACGACCATTATCACCAGTAGAAGGACCATTATCAACGCTGTAATGACCATTATCACCACTATAACAACCATTATCGCCACTATAACAACCATTATCACCACTATAACAACCATTATCACCACTATATGGACCATTATGACAACTATAACCACCACTATCACCACTTTAACAACCATTATCGCCACTATAACGACCATATATCACCACTATAACGGCCATTATCACCACTATAGCGACCATTATCAACACTATAACCACCATTTTCAGCACTATATCAACCATTATCACCAGTAGAAGGACCATTATCAACGCTGTAGTGACCATTATCACCACTATAACGACCACTATCACCACTATAACAACCATTATCACCACTATAACGACCATTATCACAACTATAACGACCAATATCACCTCTATAACAACTATTATCACCACTATAACAACGATTATCACCACTATAACGACCATTATCACAACTATAACGACCATTATCACCACTATAACGACCATTATCACCACTATAACGGCCATTATCACCACTATAACAACCATTATCACCACTATAACAACCATTATCACCATTATAACGACCATTATCACCACTATATCAACCATTATCACCAGTAGAAGGACCATTATCAACGCTGTAATGACCATTATCACCACTATAACAACCATTATCACCACTATAACAACCATTACCACCACTATAAGGACCAATATCACCACTATAACAACCATTATCACCACTATAACGACCACTATCACCACTATAACAACCATTATCACCACTATAACAACTGTTATCACCACTATAACGACCATTATCACCATTATAACGACCATTATCACCAGTAGAAGGACCATTATCAACGCTGTAATGACCATTATCACCACTATAACAACCATTATCGCCACTATAACAACCATTATCACCACTATAACAACCATTATCACCACTATATGGACCATTATGACAACTATAACCACCACTATCACCACTTTAACAACCATTATCGCCACTATAACGACCATATATCACCACTATAACGGCCATTATCACCACTATAGCGACCATTATCAACACTATAACCACCATTTTCAGCACTATATCAACCATTATCACCAGTAGAAGGACCATTATCAACGCTGTAGTGACCATTATCACCACTATAACGACCACTATCACCACTATAACAACCATTATCACCACTATAACGACCATTATCACAACTATAACGACCAATATCACCTCTATAACAACTATTATCACCACTATAACAACGATTATCACCACTATAACGACCATTATCACAACTATAACGACCATTATCACCACTATAACGACCATTATCACCACTATAACGGCCATTATCACCACCATAACAACCATTATCACCACTATAACAACCATTATCACCACTATATGGACCATTATGACAACTATAACCACCACTATCACCACTTTAACAACCATTATCGCCACTATAACGACCATTATCACCACTATAACGGCCATTATCACCACTATAGCGACCATTATCAACACTATAACAACCATTATCACCACTATAACAACTATTATCACCACTATAACAACCATTATCACCACTATAACGACCACTATCACCACTATAACAACCATTATCACCACTATAACAACTATTGTCACCACTATAAAAACCATTATCACCACTATTACGACCACTATCAACACTATAACCACCATTATCACCACTATAACAACCATTATCACCACTATAACAACCATTATCACCACTATAACAACCATTATCACCACTATATGGACCATTATGACAACTATAACCACCACTATCACCACTTTAACAACCATTATCGCCACTATAACGACCATTATCACCACTATAACGGCCATTATCACCACTATAGCGACCATTATCAACACTATAACAACCATTATCACCACTATAACAACTATTATCACCACTATAACAACCATTATCACCACTATAACGACCACTATCACCACTATAACAACCATTATCACCACTATAACAACTATTATCACCACTATAAAAACCATTATCACCACTATTACGACCACTATCAACACTATAACCACCATTATCACCACTATAACAACCATTATCACCACTATATGGACCATTATCACCACTATAACGACCACTATCACCACTATAACAACCATTATCACCACTATAAGGACCATTATCACCACTATAACAACCATTATCACCACTATAACGACCATTATCACCATTATAACGACCATTACCACCACTATATCAACCATTATCACCAGTAGAAGGACCATTATCAACGCTGTAATGACCATTATCACCTCTATAACAACCATTATCACCACTATAACGACCATTATCACCACTATAACAACCATTACCACCACTATATGGACCATTATGATGACTATAACCACCACTATCACCACTTTAACAACCATTATCGCCACTATAACGACCATTATCACCACTATAATGGCCATTATCACCACTATAGCGACCATTATCAACACTATAACAACCATTATCACCACTATAACAACTATTATCACCACTATAACAACCATTATCACCACTATAACGACCACTATCACCACTATAACAACCATTATCACCACTATAACAACTATTATCATCACTATAAAAACCATTATCGCCACTATAACAACCATTATCACCACTATAACAACCATTATCACCACTATATGGACCATTATGACAACTATAACCACCACTATCACCACTTTAACAACCATTATCGCCACTATAACGACCATATATCACCACTATAACGGCCATTATCACCACTATAGCGACCATTATCAACACTATAACCACCATTTTCAGCACTATATCAACCATTATCACCAGTAGAAGGACCATTATCAACGCTGTAGTGACCATTATCACCACTATAACGACCACTATCACCACTATAACAACCATTATCACCACTATAACGACCATTATCACAACTATAACGACCAATATCACCTCTATAACAACTATTATCACCACTATAACAACGATTATCACCACTATAACGACCATTATCACAACTATAACGACCATTATCACCACTATAGCGACCATTATCACCACTATAACGGCCATTATCACCACTATAACAACCATTATCACCACTATAACAACCATTATCACCATTATAACGACCATTATCACCACTATATCAACCATTATCACCAGTAGAAGGACCATTATCAACGCTGTAATGACCATTATCACCACTATAACAACCATTATCACCACTATATGGACCATTATGAGAACTATAACCACCACTATCACCACTTTAACAACCATTATCGCCACTATAACGACCATATATCACCACTATAACGGCCATTATCACCACTATAGCGACCATTATCAACACTATAACCACCATTTTCAGCACTATATCAACCATTATCACCAGTAGAAGGACCATTATCAACGCTGTAGTGACCATTATCACCACTATAACGACCACTATCACCACTATAACAACCATTATCACCACTATAACGACCATTATCACAACTATAACGACCAATATCACCTCTATAACAACTATTATCACCACTATAACAACGATTATCACCACTATAACGACCATTATCACAACTATAACGACCATTATCACCACTATAACGACCATTATCACCACTATAACGGCCACTATCACCACTATAACAACCATTATCACCACTATAACAACCATTATCACCACTATATGGACCATTATGACAACTATAACCACCACTATCACCACTTTAACAACCATTATCGCCACTATAACGACCACTATCACCACTATAACAACCATTATCACCACTATAACAACTATTATCACCAATATAACAACCATTATCACCACTATAACAACCATTATCACCACTATAACGACCATTATCACCACTATAACGACCACTATCACCACTATAACAACCATTATCACCACTATAACAACTATTATCACCACTATAAAAACCATTATCACCACTATTACGACCACTATCAACACTATAACCACCATTATCACCACTATAACAACCATTATCACCACTATAACAACCATTATTACCACTATAACAACCATTATCACCACTATAACAACCATTATCACCACTATATGGACCATTATGACAACTATAACCACCACTATCACCACTTTAACAACCATTATCGCCACTATAACGACCATTATCACCACTATAACGGCCATTATCACCACTATAGCGACCATTATCAACACTATAACAACCATTATCACCACTATAACAACTATTATCACCACTATAACAACCATTATCACCACTATAACGACCACTATCACCACTATAACAACCATTATCACCACTATAACAACTATTATCACCACTATAAAAACCATTATCACCACTATTACGACCACTATCAACACTATAACCACCATTATCACCACTATAACAACCATTATCACCACTATATGGACCATTATCACCACTATAACGACCACTATCACCACTATAACAACCATTATCACCACTATAAGGACCATTATCACCACTATAACAACCATTATCACCACTATAACGACCATTATCACCATTATAACGACCATTACCACCACTATATCAACCATTATCACCAGTAGAAGGACCATTATCAACGCTGTAATGACCATTATCACCTCTATAACAACCATTATCACCACTATAACGACCATTATCACCACTATAACAACCATTACCACCACTATATGGACCATTATGATGACTATAACCACCACTATCACCACTTTAACAACCATTATCGCCACTATAACGACCATTATCACCACTATAACGGCCATTATCACCACTATAGCGACCATTATCAACACTATAACAACCATTATCACCACTATAACAACTATTATCACCACTATAACAACCATTATCACCACTATAACGACCACTATCACCACTATAACAACCATTATCACCACTATAACAACTATTATCACCACTATAAAAACCATTATCACCACTATTACGACCACTATCAACACTATAACCACCATTATCACCACTATAACAACCATTATCACCACTATAACAACCATTATCGCCACTATAACAACCATTATCACCACTATAACAACCATTATCACCACTATATGGACCATTATGACAACTATAACCACCACTATCACCACTTTAACAACCATTATCGCCACTATAACGACCATATATCACCACTATAACGGCCATTATCACCACTATAGCGACCATTATCAACACTATAACCACCATTTTCAGCACTATATCAACCATTATCACCAGTAGAAGGACCATTATCAACGCTGTAGTGACCATTATCACCACTATAACGACCACTATCACCACTATAACAACCATTATCACCACTATAACGACCATTATCACAACTATAACGACCAATATCACCTCTATAACAACTATTATCACCACTATAACAACGATTATCACCACTATAACGACCATTATCACAACTATAACGACCATTATCACCACTATAACGACCATTATCACCACTATAACGGCCATTATCACCACTATAACAACCATTATCACCACTATAACAACCATTATCACCATTATAACGACCATTATCACCACTATATCAACCATTATCACCAGTAGAAGGACCATTATCAACGCTGTAATGACCATTATCACCACTATAACAACCATTATCACCACTATAACAACCATTACCACCACTATAAGGACCAATATCACCACTATAACAACCATTATCACCACTATAACGACCACTATCACCACTATAACAACCATTATCACCACTATAACAACTGTTATCACCACTATAACGACCATTATCACCATTATAACGACCATTATCACCAGTAGAAGGACCATTATCAACGCTGTAATGACCATTATCACCACTATAACAACCATTATCGCCACTATAACAACCATTATCACCACTATAACAACCATTATCACCACTATATGGACCATTATGACAACTATAACCACCACTATCACCACTTTAACAACCATTATCGCCACTATAACGACCATATATCACCACTATAACGGCCATTATCACCACTATAGCGACCATTATCAACACTATAACCACCATTTTCAGCACTATATCAACCATTATCACCAGTAGAAGGACCATTATCAACGCTGTAGTGACCATTATCACCACTATAACGACCACTATCACCACTATAACAACCATTATCACCACTATAACGACCATTATCACAACTATAACGACCAATATCACCTTTATAACAACTATTATCACCACTATAACAACGATTATCACCACTATAACGACCATTATCACAACTATAACGACCATTATCACCACTATAACGACCATTATCACCACTATAACGGCCATTATCACCACCATAACAACCATTATCACCACTATAACAACCATTATCACCACTATATGGACCATTATGACAACTATAACCACCACTATCACCACTTTAACAACCATTATCGCCACTATAACGACCATTATCACCACTATAACGGCCATTATCACCACTATAGCGACCATTATCAACACTATAACAACCATTATCACCACTATAACAACTATTATCACCACTATAACAACCATTATCACCACTATAACGACCACTATCACCACTATAACAACCATTATCACCACTATAACAACTATTGTCACCACTATAAAAACCATTATCACCACTATTACGACCACTATCAACACTATAACCACCATTATCACCACTATAACAACCATTATCACCACTATAACAACCATTATCACCACTATAACAACCATTATCACCACTATATGGACCATTATGACAACTATAACCACCACTATCACCACTTTAACAACCATTATCGCCACTATAACGACCATTATCACCACTATAACGGCCATTATCACCACTATAGCGACCATTATCAACACTATAACAACCATTATCACCACTATAACAACTATTATCACCACTATAACAACCATTATCACCACTATAACGACCACTATCACCACTATAACAACCATTATCACCACTATAACAACTATTATCACCACTATAAAAACCATTATCACCACTATTACGACCACTATCAACACTATAACCACCATTATCACCACTATAACAACCATTATCACCACTATATGGACCATTATCACCACTATAACGACCACTATCACCACTATAACAACCATTATCACCACTATAAGGACCATTATCACCACTATAACAACCATTATCACCACTATAACGACCATTATCACCATTATAACGACCATTACCACCACTATATCAACCATTATCACCAGTAGAAGGACCATTATCAACGCTGTAATGACCATTATCACCTCTATAACAACCATTATCACCACTATAACGACCATTATCACCACTATAACAACCATTACCACCACTATATGGACCATTATGATGACTATAACCACCACTATCACCACTTTAACAACCATTATCGCCACTATAACGACCATTATCACCACTATAACGGCCATTATCACCACTATAGCGACCATTATCAACACTATAACAACCATTATCACCACTATAACAACTATTATCACCACTATAACAACCATTATCACCACTATAACGACCACTATCACCACTATAACAACCATTATCACCACTATAACAACTATTATCACCACTATAAAAACCATTATCGCCACTATAACAACCATTATCACCACTATAACAACCATTATCACCACTATATGGACCATTATGACAACTATAACCACCACTATCACCACTTTAACAACCATTATCGCCACTATAACGACCATATATCACCACTATAACGGCCATTATCACCACTATAGCGACCATTATCAACACTATAACCACCATTTTCAGCACTATATCAACCATTATCACCAGTAGAAGGACCATTATCAACGCTGTAGTGACCATTATCACCACTATAACGACCACTATCACCACTATAACAACCATTATCACCACTATAACGACCATTATCACAACTATAACGACCAATATCACCTCTATAACAACTATTATCACCACTATAACAACGATTATCACCACTATAACGACCATTATCACAACTATAACGACCATTATCACCACTATAGCGACCATTATCACCACTATAACGGCCATTATCACCACTATAACAACCATTATCACCACTATAACAACCATTATCACCATTATAACGACCATTATCACCACTATATCAACCATTATCACCAGTAGAAGGACCATTATCAACGCTGTAATGACCATTATCACCACTATAACAACCATTATCACCACTATATGGACCATTATGAGAACTATAACCACCACTATCACCACTTTAACAACCATTATCGCCACTATAACGACCATATATCACCACTATAACAGCCATTATCACCACTATAGCGACCATTATCAACACTATAACCACCATTTTCAGCACTATATCAACCATTATCACCAGTAGAAGGACCATTATCAACGCTGTAGTGACCATTATCACCACTATAACGACCACTATCACCACTATAACAACCATTATCACCACTATAACGACCATTATCACAACTATAACGACCAATATCACCTCTATAACAACTATTATCACCACTATAACAACGATTATCACCACTATAACGACCATTATCACAACTATAACGACCATTATCACCACTATAACGACCATTATCACCACTATAACGGCCACTATCACCACTATAACAACCATTATCACCACTATAACAACCATTATCACCACTATATGGACCATTATGACAACTATAACCACCACTATCACCACTTTAACAACCATTATCGCCACTATAACGACCACTATCACCACTATAACAACCATTATCACCACTATAACAACTATTATCACCAATATAACAACCATTATCACCACTATAACAACCATTATCACCACTATAACGACCATTATCACCACTATAACGACCACTATCACCACTATAACAACCATTATCACCACTATAACAACTATTATCACCACTATAAAAACCATTATCACCACTATTACGACCACTATCAACACTATAACCACCATTATCACCACTATAACAACCATTATCACCACTATAACAACCATTATTACCACTATAACAACCATTATCACCACTATAACAACCATTATCACCACTATATGGACCATTATGACAACTATAACCACCACTATCACCACTTTAACAACCATTATCGCCACTATAACGACCATTATCGCCACTATAACGGCCATTATCACCACTATAGCGACCATTATCAACACTATAACAACCATTATCACCACTATAACAACTATTATCACCACTATAACAACCATTATCACCACTATAACGACCACTATCACCACTATAACAACCATTATCACCACTATAACAACTATTATCACCACTATAAAAACCATTATCACCACTATTACGACCACTATCAACACTATAACCACCATTATCACCACTATAACAACCATTATCACCACTATATGGACCATTATCACCACTATAACGACCACTATCACCACTATAACAACCATTATCACCACTATAAGGACCATTATCACCACTATAACAACCATTATCACCACTATAACGACCATTATCACCATTATAACGACCATTACCACCACTATATCAACCATTATCACCAGTAGAAGGACCATTATCAACGCTGTAATGACCATTATCACCTCTATAACAACCATTATCACCACTATAACGACCATTATCACCACTATAACAACCATTACCACCACTATATGGACCATTATGATGACTATAACCACCACTATCACCACTTTAACAACCATTATCGCCACTATAACGACCATTATCACCACTATAACGGCCATTATCACCACTATAGCGACCATTATCAACACTATAACAACCATTATCACCACTATAACAACTATTATCACCACTATAACAACCATTATCACCACTATAACGACCACTATCACCACTATAACAACCATTATCACCACTATAACAACTATTATCACCACTATAAAAACCATTATCACCACTATTACGACCACTATCAACACTATAACCACCATTATCACCACTATAACAACCATTATCACCACTATAACAACCATTATCGCCACTATAACAACCATTATCACCACTATAACAACCATTATCACCACTATATGGACCATTATGACAACTATAACCACCACTATCACCACTTTAACAACCATTATCGCCACTATAACGACCATATATCACCACTATAACGGCCATTATCACCACTATAGCGACCATTATCAACACTATAACCACCATTTTCAGCACTATATCAACCATTATCACCAGTAGAAGGACCATTATCAACGCTGTAGTGACCATTATCACCACTATAACGACCACTATCACCACTATAACAACCATTATCACCACTATAACGACCATTATCACAACTATAACGACCAATATCACCTCTATAACAACTATTATCACCACTATAACAACGATTATCACCACTATAACGACCATTATCACAACTATAACGACCATTATCACCACTATAGCGACCATTATCACCACTATAACGGCCATTATCACCACTATAACAACCATTATCACCACTATAACAACCATTATCACCATTATAACGACCATTATCACCACTATATCAACCATTATCACCAGTAGAAGGACCATTATCAACGCTGTAATGACCATTATCACCACTATAACAACCATTATCACCACTATAACAACCATTACCACCACTATAAGGACCAATATCACCACTATAACAACCATTATCACCACTATAACGACCACTATCACCACTATAACAACCATTATCACCACTATAACAACTATTATCACCACTATAACGACCATTATCACCATTATAACGACCATTATCACCAGTAGAAGGACCATTATCAACGCTGTAATGACCATTATCACCACTATAACAACCATTATCACCACTATATGGACCATTATGACAACTATAACCACCACTATCACCACTTTAACAACCATTATCGCCACTATAACGACCATATATCACCACTATAACGGCCATTATCACCACTATAGCGACCATTATCAACACTATAACCACCATTTTCAGCACTATATCAACCATTATCACCAGTAGAAGGACCATTATCAACGCTGTAGTGACCATTATCACCACTATAACGACCACTATCACCACTATAACAACCATTATCACCACTATAACGACCATTATCACAACTATAACGACCAATATCACCTCTATAACAACTATTATCACCACTATAACAACGATTATCACCACTATAACGACCATTATCACAACTATAACGACCATTATCACCACTATAACGACCATTATCACCACTATAACGGCCACTATCACCACTATAACAACCATTATCACCACTATAACAACCATTATCACCACTATATGGACCATTATGACAACTATAACCACCACTATCACCACTTTAACAACCATTATCGCCACTATAACGACCATTATCACCACTATAACGGCCATTATCACCACTATAGCGACCATTATCAACACTATAACAACCATTATCACCACTATAACAACTATTATCACCACTATAACAACCATTATCACCACTATAACGACCACTATCACCACTATAACAACCATTATCACCACTATAACAACTATTATCACCACTATAAAAACCATTATCACCACTATTACGACCACTATCAACACTATAACCACCATTATCACCACTATAACAACCATTATCACCACTATAACAACCATTATTACCACTATAACAACCATTATCACCACTATAACAACCATTATCACCACTATATGGACCATTATGACAACTATAACCACCACTATCACCACTTTAACAACCATTATCGCCACTATAACGACCATTATCACCACTCTAACGGCCATTATCACCACTATAGCGACCATTATCAACACTATAACAACCATTATCACCACTATAACAACTATTATCACCACTATAACAACCATTATCACCACTATAACGACCACTATCACCACTATAACAACCATTATCACCACTATAACAACTATTATCACCACTATAAAAACCATTATCACCACTATTACGACCACTATCAACACTATAACCACCATTATCACCACTATAACAACCATTATCACCACTATATGGACCATTATCACCACTATAACGACCACTATCACCACTATAACAACCATTATCACCACTATAAGGACCATTATCACCACTATAACAACCATTATCACCACTATAACGACCATTATCACCATTATAACGACCATTACCACCACTATATCAACCATCATCACCAGTAGAAGGACCATTATCAACGCTGTAATGACCATTATCACCTCTATAACAACCATTATCACCACTATAACAACCATTATCACCACTATAACAACCATTATCACCACTATATGGACCATTATGATGACTATAACCACCACTATCACCACTTTAACAACCATTATCACCACTATAACGACCACTATCACCACTATAAGGGCCATTATCACCACTATAGCGACCTTTATCAACACTATAACCACCATTATCACCACTATATCAACCATTATCACCAGTAGAAGGACCATTATCAACACTGTAATGACCATTATCACCACTATAACGACCACTATCAACACTATAACGGCCATTATCACCACTATAGCGACCTTTATCAACACTATAACCACCATTATCACCACTATATCAACCATTATCACCACTATAATAACCATTATGACCACTATAACAACTATTATCACCACTATAACAACCATTATCACCACTATAACAACCATTATCACCACTATAACGACCACTATCACCACTATAACAACCATTATCACCAGTATAAGGACCATTATCACCACTATAACAACCATTATCACCACTATAACAACTATTATCACCACTATAACAACCATTATCACCACTATAACAACCATTATCACCACTATAACAACCATTATCACCACTATATGGACCATTATCACCACTATAACAACCATTATCACCATTATAACGACCACTATCACCACTATAACAACCATTATAACCACTATAACAACTATTATCACCACTATAATAACCATTATGACCACTATAACAACTATTATCACCACTATAACAACCATTATCACCACTATAACAACCATTATCACCACTATAACAACTATTATCACCACTATAATAACCATTATCACCACTATAACAACTATTATCACCACTATAACAACCATTATCACCACTATAACGACCATTATCACCACTATAACGACCACTATCACCACTATAACAACCATTATCACCACTATAACAACTATTATCACCAATATAACAACCATTATCACCACTATAACAACCATTATCACCACTATAACGACCATTATCACCACTATAACGACCACTATCACCACTATAACAACCATTATCACCACTATAACAACTATTATCACCACTATAAAAACCATTATCACCACTATTACGACCACTATCAACACTATAACCACCATTATCACCACTATAACAACCATTATCACCACTATAACAACCATTATTACCACTATAACAACCATTATCACCACTATAACAACCATTATCACCACTATATGGACCATTATGACAACTATAACCACCACTATCACCACTTTAACAACCATTATCGCCACTATAACGACCATTATCACCACTATAACGGCCATTATCACCACTATAGCGACCATTATCAACACTATAACAACCATTATCACCACTATAACAACTATTATCACCACTATAACAACCATTATCACCACTATAACGACCACTATCACCACTATAACAACCATTATCACCACTATAACAACTATTATCACCACTATAAAAACCATTATCACCACTATTACGACCACTATCAACACTATAACCACCATTATCACCACTATAACAACCATTATCACCACTATATGGACCATTATCACCACTATAACGACCACTATCACCACTATAACAACCATTATCACCACTATAAGGACCATTATCACCACTATAACAACCATTATCACCACTATAACGACCATTATCACCATTATAACGACCATTACCACCACTATATCAACCATTATCACCAGTAGAAGGACCATTATCAACGCTGTAATGACCATTATCACCTCTATAACAACCATTATCACCACTATAACGACCATTATCACCACTATAACAACCATTACCACCACTATATGGACCATTATGATGACTATAACCACCACTATCACCACTTTAACAACCATTATCGCCACTATAACGACCATTATCACCACTATAACGGCCATTATCACCACTATAGCGACCATTATCAACACTATAACAACCATTATCACCACTATAACAACTATTATCACCACTATAACAACCATTATCACCACTATAACGACCACTATCACCACTATAACAACCATTATCACCACTATAACAACTATTATCACCACTATAAAAACCATTATCACCACTATTACGACCACTATCAACACTATAACCACCATTATCACCACTATATCAACCATTATCACCAGTAGAAGGACCATTATCAACACTGTAATGACCATTATCACCACTATAACGACCACTATCAACACTATAACGGCCATTATCACCACTATAGCGACCTTTATCAACACTATAACCACCATTATCACCACTATATCAACCATTATCACCACTATAATAACCATTATGACCACTATAACAACTATTATCACCACTATAACAACCATTATCACCACTATAACAACCATTATCACCACTATAACGACCACTATCACCACTATAACAACCATTATCACCAGTATAAGGACCATTATCACCACTATAACAACCATTATCACCACTATAACAACTATTATCACCACTATAACAACCATTATCACCACTATAACAACCATTATCACCACTATAACAACCATTATCACCACTATATGGACCATTATCACCACTATAACAACCATTATCACCATTATAACGACCACTATCACCACTATAACAACCATTATAACCACTATAACAACTATTATCACCACTATAATAACCATTATGACCACTATAACAACTATTATCACCACTATAACAACCATTATCACCACTATAACAACCATTATCACCACTATAACAACTATTATCACCACTATAATAACCATTATCACCACTATAACAACTATTATCACCACTATAACAACCATTATCACCACTATAACGACCATTATCACCACTATAACGACCACTATCACCACTATAACAACCATTATCACCACTATAACAACTATTATCACCAATATAACAACCATTATCACCACTATAACAACCATTATCACCACTATAACGACCATTATCACCACTATAACGACCACTATCACCACTATAACAACCATTATCACCACTATAACAACTATTATCACCACTATAAAAACCATTATCACCACTATTACGACCACTATCAACACTATAACCACCATTATCACCACTATAACAACCATTATCACCACTATAACAACCATTATTACCACTATAACAACCATTATCACCACTATAACAACCATTATCACCACTATATGGACCATTATGACAACTATAACCACCACTATCACCACTTTAACAACCATTATCGCCACTATAACGACCATTATCACCACTATAACGGCCATTATCACCACTATAGCGACCATTATCAACACTATAACAACCATTATCACCACTATAACAACTATTATCACCACTATAACAACCATTATCACCACTATAACGACCACTATCACCACTATAACAACCATTATCACCACTATAACAACTATTATCACCACTATAAAAACCATTATCACCACTATTACGACCACTATCAACACTATAACCACCATTATCACCACTATAACAACCATTATCACCACTATATGGACCATTATCACCACTATAACGACCACTATCACCACTATAACAACCATTATCACCACTATAAGGACCATTATCACCACTATAACAACCATTATCACCACTATAACGACCATTATCACCATTATAACGACCATTACCACCACTATATCAACCATTATCACCAGTAGAAGGACCATTATCAACGCTGTAATGACCATTATCACCTCTATAACAACCATTATCACCACTATAACGACCATTATCACCACTATAACAACCATTACCACCACTATATGGACCATTATGATGACTATAACCACCACTATCACCACTTTAACAACCATTATCGCCACTATAACGACCATTATCACCACTATAACGGCCATTATCACCACTATAGCGACCATTATCAACACTATAACAACCATTATCACCACTATAACAACTATTATCACCACTATAACAACCATTATCACCACTATAACGACCACTATCACCACTATAACAACCATTATCACCACTATAACAACTATTATCACCACTATAAAAACCATTATCACCACTATTACGACCACTATCAACACTATAACCACCATTATCACCACTATAACAACCATTATCACCACTATAACAACCATTATCGCCACTATAACAACCATTATCACCACTATAACAACCATTATCACCACTATATGGACCATTATGACAACTATAACCACCACTATCACCACTTTAACAACCATTATCGCCACTATAACGACCATATATCACCACTATAACGGCCATTATCACCACTATAGCGACCATTATCAACACTATAACCACCATTTTCAGCACTATATCAACCATTATCACCAGTAGAAGGACCATTATCAACGCTGTAGTGACCATTATCACCACTATAACGACCACTATCACCACTATAACAACCATTATCACCACTATAACGACCATTATCACAACTATAACGACCAATATCACCTCTATAACAACTATTATCACCACTATAACAACGATTATCACCACTATAACGACCATTATCACAACTATAACGACCATTATCACCACTATAGCGACCATTATCACCACTATAACGGCCATTATCACCACTATAACAACCATTATCACCACTATAACAACCATTATCACCATTATAACGACCATTATCACCACTATATCAACCATTATCACCAGTAGAAGGACCATTATCAACGCTGTAATGACCATTATCACCACTATAACAACCATTATCACCACTATAACAACCATTACCACCACTATAAGGACCAATATCACCACTATAACAACCATTATCACCACTATAACGACCACTATCACCACTATAACAACCATTATCACCACTATAACAACTATTATCACCACTATAACGACCATTATCACCATTATAACGACCATTATCACCAGTAGAAGGACCATTATCAACGCTGTAATGACCATTATCACCACTATAACAACCATTATCACCACTATATGGACCATTATGACAACTATAACCACCACTATCACCACTTTAACAACCATTATCGCCACTATAACGACCATATATCACCACTATAACGGCCATTATCACCACTATAGCGACCATTATCAACACTATAACCACCATTTTCAGCACTATATCAACCATTATCACCAGTAGAAGGACCATTATCAACGCTGTAGTGACCATTATCACCACTATAACGACCACTATCACCACTATAACAACCATTATCACCACTATAACGACCATTATCACAACTATAACGACCAATATCACCTCTATAACAACTATTATCACCACTATAACAACGATTATCACCACTATAACGACCATTATCACAACTATAACGACCATTATCACCACTATAACGACCATTATCACCACTATAACGGCCACTATCACCACTATAACAACCATTATCACCACTATAACAACCATTATCACCACTATATGGACCATTATGACAACTATAACCACCACTATCACCACTTTAACAACCATTATCGCCACTATAACGACCATTATCACCACTATAACGGCCATTATCACCACTATAGCGACCATTATCAACACTATAACAACCATTATCACCACTATAACAACTATTATCACCACTATAACAACCATTATCACCACTATAACGACCACTATCACCACTATAACAACCATTATCACCACTATAACAACTATTATCACCACTATAAAAACCATTATCACCACTATTACGACCACTATCAACACTATAACCACCATTATCACCACTATAACAACCATTATCACCACTATAACAACCATTATTACCACTATAACAACCATTATCACCACTATAACAACCATTATCACCACTATATGGACCATTATGACAACTATAACCACCACTATCACCACTTTAACAACCATTATCGCCACTATAACGACCATTATCACCACTCTAACGGCCATTATCACCACTATAGCGACCATTATCAACACTATAACAACCATTATCACCACTATAACAACTATTATCACCACTATAACAACCATTATCACCACTATAACGACCACTATCACCACTATAACAACCATTATCACCACTATAACAACTATTATCACCACTATAAAAACCATTATCACCACTATTACGACCACTATCAACACTATAACCACCATTATCACCACTATAACAACCATTATCACCACTATATGGACCATTATCACCACTATAACGACCACTATCACCACTATAACAACCATTATCACCACTATAAGGACCATTATCACCACTATAACAACCATTATCACCACTATAACGACCATTATCACCATTATAACGACCATTACCACCACTATATCAACCATCATCACCGGTAGAAGGACCATTATCAACGCTGTAATGACCATTATCACCTCTATAACAACCATTATCACCACTATAACAACCATTATCACCACTATAACAACCATTATCACCACTATATGGACCATTATGATGACTATAACCACCACTATCACCACTTTAACAACCATTATCACCACTATAACGACCACTATCACCACTATAAGGGCCATTATCACCACTATAGCGACCTTTATCAACACTATAACCACCATTATCACCACTATATCAACCATTATCACCAGTAGAAGGACCATTATCAACACTGTAATGACCATTATCACCACTATAACGACCACTATCAACACTATAACGGCCATTATCACCACTATAGCGACCTTTATCAACACTATAACCACCATTATCACCACTATATCAACCATTATCACCACTATAATAACCATTATGACCACTATAACAACTATTATCACCACTATAACAACCATTATCACCACTATAACAACCATTATCACCACTATAACGACAACTATCACCACTATAACAACCATTATCACCACTATAAGGACCATTATCACCACTATAACAACCATTATCACCACTATAACAACTATTATCACCACTATAACAACCATTATCACCACTATAACAACCATTATCACCACTATAACAACCATTATCACCACTATATGGACCATTATCACCACTATAACAACCATTATCACCATTATAACGACCACTATCACCACTATAACAACCATTATAACCACTATAACAACTATTATCACCACTATAATAACCATTATGACCACTATAACAACTATTATCACCACTATAACAACCATTATCACCACTATAACAACCATTATCACCACTATAACAACTATTATCACCACTATAATAACCATTATCACCACTATAACAACTATTATCACCACTATAACAACCATTATCACCACTATAACGACCATTATCACCACTATAACGACCACTATCACCACTATAACAACCATTATCACCACTATAACAACTATTATCACCAATATAACAACCATTATCACCACTATAACAACCATTATCACCACTATATGGACCATTATGACAACTATAACCACCACTATCACCACTTTAACAACCATTATCGCCACTATAACGACCATTATCACCACTATAACGGCCATTATCACCACTATAGCGACCATTATCACCACTATAACAACCATTATCGCCACTATAACAACCATTATCACCACTATAACAACCATTATCACCACTATATGGACCATTATGACAACTATAACCACCACTATCACCACTTTAACAACCATTATCGCCACTATAACGACCATATATCACCACTATAACGGCCATTATCACCACTATAGCGACCATTATCAACACTATAACCACCATTTTCAGCACTATATCAACCATTATCACCAGTAGAAGGACCATTATCAACGCTGTAGTGACCATTATCACCACTATAACGACCACTATCACCACTATAACAACCATTATCACCACTATAACAACCATTATCACCACTATAACGGCCATTATCACCACTATAGCGACCTTTGTCAACACTATAACCACCATTATCACCACTATATCAACCATTATCACCAGTAGAAGGACCATTATCAACACTGTAATGACCATTATCACCACTATAACTACCACTATCACCACTATAACCACCATTATCACCACTATAACAACCATTATCACCACTATATGGACCATTATCACCATTATAACGACCACTATCACCACTATAACAACCATTATCACCACTATAACAACTATTATCACCACTATAACAACCATTATCACCACTACAACAACTATTATCACCACTGTAACAACCATTATCACCACTATAACGACCATTATCACCACTATAACGGCCATTATCACCACTATAACAACCATTATCACCACTATAACAACCATTATCACCACTATATGGACCATTATGACAACTATAACCACCACTATCACCACTTTAACAACCATTATCGCCGCTATAACGACCATTATCACCACTATAACGGCCATTATCACCACTATAGCGACCATTATCAACACTATAACAGCCATTATCACCACTATAACAACTATTATCACCACTATAACAACCATTATCACCACTATAACGACCACTATCACCACTATAACAACCATTATCACCACTATAACAACTATTATCACCACTATAAAAACCATTATCACCACTATTACGACCACTATCAACACTATAACCACCATTATCACCACTATAACAACCATTATCACCACTATATGGACCATTATCACCACTATAACGACCACTATCACCACTATAACGGCCATTATCACCACTATAGCGACCATTATCAGCACTATAACCACCATTATCACCACTATAACGACCACAATCAACACTATAACGGCCATTATCACCACTATAGCGACCTTTATCAACACTATAACGACCATTATCAACACTATAACCACCATTATCACCACTATATCAACCATTATCACCAGTAGAAGGACCATTATCAACACTGTAATGACCATTATCACCACTATAATGACCACTATCACCACTATAACAACCATTATCACCACTATAACAACTATTATCACCACTATAACAACCATTATCACCACTATAACGACCATTATCACCCCTATAACGACCATTATCACCACTATAACGGCCATTATCACCACTATAGCGACCATTATCAGCACTATAACCACCATTATCACCACTATAAGGACCATTATCACCACTATAACAACCATTATCACCACTATAAGGACCACTATCACCACTATAACAACCATTATCACCATTATAACGACCATTATCACCACTATATCAACCATTATCACCAGTAGAAGGACCATTATCAACGCTGTAATGACCATTATCACCACTATAACAACCATTATCACCACTATAACAACCATTATCACCACTATAACAACCACTATCAACACTATAACCACCATTATCACCACTATAACAACCATTATCACCACTATATGGACCATTATCACCACTATAACGACCACTATCACCACTATAACAACCATTATCACCACTATAAGGACCATTATCACCACTATAACAACCATTATCACCACTATAACGACCATTATCACCATTATAACGACCATTACCACCACTATATCAACCATCATCACCAGTAGAAGGACCATTATCAACGCTGTAATGACCATTATCACCTCTATAACAACCATTATCACCACTATAACAACCATTATCACCACTATAACAACCATTATCACCACTATATGGACCATTATGATGACTATAACCACCACTATCACCACTTTAACAACCATTATCACCACTATAACGACCACTATCACCACTATAAGGGCCATTATCACCACTATAGCGACCTTTATCAACACTATAACCACCATTATCACCACTATATCAACCATTATCACCAGTAGAAGGACCATTATCAACACTGTAATGACCATTATCACCACTATAACGACCACTATCAACACTATAACGGCCATTATCACCACTATAGCGACCTTTATCAACACTATAACCACCATTATCACCACTATATCAACCATTATCACCACTATAATAACCATTATGACCACTATAACAACTATTATCACCACTATAACAACCATTATCACCACTATAACAACCATTATCACCACTATAACGACCACTATCACCACTATAACAACCATTATCACCACTATAAGGACCATTATCACCACTATAACAACCATTATCACCACTATAACAACTATTATCACCACTATAACAACCATTATCACCACTATAACAACCATTATCACCACTATAACAACCATTATCACCACTATATGGACCATTATCACCACTATAACAACCATTATCACCATTATAACGACCACTATCACCACTATAACAACCATTATAACCACTATAACAACTATTATCACCACTATAATAACCATTATGACCACTATAACAACTATTATCACCACTATAACAACCATTATCACCACTATAACAACCATTATCACCACTATAACAACTATTATCACCACTATAATAACCATTATCACCACTATAACAACTATTATCACCACTATAACAACCATTATCACCACTATAACGACCATTATCACCACTATAACGACCACTATCACCACTATAACAACCATTATCACCACTATAACAACTATTATCACCAATATAACAACCATTATCACCACTATAACAACCATTATCACCACTATATGGACCATTATGACAACTATAACCACCACTATCACCACTTTAACAACCATTATCGCCACTATAACGACCATTATCACCACTATAACGGCCATTATCACCACTATAGCGACCATTATCAACACTATAACAACCATTATCACCACTATAACAACCATTATCACCACTATAAGGACCATTATCACCACTATAACAACCATTATCACCACTATAACGACCACTATCACCACTATAACAACCACTATCACCACTATAACAACTATTATCACCACTATAACAACCATTATCACCATTATAACGACCATTATCACCACTATATCAACCATTATCACCAGTAGAAGGACCATTATCAACGCTGTAATGACCATTATCACCACTATAACAACCATTATCACCACTATATGGACCATTATGACAACTATAACCACCACTATCACCACTTTAACAACCATTATCGCCACTATAACGACCATATATCACCACTATAACGGCCATTATCACCACTATAGCGACCATTATCAACACTATAACCACCATTTTCAGCACTATATCAACCATTATCACCAGTAGAAGGACCATTATCAACGCTGTAGTGACCATTATCACCACTATAACGACCACTATCACCACTATAACAACCATTATCACCACTATAACAACCATTATCACCACTATAACGGCCATTATCACCACTATAGCGACCTTTGTCAACACTATAACCACCATTATCACCACTATATCAACCATTATCACCAGTAGAAGGACCATTATCAACACTGTAATGACCATTATCACCACTATAACTACCACTATCACCACTATAACCACCATTATCACCACTATAACAACCATTATCACCACTATATGGACCATTATCACCATTATAACGACCACTATCACCACTATAACAACCATTATCACCACTATAACAACTATTATCACCACTATAACAACCATTATCACCACTACAACAACTATTATCACCACTGTAACAACCATTATCTCCACTATAACGACCATTATCACCACTATAACGGCCATTATCACCACTATAACAACCATTATCACCACTATAACAACCATTATCACCACTATATGGACCATTATGACAACTATAACCACCACTATCACCACTTTAACAACCATTATCGCCGCTATAACGACCATTATCACCACTATAACGGCCATTATCACCACTATAGCGACCATTATCAACACTATAACAGCCATTATCACCACTATAACAACTATTATCACCACTATAACAACCATTATCACCACTATAACGACCACTATCACCACTATAACAACCATTATCACCACTATAACAACTATTATCACCACTATAAAAACCATTATCACCACTATTACGACCACTATCAACACTATAACCACCATTATCACCACTATAACAACCATTATCACCACTATATGGACCATTATCACCACTATAACGACCACTATCACCACTATAACGGCCATTATCACCACTATAGCGACCATTATCAGCACTATAACCACCATTATCACCACTATAACGACCACAATCAACACTATAACGGCCATTATCACCACTATAGCGACCTTTATCAACACTATAACGACCATTATCAACACTATAACCACCATTATCACCACTATATCAACCATTATCACCAGTAGAAGGACCATTATCAACACTGTAATGACCATTATCACCACTATAACAACCATTATCACCACTATAAGGACCACTATCACCACTATAACAACCATTATCACCATTATAACGACCATTATCACCACTATATCAACCATTATCACCAGTAGAAGGACCATTATCAACGCTGTAATGACCATTATCACCACTATAACAACCATTATCACCACTATAACAACCATTATCACCACTATAAGGACCATTATCACCACTATAACAACCATTATCACCACTATAACGACCACTATCACCACTATAACAACCATTATCACCACTATAACAACTACTATCACCACTATAAAAACCATTATCACCACTATTACGACCACTATCAACACTATAACCACCATTATCACCACTATAACAACCATTATCACTACTATATGGACCATTATCACCACTATAACGACCACTATCACCACTATAACAACCATTATCACCACTATAAGGACCATTATCACCACTATAACAACCATTATCACCACTATAACGACCATTATCACCATTATAACGACCATTACCACCACTATATCAACCATTATCACCAGTAGAAGGACCATTATCAACGCTGTAATGACCATTATCATCTCTATAACAACCATTATCACCACTATAACAACCATTATCACCACTATAAGGACCATTATCACCACTATAACAACCATTATCACCACTATAACGACCATTATCACCATTATAACGACCATTACCACCACTATATCAACCATTATCACCAGTAGAAGGACCATTATCAACGCTGTAATGACCATTATCACCTCTATAACAACCATTATCACCACTATAACAACCATTATCGCCACTATAACAACCATTATCACCACTATATGGACCATTATCACCACTATAACGACCACTATCACCACTATAACAACCATTATCACCACTATAACAACCATTATCACCACTATAACGACCACTATCACCACTATAACAACCATTATCACCACTATAAGGACCATTATCACCACTATAACAACCATTATCACCACTATAACAACTATTATCACCACTATAACAACCATTATCACCACTATAACAACCATTATCACCACTATAACAACCATTATCACCACTATATGGACCATTATCACCACTATAACAACCATTATCACCATTATAACGACCACTATCACCACTATAACAACCATTATAACCACTATAACAACTATTATCACCACTATAATAACCATTATGACCACTATAACAACTATTATCACCACTATAACAACCATTATCACCACTATAACAACCATTATCACCACTATAACAACTATTATCACCACTATAATAACCATTATCACCACTATAACAACTATTATCACCACTATAACAACCATTATCACCACTATAACGACCATTATCACCACTATAACGACCACTATCACCACTATAACAACCATTATCACCACTATAACAACTATTATCACCAATATAACAACCATTATCACCACTATAACAACCATTATCACCACTATATGGACCATTATGACAACTATAACCACCACTATCACCACTTTAACAACCATTATCGCCACTATAACGACCATTATCACCACTATAACGGCCATTATCACCACTATAGCGACCATTATCAACACTATAACAACCATTATCACCACTATAACAACCATTATCACCACTATAAGGACCATTATCACCACTATAACAACCATTATCACCACTATAACGACCACTATCACCACTATAACAACCACTATCACCACTATAACAACTATTATCACCACTATAACAACCATTATCACCATTATAACGACCATTATCACCACTATATCAACCATTATCACCAGTAGAAGGACCATTATCAACGCTGTAATGACCATTATCACCACTATAACAACCATTATCACCACTATATGGACCATTATGACAACTATAACCACCACTATCACCACTTTAACAACCATTATCGCCACTATAACGACCATATATCACCACTATAACGGCCATTATCACCACTATAGCGACCATTATCAACACTATAACCACCATTTTCAGCACTATATCAACCATTATCACCAGTAGAAGGACCATTATCAACGCTGTAGTGACCATTATCACCACTATAACGACCACTATCACCACTATAACAACCATTATCACCACTATAACAACCATTATCACCACTATAACGGCCATTATCACCACTATAGCGACCTTTGTCAACACTATAACCACCATTATCACCACTATATCAACCATTATCACCAGTAGAAGGACCATTATCAACACTGTAATGACCATTATCACCACTATAACTACCACTATCACCACTATAACCACCATTATCACCACTATAACAACCATTATCACCACTATATGGACCATTATCACCACTATAACGACCACTATCACCACTATAACGGCCATTATCACCACTATAGCGACCATTATCAGCACTATAACCACCATTATCACCACTATAACGACCACAATCAACACTATAACGGCCATTATCACCACTATAGCGACCTTTATCAACACTATAACGACCATTATCAACACTATAACCACCATTATCACCACTATATCAACCATTATCACCAGTAGAAGGACCATTATCAACACTGTAATGACCATTATCACCACTATAACAACCATTATCACCACTATAAGGACCACTATCACCACTATAACAACCATTATCACCATTATAACGACCATTATCACCACTATATCAACCATTATCACCAGTAGAAGGACCATTATCAACGCTGTAATGACCATTATCACCACTATAACAACCATTATCACCACTATAACAACCATTATCACCACTATAAGGACCATTATCACCACTATAACAACCATTATCACCACTATAACGACCACTATCACCACTATAACAACCATTATCACCACTATAACAACTACTATCACCACTATAAAAACCATTATCACCACTATTACGACCACTATCAACACTATAACCACCATTATCACCACTATAACAACCATTATCACTACTATATGGACCATTATCACCACTATAACGACCACTATCACCACTATAACAACCATTATCACCACTATAAGGACCATTATCACCACTATAACAACCATTATCACCACTATAACGACCATTATCACCATTATAACGACCATTACCACCACTATATCAACCATTATCACCAGTAGAAGGACCATTATCAACGCTGTAATGACCATTATCATCTCTATAACAACCATTATCACCACTATAACAACCATTATCACCACTATAAGGACCATTATCACCACTATAACAACCATTATCACCACTATAACGACCATTATCACCATTATAACGACCATTACCACCACTATATCAACCATTATCACCAGTAGAAGGACCATTATCAACGCTGTAATGACCATTATCACCTCTATAACAACCATTATCACCACTATAACAACCATTATCGCCACTATAACAACCATTATCACCACTATATGGACCATTATCACCACTATAACGACCACTATCACCACTATAACAACCATTATCACCACTATAACGACCATTATCACAACTATAACGACCAATATCACCTCTATAACAACTATTATCACCACTATAACAACGATTATCACCACTATAACGACCATTATCACAACTATAACGACCATTATCACCACTATAACGACCTTTATCACCACTATAACGGCCATTATCACCACTATAAGAACCATTATCACCACTATAACAACCATTATCACCACTATATGGACCATTGTGACAACTATAACCACCACTATCACCACTTTAACAACCATTATCGCCACTATAACGACCATTATCACCACTATAACGGCCATTATCATCACTATAGCGACCATTATCAACACTATAACAACCATTATCACCACTATAACAACTATTATCACCACTATAACAACCATTATCACCACTATAACGACCACTATCACCACTATAACAACCATTATCACCACTATAACAACTATTATCACCACTATAAAAACCATTATCACCACTATTACGACCACTATCAACACTATAACCACCATTATCACCACTATAACAACCATTATCACCACTATAACAACCATTATCGCCACTATAACAACCATTATCACCACTATAACAACCATTATCACCACTATATGGACCATTATGACAACTATAACCACCACTATCACCACTTTAACAACCATTATCGCCACTATAACGACCATATATCACCACTATAACGGCCATTATCACCACTATAGCGACCATTATCAACACTATAACCACCATTTTCAGCACAATATCAACCATTATCACCAGTAGAAGGACCATTATCAACGCTGTAGTGACCATTATCACCACTATAACGACCACTATCACCACTATAACAACCATTATCACCACTATAACGACCATTATCACAACTATAACGACCAATATCACCTCTATAACAACTATTATCACCACTATAACAACGATTATCGCCACTATAACGACCATTATCACAACTATAACGACCATTATCACCACTATAACGACCATTATCACCACTATAACGGCCATTATCACCACTATAACAACCATTATCACCACTATAACAACCATTATCACCATTATAACGACCATTATCACCACTATATCAACCATTATCACCAGTAGAAGGACCATTATCAACGCTGTAATGACCATTATCACCACTATAACAACCATTATCACCACTATAACAACCATTACCACCACTATAAGGTCCAATATCTCCACTATAACAACCATTATCACCACTATAACGACCACTATCACCACTATAACAACCATTATCACCACTATAACAACCATTATCACCACTATAACGACCATTATCACAACTATAACGACCAATATCACCTCTATAACAACTATTATCACCACTATAACAACGATTATCAGCACTATAACGACCATTATCACAACTATAACGACCACTATCACCACTATAACGACCATTATCACCACTATAACGGCCATTATCACCACTATAACAACCATTATCACCACTATATGGACCATTATGACAACTATAACCACCACTATCACCACTTTAACAACCATTATCGCCACTATAACGACCATTATCACCACTATAACGGCCATTATCACCACTATAGCGACCATTATCAACACTATAACAACCATTATCACCACTATAACAACTATTATCACCACTATAACAACCATTATCACCACTATAACGACCACTATCACCACTATAACAACCATTATCACCACTATAACAACTATTATCACCACTATAAAAACCATTATCACCACTATTACGACCACTATCAACACTATAACCACCATTATCACCACTATAACAACCATTATCACCACTATAACAACCATTATCACCACTATAACAACCATTATCACCACTATATGGACCATTATGACAACTATAACCACCACTATCACCACTTTAACAACCATTATCGCCACTATAACGACCATTATCACCACTATAACGGCCATTATCACCACTATAGCGACCATTATCACCACTGTAAGGACCATTATCACCACTATAACAACCATTATCACCACTATAACGACCATTATCACCATTATAACGACCATTACCACCACTATATCAACCATTATCACCAGTAGAAGGACCATTATCAACGCTGTAATGACCATTATCACCACTATAACAACCATTATCACCACTATAACAACCATTACCACCACTATAAGGTCCAATATCTCCACTATAACAACCATTATCACCACTATAACGACCACTATCACCACTATAACAACCATTATCACCACTATAACAACCATTATCACCACTATAACGACCATTATCACAACTATAACGACCAATATCACCTCTATAACAACTATTATCACCACTATAACAACGATTATCAGCACTATAACGACCATTATCACAACTATAACGACCACTATCACCACTATAACGACCATTATCACCACTATAACGGCCATTATCACCACTATAACAACCATTATCACCACTATATGGACCATTATGACAACTATAACCACCACTATCACCACTTTAACAACCATTATCGCCACTATAACGACCATTATCACCACTATAACGGCCATTATCACCACTATAGCGACCATTATCAACACTATAACAACCATTATCACCACTATAACAACTATTATCACCACTATAACAACCATTATCACCACTATAACGACCACTATCACCACTATAACAACCATTATCACCACTATAACAACTATTATCACCACTATAAAAACCATTATCACCACTATTACGACCACTATCAACACTATAACCACCATTATCACCACTATAACAACCATTATCACCACTATAACAACCATTATCACCACTATAACAACCATTATCACCACTATATGGACCATTATGACAACTATAACCACCACTATCACCACTTTAACAACCATTATCGCCACTATAACGACCATTATCACCACTATAACGGCCATTATCACCACTATAGCGACCATTATCACCACTGTAAGGACCATTATCACCACTATAACAACCATTATCACCACTATAACGACCATTATCACCATTATAACGACCATTACCACCACTATATCAACCATTATCACCAGTAGAAGGACCATTATCAACGCTGTAATGACCATTATCACCTCTATAACAACCATTATCACCACTATAACAACCATTATCACCACTATAACAACCATTATCACCACTATATGGACCATTATGATGACTATAACCACCACTATCACCACTTTAACAACCATTATCACCACTATAACGACCATTATCACAACTATAACGACCAATATCACCTCTATAACAACTATTATCACCACTATAACAACGATTATCACCACTATAACGACCATTATCACAACTATAACGACCACTATCACCACTATAACGACCATTATCACCACTATAACGGCCATTATCACCACTATAACAACCATTATCACCACTATATGGACCATTATGACAACTATAACCACCACTATCACCACTTTAACAATCATTATCGCCACTATAACGACCATTATCACCACTATAACGGCCATTATCACCACTATAGCGACCATTATCAACACTATAACAACCATTATCACCACTATAACAACTATTATCACCACTATAACAACCATTATCACCACTATAACGACCACTATCACCACTATAACAACCATTATCACCACTATAACAACTATTATCACCACTATAAAAACCATTATCACCACTATTACGACCACTATCAACACTATAACCACCATTATCACCACTATAACAACCATTATCACCACTATAACAACCATTATCACCACTATAACAACCATTATCACCACTATATGGACCATTATGACAACTATAACCACCACTATCACCACTTTAACAACCATTATCGCCACTATAACGACCATTATCACCACTATAACGGCCATTTTCACCACTATAGCGACCATTATCACCACTGTAAGGACCATTATCACCACTATAACAACCATTATCACCACTATAACGACCATTATCACCATTATAACGACCATTACCACCACTATATCAACCATTATCACCAGTAGAAGGACCATTATCAACGCTGTAATGACCATTATCACCTCTATAACAACCATTATCACCACTATAACAACCATTATCACCACTATAACAACCATTATCACCACTATATGGACCATTATGATGACTATAACCACCACTATCACCACTTTAACAACCATTATCACCACTATAACGACCACTATCACCACTATAAGGGCCATTATCACCACTATAGCGTTCTTTATCAACACTATAACCACCATTATCACCACTATATCAACCATTATCACCAGTAGAAGGACCATTATCAACACTGTAATGACCATTATCACCACTATAATGACCACTATCACCACTATAACAACCATTATCACCACTATAACAACTATTATCACCACTATAACAACCATTATCACCACTATAACGACCACTATCAACACTATAACGGCCATTATCACCACTATAGCGACCTTTATCAACACTATAACCACCATTATCACCACTATATCAACCATTATCACCACTATAATAACCATAATGACCACTATAACAACTATTATCACCACTATAACAACCATTATCACCACTATAACAACCATTATCACCACTATAACGACCACTATCACCACTATAACAACCATTATCACCACTATAAGGACCATTATCACCACTATAACAACCATTATCACCACTATAACAACCATTATCACCACTATAAGGACCATTATCACCACTATAACAACCATTATCACCACTATAACAACTATTATCACCACTATAACAACCATTATCACCACTATAACAACCATTATCACCACTATAACAACCATTATCACCACTATATGGACCATTATCACCACTATAACAACCATTATCACCATTATAACGACCACTATCACCACTATAACAACCATTATAACCACTATAACAACTATTATCACCACTATTATAACCATTATGACCACTATAACAACTATTATCACCACTATAACAACCATTATCACCACTATAACAACCATTATCACCACTATAACAACTATTATCACCACTATAATAACCATTATCACCACTATAACAACTATTATCACCACTATAACAACCATTATCACCACTATAACGACCATTATCACCACTATAACGACCACTATCACCACTATAACAACCATTATCACCACTATAACAACTATTATCACCAATATAACAACCATTATCACCACTATAACAACCATTATCACCACTATATGGACCATTATGACAACTACAACCACCACTATCACGACTTTAACAACCATTATCGCCACTATAACGACCATTATCACCACTATAACGGCCATTATCACCACTATAGCGACCATTATCAACACTATAACCACCATTTTCAGCACTATATCAACCATTATCACCAGTAGAAGGACCATTATCAACGCTGTAGTGACCATTATCACCACTATAACGACCACTATCACCACTATAACAACCATTATCACCACTATAACGACCATTATCACAACTATAACGACCAATATCACCTCTATAACAACTATTATCACCACTATAGCAACGATTATCACCACTATAACGACCATTATCACAACTATAACGACCATTATCACCACTATAACGACCATTATCACCACTATAACGGCCATTATCACCACTATAACAACCATTATCACCACTATAACAACCATTATCACCACAATATGGACCATTATGACAACTATAACCACCACTATCACCACTTTAACAACCATTATCGCCACTATAACGACCATTATCACCACTATAACGGCCATTATCACCACTATAGCGACCATTATCAACACTATAACAACCATTATCACCACTATAACAACTATTATCACCACTATAACAACCATTATCACCACTATAACGACCACTATCACCACTATAACAACCATTATCACCACTATAACAACTATTATCACCACTATAAAAACCATTATCACCACTATTACGACCACTATCAACACTATAACCACCATTATCACCACTATAACAATCATTATCACCACTATATGGACCATTATCACCACTATAACGACCACTATCACCACTATAACAACCATTATCACCACTATAAGGACCATTATCACCACTATAACAATCATTATCACCACTATAACGACCATTATCACCCCTATAACGACCATTATCACCACTATAACGGCCATTATCACCACTATAGCGACCATTATCAGCACTATAACCACCATTATCACCACTATAACGACCACTATCAACACTATAACGGCCATTATCACCACTATAGCGACCTTTATCAACACTATAACCACCATTATCACCACTATATCAACCATTATCACCAGTAGAAGGACCATTATCAACGCTGTAATGACCATTATCACCTCTATAACAACCATTATCACCTCTATAACAACCATTATCACCACTATAACAACCATTGTCACCACTATAACAACCATTATCACCACTATATGGACCATTATCGCCACTATAACGACCACTATCACCAATATAACAACCATTATCACCACTATAACAACTATTATCACCACTATAACAACCATTATCACCACTATAAGGACCATTATCACCACTATAACAACCATTATCACCACTATAACGACCACTATCACCACTATAACAACCATTATCGCCACTATAACAACTATTATCACCACTATATGGACCATTATCACCACTATAACGACCACTATCACCACTATAACAACCATTATCACCACTATAAGGACCATTATCACCACTATAACAACCATTATCACCACTATAACGGCCATTATCACCACTATAGCGACCTTTGTCAACACTATAACCACCATTATCACCACTATATCAACCATTATCACCAGTAGAAGGACCATTATCAACACTGTAATGACCATTATCACCACTATAACGACCACTATCACCACTATAACAACCATTATCACCACTATAACGACCATTATCACCACTATAACGGCCATTATCACCACTATAACAACCATTATCACCACTATAACAACCATTATCACCACTATATGGACCATTATGACAACTATAACCACCACTATCACCACTTTAACAACCATTATCGCCACTATAACGACCATTATCACCACTATAACGGCCATTATCACCACTATAGCGACCATTATCAACACTATAACAACCATTATCACCACTATAACAACTATTATCACCACTATAACAACCATTATCACCACTGTAACGACCACTAGCACCACTATAACAACCATTATCACCACTATAACGACCACTATCACCACTATAACAACCATTATCACCACTATAACAGCTATTATCACCACTATAAAAACCATTATCACCACTATTACGACCACTATCAACACTATAACCACCATTATCACCACTATAACAATCATTATCACCACTATATGGACCATTATCACCACTATAACGACCACTATCACCACTATAACAACCATTATCACCACTATAAGGACCATTATCACCACTATAACAATCATTATCACCACTATAACGACCATTATCACCCCTATAACGACCATTATCACCACTATAACGGCCATTATCACCACTATAGCGACCATTATCAGCACTATAACCACCATTATCACCACTATAACGACCACTATCAACACTATAACGGCCATTATCACCACTATAGCGACCTTTATCAACACTATAACCACCATTATCACCACTATATCAACCATTATCACCAGTAGAAGGACCATTATCAACGCTGTAATGACCATTATCACCTCTATAACAACCATTATCACCTCTATAACAACCATTATCACCACTATAACAACCATTGTCACCACTATAACAACCATTATCACCACTATATGGACCATTATCGCCACTATAACGACCACTATCACCAATATAACAACCATTATCACCACTATAACAACTATTATCACCACTATAACAACCATTAACACCACTATAAGGACCATTATCACCACTATAACAACCATTATCACCACTATAACGACCACTATCACCACTATAACAACCATTATCGCCACTATAACAACTATTATCACCACTATATGGACCATTATCACCACTATAACGACCACTATCACCACTATAACAACCATTATCACCACTATAAGGACCATTATCACCACTATAACAACCATTATCACCACTATAACGGCCATTATCACCACTATAGCGACCTTTGTCAACACTATAACCACCATTATCACCACTATATCAACCATTATCACCAGTAGAAGGACCATTATCAACACTGTAATGACCATTATCACCACTATAACGACCACTATCACCACTATAACAACCATTATCACCACTATAACGACCATTATCACCACTATAACGGCCATTATCACCACTATAACAACCATTATCACCACTATAACAACCATTATCACCACTATATGGACCATTATGACAACTATAACCACCACTATCACCACTTTAACAACCATTATCGCCACTATAACGACCATTATCACCACTATAACGGCCATTATCACCACTATAGCGACCATTATCAACACTATAACAACCATTATCACCACTATAACAACTATTATCACCACTATAACAACCATTATCACCACTATAACGACCACTATCACCACTATAACAACCATTATCACCACTATAACGACCACTATCACCACTATAACAACCATTATCACCACTATAACAGCTATTATCACCACTATAAAAACCATTATCACCACTATTACGACCACTATCAACACTATAACCACCATTATCACCACTATAACAATCATTATCACCACTATATGGACCATTATCACCACTATAACGACCACTATCACCACTATAACAACCATTATCACCACTATAAGGACCATTATCACCACTATAACAATCATTATCACCACTATAACGACCATTATCACCCCTATAACGACCATTATCACCACTATAACGGCCATTATCACCACTATAGCGACCATTATCAGCACTATAACCACCATTATCACCACTATAACGACCACTATCAACACTATAACGGCCATTATCACCACTACAGCGACCTTTATCAACACTATAACCACCATTATCACCACTATATCAACCATTATCACCAGTAGAAGGACCATTATCAACGCTGTAATGACCATTATCACCTCTATAACAACCATTATCACCTCTATAACAACCATTATCACCACTATAACAACCATTGTCACCACTATAACAACCATTATCACCACTATATGGACCATTATCGCCACTATAACGACCACTATCACCAATATAACAACCATTATCACCACTATAACAACTATTATCACCACTATAACAACCATTATCACCACTATAAGGACCATTATCACCACTATAACAACCATTATCACCACTATAACGACCACTATCACCACTATAACAACCATTATCACCACTATAACAACTATTATCACCACTATATGGACCATTATCACCACTATAACGACCACTATCACCACTATAACAACCATTATCACCACTATAAGGACCATTATCACCACTATAACAACCATTATCACCACTATAACGGCCATTATCACCACTATAGCGACCTTTGTCAACACTATAACCACCATTATCACCACTATATCAACCATTATCACCAGTAGAAGGACCATTATCAACACTGTAATGACCATTATCACCACTATAACGACCACTATCACCACTATAACCACCATTATCACCATTATAACAACCATTATCACCACTATATGGACCATTATCACCACTATAACGACCACTATCATCACTATAACAACCACTATCACCACTATAACAACTATTATCACCACTATAACAACCATTATCACCACTATAAGGACCATTATCACCACTATAACAACCATTATCACCATTATAACGACCACTATCACCACTATAACAACCATTATCACCACTATAACAACCATTATCACCACTACAACAACCATTATCACCACTACAACAACTATTATCACCACTGTAACAACCATTATCACCACTATAACGACCATTATCACCACTATAACGGCCATTATCACCACTATAACAACCATTATCACCACTATAACAACCATTATCACCACTATATGGACCATTATGACAACTATAACCACCACTATTACCACTTTAACAACCATTATCGCCGCTATAACGACCATTATCACCACTATAACGGCCATTATCACCACTATAGCGACCATTATCAACACTATAACAGCCATTATCACCACTATAACAACTATTATCACCACTATAACAACCATTATCACCACTATAACGACCACTATCACCACTATAACAACCATTATCACCACTATAACAACTATTATCACCACTATAAAAACCATTATCACCACTATGACGACCACTATCAACACTATAACCACCATTATCACCACTATAACAACCATTATCACCACTATATGGACCATTATCACCACTATAACGACCACTATCACCACTATAACGGCCATTATCACCACTATAGCGACCATTATCAGCACTATAACCACCATTATCACCACTATAACGACCACTATCAACACTATAACGGCCATTATCACCACTATAGCGACCTTTATCAACACTATAACGACCATTATCAACACTATAACCACCATTATCACCACTATATCAACCATTATCACCAGTAGAAGGACCATTATCAACACTGTAATGACCATTATCACCACTATAATGACCACTATCACCACTATAACAACCATTATCACCACTATAACAACTATTATCACCACTATAACAACCATTATCACCACTATAACGACCATTATCACCCCTATAACGACCATTATCACCACTATAACGGCCATTATCACCACTATAGCGACCATTATCACCAGTAGAAGGACCATTATCAACGCTGTAATGACCATTATCACCACTATAACAACCATTATCACCACTATATCAACCATTATCACCAGTAGAAGGACCATTATCAACACTGTAATGACCATTATCACCACTATAATGACCACTATCACCACTATAACAACCATTATCACCATTATAACAACTATTATCACCACTATAACAACCATTATCACCACTATAACGACCATTATCACCCCTATAACGACCATTATCACCACTATAACGGCCATTATCACCACTATAGCGACCATTATCAGCACTATAACCACCATTATCACCACTATAAGGACCATTATCACCACTATAACAACCATTATCACCACCATAACAACCATTATCACCACTATAAGGACCATTATCACCACTATAACAACCATTATCACCACTATAACGACCACTATCACCACTATAACAACCATTATCACCACTATAACAACTATTATCACCACTATAACAACCATTATCACCATTATAACGACCATTATCACCACTATAACGGCCATTATCACCACTATAGCGACCATTATCATCACTATAACAACCATTATCACCACTATAACAACTATTATCACCACTATAACAACCATTATCACCACTATAACGACCACTATCAACACCATAACCACCATTATCACCACTAAATGGACCATCATCACCACTATAACGACCACTATCACCACTATAACAACCATTATCACCACTATAAGGACCATTATCACCACTATAACAACCATTATCACCATTATAACGACCATTATCACCACTATATCAACCATTATCACCAGTAGAAGGACCATTATCAACGCTGTAATGACCATTATCACCACTATAACAACCATTATCACCACTATAACAACCATTATCACCACTATAAGGACCATTATCACCACTATAACAACCATTATCACCACTATAACGACCACTATCACCACTATAACAACCATTATCACCACTATAACAACTATTATCACCACTATAAAAACCATTATCACCACTATTACGACCACTATCAACACTATAACCACCATTATCACCACTATAACAACCATTATCACCACTATATGGACCATTATCACCACTATAACGACCACTATCACCACTATAACAACCATTATCACCACTATAAGGACCATTATCACCACTATAACAACCATTATCACCACTATAACGACCATTATCACCATTATAACGACCATTACCACCACTATATCAACCATTATCACCAGTAGAAGGACCATTATCAACGCTGTAGTGACCATTATCACCTCTATAACAACCATTATCACCACTATAACAACCATTATCACCACTATAAGGACCATTATCACCACTATAACAACCATTATCACCACCATAACGACCACTATCACCACTATAACAACCATTATCACCACTATAACAACTATTATCACCACTATATGGACCATTATCACCACTATAACGACCACTATCACCACTATAACAACCATTATTACCACTATAAGGACCATTATCACCACTATAACAACCATTATCACCACTATAACGGCCATTATCACCACTATAGCGACCTTTGTCAACACTATAACCACCATTATCACCACTATATCAACCATTATCACCAGTAGAAGGACCATTATCAACACTGTAATGACCATTATCACCACTATAACGACCACTATCACCACTATAACCACCATTATCACCACTATAACAACCATTATCACCACTATATGGACCATTATCACCACTATAACGACCACTATCATCACTATAACAACCACTATCACCACTATAACAACTATTATCACCACTATAACAACCATTATCACCACTATAAGGACCATTATCACCACTATAACAACCATTATCACCACTATAACAACCATTATCGCCACTATAACAACCATTATCACCACTATAACAACCATTATCACCACTATATGGACCGTTATGACAACTATAACCACCACTATCACCACTTTAACAACCATTATCGCCACTATAACGACCATATATCACCACTATAACGGCCATTATCACCACTATAGCGACCATTATCAACACTATATCAACCATTATCACCAGTAGAAGGACCATTATCAACGCTGTAATGACCATTATCACCACTATAACGACCACTATCACCACTATAACCACCATTATCACCACTTTAACAACCATTATCGCCACTATAACGACCATTATCACCACTATAACGGCCATTATCACCACTATAGCAACCATTATCAACACTATAACAACCATTATCACCACTATAACAACTATTATCACCACTATAACAACCATTATCACCACTATAACGACCACTATCACCACTATAACAACCATTATCACCACTATAACAACTATTATCACCACTATAAAAACCATTATCACCACTATTACGACCACTATCAACACTATAACCACCATTATCACCACTATAACAACCATTATCACCACTATATGGACCATTATCACCACTATAACGACCACTATCACCACTATAACAACCATTATCACCACTATAAGGACCATTATCACCACTATAACAACCATTATCACCACTATAACGGCCATTATCACCACTATAGCGACCTTTGTCAACACTATAACGACCATTATCACCACTATATCAACCATTATCACCAGTAGAAGGACCATTATCAACACTGTAATGACCATTATCACCACTATAACGACCACTATCACCACTATAACCACCATTATCACCACTATAACGACCACTATCATCACTATAACAACCACTATCACCACTATAACAACTATTATCACCACTATAACAACCATTATCACCACTATAAGGACCATTATCACCACTATAACAACCATTATCACCATTATAACGACCACTATCACCACTATAACAACCATTATCACCACTATGTGGACCATTATGACAACTATAACCACCACTATCACCACTTTAACAACCATTATCGCCACTATAACGACCATTATCACCACTATAACGGCCATTATCACCACTATAGCGACCATTATCATCACTATAACAACCATTATCACCACTATAACAACTATTATCACCACTATAACAACCATTATCACCACTATAACGACCACTATCAACACCATAACCACCATTATCACCACTGTATGGACCATTATCACCACTATAACGACCACTATCACCACTATAACAACCATTATCACCACTATAAAAACCATTATCACCACTATTACGACCACTATCAACACTATAACCACCATTATCACCACTATAACAACCATTATCACCACTATATGGACCATTATCACCACTATAACGACCACTATCACCACTATAACAACCATTATCACCACTATAAGGACCATTATCACCACTATAACAACCATTATCACCACTATAACGACCATTATCACCATTATGACGACCATTACCACCACTATATCAACCATTATCACCAGTAGAAGGACCATTATCAACGCTGTAATGACCATAATCACCTCTATAACAACCATTATCACCACTATAACAACCATTATCACCACTATAACAACCATTATCACCACTATATGGACCATTATCACCACTATAACAACCATTATCACCATTATAACGACCACAATCACCACTATAACAACCATTATCACCACTATAACAACTATTATCACCACTATAATAACCATTATCACCACTATAACAACTATTATCACCACTATAACCACCATTATCACCACTATAACAACCATTATCACCACTATATGGACCATTATCACCACTATAACGACCACTATCACCACTATAACAACCATTATCACCACTATAACAACCATTATCACCACTATATGGACCATTATGACAACTATAACCACCACTATCACCACTTTAACAACCATTATCGCCACTATAACGACCATTATCACCACTATAACGGCCATTATCACCACTATAGCGACCATTATCAACACTATAACAACCATTATCACCACTATAACAACTATTATCACCACTATAACAACCATTATCACCACTATAACGGCCATTATCACCACTATAACGACCACTATCAACACCATAACCACCATTATCACCACTATATGGACCATTATCACCACTATAACGACCACTATCACCACTATAACAACCATTATCACCACTATAAGGACCATTATCACCACTATAACAACCATTATCACCACCATAACAACCATTATCACCACTATAAGGACCATTATCACCACTATAACAACCATTGTCACCACTATAACGACCACTATCACCACTATAACAACCATTATCACCACTATAACAACTATTATCACCACTATAACAACCATTATCACCATTATAACGACCATTATCACCACTATATCAACCATTATCACCAGTAGAAGGACCATTATCAACGCTGTAATGACCATAATCACCTCTATAACAACCATTATCACCACTATAACAACCATTATCACCACTATACCAACCATTATCACCACTATATGGACCATTATCACCACTATAACAACCATTATCACCATTATAACGACCACAATCACCACTATAACAACCATTATCACCACTATAACAACTATTATCACCACTATATCAACCATTATCACCAGTAGAAGGACCATTATCAACGCTGTAATGACCATTATCACCACTATAACAACCATTATCACCACTATAACAACCATTACCACCACTATAAGGACCAATATCACCACTATAACAACCATTATCACCACTATAACGACCACTATCACCACTATAACAACCATTATCACCACTATAACAACTATTATCACCACTATAACAACCATTATCACCATTATAACGACCATTATCACCAGTAGAAGGACCATTATCAACGCTGTAATGACCATTATCACCACTATAACAACCATTATCGCCACTATAACAACCATTATCACCACTATAACAACCATTATCACCACTATATGGACCATTATGACAACTATAACCACCACTATCACCACTTTAACAACCATTATCACCACTATAACGACCACTATCACCACTATAACAACCATTATCACCACTATAACAACTATTATCACCACTATAACAACCATTATCACCATTATAACGACCATTATCACCAGTAGAAGGACCATTATCAACGCTGTAACGACCATTATCACAACTATAACGACCAATATCACCTCTATAACAACTATTATCACCACTATAACAACGATTATCAGCACTATAACGACCATTATCACAACTATAACGACCACTATCACCACTATAACGACCATTATCACCACTATAACGGCCATTATCACCACTATAACAACCATTATCACCACTATATGGACCATTATGACAACTATAACCACCACTATCACCACTTTAACAACCATTATCGCCACTATAACGACCATTATCACCACTATAACGGCCATTATCACCACTATAGCGACCATTATCAACACTATAACAACCATTATCACCACTATACCAACTATTATCACCACTATAACAACCATTATCACCACTATAACGACCACTATCACCACTATAACAACCATTATCACCACTATAACAACTATTATCACCACTATAAAAACCATTATCACCACTATTACGACCACTATCAACACTATAACCACCATTATCACCACTATAACAACCATTATCACCACTATAACAACCATTATCACCACTATAACAACCATTATCACCACTATATGGACCATTATGACAACTATAACCACCACTATCACCACTTTAACAACCATTATCGCCACTATAACGACCATTATCACCACTATAACGGCCATTATCACCACTATAGCGACCATTATCACCACTGTAAGGACCATTATCACCACTATAACAACCATTATCACCACTATAACGACCATTATCACCATTATAACGACCATTACCACCACTATATCAACCATTATCACCAGTAGAAGGACCATTATCAACGCTGTAATGACCATTATCACCTCTATAACAACCATTATCACCACTATAACAACCATTATCACCACTATAACAACCATTATCACCACTATATGGACCATTATGATGACTATAACCACCACTATCACCACTTTAACAACCATTATCACCACTATAACGACCATTATCACAACTATAACGACCAATATCACCTCTATAACAACTATTATCACCACTATAACAACGATTATCACCACTATAACGACCATTATCACAACTATAACGACCACTATCACCACTATAACGACCATTATCACCACTATAACGGCCATTATCACCACTATAACAACCATTATCACCACTATATGGACCATTATGACAACTATAACCACCACTATCACCACTTTAACAATCATTATCGCCACTATAACGACCATTATCACCACTATAACGGCCATTATCACCACTATAGCGACCATTATCAACACTATAACAACCATTATCACCACTATAACAACTATTATCACCACTATAACAACCATTATCACCACTATAACGACCACTATCACCACTATAACAACCATTATCACCACTATAACAACTATTATCACCACTATAAAAACCATTATCACCACTATTACGACCACTATCAACACTATAACCACCATTATCACCACTATAACAACCATTATCACCACTATAACAACCATTATCACCACTATAACAACCATTATCACCACTATATGGACCATTATGACAACTATAACCACCACTATCACCACTTTAACAACCATTATCGCCACTATAACGACCATTATCACCACTATAACGGCCATTTTCACCACTATAGCGACCATTATCACCACTGTAAGGACCATTATCACCACTATAACAACCATTATCACCACTATAACGACCATTATCACCATTATAACGACCATTACCACCACTATATCAACCATTATCACCAGTAGAAGGACCATTATCAACGCTGTAATGACCATTATCACCTCTATAACAACCATTATCACCACTATAACAACCATTATCACCACTATAACAACCATTATCACCACTATATGGACCATTATGATGACTATAACCACCACTATCACCACTTTAACAACCATTATCACCACTATAACGACCACTATCACCACTATAAGGGCCATTATCACCACTATAGCGTTCTTTATCAACACTATAACCACCATTATCACCACTATATCAACCATTATCACCAGTAGAAGGACCATTATCAACACTGTAATGACCATTATCACCACTATAATGACCACTATCACCACTATAACAACCATTATCACCACTATAACAACTATTATCACCACTATAACAACCATTATCACCACTATAACGACCACTATCAACACTATAACGGCCATTATCACCACTATAGCGACCTTTATCAACACTATAACCACCATTATCACCACTATATCAACCATTATCACCACTATAATAACCATAATGACCACTATAACAACTATTATCACCACTATAACAACCATTATCACCACTATAACAACCATTATCACCACTATAACGACCACTATCACCACTATAACAACCATTATCACCACTATAAGGACCATTATCACCACTATAACAACCATTATCACCACTATAACAACCATTATCACCACTATAAGGACCATTATCACCACTATAACAACCATTATCACCACTATAACAACTATTATCACCACTATAACAACCATTATCACCACTATAACAACCATTATCACCACTATAACAACCATTATCACCACTATATGGACCATTATCACCACTATAACAACCATTATCACCATTATAACGACCACTATCACCACTATAACAACCATTATAACCACTATAACAACTATTATCACCACTATTATAACCATTATGACCACTATAACAACTATTATCACCACTATAACAACCATTATCACCACTATAACAACCATTATCACCACTATAACAACTATTATCACCACTATAATAACCATTATCACCACTATAACAACTATTATCACCACTATAACAACCATTATCACCACTATAACGACCATTATCACCACTATAACGACCACTATCACCACTATAACAACCATTATCACCACTATAACAACTATTATCACCAATATAACAACCATTATCACCACTATAACAACCATTATCACCACTATATGGACCATTATGACAACTACAACCACCACTATCACGACTTTAACAACCATTATCGCCACTATAACGACCATTATCACCACTATAATGGCCATTATCACCACTATAGCGACCATTATCAACACTATAACCACCATTTTCAGCACTATATCAACCATTATCACCAGTAGAAGGACCATTATCAACGCTGTAGTGACCATTATCACCACTATAACGACCACTATCACCACTATAACAACCATTATCACCACTATAACGACCATTATCACAACTATAACGACCAATATCACCTCTATAACAACTATTATCACCACTATAGCAACGATTATCACCACTATAACGACCATTATCACAACTATAACGACCATTATCACCACTATAACGACCATTATCACCACTATAACGGCCATTATCACCACTATAACAACCATTATCACCACTATAACAACCATTATCACCACAATATGGACCATTATGACAACTATAACCACCACTATCACCACTTTAACAACCATTATCGCCACTATAACGACCATTATCACCACTATAACGGCCATTATCACCACTATAGCGACCATTATCAACACTATAACAACCATTATCACCACTATAACAACTATTATCACCACTATAACAACCATTATCACCACTATAACGACCACTATCACCACTATAACAACCATTATCACCACTATAACAACTATTATCACCACTATAAAAACCATTATCACCACTATTACGACCACTATCAACACTATAACCACCATTATCACCACTATAACAATCATTATCACCACTATATGGACCATTATCACCACTATAACGACCACTATCACCACTATAACAACCATTATCACCACTATAAGGACCATTATCACCACTATAACAATCATTATCACCACTATAACGACCATTATCACCCCTATAACGACCATTATCACCACTATAACGGCCATTATCACCACTATAGCGACCATTATCAGCACTATAACCACCATTATCACCACTATAACGACCACTATCAACACTATAACGGCCATTATCACCACTATAGCGACCTTTATCAACACTATAACCACCATTATCACCACTATATCAACCATTATCACCAGTAGAAGGACCATTATCAACGCTGTAATGACCATTATCACCTCTATAACAACCATTATCACCTCTATAACAACCATTATCACCACTATAACAACCATTGTCACCACTATAACAACCATTATCACCACTATATGGACCATTATCGCCACTATAACGACCACTATCACCAATATAACAACCATTATCACCACTATAACAACTATTATCACCACTATAACAACCATTATCACCACTATAAGGACCATTATCACCACTATAACAACCATTATCACCACTATAACGACCACTATCACCACTATAACAACCATTATCGCCACTATAACAACTATTATCACCACTATATGGACCATTATCACCACTATAACGACCACTATCACCACTATAACAACCATTATCACCACTATAAGGACCATTATCACCACTATAACAACCATTATCACCACTATAACGGCCATTATCACCACTATAGCGACCTTTGTCAACACTATAACCACCATTATCACCACTATATCAACCATTATCACCAGTAGAAGGACCATTATCAACACTGTAATGACCATTATCACCACTATAACGACCACTATCACCACTATAACAACCATTATCACCACTATAACGACCATTATCACCACTATAACGGCCATTATCACCACTATAACAACCATTATCACCACTATAACAACCATTATCACCACTATATGGACCATTGTGACAACTATAACCACCACTATCACCACTTTAACAACCATTATCGCCACTATAACGACCATTATCACCACTATAACGGCCATTATCACCACTATAGCGACCATTATCAACACTATAACAACCATTATCACCACTATAACAACTATTATCACCACTATAACAACCATTATCACCACTATAACGACCACTATCACCACTATAACAACCATTATCACCACTATAACGACCACTATCACCACTATAACAACCATTATCACCACTATAACAGCTATTATCACCACTATAAAAACCATTATCACCACTATTACGACCACTATCAACACTATAACCACCATTATCACCACTATAACAATCATTATCACCACTATATGGACCATTATCACCACTATAACGACCACTATCACCACTATAACAACCATTATCACCACTATAAGGACCATTATCACCACTATAACAATCATTATCACCACTATAACGACCATTATCACCCCTATAACGACCATTATCACCACTATAACGGCCATTATCACCACTATAGCGACCATTATCAGCACTATAACCACCATTATCACCACTATAACGACCACTATCAACACTATAACGGCCATTATCACCACTACAGCGACCTTTATCAACACTATAACCACCATTATCACCACTATATCAACCATTATCACCAGTAGAAGGACCATTATCAACGCTGTAATGACCATTATCACCTCTATAACAACCATTATCACCTCTATAACAACCATTATCACCACTATAACAACCATTGTCACCACTATAACAACCATTATCACCACTATATGGACCATTATCGCCACTATAACGACCACTATCACCAATATAACAACCATTATCACCACTATAACAACTATTATCACCACTATAACAACCATTATCACCACTATAAGGACCATTATCACCACTATAACAACCATTATCACCACTATAACGACCACTATCACCACTATAACAACCATTATCACCACTATAACAACTATTATCACCACTATATGGACCATTATCACCACTATAACGACCACTATCACCACTATAACAACCATTATCACCACTATAAGGACCATTATCACCACTATAACAACCATTATCACCACTATAACGGCCATTATCACCACTATAGCGACCTTTGTCAACACTATAACCACCATTATCACCACTATATCAACCATTATCACCAGTAGAAGGACCATTATCAACACTGTAATGACCATTATCACCACTATAACGACCACTATCACCACTATAACCACCATTATCACCATTATAACAACCATTATCACCACTATATGGACCATTATCACCACTATAACGACCACTATCATCACTATAACAACCACTATCACCACTATAACAACTATTATCACCACTATAACAACCATTATCACCACTATAAGGACCATTATCACCACTATAACAACCATTATCACCATTATAACGACCACTATCACCACTATAACAACCATTATCACCACTATAACAACCATTATCACCACTACAACAACCATTATCACCACTACAACAACTATTATCACCACTGTAACAACCATTATCACCACTATAACGACCATTATCACCACTATAACGGCCATTATCACCACTATAACAACCATTATCACCACTATAACAACCATTATCACCACTATATGGACCATTATGACAACTATAACCACCACTATTACCACTTTAACAACCATTATCGCCGCTATAACGACCATTATCACCACTATAACGGCCATTATCACCACTATAGCGACCATTATCAACACTATAACAGCCATTATCACCACTATAACAACTATTATCACCACTATAACAACCATTATCACCACTATAACGACCACTATCACCACTATAACAACCATTATCACCACTATAACAACTATTATCACCACTATAAAAACCATTATCACCACTATGACGACCACTATCAACACTATAACCACCATTATCACCACTATAACAACCATTATCACCACTATATGGACCATTATCACCACTATAACGACCACTATCACCACTATAACGGCCATTATCACCACTATAGCGACCATTATCAGCACTATAACCACCATTATCACCACTATAACGACCACTATCAACACTATAACGGCCATTATCACCACTATAGCGACCTTTATCAACACTATAACGACCATTATCAACACTATAACCACCATTATCACCACTATATCAACCATTATCACCAGTAGAAGGACCATTATCAACACTGTAATGACCATTATCACCACTATAATGACCACTATCACCACTATAACAACCATTATCACCACTATAACAACTATTATCACCACTATAACAACCATTATCACCACTATAACGACCATTATCACCCCTATAACGACCATTATCACCACTATAACGGCCATTATCACCACTATAGCGACCATTATCAGCACTATAACCACCATTATCACCACTATAAGGACCATTATCACCACTATAACAACCATTATCACCACCATAACAACCATTATCACCACTATAAGGACCACTATCACCACTATAACAACCATTATCACCATTATAACGACCATTATCACCACTATATCAACCATTATCACCAGTAGAAGGACCATTATCAACGCTGTAATGACCATTATCACCACTATAACAACCATTATCACCACTATAACAACCATTATCACCACTATAAGGACCATTATCACCACTATAACAACCATTATCACCACTATAACGACCACTATCACCACTATAACAACCATTATCACCACTATAACAACTATTATCACCACTATAAAAACCATTATCACCACTATTACGACCACTATCAACACTATAACCACCATTATCACCACTATAACAACCATTATCACCACTATATGGACCATTATCACCACTATAACGACCACTATCACCACTATAACGGCCATTATCACCACTATAGCGACCATTATCAGCACTATAACCACCATTATCACCACTATAACGACCACTATCAACACTATAACGGCCATTATCACCACTATAGCGACCTTTATCAACACTATAACGACCATTATCAACACTATAACCACCATTATCACCACTATATCAACCATTATCACCAGTAGAAGGACCATTATCAACACTGTAATGACCATTATCACCACTATAATGACCACTATCACCACTATAACAACCATTATCACCATTATAACAACTATTATCACCACTATAACAACCATTATCACCACTATAACGACCATTATCACCCCTATAACGACCATTATCACCACTATAACGGCCATTATCACCACTATAGCGACCATTATCAGCACTATAACCACCATTATCACCACTATAAGGACCATTATCACCACTATAACAACCATTATCACCACCATAACAACCATTATCACCACTATAAGGACCATTATCACCACTATAACAACCATTATCACCACTATAACGACCACTATCACCACTATAACAACCATTATCACCACTATAACAACTATTATCACCACTATAACAACCATTATCACCATTATAACGACCATTATCACCACTATAACGGCCATTATCACCACTATAGCGACCATTATCATCACTATAACAACCATTATCACCACTATAACAACTATTATCACCACTATAACAACCATTATCACCACTATAACGACCACTATCAACACCATAACCACCATTATCACCACTAAATGGACCATCATCACCACTATAACGACCACTATCACCACTATAACAACCATTATCACCACTATAAGGACCATTATCACCACTATAACAACCATTATCACCATTATAACGACCATTATCACCACTATATCAACCATTATCACCAGTAGAAGGACCATTATCAACGCTGTAATGACCATTATCACCACTATAACAACCATTATCACCACTATAACAACCATTATCACCACTATAAGGACCATTATCACCACTATAACAACCATTATCACCACTATAACGACCACTATCACCACTATAACAACCATTATCACCACTATAACAACTATTATCACCACTATAAAAACCATTATCACCACTATTACGACCACTATCAACACTATAACCACCATTATCACCACTATAACAACCATTATCACCACTATATGGACCATTATCACCACTATAACGACCACTATCACCACTATAACAACCATTATCACCACTATAAGGACCATTATCACCACTATAACAACCATTATCACCACTATAACGACCATTATCACCATTATAACGACCATTACCACCACTATATCAACCATTATCACCAGTAGAAGGACCATTATCAACGCTGTAGTGACCATTATCACCTCTATAACAACCATTATCACCACTATAACAACCATTATCACCACTATAAGGACCATTATCACCACTATAACAACCATTATCACCACCATAACGACCACTATCACCACTATAACAACCATTATCACCACTATAACAACTATTATCACCACTATATGGACCATTATCACCACTATAACGACCACTATCACCACTATAACAACCATTATTACCACTATAAGGACCATTATCACCACTATAACAACCATTATCACCACTATAACGGCCATTATCACCACTATAGCGACCTTTGTCAACACTATAACCACCATTATCACCACTATATCAACCATTATCACCAGTAGAAGGACCATTATCAACACTGTAATGACCATTATCACCACTATAACGACCACTATCACCACTATAACCACCATTATCACCACTATAACAACCATTATCACCACTATATGGACCATTATCACCACTATAACGACCACTATCATCACTATAACAACCACTATCACCACTATAACAACTATTATCACCACTATAACAACCATTATCACCACTATAAGGACCATTATCACCACTATAACAACCATTATAACCACTATAACAACCATTATCGCCACTATAACAACCATTATCACCACTATAACAACCATTATCACCACTATATGGACCGTTATGACAACTATAACCACCACTATCACCACTTTAACAACCATTATCGCCACTATAACGACCATATATCACCACTATAACGGCCATTATCACCACTATAGCGACCATTATCAACACTATATCAACCATTATCACCAGTAGAAGGACCATTATCAACGCTGTAATGACCATTATCACCACTATAACGACCACTATCACCACTATAACCACCATTATCACCACTTTAACAACCATTATCGCCACTATAACGACCATTATCACCACTATAACGGCCATTATCACCACTATAGCAACCATTATCAACACTATAACAACCATTATCACCACTATAACAACTATTATCACCACTATAACAACCATTATCACCACTATAACGACCACTATCACCACTATAACAACCATTATCACCACTATAACAACTATTATCACCACTATAAAAACCATTATCACCACTATTACGACCACTATCAACACTATAACCACCATTATCACCACTATAACAACCATTATCACCACTATATGGACCATTATCACCACTATAACGACCACTATCACCACTATAACAACCATTATCACCACTATAAGGACCATTATCACCACTATAACAACCATTATCACCACTATAACGGCCATTATCACCACTATAGCGACCTTTGTCAACACTATAACGACCATTATCACCACTATATCAACCATTATCACCAGTAGAAGGACCATTATCAACACTGTAATGACCATTATCACCACTATAACGACCACTATCACCACTATAACCACCATTATCACCACTATAACGACCACTATCATCACTATAACAACCACTATCACCACTATAACAACTATTATCACCACTATAACAACCATTATCACCACTATAAGGACCATTATCACCACTATAACAACCATTATCACCATTATAACGACCACTATCACCACTATAACAACCATTATCACCACTATGTGGACCATTATGACAACTATAACCACCACTATCACCACTTTAACAACCATTATCGCCACTATAACGACCATTATCACCACTATAACGGCCATTATCACCACTATAGCGACCATTATCATCACTATAACAACCATTATCACCACTATAACAACTATTATCACCACTATAACAACCATTATCACCACTATAACGACCACTATCAACACCATAACCACCATTATCACCACTGTATGGACCATTATCACCACTATAACGACCACTATCACCACTATAACAACCATTATCACCACTATAAAAACCATTATCACCACTATTACGACCACTATCAACACTATAACCACCATTATCACCACTATAACAACCATTATCACCACTATATGGACCATTATCACCACTATAACGACCACTATCACCACTATAACAACCATTATCACCACTATAAGGACCATTATCACCACTATAACAACCATTATCACCACTATAACGACCATTATCACCATTATGACGACCATTACCACCACTATATCAACCATTATCACCAGTAGAAGGACCATTATCAACGCTGTAATGACCATAATCACCTCTATAACAACCATTATCACCACTATAACAACCATTATCACCACTATAACAACCATTATCACCACTATATGGACCATTATCACCACTATAACAACCATTATCACCATTATAACGACCACAATCACCACTATAACAACCATTATCACCACTATAACAACTATTATCACCACTATAATAACCATTATCACCACTATAACAACTATTATCACCACTATAACCACCATTATCACCACTATAACAACCATTATCACCACTATATGGACCATTATCACCACTATAACGACCACTATCACCACTATAACAACCATTATCACCACTATAACAACCATTATCACCACTATATGGACCATTATGACAACTATAACCACCACTATCACCACTTTAACAACCATTATCGCCACTATAACGACCATTATCACCACTATAACGGCCATTATCACCACTATAGCGACCATTATCAACACTATAACAACCATTATCACCACTATAACAACTATTATCACCACTATAACAACCATTATCACCACTATAACGGCCATTATCACCACTATAACGACCACTATCAACACCATAACCACCATTATCACCACTATATGGACCATTATCACCACTATAACGACCACTATCACCACTATAACAACCATTATCACCACTATAAGGACCATTATCACCACTATAACAACCATTATCACCACCATAACAACCATTATCACCACTATAAGGACCATTATCACCACTATAACAACCATTGTCACCACTATAACGACCACTATCACCACTATAACAACCATTATCACCACTATAACAACTATTATCACCACTATAACAACCATTATCACCATTATAACGACCATTATCACCACTATATCAACCATTATCACCAGTAGAAGGACCATTATCAACGCTGTAATGACCATAATCACCTCTATAACAACCATTATCACCACTATAACAACCATTATCACCACTATACCAACCATTATCACCACTATATGGACCATTATCACCACTATAACAACCATTATCACCACTATAACAACTATTATCACCACTATATCAACCATTATCACCAGTAGAAGGACCATTATCAACGCTGTAATGACCATTATCACCACTATAACAACCATTATCACCACTATAACAACCATTACCACCACTATAAGGACCAATATCACCACTATAACAACCATTATCACCACTATAACGACCACTATCACCACTATAACAACCATTATCACCACTATAACAACTATTATCACCACTATAACAACCATTATCACCATTATAACGACCATTATCACCAGTAGAAGGACCATTATCAACGCTGTAATGACCATTATCACCACTATAACAACCATTATCGCCACTATAACAACCATTATCACCACTATAACAACCATTATCACCACTATATGGACCATTATGACAACTATAACCACCACTATCACCACTTTAACAACCATTATCGCCACTATAACGACCATATATCACCACTATAACGGCCATTATCACCACTATAGCGACCATTATCAACACTATAACCACCATTATCAGCACTATATCAACCATTATCACCAGTAGAAGGACCATTATCAACGCTGTAATGACCATTATCACCACTATAACGACCACTATCAACACTATAACGGCCATTATCACCACTATAGCGACCTTTATCAACACTATAACGACCATTATCAACACTATAACCACCATTATCACCACTATATCAACCATTATCACCAGTAGAAGGACCATTATCAACACTGTAATGACCATTATCACCACTATAACGACCACTATCACCACTATAACCACCATTATCACCACTATAACAACCATTATCACCACTATATGGACCATTATCACCACTATAACAACCATTATCACCACCATAACAACCATTATCACCACTATAACAACTATTATCACCACTATAACAACCATTATCACCACTATAACGACCACTATCACCACTATAACAACCATTATCACCACTATAACAACTATTATCACCACTATAACAACCATTATCACCATTATAACGACCATTATCACCACTATATCAACCATTATCACCAGTAGAAGGACCATTATCAACACTGTAATGACCATTATCACCACTATAACGACCACTATCACCACTATAACCACCATTATCACCACTATAACAACCATTATCACCATTATAACGACCACTATCACCACTATAACAACCATTATCACCACTATGTGGACCATTATGACAACTATAACCACCACTATCACCACTTTAACAACCATTATCGCCACTATAACGACCATTATCACCACTATAACGGCCATTATCACCACTATAGCGACCATTATCATCACTATAACAACCATTATCACCACTATAACAACTATTATCACCACTATAACAACCATTATCACCACTATAACGACCACTATCAACACCATAACCACCATTATCACCACTATATGGACCATCATCACCACTATAACGACCACTATCACCACTATAACAACCATTATCACCACTATAAGGACCATTATCACCACTATAACAACCATTATCACGATTATAACGACCATTATCACCACTATATCAACCATTATCACCAGTAGAAGGACCATTATCAACGCTGCAATGACCATTATCACCACTATAACGACCACTATCATCACTATAACAACCACTATCACCACTACAACAACTATTATCACCACTATAACAACCATTATCACCTCTATAAGGACCATTATCACCACTATAACAACCATTATCACCACTATAACGACCACTATCACCACTATAACAACCATTATCACCACTATAACAACTATTATCATCACTATAAAAACCATTATCACCACTATTACGACCACTATCAACACTATAACCACCATTATCACCACTATAACAACCATTATCACCACTATATGGACCATTATCACCACTATAACGACCACTATCACCACTATAACAACCATTATCACCACTATAAGGACCATTATCACCACTATAACAACCATTATCACCACTATAACGACCATTATCACCATTATAACGACCATTACCACCACTATATCAACCATTATCACCAGTAGAAGGACCATTATCAACGCTGTAATGACCATTATCACCTCTATAACAACCATTATCACCACTATAACAACCATTATCACCACTATAACAACCATTATCACCACTATAAGGACCATTATCACCACTATAACAACCATTATCACCACTATAACAACCATTATCACCACTATAACGACCATTACCACCACTATATCAACCATTATCACCAGTAGAAGGACCATTATCAACGCTGTAATGACCATTATCACCTCTATAACAACCATTATCACCACTATAACAACCATTATCGCCACTATAACAACCATTATCACCACTATATGGACCATTATCACCACTATAACGACCACTATCACCACTATAACAACCATTATCACCACTATAAGGACCATTATCACCACTATAACAACCATTATCACCACTATAACAACCATTATCACCACTATAACGACCATTATCACCATTATAACGACCATTATCACCAGTAGAAGGACCATTATCAACGCTGTAATGACCATTATCACCACTATAACAACCATTATCGCCACTATAACAACCATTATCACCACTATATGGACCATTATGACAACTATAACCGCCACTATCACCACGTTAACAACCATTATCGCCACTATAACGACCATATATCACCACTATAACGGCCATTATCACCACTATAGCGACCATTATCAACACTATAACCACCATTTTCAGCACTATATCAACCATTATCACCAGTAGAAGGACCATTATCGACGCTGTAGTGACCATTATCACCACTATAACGACCATTATCACCACTATAACGACCATTATCACCACTCTAAGGACCATTATCACCACTATAACAACCATTATCACCACTATAACAACCATTATCACCACTATATGGACCATTATGACAACTATAACCACCACTGTCACCACTTTAACAACCATTATCGCCACTATAACGACCATTATCACCACTATAACGGCCATTATCACCACTATAGCGACCATTATCAACACTATAACAGCCATTATCACCACTATAACAACTATTATCACCACTATAACAACCATTATCACCACTATAACGACCACTATCACCACTATAACAACCATTATCACCACTATAACAACTATTATCACCACTATAAAAACCATTATCACCACTATTACGACCACTATCAACACTATAACCACCATTATCACCACTATAACAACCATTATCACCACTATATGGACCATTATCACCACTATAACGACCACTATCATCACTATAACAACCACTATCACCACTATAACAACTATTATCACCACTATAACAACCATTATCACCTCTATAAGGACCATTATCACCACTATAACAACCATTATCACCACTATAACGACCACTATCACCACTAAAACAACCATTATCACCACTATAACAACTATTATCACCACTATAAAAACCATTATCACCACTATTACGACCACTATCAACACTATAACCACCATTATCACCACTATAACAACCATTATCACCACTATATGGACCATTATCACCACTATAACGACCACTATCACCACTATAACAACCATTATCACCACTATAAGGACCATTATCACCACTATAACAACCATTATCACCACTATAACGACCATTATCACCATTATAACGACCATTACCACCACTATATCAACCATTATCACCAGTAGAAGGACCATTATCAACGCTGTAATGACCATTATCACCTCTATAACAACCATTATCACCACTATAACAACCATTATCACCACTATAACAACCATTATCACCACTATAAGGACCATTATCACCACTATAACAACCATTATCACCACTATAACGACCATTATCACCATTATAACGACCATTACCACCACTATATCAACCATTATCACCAGTAGAAGGACCATTATCAACGCTGTAATGACCATTATCACCTCTATAACAACCATTATCACCACTATAACAACCATTATCACGATTATAACGACCATTATCACCACTATATCAACCATTATCACCAGTAGAAGGACCATTATCAACGCTGCAATGACCATTATCACCACTATAACGACCACTATCATCACTATAACAACCACTATCACCACTACAACAACTATTATCACCACTATAACAACCATTATCACCTCTATAAGGACCATTATCACCACTATAACAACCATTATCACCACTATAACGACCACTATCACCACTATAACAACCATTATCACCACTATAACAACTATTATCATCACTATAAAAACCATTATCACCACTATTACGACCACTATCAACACTATAACCACCATTATCACCACTATAACAACCATTATCACCACTATATGGACCATTATCACCACTATAACGACCACTATCACCACTATAACAACCATTATCACCACTATAAGGACCATTATCACCACTATAACAACCATTATCACCACTATAACGACCATTATCACCATTATAACGACCATTACCACCACTATATCAACCATTATCACCAGTAGAAGGACCATTATCAACGCTGTAATGACCATTATCACCTCTATAACAACCATTATCACCACTATAACAACCATTATCACCACTATAACAACCATTATCACCACTATAAGGACCATTATCACCACTATAACAACCATTATCACCACTATAACAACCATTATCACCACTATAACGACCATTACCACCACTATATCAACCATTATCACCAGTAGAAGGACCATTATCAACGCTGTAATGACCATTATCACCTCTATAACAACCATTAGCACCACTATAACAACCATTATCGCCACTATAACAACCATTATCACCACTATATGGACCATTATCACCACTATAACGACCACTATCACCACTATAACAACCATTATCACCACTATAAGGACCATTATCACCACTATAACAACCATTATCACCACTATAACAACCATTATCACCACTATAACGACCATTATCACCATTATAACGACCATTATCACCAGTAGAAGGACCATTATCAACGCTGTAATGACCATTATCACCACTATAACAACCATTATCGCCACTATAACAACCATTATCACCACTATATGGACCATTATGACAACTATAACCGCCACTATCACCACGTTAACAACCATTATCGCCACTATAACGACCATATATCACCACTATAACGGCCATTATCACCACTATAGCGACCATTATCAACACTATAACCACCATTTTCAGCACTATATCAACCATTATCACCAGTAGAAGGACCATTATCGACGCTGTAGTGACCATTATCACCACTATAACGACCATTATCACCACTATAACGACCATTATCACCACTCTAAGGACCATTATCACCACTATAACAACCATTATCACCACTATAACAACCATTATCACCACTATATGGACCATTATGACAACTATAACCACCACTGTCACCACTTTAACAACCATTATCGCCACTATAACGACCATTATCACCACTATAACGGCCATTATCACCACTATAGCGACCATTATCAACACTATAACAGCCATTATCACCACTATAACAACTATTATCACCACTATAACAACCATTATCACCACTATAACGACCACTATCACCACTATAACAACCATTATCACCACTATAACAACTATTATCACCACTATAAAAACCATTATCACCACTATTACGACCACTATCAACACTATAACCACCATTATCACCACTATAACAACCATTATCACCACTATATGGACCATTATCACCACTATAACGACCACTATCATCACTATAACAACCACTATCACCACTATAACAACTATTATCACCACTATAACAACCATTATCACCTCTATAAGGACCATTATCACCACTATAACAACCATTATCACCACTATAACGACCACTATCACCACTAAAACAACCATTATCACCACTATAACAACTATTATCACCACTATAAAAACCATTATCACCACTATTACGACCACTATCAACACTATAACCACCATTATCACCACTATAACAACCATTATCACCACTATATGGACCATTATCACCACTATAACGACCACTATCACCACTATAACAACCATTATCACCACTATAAGGACCATTATCACCACTATAACAACCATTATCACCACTATAACGACCATTATCACCATTATAACGACCATTACCACCACTATATCAACCATTATCACCAGTAGAAGGACCATTATCAACGCTGTAATGACCATTATCACCTCTATAACAACCATTATCACCACTATAACAACCATTATCACCACTACAACAACCATTATCACCACTATAAGGACCATTATCACCACTATAACAACCATTATCACCACTATAACGACCATTATCACCATTATAACGACCATTACCACCACTATATCAACCATTATCACCAGTAGAAGGACCATTATCAACGCTGTAATGACCATTATCACCTCTATAACAACCATTATCACCACTATAACAACCATTATCGCCACTATAACAACCATTATCACCACTATATGGACCATTATCACCACTATAACGACCACTATCACCACTATAACAACCATTATCACCACTATAAGGACCATTATCACCACTATAACAACCATTATCACTACTATAACAACCATTATCACCACTATAACGACCATTATCACCATTATAACGACCATTATCACCAGTAGAAGGACCATTATCAACGCTGTAATGACCATTATCACCACTATAACAACCATTATCGCCACTATAACAACCATTATCACCACTATATGGACCATTATGACAACTATAACCACCACTATCACCACTTTAACAACCATTATCGCCACTATAACGACCATATATCACCACTATAACGGCCATTATCACCACTATAGCGACCATTATCAACACTATAACCACCATTTTCAGCACTATATCAACCATTATCACCAGTAGAAGGACCATTATCAACGCTGTAGTGACCATTATCACCACTATAACGACCATTATCACCACTATAACGACCATTATCACCACTCTAAGGACCATTATCACCACTATAACAACCATTATCACCACTATAACAACCGTTATCACCACTATATGGACCATTATGACAACTATAACCACCACTATCACCACTTTAACAACCATTATCGCCACTATAACGACCATTATCACCACTATAACGGCCATTATCACCACTATAGCGACCATTATCAACACTATAACAGCCATTATCACCACTATAACAACTATTATCACCACTATAACAACCATTATCACCACTATAACGACCACTATCACCACTATAACAACCATTATCACCACTATAACAACTATTATCACCACTATAAAAACCATTATCACCACTATTACGACCACTATCAACACTATAACCACCATTATCACCACTATAACAACCATTATCACCACTATATGGACCATTATCACCACTATAACGACCACTATCACCACTATAACGGCCATTATCACCACTATAGCGACCATTATCAGCACTATAACCACCATTATCACCACTATAACGACCACTATCAACACTATAACGGCCATTATCACCACTATAGCGACCTTTATCAACACTATAACGAGCATTATCAACACTATAACCACCATTATCACCACTATATCAACCATTATCACCAGTAGAAGGACCATTATCAACACTGTAATGACCATTATCACCACTATAATGACCACTATCACCACTATAACAACCATTATCACCACTACAACAACTATTATCACCACTATAACAACCATTATCACCACTATAACGACCATTATCACCCCTATAACGACCATTATCACCACTATAACGGCCATTATCACCACTATAGCGACCATTATCAGCACTATAACCACCATTATCACCACTATAAGGACCATTATCACCACTATAACAACCATTATCACCACCATAACAACCATTATCACCACTATAAGGACCATTATCACCACTATAACAACCATTATCACCACTATAACAACCATTATCACCACTATAAGGACCATTATCACCACTATAACAACCATTATCACCACTATAACGACCACTATCACCACTATAACAACCATTATCACCACTATAACAACTATTATCACCACTATAACAACCATTATCACCATTATAACAACCATTATCACCACTATATGGACCATTATCACCACTATAACAACCATTATCACCATTATAACGACCACTATCACCACTATAACAACCATTATCACCACTATAACAACTATTATCACCACTATAATAACCATTATGACCACTATAACAACTATTATCACCACTATAACAACCATTATCACCACTAGAACAACCATTATCACCACTATAACGACCACTATCACCACTATAACAACCATTATCACCACTATAACAACCATTATCACCACTATAACAACCATTATCACCACTATAAGGACCATTATCACCACTATAACAACCATTATCACCACTATAACGACCACTATCACCACTATAACAACCATTATCACCACTATAACAACTATTATCACCACTATAACAACCATTATCACCATTATAACAACCATTATCACCACTATATGGACCATTATCACCACTATAACAACCATCATCACCATTATAACGACCACTATCACCACTATAACAACCATTATCACCACTATAACAACTATTATCACCACTATAATAACCATTATGACCACTATAACAACTATTATCACCACTATAACAACCATTATCACCACTATAACAACCATTATCACCACTATAACGACCACTATCACCACTACAACAACCATTATCACCACTATAACAACTATTATCACCACTATAATAACCATTATCACCACTATAACAACTATTATCACCACTATAACAACCATTATCACCACTATAACGACCATTATCACCACTATAACGGCCATTATCACCACTATAACAACCATTATCACCACTATAACGGCCATTATCACCACTATAACGACCACTATCAACACCATAACCACCATTATCACCACTATATGGACCATTATCACCACTATAACGACCACTATCACCACTATAACAACCATTATCACCACTATATGGACCATTATCACCACTTAACAACCATTATCACCATTATAACGACCACTATCACCACTATAACAACCATTATAACCACTATAACAACTATTATCACCACTATAATAACCATTATGACCACTATAACAACTATTATCACCACTATAACAACCATTATCACCACTATAACAACCATTATCACCACTATAACAACTATTATCACCACTATAATAACCATTATCACCACTATAACAACTATTATCACCACTATAACAACCATTATCACCACTATAACGACCATTATCACCACTATAACGACCACTATCACCACTATAACAACCATTATCACCACTATAACAACTATTATCACCAATATAACAACCATTATCACCACTATAACAACCATTATCACCACTATATGGACCATTATGACAACTATAACCACCACTATCACCACTTTAACAACCATTATCGCCACTATAACGACCATTATCACCACTATAACGGCCATTATCACCACTATAGCGACCATTATCAACACTATAACAACCATTATCACCACTATAACAGCTATTATCACCACTATAACAACCATTATCACCACTATAACGGCCATTATCACCACTATAACGACCACTATCAACACCATAACCACCATTATCACCACTATATGGACCATTATCACCACTATAACGACCACTATCACCACTATAACAACCGTTATCACCACTATAAGGACCATTATCACCACTATAACAACCATTATCACCACTATAACAACCATTATCACCACTATAAGGACCATTATCACCACTATAACAACCATTATCACCACTATAACGACCACTATCACCACTATAACAACCACTATCACCACTATAACAACTATTATCACCACTATAACAACCATTATCACCATTATAACGACCATTATCACCACTATATCAACCATTATCACCAGTAGAAGGACCATTATCAACGCTGTAATGACCATTATCACCACTATAACAACCATTATCACCACTATAACAACCATTACCACCACTATAAGGACCAATATCACCACTATAACAACCATTACCACCACTATAACGACCACTATCACCACTATAACAACCATTATCACCACTATAACAACTATTATCACCACTATATGGACCATTATGACAACTATAACCACCACTATCACCACTTTAACAACCATTATCGCCACTATGACGACCATATATCACCACTATAACGGCCATTATCACCACTATAGCGACCATTATCAACACTATAACCACCATTTTCAGCACTATATCAACCATTATCACCAGTAGAAGGACCATTATCAACGCTGTAGTGACCATTATCACCACTATAACGACCACTATCACCACTATAACAACCATTATCACCACTATAACGACCATTATCACAACTATAACGACCAATATCACCTCTATAACAACTATTATCACCACTATAACAACGATTATCACCACTATAACGACCATTATCACAACTATAACGACCATTATCACCACTATAACGACCATTATCACCACTATAACGGCCATTATCACCACTATAACAACCATTATCACCACTATAACAACCATTATCACCACTATATGGACCATTATGACAACTATAACCACCACTATCACCACTTTAACAACCATTATCGCCACTATAACGACCATTATCACCACTATAACGGCCATTATCACCACTATAGCGACCATTATCAACACTATAACAACCATTATCACCACTATAACAACTATTATCACCACTATAACAACCATTATCACCACTATAACGACCACTATCACCACTATAACAACCATTATCACCACTATAACAACTATTATCACCACTATAAAAACCATTATCACCACTATTACGACCACTATCAACACTATAACCACCATTATCACCACTATAACAACCATTATCACCACTATATGGACCATTATCACCACTATAACGACCACTATCACCACTATAACAACCATTATCACCACTATAAGGACCATTATCACCACTATAACAACCATTATCACCACTATAACGACCATTATCACCATTATAACGACCATTACCACCACTATATCAACCATTATCACCAGTAGAAGGACCATTATCAACGCTGTAATGACCATTATCACCTCTATAACAACCATTATCACCACTATAACAACCATTATCACCTCTATAACAACCATTATCACCACTATATGGACCATTATGATGACTATAACCACCACTATCACCACTTTAACAACCACTATCACCACTATAACGACCACTATCACCACTATAAGGGCCATTATCACCACTATAGCGACCTTTATCAACACTATAACCACCATTATCACCACTATATCAACCATTATCACCAGTAGAAGGACCATTATCAACACTGTAATGACCATTATCACCACTATAATGACCACTATCACCACTATAACAACCATTATCACCACTATAACAACTATTATCACCACTATAACAACCATTATCACCACTATAACGACCATTATCACCCCTATAACGACCATTATCACCACTATAACGGCCATTATCACCACTATAGCGACCATTATCAGCACTATAACCACCATTATCACCACTATAACGACCACTATCAACACTATAACGGCCATTATCACCACTATAGCGACCTTTATCAACACTATAACCACCATTATCACCACTATATCAACCATTATCACCACTATAATAACCATTATGACCACTATAACAACTATTATCACCACTATAACAACCATTATCACCACTATAACAACCATTATCACCACTATAACGACCACTATCACCACTATAACAACCATTATCACCACTATAAGGACCATTATCACCACTATAACAACCATTATCACCACTATAACAACCATTATCACCACTATAAGGACCATTATCACCACTATAACAACCATTATCACCACTATAACAACTATTATCACCACTATAACAACCATTATCACCACTATAACAACCATTATCACCACTATAACAACCATTATCACCATTATAACGACCACTATCACCACTATAACAACCATTATCACCACTATAACAACTATTATCACCACTATAACAACCATTATCACCACTATAACGACCATTATCACCACTATATGGACCATTATCACCACTATAACGACCACTATCACCACTATAACGGCCATTATCACCACTATAGCGACCATTATCAGCACTATAACCACCATTATCACCACTATAACGACCACTATCAACACTATAACGGCCATTATCACCACTATAGCGACCTTTATCAACACTATAACGAGCATTATCAACACTATAACCACCATTATCACCACTATATCAACCATTATCACCAGTAGAAGGACCATTATCAACACTGTAATGACCATTATCACCACTATAATGACCACTATCACCACTATAACAACCATTATCACCACTACAACAACTATTATCACCACTATAACAACCATTATCACCACTATAACGACCATTATCACCCCTATAACGACCATTATCACCACTATAACGGCCATTATCACCACTATAGCGACCATTATCAGCACTATAACCACCATTATCACCACTATAAGGACCATTATCACCACTATAACAACCATTATCACCACCATAACAACCATTATCACCACTATAAGGACCATTATCACCACTATAACAACCATTATCACCACTATAACAACCATTATCACCACTATAAGGACCATTATCACCACTATAACAACTATTATCACCACTATAAAAACCATTATCACCACTATTACGACCACTATCAACACTATAACCACCATTATCACCACTATAACAACCATTATCACCACTATATGGACCATTATCACCACTATAACGACCACTATCACCACTATAACGGCCATTATCACCACTATAGCGACCATTATCAGCACTATAACCACCATTATCACCACTATAACGACCACTATCAACACTATAACGGCCATTATCACCACTATAGCGACCTTTATCAACACTATAACGAGCATTATCAACACTATAACCACCATTATCACCACTATATCAACCATTATCACCAGTAGAAGGACCATTATCAACACTGTAATGACCATTATCACCACTATAATGACCACTATCACCACTATAACAACCATTATCACCACTACAACAACTATTACCACCACTATAACAACCATTATCACCACTATAACGACCATTATCACCCCTATAATGACCATTATCACCACTATAACGGCCATTATCACCACTATAGCGACCATTATCAGCACTATAACCACCATTATCACCACTATAAGGACCATTATCACCACTATAACAACCATTATCACCACCAAAACAACCATTATCACCACTATAAGGACCATTATCACCACTATAACAACCATTATCACCACTATAACAACCATTATCACCACTATAAGGACCATTATCACCACTATAACAACCATTATCACCATTATAACAACCATTATCACCACTATATGGACCATTATCACCACTATAACAACCATCATCACCATTATAACGACCACTATCACCACTATAACAACCATTATCACCACTATAACAACTATTATCACCACTATAATAACCATTATGACCACTATAACAACTATTATCACCACTATAACAACCATTATCACCACTATAACAACCATTATCACCACTATAACGACCACTATCACCACTACAACAACCATTATCACCACTATAACAACTATTATCACCACTATAATAACCATTATCACCACTATAACAACTATTATCACCACTATAACAACCATTATCACCACTATAACGACCATTATCACCACTATAACGGCCATTATCACCACTATAACAACCATTATCACCACTATAACGGCCATTATCACCACTATAACGACCACTATCAACACCATAACCACCATTATCACCACTATATGGACCATTATCACCACTATAACGACCACTATCACCACTATAACAACCATTATCACCACTATATGGACCATTATCACCACTTAACAACCATTATCACCATTATAACGACCACTATCACCACTATAACAACCATTATAACCACTATAACAACTATTATCACCACTATAATAACCATTATGACCACTATAACAACTATTATCACCACTATAACAACCATTATCACCACTATAACAACCATTATCACCACTATAACAACTATTATCACCACTATAATAACCATTATCACCACTATAACAACTATTATCACCACTATAACAACCATTATCACCACTATAACGACCATTATCACCACTATAACGACCACTATCACCACTATAACAACCATTATCACCACTATAACAACTATTATCACCAATATAACAACCATTATCACCACTATAACAACCATTATCACCACTATATGGACCATTATGACAACTATAACCACCACTATCACCACTTTAACAACCATTATCGCCACTATAACGACCATTATCACCACTATAGCGACCATTATCAACACTATAACAACCATTATCACCACTATAACAGCTATTATCACCACTATAACAACCATTATCACCACTATAACGGCCATTATCACCACTATAACGACCACTATCAACACCATAACCACCATTATCACCACTATATGGACCATTATCACCACTATAACGACCACTATCACCACTATAACAACCGTTATCACCACTATAAGGACCATTATCACCACTATAACAACCATTATCACCACTATAACAACCATTATCACCACTATAAGGACCATTATCACCACTATAACAACCATTATCACCACTATAACGACCACTATCACCACTACAACAACCATTATCACCACTATAACAACTATTATCACCACTATAATAACCATTATCACCACTATAACAACTATTATCACCACTATAACAACCATTATCACCACTATAACGACCATTATCACCACTATAACAACCATTATCACCACTATAACAACCATTACCACCACTATAAGGACCAATATCACCACTATAACAACCATTACCACCACTATAACGACCACTATCACCACTATAACAACCATTATCACCACTATAACAACTATTATCACCACTATATGGACCATTATGACAACTATAACCACCACTATCACCACTTTAACAACCATTATCGCCACTATGACGACCATATATCACCACTATAACGGCCATTATCACCACTATAGCGACCATTATCAACACTATAACCACCATTTTCAGCACTATATCAACCATTATCACCAGTAGAAGGACCATTATCAACGCTGTAGTGACCATTATCACCACTATAACGACCACTATCACCACTATAACAACCATTATCACCACTATAACGACCATTATCACAACTATAACGACCAATATCACCTCTATAACAACTATTATCACCACTATAACAACGATTATCACCACTATAACGACCATTATCACAACTATAACGACCATTATCACCACTATAACGACCATTATCACCACTATAACGGCCATTATCACCACTATAACAACCATTATCACCACTATAACAACCATTATCACCACTATATGGACCATTATGACAACTATAACCACCACTATCACCACTTTAACAACCATTATCGCCACTATAACGACCATTATCACCACTATAACGGCCATTATCACCACTATAGCGACCATTATCAACACTATAACAACCATTATCACCACTATAACAACTATTATCACCACTATAACAACCATTATCACCACTATAACGACCACTATCACCACTATAACAACCATTATCACCACTATAACAACTATTATCACCACTATAAAAACCATTATCACCACTATTACGACCACTATCAACACTATAACCACCATTATCACCACTATAACAACCATTATCACCACTATATGGACCATTATCACCACTATAACGACCACTATCACCACTATAACGGCCATTATCACCACTATAGCGACCATTATCAGCACTATAACCACCATTATCACCACTATAACGACCACTATCAACACTATAACGGCCATTATCACCACTATAGCGACCTTTATCAACACTATAACGAGCATTATCAACACTATAACCACCATTATCACCACTATATCAACCATTATCACCAGTAGAAGGACCATTATCAACACTGTAATGACCATTATCACCACTATAATGACCACTATCACCACTATAACAACCATTATCACCACTACAACAACTATTACCACCACTATAACAACCATTATCACCACTATAACGACCATTATCACCCCTATATTGACCATTATCACCACTATAACGGCCATTATCACCACTATAGCGACCATTATCAGCACTATAACCACCATTATCACCACTATAAGGACCATTATCACCACTATAACAACCATTATCACCACCAAAACAACCATTATCACCACTATAAGGACCATTATCACCACTATAACAACCATTATCACCACTATAACAACCATTATCACCACTATAAGGACCATTATCACCACTATAACAACCATTATCACCATTATAACAACCATTATCACCACTATATGGACCATTATCACCACTATAACAACCATCATCACCATTATAACGACCACTATCACCACTATAGCAACCATTATCACCACTATAACAACTATTATCACCACTATAATAACCATTATGACCACTATAACAACTATTATCACCACTATAACAACCATTATCACCACTATAACAACCATTATCACCACTATAACGACCACTATCACCACTACAACAACCATTATCACCACTATAACAACTATTATCACCACTATAATAACCATTATCACCACTATAACAACTATTATCACCACTATAACAACCATTATCACCACTATAACGACCATTATCACCACTATAACGGCCATTATCACCACTATAACAACCATTATCACCACTATAACGGCCATTATCACCACTATAACGACCACTATCAACACCATAACCACCATTATCACCACTATATGGACCATTATCACCACTATAACGACCACTATCACCACTATAACAACCATTATCACCACTATATGGACCATTATCACCACTTAACAACCATTATCACCATTATAACGACCACTATCACCACTATAACAACCATTATAACCACTATAACAACTATTATCACCACTATAATAACCATTATGACCACTATAACAACTATTATCACCACTATAACAACCATTATCACCACTATAACAACCATTATCACCACTATAACAACTATTATCACCACTATAATAACCATTATCACCACTATAACAACTATTATCACCACTATAACAACCATTATCACCACTATAACGACCATTATCACCACTATAACGACCACTATCACCACTATAACAACCATTATCACCACTATAACAACTATTATCACCAATATAACAACCATTATCACCACTATAACAACCATTATCACCACTATATGGACCATTATGACAACTATAACCACCACTATCACCACTTTAACAACCATTATCGCCACTATAACGACCATTATCACCACTATAACGGCCATTATCACCACTATAGCGACCATTATCAACACTATAACAACCATTATCACCACTATAACAGCTATTATCACCACTATAACAACCATTATCACCACTATAACGGCCATTATCACCACTATAACGACCACTATCAACACCATAACCACCATTATCACCACTATATGGACCATTATCACCACTATAACGACCACTATCACCACTATAACAACCGTTATCACCACTATAAGGACCATTATCACCACTATAACAACCATTATCACCACTATAACAACCATTATCACCACTATAAGGACCATTATCACCACTATAACAACCATTATCACCACTATAACGACCACTATCACCACTATAACAACCACTATCACCACTATAACAACTATTATCACCACTATAACAACCATTATCACCATTATAACGACCATTATCACCACTATATCAACCATTATCGCCACTATAACAACCATTATCACCACTATAACAACCATTATCACCACTATATGGACCATTATGACAACTATAACCACCACTATCACCACTTTAACAACCATTATCGCCACTATGACGACCATATATCACCACTATAACGGCCATTATCACCACTATAGCGACCATTATCAACACTATAACCACCATTTTCAGCACTATATCAACCATTATCACCAGTAGAAGGACCATTATCAACGCTGTAGTGACCATTATCACCACTATAACGACCACTATCACCACTATAACAACCATTATCACCACTATAACGACCATTATCACAACTATAACGACCAATATCACCTCTATAACAACTATTATCACCACTATAACAACGATTATCACCACTATAACGACCATTATCACAACTATAACGACCATTATCACCACTATAACGACCATTATCACCACTATAACGGCCATTATCACCACTATAACAACCATTATCACCACTATAACAACCATTATCACCACTATATGGACCATTATGACAACTATAACCACCACTATCACCACTTTAACAACCATTATCGCCACTATAACGACCATTATCACCACTATAACGGCCATTATCACCACTATAGCGACCATTATCAACACTATAACAACCATTATCACCACTATAACAACTATTATCACCACTATAACAACCATTATCACCACTATAACGACCACTATCACCACTATAACAACCATTATCACCACTATAACAACTATTATCACCACTATAAAAACCATTATCACCACTATTACGACCACTATCAACACTATAACCACCATTATCACCACTATAACAACCATTATCACCACTATATGGACCATTATCACCACTATAACGACCACTATCACCACTATAACAACCATTATCACCACTATAAGGACCATTATCACCACTATAACAACCATTATCACCACTATAACGACCATTATCACCATTATGACGACCATTACCACCACTATATCAACCATTATCACCAGTAGAAGGACCATTATCAACGCTGTAATGACCATTATCACCTCTATAACAACCATTATCACCACTATAACAACCATTATCACCACTATAACAACCATTATCACCACTATATGGACCATTATGATGACTATAACCACCACTATCACCACTTTAACAACCACTATCACCACTATAACGACCACTATCACCACTATAAGGGCCATTATCACCACTATAGCGACCTTTATCAACACTATAACCACCATTATCACCACTATATCAACCATTATCACCAGTAGAAGGACCATTATCAACACTGTAATGACCATTATCACCACTATAATGACCACTATCACCACTATAACAACCATTATCACCACTATAACAACTATTATCACCACTATAACAACCATTATCACCACTATAACGACCATTATCACCCCTATAACGACCATTATCACCACTATAACGGCCATTATCACCACTATAGCGACCATTATCAGCACTATAACCACCATTATCACCACTATAACGACCACTATCAACACTATAACGGCCATTATCACCACTATAGCGACCTTTATCAACACTATAACCACCATTATCACCACTATATCAACCATTATCACCACTATAATAACCATTATGACCACTATAACAACTATTATCACCACTATAACAACCATTATCACCACTATAACAACCATTATCACCACTATAACGACCACTATCACCACTATAACAACCATTATCACCACTATAAGGACCATTATCACCACTATAACAACCATTATCACCACTATAACAACCATTATCACCACTATAAGGACCATTATCACCACTATAACAACCATTATCACCACTATAACAACTATTATCACCACTATAACAACCATTATCACCACTATAACAACCATTATCACCACTATAACAACCATTATCGCCACTATATGGACCATTATCACCACTATAACAACCATTATCACCATTATAACGACCACTATCACCACTATAACAACCATTATAACCACTATAACAACTATTATCACCACTATAATAACCATTATGACCACTATAACAACTATTATCACCACTATAACAACCATTATCACCACTATAACAACCATTATCACCACTATAACAACTATTATCACCACTATAATAACCATTATCACCACTATAACAACTATTATCACCACTATAACAACCATTATCACCACTATAACGACCATTATCACCACTATAACGACCACTATCACCACTATAACAACCATTATCACCACTATAACAACTATTATCACCAATATAACAACCATTATCACCACTATAACAACCATTATCACCACTATATGGACCATTATGACAACTATAACCACCACTATCACCACTTTAACAACCATTATCGCCACTATAACGACCATTATCACCACTATACCGGCCATTATCACCACTATAGCGACCATTATCAACACTATAACAACCATTATCACCACTATAACAGCTATTATCACCACTATAACAACCATTATCACCACTATAACGGCCATTATCACCACTATAACGACCACTATCAACACCATAACCACCATTATCACCACTATATGGACCATTATCACCACTATAACGACCACTATCACCACTATAACAACCATTATCACCACTAAATGGACCATTATCACCACTATAACGACCACTATCACCACTATAACGGCCATTATCACCACTATAGCGACCATTATCGGCACTATAACCACCATTATCACCACTATAACGACCACTATCAACACTATAACGGCCATTATCACCACTATAGCGACCTTTATCAACACTATAACGACCATTATCAACACTATAACCACCATTATCACCACTATATCAACCATTATCACCAGTAGAAGGACCATTATCAACGCTGTAATGACCATTATTACCACTATAACAACCATTATCACCACTATAACAACCATTATCACCACTATAAGGACCATTATCACCACTATAACAACCATTATCACCACTATAACGACCACTATCACCACTATAACAACCATTATCACCACTATAACAACTATTATCACCACTATAAAAACCATTATCACCACTATTACGACCACTATCAACACTATAACCACCATTATCACCACTATAACAACCATTATCACCACTATATGGACCATTATCACCACTATAACGACCACTATCACCACTATAACAACCATTATCACCACTATAAGGACCATTATCACCACTATAACAACCATTATCACCACTATAACGACCATTATCACCATTATAACGACCATTACCACCACTATATCAACCATTATCACCAGTAGAAGGACCATTATCAACGCTGTAATGACCATTATCACCTCTATAACAACCATTATCACCACTATAACAACCATTATCACCACTATAAGGACCATTATCACCACTATAACAACCATTATCACCACTATAACGACCACTATCACCACTATAACAACCATTATCACCACTATAACAACTATTATCACCACTATATGGACCATTATCACCACTATAACGACCACTATCACCACTATAACAACCATTATCACCACTATAAGGACCATTATCACCACTATAACAACCATTATCACCACTATAACGGCCATTATCACCACTATAGCGACCTTTGTCAACACTATAACCACCATTATCACCACTATATCAACCATTATCACCAGTAGAAGGACCATTATCAACACTGTAATGACCATTATCACCACTATAACGACCACTATCACCACTATAACCACCATTATCACCACTATAACAACCATTATCACCACTATATGGACCATTATCACCACTATAACGACCACTATCATCACTATAACAACCACTATCACCACTATAACAACTATTATCACCACTATAACAACCATTATCACCACTATAAGGGCCATTATCACCACTATAGCGACCTTTATCAACACTATAACCACCATTATCACCACTATATCAACCATTATCACCAGTAGAAGGACCATTATCAACACTGTAATGACCATTATCACCACTATAATGACCACTATCACCACTATAACAACCATTATCACCACTATAACAACTATTATCACCACTATAACAACCATTATCACCACTATAACGACCATTATCACCCCTATAACGACCATTATCACCACTATAACGGCCATTATCACCACTATAGCGACCATTATCAGCACTATAACCACCATTATCACCACTATAACGACCACTATCAACACTATAACGGCCATTATCACCACTATAGCGACCTTTATCAACACTATAACCACCATTATCACCACTATATCAACCATTATCACCACTATAATAACCATTATGACCACTATAACAACTATTATCACCACTATAACAACCATTATCACCACTATAACAACCATTATCACCACTATAACGACCACTATCACCACTATAACAACCATTATCACCACTATAAGGACCATTATCACCACTATAACAACCATTATCACCACTATAACAACCATTATCACCACTATAAGGACCATTATCACCACTATAACAACCATTATCACCACTATAACAACTATTATCACCACTATAACAACCATTATCACCACTATAACAACCATTATCACCACTATAACAACCATTATCGCCACTATATGGACCATTATCACCACTATAACAACCATTATCACCATTATAACGACCACTATCACCACTATAACAACCATTATAACCACTATAACAACTATTATCACCACTATAATAACCATTATGACCACTATAACAACTATTATCACCACTATAACAACCATTATCACCACTATAACAACCATTATCACCACTATAACAACTATTATCACCACTATAATAACCATTATCACCACTATAACAACTATTATCACCACTATAACAACCATTATCACCACTATAACGACCATTATCACCACTATAACGACCACTATCACCACTATAACAACCATTATCACCACTATAACAACTATTATCACCAATATAACAACCATTATCACCACTATAACAACCATTATCACCACTATATGGACCATTATGACAACTATAACCACCACTATCACCACTTTAACAACCATTATCACCACTATAACAACCATTATCACCACTATATGGACCATTATCACCACTTAACAACCATTATCACCACTATAACAACTATTATCACCACTATAATAACCATTATCACCACTATAACAACTATTGTCACCACTATAACAACCATTATCACCACTATAAACACCATTATCACCACTACAACGGCCATTATCACCACTATAACAACCATTATCACCACTATATGGACCATTATCACCACTATAACGACCACTATCACCACTATAACAACCATTATCACCACTATAACAACTATTATCACCACTATAAAAACCATTATCACCACTATAACAACCATTATCACCACTATATGGACCATTATGACAACTATAACCACCACTATCACCACTTTAACAAGCATTATCGCCACTATAACGACCATTATCACCACTATAACGGCCATTATCACCACTATAGCGACCATTATCACCACTATAACAACCATTATCACCACTATAAGGACCATTATCACCGCTATAAAAACCATTATCACCACTATTACGACCACTATCAACACTATAACCACCATTATCACCACTATAACAACCATTATCACCACTATATGGACCATTATCACCACTATAACGACCACTATCACCACTATAACAACCATTATCACCATTATAACGACCATTACCACCACTATATCAACCATTATCACCAGTAGAAGGACCATTATCAACGCTGTAATGACCATTATCACCTCTATAACAACCATTATCACCACTATAACAACCATTATCACCACTATAAGGACCATTATCACCACTATAACAACCATTATCACCACTATAACGACCACTATCACCACTATAACAACCATTATCACCACTATAACAACTATTATCACCACTATATGGACCATTATCACCACTATAACGACCACTATCACCACTATAACAACCATTATCACCACTATAAGGACCATTATCACCACTATAACAACCATTATCACCACTATAACGGCCATTATCACCACTATAGCGACCTTTGTCAACACTATAACCACCATTATCACCACTATATCAACCATTATCACCAGTAGAAGGACCATTATCAACACTGTAATGACCATTATCACCACTATAACGACCACTATCACCACTATAACCACCATTATCACCACTATAACAACCATTATCACCACTATATGGACCATTATCACCACTATAACGACCACTATCATCACTATAACGGCCATTATCACCACTATAGCGACCTTTATCAACACTATAACGGCCATTATCACCACTATAACAACCATTATCACCACTATAACAACCATTATCACCACTATATGAACCATTATGACAACTATAACCACCACTATCACCACTTTAACAACCATTATCGCCACTATAACGACCATTATCACCACTATAACGGCCATTATCACCACTATAGCGACCATTATCAACACTATAACAGCCATTATCACCACTATAACAACTATTATCACCACTATAACAACCATTATCACCACTATAACGACCACTATCACCACTATAACAACCATTATCACCACTATAACAACTATTATCACCACTATAAAAACCATTATCACCACTATTACGACCACTATCAACACTATAACCACCATTATCACCACTATAACAACCATTACCACCACTATATGGACCATTATCACCACTATAACGACCACTATCACCACTATAACGGCCATTATCACCACTATAGCGACCATTATCAGCACTATAACCACCATTATCACCACTATAACGACCACTATCAACACTATAACGGCCATTATCACCACTATAGCGACCTTTATCAACACTATAACGACCATTATCAACACTATAACCACCATTATCACCACTATATCAACCATTATCACCAGTAGAAGGACCATTATCAACACTGTAATGACCATTATCACCACTATAATGACCACTATCACCACTATAACAACCATTATCACCACTATAACAACTATTATCACCACTATAACAACCATTATCACCACTATAACGACCATTATCACCCCTATAACGACCATTATCACCACTATAACGGCCATTATCACCACTATAGCGACCATTATCAGCACTATAACCACCATTATCACCACTATAAGGACCATTATCACCACTATAACAACCATTATCACCACTATAACGACCACTATCACCACTATAACAACCATTATCACCACTATAACAACTATTATCACCACTATAACAACCATTATCACCATTATAACGACCATTATCACCAGTATATCAACCATTATCACCAGTAGAAGGACCATTATCAACGCTGTAATGACCATTATCACCACTATGACAACCATTATCACCACTATAACGGCCATTATCACCACTATAGCGACCTTTGTCAACACTATAACCACCATTATCACCACTATATCAACCATTATCACCAGTAGAAGGACCATTATCAACACTGTAATGACCATTATCACCACTATAACGACCACTATCACCACTATAACCACCATTATCACCACTATAACAACCATTATCACCACTATATGGACCATTATCACCACTATAACGACCACTATCATCACTATAACAACCACTATCACCACTATAACAACTATTATCACCACTATAACAACCATTATCACCACTATAAGAACCATTATCACGACTATAACAACCATTATCACCATTATAACGACCACTATCACCACTATAACAACCATTATCACCACTATGTGGACCATTATGACAACTATAACCACCACTATCACCACTTTAACAACCATTATCGCCACTATAACGACCATTATCACCACTATAACGGCCATTATCACCACTATAGCGACCATTATCATCACTATAACAACCATTATCACCACTATAACAACTATTATCACCACTATAACAACCATTATCACCATTATAACGACCACTATCAACACCATAACCACCATTATCACCACTATATGGACCATCATCACCACTATAACGACCACTATCACCACTATAACAACCATTATCACCACTATTACGACCACTATCAACACTATAACCACCATTATCACCACTATAACAACCATTATCACCATTATAACGACCATTATCACCACTATATCAACCATTATCACCAGTAGAAGGACCATTATCAACGCTGTAATGACCATTATCACCACTATAACAACCATTATCACCACTATAACAACCATTATCGCCACTATAAGGACCATTATCACCACTATAACAACCATTATCACCACTATAACGACCACTATCACCACTATAACAACCATTATCACCACTATAACAACTATTATCACCACTATAAAAACCATTATCACCACTATTACGACCACTATCAACACTATAACCACCATTATCACCACTATAACAACCATTATCACCACTATATGGACCATTATCACCACTATAACGACCACTATCACCACTATAACAACCATTATCACCACTATAAGGACCATTATCACCACTATAACAACCATTATCACCACTATAACGACCATTATCACGACCATTACCACCACTATATCAGCCATTATCACCAGTAGAAGGACCATTATCAACGCTGTAATGACCATTATCACCTCTATAACAACCATTATCACCACTATAACAACCATTATCACCACTATAACAACCATTATCACCACTATATGGACCATTATCACCACTTAACAACCATTATCACCACTATAACAACTATTATCACCACTATAATAACCATTATCACCACTATAACAACTATTGTCACCACTATAACAACCATTATCACCACTATAAACACCATTATCACCACTACAACGGCCATTATCACCACTATAACAACCATTATCACCACTATATGGACCATTATCACCACTATAACGACCACTATCACCACTATAACAACCATTATCACCACTATAACAACTATTATCACCACTATAAAAACCATTATCACCACTATAACAACCATTATCACCACTATATGGACCATTATGACAACTATAACCACCACTATCACCACTTTAACAACCATTATCGCCACTATAACGACCATTATCACCACTATAACGGCCATTATCACCACTATAGCGACCATTATCACCACTATAACAACCATTATCACCACTATAAGGACCATTATCACCACTATAACAACCATTATCACCACTATAACAACCATTATCGCCACTATAACAACCATTATCACCACTATAACAACCATTATCACCACTATATGGACCGTTATGACAACTATAACCACCACTATCACCACTTTAACAACCATTATCGCCACTATAACGACCATATATCACCACTATAACGGCCATTATCACCACTATAGCGACCATTATCAACACTATATCAACCATTATCACCAGTAGAAGGACCATTATCAACGCTGTAATGACCATTATCACCACTATAACGACCACTATCACCACTATAACCACCATTATCACCACTTTAACAACCATTATCGCCACTATAACGACCATTATCACCACTATAACGGCCATTATCACCACTATAGCGACCATTATCAACACTATAACAACCATTATCACCACTATAACAACTATTATCACCACTATAACAACCATTATCACCACTATAACGACCACTATCACCACTATAACAACCATTATCACCACTATAACAACTATTATCACCACTATAAAAACCATTATCACCACTATTACGACCACTATCAACACTATAACCACCATTATCACCACTATAACAACCATTATCACCACTATATGGACCATTATCACCACTATAACGACCACTATCACCACTATAACAACCATTATCACCACTATAAGGACCATTATCACCACTATAACAACCATTATCACCACTATAACGGCCATTATCACCACTATAGCGACCTTTGTCAACACTATAACCACCATTATCACCACTATATCAACCATTATCACCAGTAGAAGGACCATTATCAACACTGTAATGACCATTATCACCACTATAACGACCACTATCACCACTATAACCACCATTATCACCACTATAACGACCACTATCATCACTATAACAACCATTATCACCACTATAACAACTATTATCACCACTATAACAACCATTATCACCATTATAACGACCACTATCACCACTATAACAACCATTATCACCACTATAACGACCACTATCACCACTATAACAACCATTATCACCACTATAAGGACCATTATCACCACTATAACAACCATTATCACCACTATAACGGCCATTATCACCACTATAGCGACCATTATCATCACTATAACAACCATTATCACCACTATAACAACTATTATCACCACTATAACAACCATTATCACCATTATAACGACCACTATCAACACCATAACCACCATTATCACCACTATATGGACCATCATCACCACTATAACGACCACTATCACCACTATAACAACCATTATCACCACTATTACGACCACTATCAACACTATAACCACCATTATCACCACTATAACAACCATTATCACCATTATAACGACCATTATCACCACTATATCAACCATTATCACCAGTAGAAGGACCATTATCAACGCTGTAATGACCATTATCACCACTATAACAACCATTATCACCACTATAACAACCATTATCACCACTATAAGGACCATTATCACCACTATAACAACCATTATCACCACTATAACGACCACTATCACCACTATAACAACCATTATCACCACTATAACAACTATTATCACCACTATAAAAACCATTATCACCACTATTACGACCACTATCAACACTATAACCACCATTATCACCACTATAACAACCATTATCACCACTATATGGACCATTATCACCACTATAACGACCACTATCACCACTATAACAACCATTATCACCACTATAACAACTATTATCACCACTATAAAAACCATTATCACCACTATTACGACCACTATCAACACTATAACCACCATTATCACCACTATAACAACCATTACCACCACTATATGGACCATTATCACCACTATAACGACCACTATCACCACTATAACGGCCATTATCACCACTATAGCGACCATTATCAGCACTATAACCACCATTATCACCACTATAACGACCACTATCAACACTATAACGGCCATTATCACCACTATAGCGACCTTTATCAACACTATAACGACCATTATCAACACTATAACCACCATTATCACCACTATATCAACCATTATCACCAGTAGAAGGACCATTATCAACACTGTAATGACCATTATCACCACTATAATGACCACTATCACCACTATAACAACCATTATCACCACTATAACAACTATTATCACCACTATAACAACCATTATCACCACTATAACGACCATTATCACCCCTATAACGACCATTATCACCACTATAACGGCCATTATCACCACTATAGCGACCATTATCAGCACTATAACCACCATTATCACCACTATAAGGACCATTATCACCACTATAACAACCATTATCACTACCATAACAACCATTATCACCACTATAAGGACCATTATCACCACTATAACAACCATTATCACCACTATAACGACCACTATCACCACTATAACAACCATTATCACCACTATAACAACTATTATCACCACTATAACAACCATTATCACCATTATAACGACCATTATCACCACTATATCAACCATTATCACCAGTAGAAGGACCATTATCAACGCTGTAATGACCATTATCACCACTATGACAACCATTATCACCACTATAACGGCCATTATCACCACTATAGCGACCTTTGTCAACACTATAACCACCATTATCACCACTATATCAACCATTATCACCAGTAGAAGGACCATTATCAACACTGTAATGACCATTATCACCACTATAACGACCACTATCACCACTATAACCACCATTATCACCACTATAACAACCATTATCACCACTATATGGACCATTATCACCACTATAACGACCACTATCATCACTATAACAACCACTATCACCACTATAACAACTATTATCACCACTATAACAACCATTATCACCACTATAAGGACCATTATCACGACTATAACAACCATTATCACCATTATAACGACCACTATCACCACTATAACAACCATTATCACCACTATGTGGACCATTATGACAACTATAACCACCACTATCACCACTTTAACAACCATTATCGCCACTATAACGACCATTATCACCACTATAACGGCCATTATCACCACTATAGCGACCATTATCATCACTATAACAACCATTATCACCACTATAACAACTATTATCACCACTATAACAACCATTATCACCATTATAACGACCACTATCAACACCATAACCACCATTATCACCACTATATGGACCATCATCACCACTATAACGACCACTATCACCACTATAACAACCATTATCACCACTATTACGACCACTATCAACACTATAACCACCATTATCACCACTATAACAACCATTATCACCATTATAACGACCATTATCACCACTATATCAACCATTATCACCAGTAGAAGGACCATTATCAACGCTGTAATGACCATTATCACCACTATAACAACCATTATCACCACTATAACAACCATTATCACCACTATAAGGACCATTATCACCACTATAACAACCATTATCACCACTATAACGACCACTATCACCACTATAACAACCATTATCACCACTATAACAACTATTATCACCACTATAAAAACCATTATCACCACTATTACGACCACTATCAACACTATAACCACCATTATCACCACTATAACAACCATTATCACCACTATATGGACCATTATCACCACTATAACGACCACTATCACCACTATAACAACCATTATCACCACTATAAGGACCATTATCACCACTATAACAACCATTATCACCACTATAACGACCATTATCACGACCATTACCACCACTATATCAACCATTATCACCAGTAGAAGGACCATTATCAACGCTGTAATGACCATTATCACCTCTATAACAACCATTATCACCACTATAACAACCATTATCACCACTATAACAACCATTATCACCACTATATGGACCATTATCACCACTTAACAACCATTATCACCACTATAACAACTATTATCACCACTATAATAACCATTATCACCACTATAACAACTATTGTCACCACTATAACAACCATTATCACCACTATAAACACCATTATCACCACTACAACGGCCATTATCACCACTATAACAACCATTATCACCACTATATGGACCATTATCACCACTATAACGACCACTATCACCACTATAACAACCATTATCACCACTATAACAACTATTATCACCACTATAAAAACCATTATCACCACTATAACAACCATTATCACCACTATATGGACCATTATGACAACTATAACCACCACTATCACCACTTTAACAACCATTATCGCCACTATAACGACCATTATCACCACTATAACGGCCATTATCACCACTATAGCGACCATTATCACCACTATAACAACCATTATCACCACTATAAGGACCATTATCACCGCTATAAAAACCATTATCACCACTATTACGACCACTATCAACACTATAACCACCATTATCACCACTATAACAACCATTATCACCACTATATGGACCATTATCACCACTATAACGACCACTATCACCACTATAACAACCATTATCACCACTATAAGGACCATTATCACCACTATAACAACCATTATCACCACTATAACGACCATTATCACCATTATAACGACCATTACCACCACTATATCAACCATTATCACCAGTAGAAGGACCATTATCAACGCTGTAATGACCATTATCACCTCTATAACAACCATTATCACCACTATAACAACCATTATCACCACTATAAGGACCATTATCACCACTATAACAACCATTATCACCACTATAACGACCACTATCACCACTATAACAACCATTATCACCACTATAACAACTATTATCACCACTATATGGACCATTATCACCACTATAACGACCACTATCACCACTATAACAACAATTATCACCACTATAAGGACCATTATCACCACTATAACAACCATTATCACCACTATAACGGCCATTATCACCACTATAGCGACCTTTGTCAACACTATAACCACCATTATCACCACTATATCAACCATTATCACCAGTAGAAGGACCATTATCAACACTGTAATGACCATTATCACCACTATAACGACCACTATCACCACTATAACCACCATTATCACCACTATAACAACCATTATCACCACTATATGGACCATTATCACCACTATAACGACCACTATCATCACTATAACAACCACTATCACCACTATAACAACTATTATCACCACTATAACAACCATTATCACCACTATAAGGACCATTATCACCACTATAACAACCATTATCACCATTATAACGACCACTATCACCACTATAACAACCATTATCACCACTATAACAACTATTATCACCACTATAACAACCATTATCACCACTACAACAACTATTATCACCACTGTAACAACCATTATCACCACGATAACGACCATTATCACCACTATAACGGCCATTATCACCACTATAACAACCATTATCACCACTATAACAACCATTATCACCACTATATGAACCATTATGACAACTATAACCACCACTATCACCACTTTAACAACCATTATCGCCACTATAACGACCATTATCACCACTATAACGGCCATTATCACCACTATAGCGACCATTATCAACACTATAACAGCCATTATCACCACTATAACAACTATTATCACCACTATAACAACCATTATCACCACTATAACGACCACTATCACCACTATAACAACCATTATCACCACTATAACAACTATTATCACCACTATAAAAACCATTATCACCACTATTACGACCACTATCAACACTATAACCACCATTATCACCACTATAACAACCATTACCACCACTATATGGACCATTATCACCACTATAACGACCACTATCACCACTATAACGGCCATTATCACCACTATAGCGACCATTATCAGCACTATAACCACCATTATCACCACTATAACGACCACTATCAACACTATAACGGCCATTATCACCACTATAGCGACCTTTATCAACACTATAACGACCATTATCAACACTATAACCACCATTATCACCACTATATCAACCATTATCACCAGTAGAAGGACCATTATCAACACTGTAATGACCATTATCACCACTATAATGACCACTATCACCACTATAACAACCATTATCACCACTATAACAACTATTATCACCACTATAACAACCATTATCACCACTATAACGACCATTATCACCCCTATAACGACCATTATCACCACTATAACGGCCATTATCACCACTATAGCGACCATTATCAGCACTATAACCACCATTATCACCACTATAAGGACCATTATCACCACTATAACAACCATTATCACTACCATAACAACCATTATCACCACTATAAGGACCATTATCACCACTATAACAACCATTATCACCACTATAACGACCACTATCACCACTATAACAACCATTATCACCACTATAACAACTATTATCACCACTATAACAACCATTATCACCATTATAACGACCATTATCACCAGTATATCAACCATTATCACCAGTAGAAGGACCATTATCAACGCTGTAATGACCATTATCACCACTATGACAACCATTATCACCACTATAACGGCCATTATCACCACTATAGCGACCTTTGTCAACACTATAACCACCATTATCACCACTATATCAACCATTATCACCAGTAGAAGGACCATTATCAACACTGTAATGACCATTATCACCACTATAACGACCACTATCACCACTATAACCACCATTATCACCACTATAACAACCATTATCACCACTATATGGACCATTATCACCACTATAACGACCACTATCATCACTATAACAACCACTATCACCACTATAACAACTATTATCACCACTATAACAACCATTATCACCACTATAAGGACCATTATCACGACTATAACAACCATTATCACCATTATAACGACCACTATCACCACTATAACAACCATTATCACCACTATGTGGACCATTATGACAACTATAACCACCACTATCACCACTTTAACAACCATTATCGCCACTATAACGACCATTATCACCACTATAACGGCCATTATCACCACTATAGCGACCATTATCATCACTATAACAACCATTATCACCACTATAACAACTATTATCACCACTATAACAACCATTATCACCATTATAACGACCACTATCAACACCATAACCACCATTATCACCACTATATGGACCATCATCACCACTATAACGACCACTATCACCACTATAACAACCATTATCACCACTATTACGACCACTATCAACACTATAACCACCATTATCACCACTATAAGGACCATTATCACCACTATAACAACCATTATCACCACTATAACGGCCATTATCACCACTATAGCGACCATTATCATCACTATAACAACCATTATCACCACTATAACAACTATTATCACCACTATAACAACCATTATCACCATTATAACGACCACTATCAACACCATAACCACCATTATCACCACTATATGGACCATCATCACCACTATAACGACCACTATCACCACTATAACAACCATTATCACCACTATTACGACCACTATCAACACTATAACCACCATTATCACCACTATAACAACCATTATCACCATTATAACGACCATTATCACCACTATATCAACCATTATCACCAGTAGAAGGACCATTATCAACGCTGTAATGACCATTATCACCACTATAACAACCACTATCACCACTATAACAACCATTATCACCACTATAACAACTATTATCACCACTATAAAAACCATTATCACCACTATTACGACCACTATCAACACTATAACCACCATTATCACCACTATAACAACCATTACCACCACTATATGGACCATTATCACCACTATAACGACCACTATCACCACTATAACGGCCATTATCACCACTATAGCGACCATTATCAGCACTATAACCACCATTATCACCACTATAACGACCACTATCAACACTATAACGGCCATTATCACCACTATAGCGACCTTTATCAACACTATAACGACCATTATCAACACTATAACCACCATTATCACCACTATATCAACCATTATCACCAGTAGAAGGACCATTATCAACACTGTAATGACCATTATCACCACTATAATGACCACTATCACCACTATAACCACCATTATCACCACTATAACAACTATTATCACCACTATATGGACCATTATCACCACTATAACGACCACTATCATCACTATAACAACCACTATCACCACTATAACAACTATTATCACCACTATAACAACCATTATCACCACTATAAGGACCATTATCACGACTATAACAACCATTATCACCATTATAACGACCACTATCACCACTATAACAACCATTATCACCACTATGTGGACCATTATGACAACTATAACCACCACTATCACCACTTTAACAACCATTATCGCCACTATAACGACCATTATCACCACTATAACGGCCATTATCACCACTATAGCGACCATTATCATCACTATAACAACCATTATCACCACTATAACAACTATTATCACCACTATAACAACCATTATCACCATTATAACGACCACTATCAACACCATAACCACCATTATCACCACTATATGGACCATCATCACCACTATAACGACCACTATCACCACTATAACAACCATTATCACCACTATTACGACCACTATCAACACTATAACCACCATTATCACCACTATAACAACCATTATCACCATTATAACGACCATTATCACCACTATATCAACCATTATCACCAGTAGAAGGACCATTATCAACGCTGTAATGACCATTATCACCACTATAACAACCATTATCACCACTATAACAACCATTATCACCACTATAAGGACCATTATCACCACTATAACAACCATTATCACCACTATAACGACCACTATCACCACTATAACAACCATTATCACCACTATAACAACTATTATCACCACTATAAAAACCATTATCACCACTATTACGACCACTATCAACACTATAACCACCATTATCACCACTATAACAACCATTATCACCACTATATGGACCATTATCACCACTATAACGACCACTATCACCACTATAACAACCATTATCACCACTATAAGGACCATTATCACCACTATAACAACCATTATCACCACTATAACGACCATTATCACGACCATTACCACCACTATATCAACCATTATCACCAGTAGAAGGACCATTATCAACGCTGTAATGACCATTATCACCTCTATAACAACCATTATCACCACTATAACAACCATTATCACCACTATAACAACCATTATCACCACTATATGGACCATTATCACCACTTAACAACCATTATCACCACTATAACAACTATTATCACCACTATAATAACCATTATCACCACTATAACAACTATTGTCACCACTATAACAACCATTATCACCACTATAAACACCATTATCACCACTACAACGGCCATTATCACCACTATAACAACCATTATCACCACTATATGGACCATTATCACCACTATAACGACCACTATCACCACTATAACAACCATTATCACCACTATAACAACTATTATCACCACTATAAAAACCATTATCACCACTATAACAACCATTATCACCACTATATGGACCATTATGACAACTATAACCACCACTATCACCACTTTAACAACCATTATCGCCACTATAACGACCATTATCACCACTATAACGGCCATTATCACCACTATAGCGACCATTATCACCACTATAACAACCATTATCACCACTATAAGGACCATTATCACCACTATAACAACCATTATCACCACTATAACAACCATTATCGCCACTATAACAACCATTATCACCACTATAACAACCATTATCACCACTATATGGACCGTTATGACAACAATAACCACCACTATCACCACTTTAACAACCATTATCGCCACTATAACGACCATATATCACCACTATAACGGCCATTATCACCACTATAGCGACCATTATCAACACTATATCAACCATTATCACCAGTAGAAGGACCATTATCAACGCTGTAATGACCATTATCACCACTATAACGACCACTATCACCACTATAACCACCATTATCACCACTTTAACAACCATTATCGCCACTATAACGACCATTATCACCACTATAACGGCCATTATCACCACTATAGCGACCATTATCAACACTATAACAACCATTATCACCACTATAACAACTATTATCACCACTATAACAACCATTATCACCACTATAACGACCACTATCACCACTATAACAACCATTATCACCACTATAACAACTATTATCACCACTATAAAAACCATTATCACCACTATTACGACCACTATCAACACTATAACCACCATTATCACCACTATAACAACCATTATCACCACTATATGGACCATTATCACCACTATATCAACCATTATCACCAGTAGAAGGACCATTATCAACGCTGTAATGACCATTATCACCACTATAACAACCATTATCACCACTATAACAACCATTATCACCACTATAAGGACCATTATCACCACTATAACAACCATTATCACCACTATAACGACCACTATCACCACTATAACAACCATTATCACCACTATAACAACTATTATCACCACTATAAAAACCATTATCACCACTATTACGACCACTATCAACACTATAGCCACCATTATCACCACTATAACAACCATTATCACCACTATATGGACCATTATCACCACTATAACGACCACTATCACCACTATAACAACCATTATCACCACTATAAGGACCATTATCACCACTATAACAACCATTATCACCACTATAACGACCATTATCACGACCATTACCACCACTATATCAACCATTATCACCAGTAGAAGGACCATTATCAACGCTGTAATGACCATTATCACCTCTATAACAACCATTATCACCACTATAACAACCATTATCACCACTATAACAACCATTATCACCACTATATGGACCATTATCACCACTTAACAACCATTATCACCACTATAACAACTATTATCACCACTATAATAACCATTATCACCACTATAACGACCACTATCACCACTATAACAACCATTATCACCACTATAACAACTATTATCACCACTATAAAAACCATTATCACCACTATTACGACCACTATCAACACTATAACCACCATCATCACCACTATAACAACCATTATCACCACTATATGGACCATTATCACCACTATAACGACCACTATCACCACTATAACAACCATTATCACCACTATAAGGACCATTATCACCACTATAACAACCATTATCACCACTATAACGGCCATTATCACCACTATAGCGACCTTTGTCAACACTATAACCACCATTATCACCACTATATCAACCATTATCACCAGTAGAAGGACCATTATCAACACTGTAATGACCATTATCACCACTATAACGACCACTATCACCACTATAACCACCATTATCACCACTATAACGACCACTATCATCACTATAACAACCACTATCACCACTATAACAACTATTATCACCACTATAACAACCATTATCACCACTAGAAGGACCATTATCACCACTATAACAACCATTATCACCATTATAACGACCACTATCACCACTATAGCAACCATTATCACCACTATGTGGACCATTATGACAACTATAACCACCACTATCACCACTTTAACAACCATTATCGCCACTATAACGACCATTATCACCACTATAACGGCCATTATCACCACTATAGCGACCATTATCATCACTATAACAACCATTATCACCACTATAACAACTATTATCACCACTATAACAACCATTATCACCACTATAACGACCACTATCAACACCATAACCACCATTATCACCACTGTATGGACCATTATCACCACTATAACGACCACTATCACCACTATAACAACCATTATCACCACTATAAAAACCATTATCACCACTATTACGACCACTATCAACACTATAACCACCATTATCACCACTATAACAACCATTATCACCACTATATGGACCATTATCACCACTATAACGACCACTATCACCACTATAACAACCATTATCACCACTATAAGGACCATTATCACCACTATAACAACCATTATCACCACTATAACGACCATTATCACCATTATGACGACCATTACCACCACTATATCAACCATTATCACCAGTAGAAGGACCATTATCAACGCTGTAATGACCATTATCACCTCTATAACAACCATTATCACCACTATAACAACCATTATCACCACTATAACAACCATTATCACCACTATATGGACCATTATCACCACTATAACAACCATTATCACCATTATAACGACCACTATCACCACTATAACAACCATTATCACCACTATAACAACTATTATCACCACTATAATAACCATTATCACCACTATAACAACTATTATCACCACTATAACCACCATTATCACCACTATAACAACCATTATCACCACTATATGGACCATTATCACCACTATAACGACCACTATCACCACTATAACAACCATTATCACCACTATAACAACCATTATCACCACTATATGGACCATTATGACAACTATAACCACCACTATCACCACTTTAACAACCATTATCACCACTATAAGGACCATTATCACCACTATAACAACCATTGTCACCACTATAACGACCACTATCACCACTATAACAACCATTATCACCACTATAACAACTATTATCACCACTATAACAACCATTATCACCATTATAACGACCATTATCACCACTATATCAACCATTATCACCAGTAGAAGGACCATTATCAACGCTGTAATGACCATTATCACCACTATAACAACCATTATCACCACTATAACAACCATTACCACCACTATAAGGACCAATATCACCACTATAACAACCATTATCACCACTATAACGACCACTATCACCACTATAACAACCATTGTCACCACTATAACAACTATTATCACCACTATAACAACCATTATCACCATTATAACGACCATTATCACCAGTAGAAGGACCATTATCAACGCTGTAATGACCATTATCACCACTATAACAACCATTATCGCCACTATAACAACCATTATCACCACTATAACAACCATTATCACCACTATATGGACCATTATGACAACTATAACCACCACTATCACCACTTTAACAACCATTATCGCCACTATAACGACCATATATCACCACTATAACGGCCATTATCACCACTATAGCGACCATTATCAACACTATAACCACCATTATCAGCACTATATCAACCATTATCACCAGTAGAAGGACCATTATCAACGCTGTAATGACCATTATCACCACTATAACGACCACTATCAACACTATAACGGCCATTATCACCACTATAGCGACCTTTATCAACACTATAACGACCATTATCAACACTATAACCACCATTATCACCACTATATCAACCATTATCACCAGTAGAAGGACCATTATCAACACTGTAATGACCATTATCACCACTATAATGACCACTATCACCACTATAACAACCATTATCACCACTATAACAACTATTATCACCACTATAACAACCATTATCACCACTATAACGACCATTATCACCCCTATAACGACCATTATCACCACTATAACGGCCATTATCACCACTATAGCGACCATTATCAGCACTATAACCACCATTATCACCACTATAAGGACCATTATCACCACTATAACAACCATTATCACCACCATAACAACCATTATCACCACTATAAGGACCATTATCACCACTATAACAACCATTATCACCACTATAACGACCACTATCACCACTATAACAACCATTATCACCACTATAACAACTATTATCACCACTATATCAACCATTATCACCATTATAACGACCATTATCACCACTATATCAACCATTATCACCAGTAGAAGGACCATTATCAACGCTGTAATGACCATTATCACCACTATAACAACCATTATCACCACTATAACGGCCATTATCACCACTATAGCGACCTTTGTCAACACTATAACCACCATTATCACCACTATATCAACCATTATCACCAGTAGAAGGACCATTATCAACACTGTAATGACCATTATCACCACTATAACGACCACTATCACCACTATAACCACCATTATCACCACTATAACAACCATTATCACCACTATATGGACCATTATCACCACTATAACGACCACTATCATCACTATAACAACCACTATCACCACTATAACAACTATTATCACCACTATAACAACCATTATCACCACTATAAGGACCATTATCACCACTATAACAACCATTATCACCATTATAACGACCACTATCACCACTATAACAACCATTATCACCACTATGTGGACCATTATGACAACTATAACCACCACTATCACCACTTTAACAACCATTATCGCCACTATAACGACCATTATCACCACTATAACGGCCATTATCACCACTATAGCGACCATTATCATCACTATAACAACCATTATCACCACTATAACAACTATTATCACCACTATAACAACCATTATCACCACTATAACGACCACTATCAACACCATAGCCACCATTATCACCACTATATGGACCATCATCACCACTATAACGACCACTATCACCACTATAACAACCATGATCACCACTATAAGGACCATTATCACCACTATAACAACCATTATCACCATTATAACGACCATTATCACCACTATATCAACCATTATCACCAGTAGAAGGACCATTATCAACGCTGTAATGACCATTATCACCACTATAACAACCATTATCACCACTATAACAACCATTATCACCTCTACCAGGACCATTATCACCACTATAACAACCATTATCACCACTATAACGACCACTATCACCACTATAACAACCATTATCACCACTATAACAACTATTATCACCACTATAAAAACCATTATCACCACTATTACGACCACTATCAACACTATAACCACCATTATCACCACTATAACAACCATTATCACCACTATATGGACCATTATCACCACTATAACGACCACTATCACCACTATAACAACCATTATCACCACTATAAGGACCATTATCACCACTATAACAACCATTATCACCACTATAACGACCATTATCACCATTATAACGACCATTACCACCACTATATCAACCATTATCACCAGTAGAAGGACCATTATCAACGCTGTAATGACCATTGTCACCTCTATAACAACCATTATCACCACTATAACAACCATTATCACCACTATAACAACCATTATCACCACTATAAGGACCATTATCACCACTATAACAACCATTATCACCACTATAACGACCATTATCACCATTATAACGACCATTACCACCACTATATCAACCATTATCACCAGTAGAAGGACCATTATCAACGCTGTAATGACCATTATCACCTCTATAACAACCATTATCACCACTATAACAACCATTATCGCCACTATAACAACCATTATCACCACTATATGGACCATTATCACCACTATAACGACCACTATCACCACTATAACAACCATTATCACCACTATAAGGACCATTATCACCACTATAACAACCATTATCACCACTATAACAACCATTATCACCACTATAACGACCATTATCACCATTATAACGACCATTATCACCAGTAGAAGGACCATTATCAACGCTGTAATGACCATTATCACCACTATAACAACCATTATCGCCACTATAACAACCATTATCACCACTATATGGACCATTATGACAACTATAACCACCACTATCACCACTTTAACAACCATTATCGCCACTATAACGACCATTATCACCACTATAACGGCCATTATCACCACTATAGCGACCATTATCAACACTATAACAGCCATTATCACCACTATAACAACTATTATCACCACTATAACAACCATTATCACCACTATAACGACCACTATCACCACTATAACAACCATTATCACCACTATAACAACTATTATCAGCACTATAAAAACCATTATCACCACTATTACGACCACTATCAACACTATAACCACCATTATCACCACTATAACAACCATTATCACCACTATATGGACCATTATCACCACTATAACGACCACTATCACCACTATAACGGCCATTATCACCACTATAGCGACCATTATCAGCACTATAACCACCATTATCACCACTATAACGACCACTATCAACACTATAACGGCCATTATCACCACTATAGCGACCTTTATCAACACTATAACGACCATTATCAACACTATAACCACCATTATCACCACTATATCAACCATTATCACCAGTAGAAGGACCATTATCAACACTGTAATGACCATTATCACCACTATAATGACCACTATCACCACTATAACAACCATTATCACCACTACAACAACTATTATCACCACTATAACAACCATTATCACCACTATAACGACCATTATCACCCCTATAACGACCATTACCACCACTATAACGGCCATTATCACCACTATAGCGACCATTATCAGCACTATAACCACCATTATCACCACTATAAGGACCATTATCACCACTATAACAACCATTATCACCACCATAACAACCATTATCACCACTATAAGGACCATTATCACCACTATAACAACCATTATCACCACTATAACAACCATTATCACCACTATAAGGACCATTATCATCACTATAACAACCATTATCACCACTATAACGACCACTATCACCACTATAACAACCATTATCACCACTATAACAACTATTATCACCACTATAACAACCATTATCACCATTATAACAACCATTATCACCACTATATGGACCATTATCACCACTATAACAACCATTATCACCATTATAACGACCACTATCACCACTATAACAACCATTATCACCACTATAACAACTATTATCACCACTATAATAACCATTATGACCACTATAACAACTATTATCACCACTATAACAACCATTATCACCACTAGAACAACCATTATCACCACTATAACGACCACTATCACCACTATAACAACCATTATCACCGCTATAACAACCATTATCACCACTATAACAACCATTATCACCACTATAAGCACCATTATCACCACTATAACAACCATTATCACCACTATAACGACCACTATCACCACTATAACAACCATTATCACCACTATAACAACTATTATCACCACTATAACAACCATTATCACCATTATAACAACCATTATCACCACTATATGGACCATTATCACCACTATAACAACCATCATCACCATTATAACGACCACTATCACCACTATAACAACCATTATCACCACTATAACAACTATTATCACCACTATAATAACCATTATGACCACTATAACAACTATTATCACCACTACAACAATTATCACCACTATAACAACCATTATCACCACTATAACGACCACTATCACCACTACAACAACCATTATCACCACTATAACAACTATTATCACCACTATAATAACCATTATCACCACTATAACAACTATTATCACCACTATAACAACCATTATCACCACTATAACGACCATTATCACCACTATAACGGCCATTATCACCACTATAACAACCATTATCACCACTATAACGGCCATTATCACCACTATAACGACCACTATCAACACCATAACCACCATTATCACCACTATATGGACCATTATCACCACTATAACGACCACTATCACCACTATAACAACCATTATCACCACTATAACGGCCATTATCACCACTATAGCGACCATTATCAACACTATAACAACCATTATCACCACTATAACAGCTATTATCACCACTATAACAACCATTATCACCACTATAACGGCCATTATCACCACCATAACGACCACTATCAACACCATAACCACCATTATCACCACTATATGGACCATTATCACCACTATAACGACCACTATCACCACTATAACAACCATTATCACCACTATAAGGACCATTATCACCACTATAACAACCATTATCACCACTATAACAACCATTATCACCACTATAAGGACCATTATCACCACTATAACAACCATTATCACCACTATAACGACCACTATCACCACTATAACAACCACTATCACCACTATAACAACTACTATCACCACTATAACAACCATTATCACCATTATAACGACCATTATCACCACTATATCAACCATTATCACCAGTAGAAGGACCATTATCAACGCTGTAATGACCATTATCACCACTATAACAACCATTATCACCACTATAAAAACCATTACCACCACTATAAGGACCAATATCACCACTATAACAACCATTATCACCACTATAACGACCACTATCACCACTATAACAACCATTATCACCACTATAACAACTATTATCACCACTATAACGACCATTATCACCATTATAACGACCATTATCACCAGTAGAAGGACCATTATCAACGCTGTAATGACCATTATCACCACTATAACAACCATTATCGCCACTATAACAACCATTATCACCACTATAACAACCATTATCACCACTATATGGACCATTATGACAACTATAACCACCACTATCACCACTTTAACAACCATTATCGCCACTATGACGACCATATATCACCACTATAACGGCCATTATCACCACTATAGCGACCATTATCAACACTATAACCACCATTTTCAGCACTATATCAACCATTATCACCAGTAGGAGGACCATTATCAACGCTGTAGTGACCATTATCACCACTATAACGACCACTATCACCACTATAACAACCATTATCACCACTATAACGACCATTATCACAACTATAACGACCAATATCACCTCTATAACAACTATTATCACCACTATAACAACGATTATCACCACTATAACGACCATTATCACAACTATAACGACCATTATCACCACTATAACGACCATTATCACCACTATAACGACCATTATCACCACTATAACGACCATTATCACCACTATAACGACCACTATCACCACTATAACAACCATTATCACCACTATAACAACTATTATCACCAATATAACAACCATTATCACCACTATAACAACCATTATCACCACTATATGGACCATTATGACAACTATAACCACCACTATCACCACTTTAACAACCATTATCACCACTATAAGGACCATTATCACCACTATAACAACCATTGTCACCACTATAACGACCACTATCACCACTATAACAACCATTATCACCACTATAACAACTATTATCACCACTATAACAACCATTATCACCATTATAACGACCATTATCACCACTATATCAACCATTATCACCAGTAGAAGGACCATTATCAACGCTGTAATGACCATTATCACCACTATAACAACCATTATCACCACTATAACAACCATTACCACCACTATAAGGACCAATATCACCACTATAACAACCATTATCACCACTATAACGACCACTATCACCACTATAACAACCATTGTCACCACTATAACAACTATTATCACCACTATAACAACCATTATCACCATTATAACGACCATTATCACCAGTAGAAGGACCATTATCAACGCTGTAATGACCATTATCACCACTATAACAACCATTATCGCCACTATAACAACCATTATCACCACTATAACAACCATTATCACCACTATATGGACCATTATGACAACTATAACCACCACTATCACCACTTTAACAACCATTATCGCCACTATAACGACCATATATCACCACTATAACGGCCATTATCACCACTATAGCGACCATTATCAACACTATAACCACCATTATCAGCACTATATCAACCATTATCACCAGTAGAAGGACCATTATCAACGCTGTAATGACCATTATCACCACTATAACGACCACTATCAACACTATAACGGCCATTATCACCACTATAGCGACCTTTATCAACACTATAACGACCATTATCAACACTATAACCACCATTATCACCACTATATCAACCATTATCACCAGTAGAAGGACCATTATCAACACTGTAATGACCATTATCACCACTATAATGACCACTATCACCACTATAACAACCATTATCACCACTATAACAACTATTATCACCACTATAACAACCATTATCACCACTATAACGACCATTATCACCCCTATAACGACCATTATCACCACTATAACGGCCATTATCACCACTATAGCGACCATTATCAGCACTATAACCACCATTATCACCACTATAAGGACCATTATCACCACTATAACAACCATTATCACCACCATAACAACCATTATCACCACTATAAGGACCATTATCACCACTATAACAACCATTATCACCACTATAACGACCACTATCACCACTATAACAACCATTATCACCACTATAACAACTATTATCACCACTATAACAACCATTATCACCATTATAACGACCATTATCACCACTATATCAACCATTATCACCAGTAGAAGGACCATTATCAACGCTGTAATGACCATTATCACCACTATAACAACCATTATCACCACTATAACGGCCATTATCACCACTATAGCGACCTTTGTCAACACTATAACCACCATTATCACCACTATATCAACCATTATCACCAGTAGAAGGACCATTATCAACACTGTAATGACCATTATCACCACTATAACGACCACTATCACCACTATAACCACCATTATCACCACTATAACAACCATTATCACCACTATATGGACCATTATCACCACTATAACGACCACTATCATCACTATAACAACCACTATCACCACTATAACAACTATTATCACCACTATAACAACCATTATCACCACTATAAGGACCATTATCACCACTATAACAACCATTATCACCATTATAACGACCACTATCACCACTATAACAACCATTATCACCACTATGTGGACCATTATGACAACTATAACCACCACTATCACCACTTTAACAACCATTATCGCCACTATAACGACCATTATCACCACTATAACGGCCATTATCACCACTATAGCGACCATTATCATCACTATAACAACCATTATCACCACTATAACAACTATTATCACCACTATAACAACCATTATCACCACTATAACGACCACTATCAACACCATAGCCACCATTATCACCACTATATGGACCATCATCACCACTATAACGACCACTATCACCACTATAACAACCATGATCACCACTATAAGGACCATTATCACCACTATAACAACCATTATCACCATTATAACGACCATTATCACCACTATATCAACCATTATCACCAGTAGAAGGACCATTATCAACGCTGTAATGACCATTATCACCACTATAACAACCATTATCACCACTATAACAACCATTATCACCTCTACCAGGACCATTATCACCACTATAACAACCATTATCACCACTATAACGACCACTATCACCACTATAACAACCATTATCACCACTATAACAACTATTATCACCACTATAAAAACCATTATCACCACTATTACGACCACTATCAACACTATAACCACCATTATCACCACTATAACAACCATTATCACCACTATATGGACCATTATCACCACTATAACGACCACTATCACCACTATAACAACCATTATCACCACTATAAGGACCATTATCACCACTATAACAACCATTATCACCACTATAACGACCATTATCACCATTATAACGACCATTACCACCACTATATCAACCATTATCACCAGTAGAAGGACCATTATCAACGCTGTAATGACCATTGTCACCTCTATAACAACCATTATCACCACTATAACAACCATTATCACCACTATAACAACCATTATCACCACTATAAGGACCATTATCACCACTATAACAACCATTATCACCACTATAACGACCATTATCACCATTATAACGACCATTACCACCACTATATCAACCATTATCACCAGTAGAAGGACCATTATCAACGCTGTAATGACCATTATCACCTCTATAACAACCATTATCACCACTATAACAACCATTATCGCCACTATAACAACCATTATCACCACTATATGGACCATTATCACCACTATAACGACCACTATCACCACTATAACAACCATTATCACCACTATAAGGACCATTATCACCACTATAACAACCATTATCACCACTATAACAACCATTATCACCACTATAACGACCATTATCACCATTATAACGACCATTATCACCAGTAGAAGGACCATTATCAACGCTGTAATGACCATTATCACCACTATAACAACCATTATCGCCACTATAACAACCATTATCACCACTATATGGACCATTATGACAACTATAACCACCACTATCACCACTTTAACAACCATTATCGCCACTATAACGACCATTATCACCACTATAACGGCCATTATCACCACTATAGCGACCATTATCAACACTATAACAGCCATTATCACCACTATAACAACTATTATCACCACTATAACAACCATTATCACCACTATAACGACCACTATCACCACTATAACAACCATTATCACCACTATAACAACTATTATCAGCACTATAAAAACCATTATCACCACTATTACGACCACTATCAACACTATAACCACCATTATCACCACTATAACAACCATTATCACCACTATATGGACCATTATCACCACTATAACGACCACTATCACCACTATAACGGCCATTATCACCACTATAGCGACCATTATCAGCACTATAACCACCATTATCACCACTATAACGACCACTATCAACACTATAACGGCCATTATCACCACTATAGCGACCTTTATCAACACTATAACGACCATTATCAACACTATAACCACCATTATCACCACTATATCAACCATTATCACCAGTAGAAGGACCATTATCAACACTGTAATGACCATTATCACCACTATAATGACCACTATCACCACTATAACAACCATTATCACCACTACAACAACTATTATCACCACTATAACAACCATTATCACCACTATAACGACCATTATCACCCCTATAACGACCATTACCACCACTATAACGGCCATTATCACCACTATAGCGACCATTATCAGCACTATAACCACCATTATCACCACTATAAGGACCATTATCACCACTATAACAACCATTATCACCACCATAACAACCATTATCACCACTATAAGGACCATTATCACCACTATAACAACCATTATCACCACTATAACAACCATTATCACCACTATAAGGACCATTATCATCACTATAACAACCATTATCACCACTATAACGACCACTATCACCACTATAACAACCATTATCACCACTATAACAACTATTATCACCACTATAACAACCATTATCACCATTATAACAACCATTATCACCACTATATGGACCATTATCACCACTATAACAACCATTATCACCATTATAACGACCACTATCACCACTATAACAACCATTATCACCACTATAACAACTATTATCACCACTATAATAACCATTATGACCACTATAACAACTATTATCACCACTATAACAACCATTATCACCACTAGAACAACCATTATCACCACTATAACGACCACTATCACCACTATAACAACCATTATCACCGCTATAACAACCATTATCACCACTATAACAACCATTATCACCACTATAAGCACCATTATCACCACTATAACAACCATTATCACCACTATAACGACCACTATCACCACTATAACAACCATTATCACCACTATAACAACTATTATCACCACTATAACAACCATTATCACCATTATAACAACCATTATCACCACTATATGGACCATTATCACCACTATAACAACCATCATCACCATTATAACGACCACTATCACCACTATAACAACCATTATCACCACTATAACAACTATTATCACCACTATAATAACCATTATGACCACTATAACAACTATTATCACCACTATAACAACCATTATCACCACTATAACAACCATTATCACCACTATAACGACCACTATCACCACTACAACAACCATTATCACCACTATAACAACTATTATCACCACTATAATAACCATTATCACCACTATAACAACTATTATCACCACTATAACAACCATTATCACCACTATAACGACCATTATCACCACTATAACGGCCATTATCACCACTATAACAACCATTATCACCACTATAACGGCCATTATCACCACTATAACGACCACTATCAACACCATAACCACCATTATCACCACTATATGGACCATTATCACCACTATAACGACCACTATCACCACTATAACAACCATTATCACCACTATAACGGCCATTATCACCACTATAGCGACCATTATCAACACTATAACAACCATTATCACCACTATAACAGCTATTATCACCACTATAACAACCATTATCACCACTATAACGGCCATTATCACCACCATAACGACCACTATCAACACCATAACCACCATTATCACCACTATATGGACCATTATCACCACTATAACGACCACTATCACCACTATAACAACCATTATCACCACTATAAGGACCATTATCACCACTATAACAACCATTATCACCACTATAACAACCATTATCACCACTATAAGGACCATTATCACCACTATAACAACCATTATCACCACTATAACGACCACTATCACCACTATAACAACCACTATCACCACTATAACAACTACTATCACCACTATAACAACCATTATCACCATTATAACGACCATTATCACCACTATATCAACCATTATCACCAGTAGAAGGACCATTATCAACGCTGTAATGACCATTATCACCACTATAACAACCATTATCACCACTATAAAAACCATTACCACCACTATAAGGACCAATATCACCACTATAACAACCATTATCACCACTATAACGACCACTATCACCACTATAACAACCATTATCACCACTATAACAACTATTATCACCACTATAACGACCATTATCACCATTATAACGACCATTATCACCAGTAGAAGGACCATTATCAACGCTGTAATGACCATTATCACCACTATAACAACCATTATCGCCACTATAACAACCATTATCACCACTATAACAACCATTATCACCACTATATGGACCATTATGACAACTATAACCACCACTATCACCACTTTAACAACCATTATCGCCACTATGACGACCATATATCACCACTATAACGGCCATTATCACCACTATAGCGACCATTATCAACACTATAACCACCATTTTCAGCACTATATCAACCATTATCACCAGTAGGAGGACCATTATCAACGCTGTAGTGACCATTATCACCACTATAACGACCACTATCACCACTATAACAACCATTATCACCACTATAACGACCATTATCACAACTATAACGACCAATATCACCTCTATAACAACTATTATCACCACTATAACAACGATTATCACCACTATAACGACCATTATCACAACTATAACGACCATTATCACCACTATAACGACCATTATCACCACTATAACGACCATTATCACCACTATAACGACCATTATCACCACTATAACGACCACTATCACCACTATAACAACCATTATCACCACTATAACAACTATTATCACCAATATAACAACCATTATCACCACTATAACAACCATTATCACCACTATATGGACCATTATGACAACTATAACCACCACTATCACCACTTTAACAACCATTATCGCCACTATAACGACCATTATCACCACTATAACGGCCATTATCACCACTATAACGACCACTATCACCACTATAACAACCATTATCACCACTATAACAACCATTATCACCACTATAACAACCATTATCACCACTATAAGGACCATTATCACCACTATAACAACCATTATCACCACTATAACGACCACTATCACCACTATAACAACCATTATCACCACTATAACAACTATTATCACCACTATAACAACCATTATCACCATTATAACAACCATTATCACCACTATATGGACCATTATCACCACTATAACAACCATCATCACCATTATAACGACCACTATCACCACTATAACAACCATTATCACCACTATAACAACTATTATCACCACTATAATAACCATTATGACCATTATAACAACTATTATCACCACTATAACAACCATTATCACCACTATAACAACCATTATCACCACTATAACGACCACTATCACCACTACAACAACCATTATCACCACTATAACAACTATTATCACCACTATAATAACCATTATCACCACTATAACAACTATTATCACCACTATAACAACCATTATCACCACTATAACGACCATTATCACCACTATAACGGCCATTATCACCACTATAACAACCATTATCACCACTATAACGGCCATTATCACCACTATAACGACCACTATCAACACCATAACCACCATTATCACCACTATATGGACCATTATCACCACTATAACGACCACTATCACCACTATAACAACCATTATCACCACTATAAGGACCATTATCACCACTATAACAACCATTATCACCACTATAACAACCATTATCACCACTATAAGGACTTTATCACCACTATAACAACCATTATCACCACTATAACAACTATTATCACCACTATAACTACCATTATCACCACTATAACAACCATTATCACCACTATATGGACCATTATCACCACTTAACAACCATTATCACCATTATAACGACCACTATCACCACTATAACAACCATTATAACCACTATAACAACTATTATCACCACTATAATAACCATTATGACCACTATAACAACTATTATCACCACTATAACAACCATTATCACCACTATAACAACCATTATCACCACTATAACAACTATTATCACCACTATAATAACCATTATCACCACTATAACAACTATTATCACCACTATAACAACCATTATCACCACTATAACGACCATTATCACCACTATAACGACCACTATCACCACTATAACAACCATTATCACCACTATAACAACTATTATCACCAATATAACAACCATTATCACCACTATAACAACCATTATCACCACTATATGGACCATTATGACAACTATAACCACCACTATCACCACTTTAACAACCATTATCGCCACTATAACGACCATTATCACCACTATAACGGCCATTATCACCACTATAGCGACCATTATCAACACTATAACAACCATTATCACCACTATAACAGCTATTATCACCACTATAACAACCATTATCACCACTATATGGACCATTATGACAACTATAACCACCACTATCACCACTTTAACAACCATTATCGCCACTATAACGACCATATATCACCACTATAACGGCCATTATCACCACTATAACGACCATTATCACCACTATAACGACCATTATCACCACTATAACGGCCATTATCACGACTATAACAACCATTATCACCACTATAACAACCATTATCACCACTATATGGACCATTATGACAACTATAACCACCACTATCACCACTTTAACAACCATTATCGCCACTATAACGACCATTATCACCACTATAACGGCCATTATCACCACTATAGCGACCATTATCAACACTATAACAACCATTATCACCACTATAATAACTATTATCACCACTATAACAACCATTATCACCACTATAACGACCACTATCACCACTATAACAACCATTATCACCACTATAACATCTATTATCACCACTATAAAAACCATTATCACCACTATTACGACCACTATCAACACTATAACAACCATTATCACCACTATAACAGCTATTATCACCACTATAACAACCATTATCGCCACTATAACAACCATTATCACCACTATAACAACCATTATCACCACTATATGGACCATTATGACAACTATAACCACCACTATCACCACTTTAACAACCATTATCGCCACTATAACGACCATATATCACCACTATAACGGCCATTATCACCACTATAGCGACCATTATCAACACTATAACCACCATTTTCAGCACTATATCAACCATTATCACCAGTAGAAGGACCATTATCAACGCTGTAGTGACCATTATCACCTCTATAACGACCACTATCACCACTATAACAACCATTATCACCACTATAACGACCATTATCACAACTATAACGACCAATATCACCTCTATAACAACTATTATCACCACTATAACAAGGATTATCACCACTATAACGACCATTATCACAACTATAACGACCATTATCACCACTATAACGACCATTATCACCACTATAACGGCCATTATCACGACTATAACAACCATTATCACCACTATAACAACCATTATCACCACTATATGGACCATTATGACAACTATAACCACCACTATCACCACTTTAACAACCATTATCGCCACTATAACGACCATTATCACCACTATAACGGCCATTATCACCACTATAGCGACCATTATCAACACTATAACAACCATTATCACCACTATAATAACTATTATCACCACTATAACAACCATTATCACCACTATAACGACCACTATCACCACTATAACAACCATTATCACCACTATAACATCTATTATCACCACTATAAAAACCATTATCACCACTATTACGACCACTATCAACACTATAACCACCATTATCACCACTATAACAACCATTATCACCACTATAACAACCATTATCGCCACTATAACAACCATTATCACCACTATAACAACCATTATCACCACTATATGGACCATTATGACAACTATAACCACCACTATCACCACTTTAACAACCATTATCGCCACTATAACGACCATATATCACCACTATAACGGCCATTATCACCACTATAGCGACCATTATCAACACTATAACCACCATTTTCAGCACTATATCAACCATTATCACCAGTAGAAGGACCATTATCAACGCTGTAGTGACCATTATCACCACTATAACGACCACTATCACCACTATAACAACCATTATCACCACTATAACGACCATTATCACAACTATAACGACCAATATCACCTCTATAACAACTATTATCACCACTATAACAACGATTATCACCACTATAACGACCATTATCACAACTATAACGACCATTATCACCACTATAACGACCATTATCACCACTATAACGGCCATTATCACCACTATAACAACCATTATCACCACTATAACGACCACTATCACCACTATAACAACCATTATCACCACTATAACAACTATTATCAGCACTATAAAAACCATTATCACCACTATTACGACCACTATCAACACTATAACCACCATTATCACCACTATAACAACCATTATCACCACTATATGGACCATTATCACCACTATAACGACCACTATCACCACTATAACGGCCATTATCACCACTATAGCGACCATTATCAGCACTATAACCACCATTATCACCACTATAACGACCACTATCAACACTATAACGGCCATTATCACCACTATAGCGACCTTTATCAACACTATAACGACCATTATCAACACTATAACCACCATTATCACCACTATATCAACCATTATCACCAGTAGAAGGACCATTATCAACACTGTAATGACCATTATCACCACTATAATGACCACTATCACCACTATAACAACCATTATCACCACTACAACAACTATTATCACCACTATAACAACCATTATCACCACTATAACGACCATTATCACCCCTATAACGACCATTACCACCACTATAACGGCCATTATCACCACTATAGCGACCATTATCAGCACTATAACCACCATTATCACCACTATAAGGACCATTATCACCACTATAACAACCATTATCACCACCATAACAACCATTATCACCACTATAAGGACCATTATCACCACTATAACAACCATTATCACCACTATAACAACCATTATCACCACTATAAGGACCATTATCATCACTATAACAACCATTATCACCACTATAACGACCACTATCACCACTATAACAACCATTATCACCACTATAACAACTATTATCACCACTATAACAACCATTATCACCATTATAACAACCATTATCACCACTATATGGACCATTATCACCACTATAACAACCATTATCACCATTATAACGACCACTATCACCACTATAACAACCATTATCACCACTATAACAACTATTATCACCACTATAATAACCATTATGACCACTATAACAACTATTATCACCACTATAACAACCATTATCACCACTAGAACAACCATTATCACCACTATAACGTCCACTATCACCACTATAACAACCATTATCACCGCTATAACAACCATTATCACCACTATAACAACCATTATCACCACTATAAGCACCATTATCACCACTATAACAACCATTATCACCACTATAACGACCACTATCACCACTATAACAACCATTATCACCACTATAACAACTATTATCACCACTATAACAACCATTATCACCATTATAACAACCATTATCACCACTATATGGACCATTATCACCACTATAACAACCATCATCACCATTATAACGACCACTATCACCACTATAACAACCATTATCACCACTATAACAACTATTATCACCACTATAATAACCATTATGACCACTATAACAACTATTATCACCACTATAACAACCATTATCACCACTATAACAACCATTATCACCACTATAACGACCACTATCACCACTACAACAACCATTATCACCACTATAACAACTATTATCACCACTATAATAACCATTATCACCACTATAACAACTATTATCACCACTATAACAACCATTATCACCACTATAACGACCATTATCACCACTATAACGGCCATTATCACCACTATAACAACCATTATCACCACTATAACGGCCATTATCACCACTATAACGACCACTATCAACACCATAACCACCATTATCACCACTATATGGACCATTATCACCACTATAACGACCACTATCACCACTATAACAACCATTATCACCACTATAACGGCCATTATCACCACTATAGCGACCATTATCAACACTATAACAACCATTATCACCACTATAACAGCTATTATCACCACTATAACAACCATTATCACCACTATAACGGCCATTATCACCACCATAACGACCACTATCAACACCATAACCACCATTATCACCACTATATGGACCATTATCACCACTATAACGACCACTATCACCACTATAACAACCATTATCACCACTATAAGGACCATTATCACCACTATAACAACCATTATCACCACTATAACAACCATTATCACCACTATAAGGACCATTATCACCACTATAACAACCATTATCACCACTATAACGACCACTATCACCACTATAACAACCACTATCACCACTATAACAACTACTATCACCACTATAACAACCATTATCACCATTATAACGACCATTATCACCACTATATCAACCATTATCACCAGTAGAAGGACCATTATCAACGCTGTAATGACCATTATCACCACTATAACAACCATTATCACCACTATAAAAACCATTACCACCACTATAAGGACCAATATCACCACTATAACAACCATTATCACCACTATAACGACCACTATCACCACTATAACAACCATTATCACCACTATAACAACTATTATCACCACTATAACGACCATTATCACCATTATAACGACCATTATCACCAGTAGAAGGACCATTATCAACGCTGTAATGACCATTATCACCACTATAACAACCATTATCGCCACTATAACAACCATTATCACCACTATAACAACCATTATCACCACTATATGGACCATTATGACAACTATAACCACCACTATCACCACTTTAACAACCATTATCGCCACTATGACGACCATATATCACCACTATAACGGCCATTATCACCACTATAGCGACCATTATCAACACTATAACCACCATTTTCAGCACTATATCAACCATTATCACCAGTAGGAGGACCATTATCAACGCTGTAGTGACCATTATCACCACTATAACGACCACTATCACCACTATAACAACCATTATCACCACTATAACGACCATTATCACAACTATAACGACCAATATCACCTCTATAACAACTATTATCACCACTATAACAACGATTATCACCACTATAACGACCATTATCACAACTATAACGACCATTATCACCACTATAACGACCATTATCACCACTATAACGACCATTATCACCACTATAACGACCATTATCACCACTATAACGACCACTATCACCACTATAACAACCATTATCACCACTATAACAACTATTATCACCAATATAACAACCATTATCACCACTATAACAACCATTATCACCACTATATGGACCATTATGACAACTATAACCACCACTATCACCACTTTAACAACCATTATCGCCACTATAACGACCATTATCACCACTATAACGGCCATTATCACCACTATAACGACCACTATCACCACTATAACAACCATTATCACCACTATAACAACCATTATCACCACTATAACAACCATTATCACCACTATAAGGACCATTATCACCACTATAACAACCATTATCACCACTATAACGACCACTATCACCACTATAACAACCATTATCACCACTATAACAACTATTATCACCACTATAACAACCATTATCACCATTATAACAACCATTATCACCACTATATGGACCATTATCACCACTATAACAACCATCATCACCATTATAACGACCACTATCACCACTATAACAACCATTATCACCACTATAACAACTATTATCACCACTATAATAACCATTATGACCATTATAACAACTATTATCACCACTATAACAACCATTATCACCACTATAACAACCATTATCACCACTATAACGACCACTATCACCACTACAACAACCATTATCACCACTATAACAACTATTATCACCACTATAATAACCATTATCACCACTATAACAACTATTATCACCACTATAACAACCATTATCACCACTATAACGACCATTATCACCACTATAACGGCCATTATCACCACTATAACAACCATTATCACCACTATAACGGCCATTATCACCACTATAACGACCACTATCAACACCATAACCACCATTATCACCACTATATGGACCATTATCACCACTATAACGACCACTATCACCACTATAACAACCATTATCACCACTATAAGGACCATTATCACCACTATAACAACCATTATCACCACTATAACAACCATTATCACCACTATAAGGACTTTATCACCACTATAACAACCATTATCACCACTATAACAACTATTATCACCACTATAACTACCATTATCACCACTATAACAACCATTATCACCACTATATGGACCATTATCACCACTTAACAACCATTATCACCATTATAACGACCACTATCACCACTATAACAACCATTATAACCACTATAACAACTATTATCACCACTATAATAACCATTATGACCACTATAACAACTATTATCACCACTATAACAACCATTATCACCACTATAACAACCATTATCACCACTATAACAACTATTATCACCACTATAATAACCATTATCACCACTATAACAACTATTATCACCACTATAACAACCATTATCACCACTATAACGACCATTATCACCACTATAACGACCACTATCACCACTATAACAACCATTATCACCACTATAACAACTATTATCACCAATATAACAACCATTATCACCACTATAACAACCATTATCACCACTATATGGACCATTATGACAACTATAACCACCACTATCACCACTTTAACAACCATTATCGCCACTATAACGACCATTATCACCACTATAACGGCCATTATCACCACTATAGCGACCATTATCAACACTATAACAACCATTATCACCACTATAACAGCTATTATCACCACTATAACAACCATTATCACCACTATATGGACCATTATGACAACTATAACCACCACTATCACCACTTTAACAACCATTATCGCCACTATAACGACCATATATCACCACTATAACGGCCATTATCACCACTATAACGACCATTATCACCACTATAACGACCATTATCACCACTATAACGGCCATTATCACGACTATAACAACCATTATCACCACTATAACAACCATTATCACCACTATATGGACCATTATGACAACTATAACCACCACTATCACCACTTTAACAACCATTATCGCCACTATAACGACCATTATCACCACTATAACGGCCATTATCACCACTATAGCGACCATTATCAACACTATAACAACCATTATCACCACTATAATAACTATTATCACCACTATAACAACCATTATCACCACTATAACGACCACTATCACCACTATAACAACCATTATCACCACTATAACATCTATTATCACCACTATAAAAACCATTATCACCACTATTACGACCACTATCAACACTATAACAACCATTATCACCACTATAACAGCTATTATCACCACTATAACAACCATTATCGCCACTATAACAACCATTATCACCACTATAACAACCATTATCACCACTATATGGACCATTATGACAACTATAACCACCACTATCACCACTTTAACAACCATTATCGCCACTATAACGACCATATATCACCACTATAACGGCCATTATCACCACTATAGCGACCATTATCAACACTATAACCACCATTTTCAGCACTATATCAACCATTATCACCAGTAGAAGGACCATTATCAACGCTGTAGTGACCATTATCACCTCTATAACGACCACTATCACCACTATAACAACCATTATCACCACTATAACGACCATTATCACAACTATAACGACCAATATCACCTCTATAACAACTATTATCACCACTATAACAAGGATTATCACCACTATAACGACCATTATCACAACTATAACGACCATTATCACCACTATAACGACCATTATCACCACTATAACGGCCATTATCACGACTATAACAACCATTATCACCACTATAACAACCATTATCACCACTATATGGACCATTATGACAACTATAACCACCACTATCACCACTTTAACAACCATTATCGCCACTATAACGACCATTATCACCACTATAACGGCCATTATCACCACTATAGCGACCATTATCAACACTATAACAACCATTATCACCACTATAATAACTATTATCACCACTATAACAACCATTATCACCACTATAACGACCACTATCACCACTATAACAACCATTATCACCACTATAACATCTATTATCACCACTATAAAAACCATTATCACCACTATTACGACCACTATCAACACTATAACCACCATTATCACCACTATAACAACCATTATCACCACTATAACAACCATTATCGCCACTATAACAACCATTATCACCACTATAACAACCATTATCACCACTATATGGACCATTATGACAACTATAACCACCACTATCACCACTTTAACAACCATTATCGCCACTATAACGACCATATATCACCACTATAACGGCCATTATCACCACTATAGCGACCATTATCAACACTATAACCACCATTTTCAGCACTATATCAACCATTATCACCAGTAGAAGGACCATTATCAACGCTGTAGTGACCATTATCACCACTATAACGACCACTATCACCACTATAACAACCATTATCACCACTATAACGACCATTATCACAACTATAACGACCAATATCACCTCTATAACAACTATTATCACCACTATAACAACGATTATCACCACTATAACGACCATTATCACAACTATAACGACCATTATCACCACTATAACGACCATTATCACCACTATAACGGCCATTATCACCACTATAACAACCATTATCACCACTATAACAACCATTATCACCATTATAACGACCATTATCACCACTATATCAACCATTATCACCAGTAGAAGGACCATTATCAACGCTGTAATGACCATTATCACCACTATAACAACCATTATCACCACTATAACAACCATTACCACCACTATAAGGACCAATATCACCACTATAACAACCATTATCACCACTATAACGACCACTATCACCACTATAACAACCATTATCACCACTATAACAACTATTATCACCACTATAACGACCATTATCACCATTATAACGACCATTATCACCAGTAGAAGGACCATTATCAACGCTGTAATGACCATTATCACCACTATAACAACCATTATCGCCACTATAACAACCATTATCACCACTATAACAACCATTATCACCACTATATGGACCATTATGACAACTATAACCACCACTATCACCACTTTAACAACCATTATCGCCACTATAACGACCATATATCACCACTATAACGGCCATTATCACCACTATAGCGACCATTATCAACACTATAACCACCATTTTCAGCACTATATCAACCATTATCACCAGTAGAAGGACCATTATCAACGCTGTAGTGACCATTATCACCACTATAACGACCACTATCACCACTATAACAACCATTATCACCACTATAACGACCATTATCACAACTATAACGACCAATATCACCTCTACAACAACTATTATCACCACTATAACAACGATTATCACCACTATAACGACCATTATCACAACTATAACGACCATTATCACCACTATAACGACCATTATCACCACTATAACGGCCATTATCACCACTATAACAACCATTATCACCACTATAACAACCATTATCACCACTATATGGACCATTATGACAACTATAACCACCACTATCACCACTTTCACAACCATTATCGCCACTATAACGACCATTATCACCACTATAACGGCCATTATCACCACTATAGCGACCATTATCAACACTATAACAACCATTATCACCACTATAACAACTATTATCACCACTATAACAACCATTATCACCACTATAACGACCACTATCACCACTATAACAACCATTATCACCACTATAACAACTATTATTACCACTATAAAAACCATTATCACCACTATTACGACCACTATCAACACTATAACAACCATTATCACCACTATAACAACTATTATCACCACTATAAAAACCATTATCACCACTATAACAACCATTATCACCACTATAACAACCATTATCACCACTATATGGACCATTATGACAACTATAACCACCACTATCACCACTTTAACAACCATTATCGCCACTATAACGACCATTATCACCACTATAACGGCCATTATCACCACTATAGCGACCTTTATCAACACTATAACCACCATTATCACCACTATATCAACCATTATCACCAGTAGAAGGATCATTATCAACACTGTAATGACCATTATCACCACTATAATGACCACTATCACCACTATAACAACCATTATCACCACTATAACAACTATTATCACCACTATAACAACCATTATCACCACTATAACGACCATTATCACCCCTATAACGACCATTATCACCACTATAACGGCCATTATCACCACTATAGCGACCATTATCAGCACTATAACCACCATTATCACCACTATAACGACCACTATCAACACTATAACGGCCATTATCACCACTATAGCGACCTTTATCAACACTATAACCACCATTATCACCACTATATCAACCATTATCACCACTATAATAACCATTATGACCACTATAACAACTATTATCACCACTATAACAACCATTATCACCACTATAACAACCATTATCACCACTATAACGACCACTATCACCACTATAACAACCATTATCACCACTATAACAACCATTATCACCACTATAACAACCATTATCACCACTATAACAACCATTATCACCACTATAAGGACCATTATCACCACTATAACAACCATTATCACCACTATAACAACTATTATCACCACTATAACAACCATTATCACCACTATAACAACCATTATCACCACTATAACAACCATTATCACCACTATATGGACCATTATCAACACTATAACAACCATTATCACCATTATAACGACCACTATCACCACTATAACAACCATTATAACCACTATAACAACTATTATCACCACTATAATAACCATTATGACCACTATAACAACTATTATCACCACTATAACAACCATTATCACCACTATAACAACCATTATCACCACTATAACAACTATTATCACCACTATAATAACCATTATCACCACTATAACAACTATTATCACCACTATAACAACCATTATCACCACTATAACGACCATTATCACCACTATAACGACCACTATCACCACTATAACAACCATTATCACCACTATAACAACTATTATCACCAATATAACAACCATTATCACCACTATAACAACCATTATCACCACTATATGGACCATTATGACAACTATAACCACCACTATCACCACTTTAACAACCATTATCGCCACTATAACGACCATTATCACCACTATAACGGCCATTATCACCACTATAGCGACCATTATCAACACTATAACAACCATTATCACCACTATAAGGACCATTATCACCACTATAACAACCATTATCACCACTATAACGGCCATTATCACCACTATAACGACCACTATCAACACCATAACCACCATTATCACCACTATATGGACCATTATCACCACTATAACGACCACTATCACCACTATAACAACCATTATCACCACTATAAGGACCATTATCACCACTATAACAACCACTATCACCACTATAACAACCATTATCACCACTATAAGGACCATTATCACCACTATAACAACCATTATCACCACTATAACGACCACTATCACCACTATAACAACCACTATCACCACTATAACAACTATTATCACCACTATAACAACCATTATCACCATTATAACGACCATTATCACCACTATATCAACCATTATCACCAGTAGAAGGACCATTATCAACGCTGTAATGACCATTATCACCACTATAACAACCATTATCACCACTATAACAACCATTACCACCACTATAAGGACCAATATCACCACTATAACAACCATTATCACCACTATAACGACCACTATCACCACTATAACAACCATTATCACCACTATAACAACTATTATCACCACTATAACGACCATTATCACCATTATAACGACCATTATCACCAGTAGCAGGACCATTATCAACGCTGTAATGACCATTATCACCACTATAACAACCATTATCGCCACTATAACAACCATTATCACCACTATAACGGCCATTATCACCACTATAGCGACCATTATCAACACTATAACAACCATTATCACCACTATAACAACTATTATCACCACTATAACAACCATTATCACCACTATAACGACCACTATCACCACTATAACAACCATTATCACCACTATAACAACTATTATCACCACTATAAAAACCATTATCACCACTATTACGACCACTATCAACACTATAACCACCATTATCACCACTATAACAACCATTATCACCACTATAACAACCATTATCGCCATTATAACAACCATGATCACCACTATAACAACTATTATCACCACTATAAAAACCATTATCACCACTATTACGACCACTATCAACACTATAACCACCATTATCACCACTATAACAACCATTATCACCACTATATGGACCATTATCACCACTATAACGACCACTATCACCACTATAACAACCATTATCACCACTATAAGGACCATTATCACCACTATAACAACCATTATCACCACTATAACGACCATTATCACCATTATAACGACCATTACCACCACTATGTCAACCATTATCACCAGTAGAAGGACCATTATCAACGCTGTAATGACCATTATCACCTCTATAACAACCATTATCACCACTATAACAACCATTATCACCACTATAACAACCATTATCACCACTATATGGACCATTATGATGACTATAACCACCACTATCACCACTTTAAGAACCATTATCACCATTATAACGACCACTATCACCACTATAAGGGCCATTATCACCACTATAGCGACCTTTATCAACACTATAACCACCATTATCACCACTATATCAACCATTATCACCAGTAGAAGGATCATTATCAACACTGTAATGACCATTATCACCACTATAATGACCACTATCACCACTATAACAACCATTATCACCAATATAACAACTATTATCACCACTATAATAACCATTATCACCACTATAACAACTATTATCACCACTATAACCACCATTATCACCACTATAACAACCATTATCACCACTATAAGGACCATTATCACCACTATAACAACCACTATCACCACTATAACAACCATTATCACCACTATAAGGACCATTATCACCACTATAACAACCATTATCACCACTATAACGACCACTATCACCACTATAACAACCATTATCACCACTATAACAACTATTATTACCACTATAAAAACCATTATCACCACTATTACGACCACTATCAACACTATAACAACCATTATCACCACTATAACAACTATTATCACCACTATAAAAACCATTATCACCACTATATCAACCATTATCACCAGTAGAAGGATCATTATCAACACTGTAATGACCATTATCACCACTATAATGACCACTATCACCACTATAACAACCATTATCACCACTATAACAACTATTATCACCACTATAACAACCATTATCACCACTATAACGACCATTATCACCCCTATAACGACCATTATCACCACTATAACGGCCATTATCACCACTATAGCGACCATTATCAGCACTATAACCACCATTATCACCACTATAACGACCACTATCAACACTATAACGGCCATTATCACCACTATAGCGACCTTTATCAACACTATAACCACCATTATCACCACTATATCAACCATTATCACCACTATAATAACCATTATGACCACTATAACAACTATTATCACCACTATAACAACCATTATCACCACTATAACAACCATTATCACCGCTATAACGACCACTATCACCACTATAACAACCATTATCACCACTATAAGGACCATTATCACCACTATAACAACCATTATCACCACTATAACAACCATTATCACCACTATAAGGACCATTATCACCACTATAACAACCATTATCACCACTATAACAACTATTATCACCACTATAACAACCATTATCACCACTATAACAACCATTATCACCACTATAACAACCATTATCACCACTATATGGACCATTATCACCACTATAACAACCATTATCACCATTATAACGACCACTATCACCACTATAACAACCATTATAACCACTATAACAACTATTATCACCACTATAATAACCATTATGACCACTATAACAACTATTATCACCACTATAACAACCATTATCACCACTATAACAACCATTATCACCACTATAACAACTATTATCACCACTATAATAACCATTATCACCACTATAACAACTATTATCACCACTATAACAACCATTATCACCACTATAACGACCATTATCACCACTATAACGACCACTATCACCACTATAACAACCATTATCACCACTATAACAACTATTATCACCAATATAACAACCATTATCACCACTATAACAACCATTATCACCACTATATGGACCATTATGACAACTATAACCACCACTATCACCACTTTAACAACCATTATCGCCACTATAACGACCATTATCACCACTATAACGGCCATTATCACCACTATAGCGACCATTATCAACACTATAACAACCATTATCACCACTATAACAGCTATTATCACCACTATAACAACCATTATCACCACTATAACGGCCATTATCACCACTATAACGACCACTATCAACACCATAACCACCATTATCACCACTATAACAACTATTATCACCACTATAATAACCATTATCACCACTATAACAACTATTATCACCACTATAACAACCATTATCACCACTATAACGACCATTATCACCACTATAACGACCACTATCACCACTATAACAACCATTATCACCACTATAACAACTATTATCACCAATATAACAACCATTATCACCACTATAACAACCATTACCACCACTATATGGACCATTATGACAACTATAACCACCACTATCACCACTTTAACAACCATTATCGCCACTATAACGACCATTATCACCACTATAACGGCCATTATCACCACTATAGCGACCATTATCAACACTATAACAACCATTATCACCACTATAACAGCTATTATCACCACTATAACAACCATTATCACCACTATAACGGCCATTATCACCACTATAACGACCACTATCAACACCATAACCACCATTATCACCACTATATGGACCATTATCACCACTATAACGACCACTATCACCACTATAACAACCATTATCACCACTATAAGGACCATTATCACCACTATAACAACCACTATCACCACTATAACAACCATTATCACCACTATAAGGACCATTATCACCACTATAACAACCATTATCACCACTATAACGACCATTATCACCACTATAACGACCACTATCACCACTATAACAACCATTATCACCACTATAACAACTATTATCACCAATATAACAACCATTATCACCACTATAACAACCATTATCACCACTATATGGACCATTATGACAACTATAACCACCACTATCACCACTTTAACAACCATTATCGCCACTATAACGACCATTATCACCACTATAACGGCCATTATCACCACTATAGCGACCATTATCAACACTATAACAACCATTATCACCACTATAACAGCTATTATCACCACTATAACAACCATTATCACCACTATAACGGCCATTATCACCACCATAACGACCACTATCAACACCATAACCACCATTATCACCACTATATGGACCATTATCACCACTATAACGACCACTATCACCACTATAACAACCATTATCACCACTATAAGGACCATTATCACCACTATAACAACCATTATCACCACTATAACAACCATTATCACCACTATAAGGACCATTATCACCACTATAACAACCATTATCACCACTATAACGACCACTATCACCACTATAACAACCACTATCACCACTATAACAACTATTATCACCACTATAACAACCATTATCACCATTATGACGACCATTATCACCACTATATCAACCATTATCACCAGTAGGAGGACCATTATCAACGCTGTAATGACCATTATCACCACTATAACAACCATTATCACCACTATAACAACCATTACCACCACTATAAGGACCAATATCACCACTATAACAACCATTATCACCACTATAACGACCACTATCACCACTATAACAACCATTATCACCACTATAACAACTATTATCACCACTATAACGACCATTATCACCATTATAACGACCATTATCACCAGTAGAAGGACCATTATCAACGCTGTAATGACCATTATCACCACTATAACAACCATTATCGCCACTATAACAACCATTATCACCACTATAACAACCATTATCACCACTATATGGACCATTATGACAACTATAACCACCACTATCACCACTTTAACAACCATTATCGCCACTATGACGACCATATATCACCACTATAACGGCCATTATCACCACTATAGCGACCATTATCAACACTATAACCACCATTTTCAGCACTATATCAACCATTATCACCAGTAGAAGGACCATTATCAACGCTGTAGTGACCATTATCACCACTATAACGACCACTATCACCACTATAACAACCATTATCACCACTATAACGACCATTATCACAACTATAACGACCAATATCACCTCTATAACAACTATTATCACCACTATAACAACGATTATCACCACTATAACGACCATTATCACAACTATAACGACCATTATCACCACTATAACGACCATTATCACCACTATAACGACCACTATCACCACTATAACAACCATTATCACCACTATAAGGACCATTATCACCACTATAACAACTATTATCACCACTATAACAAGGATTATCACCACTATAACGACCATTATCACAACTATAACGACCATTATCACCACTATAACGACCATTATCACCACTATAACGGCCATTATCACGACTATAACAACCATTATCACCACTATAACAACCATTATCACCACTATATGGACCATTATGACAACTATAACCACCACTATCACCACTTTAACAACCATTATCGCCACTATAACGACCATTATCACCACTATAACGGCCATTATCACCACTATAGCGACCATTATCAACACTATAACAACCATTATCACCACTATAACAACTATTATCACCACTATAACAACCATTATCACCACTATAACGACCACTATCACCACTATAACAACCATTATCACCACTATAACAACTATTATTACCACTATAAAAACCATTATCACCACTATTACGACCACTATCAACACTATAACAACCATTATCACCACTATAACAACTATTATCACCACTATAAAAACCATTATCACCACTATAACAACCATTATCACCACTATAACAACCATTATCACCACTATATGGACCATTATGACAACTATAACCACCACTATCACCACTTTAACAACCATTATCGCCACTATAACGACCATTATCACCACTATAACGGCCATTATCACCACTATAGCGACCTTTATCAACACTATAACCACCATTATCACCACTATATCAACCATTATCACCAGTAGAAGGATCATTATCAACACTGTAATGACCATTATCACCACTATAATGACCACTATCACCACTATAACAACCATTATCACCACTATAACAACTATTATCACCACTATAACAACCATTATCACCACTATAACGACCATTATCACCCCTATAACGACCATTATCACCACTATAACGGCCATTATCACCACTATAGCGACCATTATCAGCACTATAACCACCATTATCACCACTATAACGACCACTATCAACACTATAACGGCCATTATCACCACTATAGCGACCTTTATCAACACTATAACCACCATTATCACCACTATATCAACCATTATCACCACTATAATAACCATTATGACCACTATAACAACTATTATCACCACTATAACAACCATTATCACCACTATAACAACCATTATCACCACTATAACGACCACTATCACCACTATAACAACCATTATCACCTCTATAAGGACCATTATCACCACTATAACAACCATTATCACCACTATAACAACCATTATCACCACTATAAGGACCATTATCACCACTATAACAACCATTATCACCACTATAACAACTATTATCACCACTATAACAACCATTATCACCACTATAACAACCATTATCACCACTATAACAACCATTATCACCACTATATGGACCATTATCACCACTATAACAACCATTATCACCATTATAACGACCACTATCACCACTATAACAACCATTATAACCACTATAACAACTATTATCACCACTATAATAACCATTATGACCACTATAACAACTATTATCACCACTATAACAACCATTATCACCACTATAACAACCATTATCACCACTATAACAACTATTATCACCACTATAATAACCATTATCACCACTATAACAACTATTATCACCACTATAACGACCATTATCACCACTATAACGACCATTATCACCACTATAACGACCACTATCACCACTATAACAACCATTATCACCACTATAACAACTATTATCACCACTATAACAACCATTATCACCACTATAACGACCATTATCACCACTATAACGACCACTATCACCACTATAACAACCATTATCACCACTATAACAACTATTATCACCAATATAACAACCATTATCACCACTATAACAACCATTATCACCACTATATGGACCATTATGACAACTTTAACCACCACTATCACCACTTTAACAACCATTATCGCCACTATAACGACCATTATCACCACTATAACGGCCATTATCACCACTATAGCGACCATTATCAACACTATAACAACCATTATCACCACTATAACAACCATTATCACCACTATATGGACCATTATGACAACTTTAACCACCACTATCACCACTTTAACAACCATTATCGCCACTATAACGACCATTATCACCACTATAACGGCCATTATCACCACTATAGCGACCATTATCAACACTATAACAACTATTATCACCACTATAACAACCATTATCACCACTATAACGACCACTATCACCACTATAACAACCATTATCACCACTATAACAACTATTATCACCACTATAAAAACCATTATCACCACTATTACGACCACTATCAACACTATAACCACCATTATCACCACTATAACAACCATTATCACCACTATAACAACCATTATCGCCATTATAACAACCATTATCACCACTATAACAACTATTATCACCACTATAAAAACCATTATCACCACTATTACGACCACTATCAACACTATAACCACCATTATCACCACTATAACAACCATTATCACCACTATATGGACCATTATCACCACTATAACGACCACTATCACCACTATAACAACCATTATCACCACTATAAGGACCATTATCACCACTATAACAACCATTATCACCACTATAACGACCATTATCACCATTATAACGACCATTACCACCACTATGTCAACCATTATCACCAGTAGAAGGACCATTATCAACGCTGTAATGACCATTATCACCTCTATAACAACCATTATCACCACTATAACAACCATTATCACCACTATAACAACCATTATCACCACTATATGGACCATTATGATGACTATAACCACCACTATCACCACTTTAAGAACCATTATCACCATTATAACGACCACTATCACCACTATAAGGGCCATTATCACCACTATAGCGACCTTTATCAACACTATAACCACCATTATCACCACTATATCAACCATTATCACCAGTAGAAGGATCATTATCAACACTGTAATGACCATTATCACCACTATAATGACCACTATCACCACTATAACAACCATTATCACCACTATAACAACTATTATCACCACTATAATAACCATTATCACCACTATAACAACTATTATCACCACTATAACCACCATTATCACCACTATAACAACCATTATCACCACTATATGGACCATTATCACCACTATAACGACCACTATCACCACTATAACAACCATTATCACCACTATAACAACCATTATCACCACTATATGGACCATTATGACAACTATAACCACCACTATCACCACTTTAACAACCATTATCGCCACCATAACGACCATTATCACCACTATAACGGCCATTATCACCACTATAGCGACCATTATCAACACTATAGCAACCATTATCACCACTATAACAACTATTATCACCACTATAACAACCATTATCACCACTATAACGGCCATTATCACCACTATAACGACCACTATCAACACCATAACCACCATTATCACCACTATATGGACCATTATCACCACTATAACGACCACTATCACCACTATAACAACCATTATCACCACTATAAGGACCATTATCACCACTATAACAACCATTATCACCACCATAACAACCATTATCACCACTATAAGGACCATTATCACCACTATAACAACCATTGTCACCACTATAACGACCACTATCACCACTACAACAACCATTATCACCACTATAACAACTATTATCACCACTATAACAACCATTATCACCATTATAACGACCATTATCACCACTATATCAACCATTATCACCAGTAGAAGGACCATTATCAACGCTGTAATGACCATTATCACCACTATAACAACCATTATCACCACTATAACAACCATTACCACCACTATAAGGACCAATATCACCACTATAACAACCATTATCACCACTATAACGACCACTATCACCACTATAACAACCATTGTCACCACTATAACAACTATTATCACCACTATAACAACCATTATCACCATTATAACGACCATTATCACCAGTAGAAGGACCATTATCAACGCTGTAATGACCATTATCACCACTATAACAACCATTATCGCCACTATAACAACCATTATCACCACTATAACAACCATTATCACCACTATAACAACCATTATCACCACTATATGGACCATTATGACAACTATAACCACCACTATCACCACTTTAACAACCATTATCGCCACTATAACGACCATATATCACCACTATAACGGCCATTATCACCACTATAGCGACCATTATCAACACTATAACCACCATTATCAGCACTATATCAACCATTATCACCAGTAGAAGGACCATTATCAACGCTGTAATGACCATTATCACCACTATAACGACCACTATCAACACTATAACGGCCATTATCACCACTATAGCGACCTTTATCAACACTATAACGACCATTATCAACACTATAACCACCATTATCACCACTATATCAACCATTATCACCAGTAGAAGGACCATTATCAACACTGTAATGACCATTATCACCACTATAATGACCACTATCACCACTATAACAACCATTATCACCACTATAACAACTATTATCACCACTATAACAACCATTATCACCACTATAACGACCATTATCACCCCTATAACAACCATTATCACCACTATAACAACCATTACCACCACTATAAGGACCAATATCACCACTATAACAACCATTATCACCACTATAACGACCACTATCACCACTATAACAACCATTGTCACCACTATAACAACTATTATCACCACTATAACAACCATTATCACCATTATAACGACCATTATCACCAGTAGAAGGACCATTATCAACGCTGTAATGACCATTATCACCACTATAACAACCATTATCGCCACTATAACAACCATTATCACCACTATAACAACCATTATCACCACTATATGGACCATTATGACAACTATAACCACCACTATCACCACTTTAACAACCATTATCGCCACTATAACGACCATATATCACCACTATAACGGCCATTATCACCACTATAGCGACCATTATCAACACTATAACCACCATTATCAGCACTATATCAACCATTATCACCAGTAGAAGGACCATTATCAACGCTGTAATGACCATTATCACCACTATAACGACCACTATCAACACTATAACGGCCATTATCACCACTATAGCGACCTTTATCAACACTATAACGACCATTATCAACACTATAACCACCATTATCACCACTATATCAACCATTATCACCAGTAGAAGGACCATTATCAACACTGTAATGACCATTATCACCACTATAATGACCACTATCACCACTATAACAACCATTATCACCACTATAACAACTATTATCACCACTATAACAACCATTATCACCACTATAACGACCATTATCACCCCTATAACGACCATTATCACCACTATAACGGCCATTATCACCACTATAGCGACCATTATCAGCACTATAACCACCATTATCACCACTATAAGGACCATTATCACCACTATAACAACCATTATCACCACCATAACAACCATTATCACCACTATAAGGACCATTATCACCACTATAACAACCATTATCACCACTATAACGACCACTATCACCACTATAACAACCATTATCACCACTATAACAACTATTATCACCACTATAACAACCATTATCACCATTATAACGACCATTATCACCACTATATCAACCATTATCACCAGTAGAAGGACCATTATCAACGCTGTAATGACCATTATCACCACTATAACAACCATTATCACCACTATAACGGCCATTATCACCACTATAGCGACCTTTGTCAACACTATAACCACCATTATCACCACTATATCAACCATTATCACCAGTAGAAGGACCATTATCAACACTGTAATGACCATTATCACCACTATAACGACCACTATCACCACTATAACCACCATTATCACCACTATAACAACCATTATCACCACTATATGGACCATTATCACCACTATAACGACCACTATCATCACTATAACAACCACTATCACCACTATAACAACTATTATCACCACTATAACAACCATTATCACCACTATAAGGACCATTATCACCACTATAACAACCATTATCACCATTATAACGACCACTATCACCACTATAACAACCATTATCACCACTATGTGGACCATTATGACAACTATAACCACCACTATCACCACTTTAACAACCATTATCGCCACTATAACGACCATTATCACCACTATAACGGCCATTATCACCACTATAGCGACCATTATCATCACTATAACAACCATTATCACCACTATAACAACTATTATCACCACTATAACAACCATTATCACCACTATAACGACCACTATCAACACCATAGCCACCATTATCACCACTATATGGACCATCATCACCACTATAACGACCACTATCACCACTATAACAACCATTATCACCACTATAAGGACCATTATCACCACTATAACAACCATTATCACCATTATAACGACCATTATCACCACTATATCAACCATTATCACCAGTAGAAGGACCATTATCAACGCTGTAATGACCATTATCACCACTATAACAACCATTATCACCACTATAACAACCATTATCACCTCTACAAGGACCATTATCACCACTATAACAACCATTATCACCACTATAACGACCACTATCACCACTATAACAACCATTATCACCACTATAACAACTATTATCACCACTATAAAAACCATTATCACCACTATTACGACCACTATCAACACTATAACCACCATTATCACCACTATAACAACCATTATCACCACTATATGGACCATTATCACCACTATAACGACCACTATCACCACTATAACAACCATTATCACCACTATAAGGACCATTATCACCACTATAACAACCATTATCACCACTATAACGACCATTATCACCATTATAACGACCATTACCACCACTATATCAACCATTATCACCAGTAGAAGGACCATTATCAACGCTGTAATGACCATTATCACCTCTATAACAACCATTATCACCACTATAACAACCATTATCACCACTATAACAACCATTATCACCACTATAAGGACCATTATCACCACTATAACAACCATTATCACCACTATAACGACCATTATCACCATTATAACGACCATTACCACCACTATATCAACCATTATCACCAGTAGAAGGACCATTATCAACGCTGTAATGACCATTATCACCTCTATAACAACCATTATCACCACTATAACAACCATTATCGCCACTATAACAACCATTATCACCACTATATGGACCATTATCACCACTATAACGACCACTATCACCACTATAACAACCATTATCACCACTATAAGGACCATTATCACCACTATAACAACCATTATCACCACTATAACAACCATTATCACCACTATAACGACCATTATCACCATTATAACGACCATTATCACCAGTAGAAGGACCATTATCAACGCTGTAATGACCATTATCACCACTATAACAACCATTATCGCCACTATAACAACCATTATCACCACTATATGGACCATTATGACAACTATAACCACCACTATCACCACTTTAACAACCATTATCGCCACTATAACGACCATTATCACCACTATAACGGCCATTATCACCACTATAGCGACCATTATCAACACTATAACAGCCATTATCACCACTATAACAACTATTATCACCACTATAACAACCATTATCACCACTATAACGACCACTATCACCACTATAACAACCATTATCACCACTATAACAACTATTATCAGCACTATAAAAACCATTATCACCACTATTACGACCACTATCAACACTATAACCACCATTATCACCACTATAACAACCATTATCACCACTATATGGACCATTATCACCACTATAACGACCACTATCACCACTATAACGGCCATTATCACCACTATAGCGACCATTATCAGCACTATAACCACCATTATCACCACTATAACGACCACTATCAACACTATAACGGCCATTATCACCACTATAGCGACCTTTATCAACACTATAACGACCATTATCAACACTATATGGACCATTATGACAACTATAACCACCACTATCACCACTTTAACAACCATTATCGCCACTATAACGACCATATATCACCACTATAACGGCCATTATCACCACTATAGCGACCATTATCAACACTATAACCACCATTATCAGCACTATATCAACCATTATCACCAGTAGAAGGACCATTATCAACGCTGTAATGACCATTATCACCACTATAACGACCACTATCAACACTATAACGGCCATTATCACCACTATAGCGACCTTTATCAACACTATAACGACCATTATCAACACTATAACCACCATTATCACCACTATATCAACCATTATCACCAGTAGAAGGACCATTATCAACACTGTAATGACCATTATCACCACTATAATGACCACTATCACCACTATAACAACCATTATCACCACTATAACAACTATTATCACCACTATAACAACCATTATCACCACTATAACGACCATTATCACCCCTATAACGACCATTATCACCACTATAACGGCCATTATCACCACTATAGCGACCATTATCAGCACTATAACCACCATTATCACCACTATAAGGACCATTATCACCACTATAACAACCATTATCACCACCATAACAACCATTATCACCACTATAAGGACCATTATCACCACTATAACAACCATTATCACCACTATAACGACCACTATCACCACTATAACAACCATTATCACCACTATAACAACTATTATCACCACTATAACAACCATTATCACCATTATAACGACCATTATCACCACTATATCAACCATTATCACCAGTAGAAGGACCATTATCAACGCTGTAATGACCATTATCACCACTATAACAACCATTATCACCACTATAACGGCCATTATCACCACTATAGCGACCTTTGTCAACACTATAACCACCATTATCACCACTATATCAACCATTATCACCAGTAGAAGGACCATTATCAACACTGTAATGACCATTATCACCACTATAACGACCACTATCACCACTATAACCACCATTATCACCACTATAACAACCATTATCACCACTATATGGACCATTATCACCACTATAACGACCACTATCATCACTATAACAACCACTATCACCACTATAACAACTATTATCACCACTATAACAACCATTATCACCACTATAAGGACCATTATCACCACTATAACAACCATTATCACCATTATAACGACCACTATCACCACTATAACAACCATTATCACCACTATGTGGACCATTATGACAACTATAACCACCACTATCACCACTTTAACAACCATTATCGCCACTATAACGACCATTATCACCACTATAACGGCCATTATCACCACTATAGCGACCATTATCATCACTATAACAACCATTATCACCACTATAACAACTATTATCACCACTATAACAACCATTATCACCACTATAACGACCACTATCAACACCATAGCCACCATTATCACCACTATATGGACCATCATCACCACTATAACGACCACTATCACCACTATAACAACCATTATCACCACTATAAGGACCATTATCACCACTATAACAACCATTATCACCATTATAACGACCATTATCACCACTATATCAACCATTATCACCAGTAGAAGGACCATTATCAACGCTGTAATGACCATTATCACCACTATAACAACCATTATCACCACTATAACAACCATTATCACCTCTACAAGGACCATTATCACCACTATAACAACCATTATCACCACTATAACGACCACTATCACCACTATAACAACCATTATCACCACTATAACAACTATTATCACCACTATAAAAACCATTATCACCACTATTACGACCACTATCAACACTATAACCACCATTATCACCACTATAACAACCATTATCACCACTATATGGACCATTATCACCACTATAACGACCACTATCACCACTATAACAACCATTATCACCACTATAAGGACCATTATCACCACTATAACAACCATTATCACCACTATAACGACCATTATCACCATTATAACGACCATTACCACCACTATATCAACCATTATCACCAGTAGAAGGACCATTATCAACGCTGTAATGACCATTATCACCTCTATAACAACCATTATCACCACTATAACAACCATTATCACCACTATAACAACCATTATCACCACTATAAGGACCATTATCACCACTATAACAACCATTATCACCACTATAACGACCATTATCACCATTATAACGACCATTACCACCACTATATCAACCATTATCACCAGTAGAAGGACCATTATCAACGCTGTAATGACCATTATCACCTCTATAACAACCATTATCACCACTATAACAACCATTATCGCCACTATAACAACCATTATCACCACTATATGGACCATTATCACCACTATAACGACCACTATCACCACTATAACAACCATTATCACCACTATAAGGACCATTATCACCACTATAACAACCATTATCACCACTATAACAACCATTATCACCACTATAACGACCATTATCACCATTATAACGACCATTATCACCAGTAGAAGGACCATTATCAACGCTGTAATGACCATTATCACCACTATAACAACCATTATCGCCACTATAACAACCATTATCACCACTATATGGACCATTATGACAACTATAACCACCACTATCACCACTTTAACAACCATTATCGCCACTATAACGACCATTATCACCACTATAACGGCCATTATCACCACTATAGCGACCATTATCAACACTATAACAGCCATTATCACCACTATAACAACTATTATCACCACTATAACAACCATTATCACCACTATAACGACCACTATCACCACTATAACAACCATTATCACCACTATAACAACTATTATCAGCACTATAAAAACCATTATCACCACTATTACGACCACTATCAACACTATAACCACCATTATCACCACTATAACAACCATTATCACCACTATATGGACCATTATCACCACTATAACGACCACTATCACCACTATAACGGCCATTATCACCACTATAGCGACCATTATCAGCACTATAACCACCATTATCACCACTATAACGACCACTATCAACACTATAACGGCCATTATCACCACTATAGCGACCTTTATCAACACTATAACGACCATTATCAACACTATAACCACCATTATCACCACTATATCAACCATTATCACCAGTAGAAGGACCATTATCAACACTGTAATGACCATTATCACCACTATAGTGACCACTATCACCACTATAACAACCATTATCACCACTACAACAACTATTATCACCACTATAACAACCATTATCACCACTATAACGACCATTATCACCCCTATAACGACCATTATCACCACTATAACGGCCATTATCACCACTATAGCGACCATTATCAGCACTATAACCACCATTATCACCACTATAAGGACCATTATCACCACTATAACAACCATTATCACCACCATAACAACCATTATCACCACTATAACGACCATTATCACCACTATAACGGCCATTATCACCACTATAACAACCATTATCACCACTATAACGGCCATTATCACCACTATAACGACCACTATCAACACCATAACCACCATTATCACCACTATATGGACCATTATCACCACTATAACGACCACTATCACCACTATAACAACCATTATCACCACTATAAGGACCATTATCACCACTATAACAACCATTATCACCACTATAACAACCATTATCACCACTATAAGGACCATTATCACCACTATAACAACCATTATCACCACTATAACAACTATTATCACCACTATAACTACCATTATCACCACTATAACAACCATTATCACCACTATAACAACCATTATCACCACTATATGGACCATTATCACCACTTAACAACCATTATCACCATTATAACGACCACTATCACCACTATAACAACCATTATAACCACTATAACAACTATTATCACCACTATAATAACCATTATGACCACTATAACAACTATTATCACCACTATAACAACCATTATCACCACTATAACAACCATTATCACCACTATAACAACTATTATCACCACTATAATAACCATTATCACCACTATAACAACTATTATCACCACTATAACAACCATTATCACCACTATAACGACCATTATCACCACTATAACGACCACTATCACCACTATAACAACCATTATCACCACTATAACAACTATTATCACCAATATAACAACCATTATCACCACTATAACAACCATTATCACCACTATATGGACCATTATGACAACTATAACCACCACTATCACCACTTTAACAACCATTATCGCCACTATAACGACCATTATCACCACTATAACAACCATTATCACCACTATAACAACCATTATCACCACTATAACAACCATTATCACCACTATAAGGACCATTATCACCACTATAACAACCATTATCACCACTATAACGACCATTATCACCATTATAACGACCATTACCACCACTATATCAACCATTATCACCAGTAGAAGGACCATTATCAACGCTGTAATGACCATTATCACCTCTATAACAACCATTATCACCACTATAACAACCATTATCGCCACTATAACAACCATTATCACCACTATATGGACCATTATCACCACTATAACGACCACTATCACCACTATAACAACCATTATCACCACTATAAGGACCATTATCACCACTATAACAACCATTATCACCACTATAACAACCATTATCACCACTATAACGACCATTATCACCATTATAACGACCATTATCACCAGTAGAAGGACCATTATCAACGCTGTAATGACCATTATCACCACTATAACAACCATTATCGCCACTATAACAACCATTATCACCACTATATGGACCATTATGACAACTATAACCACCACTATCACCACTTTAACAACCATTATCGCCACTATAACGACCATTATCACCACTATAACGGCCATTATCACCACTATAGCGACCATTATCAACACTATAACAGCCATTATCACCACTATAACAACTATTATCACCACTATAACGACCACTATCACCACTATAACAACCATTATCACCACTATAACAACTATTATCAGCACTATAAAAACCATTATCACCACTATTACGACCACTATCAACACTATAACCACCATTATCACCACTATAACAACCATTATCACCACTATATGGACCATTATCACCACTATAACGACCACTATCACCACTATAACGGCCATTATCACCACTATAGCGACCATTATCAGCACTATAACCACCATTATCACCACTATAACGACCACTATCAACACTATAACGGCCATTATCACCACTATAGCGACCTTTATCAACACTATAACGACCATTATCAACACTATAACCACCATTATCACCACTATATCAACCATTATCACCAGTAGAAGGACCATTATCAACACTGTAATGACCATTATCACCACTATAGTGACCACTATCACCACTATAACAACCATTATCACCACTACAACAACTATTATCACCACTATAACAACCATTATCACCACTATAACGACCATTATCACCCCTATAACGACCATTATCACCACTATAACGGCCATTATCACCACTATAGCGACCATTATCAGCACTATAACCACCATTATCACCACTATAAGGACCATTATCACCACTATAACAACCATTATCACCACCATAACAACCATTATCACCACTATAAGGACCATTATCACCACTATAACAACCATTATCACCACTATAACAACCATTATCACCACTATAAGGACCATTATCACCACTATAACAACCATTATCACCACTATAACGACCACTATCACCACTATAACAACCATTATCACCACTATAACAACTATTATCACCACTATAACAACCATTATCACCATTATAACAACCATTATCACCACTATATGGACCATTGTCACCACTATAACAACCATTATCACCATTATAACGACCACTATCACCACTATAACAACCATTATCACCACTATAATAACCATTATGACCACTATAACAACTATTATCACCACTATAACAACCATTATCACCACTAGAACAACCATTATCACCACTATAACGACCACTATCACCACTATAACAACCATTATCACCACTATAACAACCATTATCACCACTATAACAACCATTATCACCACTATAAGGACCATTATCACCACTATAACAACCATTATCACCACTATAACGACCACTATCACCACTATAACAACCATTACCACCACTATAACAACTATTATCACCACTATAACAACCATTATCACCATTATAACAACCATTATCAACACTATATGGACCATTATCACCACTATAACAACCATCATCACCATTATAACGGCCATTATCACCACTATGACAACCATTATCACCACTATAACGGCCATTATCACCACTATAACGACCACTATCAACACCATAACCACCATTATCACCACTATATGGACCATTATCACCACTATAACGACCACTATCACCACTATAACAACCATTATCACCACTATAAGGACCATTATCACCACTATAACAACCATTATCACCACTATAACAACCATTATCACCACTATAAGGACCATTATCACCACTATAACAACCATTATCACCACTATAACGGCCATTATCACCACTATAGCGACCATTATCAACACTATAACAGCCATTATCACCACTATAACAACTATTATCACCACTATAACAACCATTATCACCACTATAACGACCACTATCACCACTATAACAACCATTATCACCACTATAACAACTATTATCAGCACTATAAAAACCATTATCACCACTATTACGACCACTATCAACACTATAACCACCATTATCACCACTATAACAACCATTATCACCACTATATGGACCATTATCACCACTATAACGACCACTATCACCACTATAACGGCCATTATCACCACTATAGCGACCATTATCAGCACTATAACCACCATTATCACCACTATAACGACCACTATCAACACTATAACGGCCATTATCACCACTATAGCGACCTTTATCAACACTATAACGACCATTATCAACACTATAACCACCATTATCACCACTATATCAACCATTATCACCAGTAGAAGGACCATTATCAACACTGTAATGACCATTATCACCACTATAGTGACCACTATCACCACTATATCAACCATTATCACCAGTAGAAGGACCATTATCAACACTGTAATGACCATTATCACCACTATAGTGACCACTATCACCACTATAACAACCATTATCACCACTACAACAACTATTATCACCACTATAACAACCATTATCACCACTATAACGACCATTATCACCCCTATAACGACCATTATCACCACTATAACGGCCATTATCACCACTATAGCGACCATTATCAGCACTATAACCACCATTATCACCACTATAAGGACCATTATCACCACTATAACAACCATTATCACCACCATAACAACCATTATCACCACTATAACGACCATTATCACCACTATAACAGCCATTATCACCACTATAACAACCATTATCACCACTATAACGGCCATTATCACCACTATAACGACCACTATCAACACCATAACCACCATTATCACCACTATATGGACCATTATCACCACTATAACGACCACTATCACCACTATAACAACCATTATCACCACTATAAGGACCATTATCACCACTATAACAACCATTATCACCACTATAACAACCATTATCACCACTATAAGGACCATTATCACCACTATAACAACCATTATCACCACTATAACAACTATTATCACCACTATAACTACCATTATCACCACTATAACAACCATTATCACCACTATAACAACCATTATCACCACTATATGGACCATTATCACCACTTAACAACCATTATCACCATTATAACGACCACTATCACCACTATAACAACCATTATAACCACTATAACAACTATTATCACCACTATAATAACCATTATGACCACTATAACAACTATTATCACCACTATAACAACCATTATCACCACTATAACAACCATTATCACCACAATAACAACTATTATCACCACTATAATAACCATTATCACCACTATAACAACTATTATCACCACTATAACAACCATTATCACCACTATAACGACCATTATCACCACTATAACGACCACTATCACCACTATAACAACCATTATCACCACTATAACAACTATTATCACCAATATAACAACCATTATCACCACTATAACAACCATTATCACCACTATATGGACCATTATGACAACTATAACCACCACTATCACCACTTTAACAACCATTATCGCCACTATAACGACCATTATCACCACTATAACAACCATTATCACCACTATAACAACCATTATCACCACTATAACAACCATTATCACCACTATAAGGACCATTATCACCACTATAACAACCATTATCACCACTATAACGACCATTATCACCATTATAACGACCATTACCACCACTATATCAACCATTATCACCAGTAGAAGGACCATTATCAACGCTGTAATGACCATTATCACCTCTATAACAACCATTATCACCACTATAACAACCATTATCGCCACTATAACAACCATTATCACCACTATATGGACCATTATCACCACTATAACGACCACTATCACCACTATAACAACCATTATCACCACTATAAGGACCATTATCACCACTATAACAATCATTATCACCACTATAACAACCATTATCACCACTATAACGACCATTATCACCATTATAACGACCATTATCACCAGTAGAAGGACCATTATCAACGCTGTAATGACCATTATCACCACTATAACAACCATTATCGCCACTATAACAACCATTATCACCACTATATGGACCATTATGACAACTATAACCACCACTATCACCACTTTAACAACCATTATCGCCACTATAACGACCATTATCACCACTATAACGGCCATTATCACCACTATAGCGACCATTATCAACACTATAACAGCCATTATCACCACTATAACAACTATTATCACCACTATAACGACCACTATCACCACTATAACAACCATTATCACCACTATAACAACTATTATCAGCACTATAAAAACCATTATCACCACTATTACGACCACTATCAACACTATAACCACCATTATCACCACTATAACAACCATTATCACCACTATATGGACCATTATCACCACTATAACGACCACTATCACCACTATAACGGCCATTATCACCACTATAGCGACCATTATCAGCACTATAACCACCATTATCACCACTATAACGACCACTATCAACACTATAACGGCCATTATCACCACTATAGCGACCTTTATCAACACTATAACGACCATTATCAACACTATAACCACCATTATCACCACTATATCAACCATTATCACCAGTAGAAGGACCATTATCAACACTGTAATGACCATTATCACCACTATAGTGACCACTATCACCACTATAACAACCATTATCACCACTACAACAACTATTATCACCACTATAACAACCATTATCACCACTATAACGACCATTATCACCCCTAAAACGACCATTATCACCACTATAACGGCCATTATCACCACTATAGCGACCATTATCAGCACTATAACCACCATTATCACCACTATAAGGACCATTATCACCACTATAACAACCATTATCACCACCATAACAACCATTATCACCACTATAAGGACCATTATCACCACTATAACAACCATTATCACCACTATAACAACCATTATCACCACTATAAGGACCATTATCACCACTATAACAACCATTATCACCACTATAACGACCACTATCACCACTATAACAACCATTATCACCACTATAACAACTATTATCACCACTATAACAACCATTATCACCATTATAACAACCATTATCACCACTATATGGACCATTGTCACCACTATAACAACCATTATCACCATTATAACGACCACTATCACCACTATAACGACCATTATCACCACTATAATAACCATTATGACCACTATAACAACTATTATCACCACTATAACAACCATTATCACCACTAGAACAACCATTATCACCACTATAACGACCACTATCACCACTATAACAACCATTATCACCACTATAACAACCATTATCACCACTATAACAACCATTATCACCACTATAAGGACCATTATCACCACTATAACAACCATTATCACCACTATAACGACCACTATCACCACTATAACAACCATTACCACCACTATAACAACTATTATCACCACTATAACAACCATTATCACCATTATAACAACCATTATCAACACTATATGGACCATTATCACCACTATAACAACCATCATCACCATTATAACGGCCATTATCACCACTATGACAACCATTATCACCACTATAACGGCCATTATCACCACTATAACGACCACTATCAACACCATAACCACCATTATCACCACTATATGGACCATTATCACCACTATAACGACCACTATCACCACTATAACAACCATTATCACCACTATAAGGACCATTATCACCACTATAACAACCATTATCACCACTATAACAACCATTATCACCACTATAAGGACCATTATCACCACTATAACAACCATTATCACCACTATAACGGCCATTATCACCACTATAGCGACCATTATCAACACTATAACAACCATTATCACCACTATAACAGCTATTATCACCACTATAACAACCATTATCACCACTATAACGGCCATTATCACCACCATAACGACCACTATCAACACCATAACCACCATTATCACCACTATATGGACCATTATCACCACTATAACGACCACTATCACCACTATAACAACCATTATCACCACTATAAGGACCATTATCACCACTATAACAACCATTATCACCACTATAACAACCATTATCACCACTATAAGGACCATTATCACCACTATAACAACCATTATCACCACTATAACGACCACTATCACCACTATAACAACCACTATCACCACTATAACAACTATTATCACCACTATAACAACCATTATCACCATTATGACGACCATTATCACCACTATATCAACCATTATCACCACTATAACAACCATTATCACCACTATAACAACCATTACCACCACTATAAGGACCAATATCACCACTATAACAACCATTATCACCACTATAACGACCACTATCACCACTATAACAACCATTATCACCACTATAACAACTATTATCACCACTATAACGACCATTATCACCATTATAACGACCATTATCACCAGTAGAAGGACCATTATCAACGCTGTAATGACCATTATCACCACTATAACAACCATTATCGCCACTATAACAACCATTATCACCACTATAACAACCATTATCACCACTATATGGACCATTATGACAACTATAACCACCACTATCACCACTTTAACAACCATTATCGCCACTATGACGACCATATATCACCACTATAACGGCCATTATCACCACTATAGCGACCATTATCAACACTATAACCACCATTTTCAGCACTATATCAACCATTATCACCAGTAGAAGGACCATTATCAACGCTGTAGTGACCATTATCACCACTATAACGACCACTATCACCACTATAACAACCATTATCACCACTATAACGACCATTATCACAACTATAACGACCAATATCACCTCTATAACAACTATTATCACCACTATAACAACGATTATCACCACTATAACGACCATTATCACAACTATAACGACCATTATCACCACTATAACGACCATTATCACCACTATAACGACCATTATCACCACTATAACGACCATTATCACCACTATAACGACCACTATCACCACTATAACAACCATTATCACCACTATAACAACTATTATCACCAATATAACAACCATTATCACCACTATAACAACCATTATCACCACTTTATGGACCATTATGACAACTATAACCACCACTATCACCACTTTAACAACCATTATCGCCACTATAACGACCATTATCACCACTATAACGGCCATTATCACCACTATAACGACCACTATCACCACTATAACAACCATTATCACCACTATAACAACCATTATCACCACTATAACAACCATTATCACCACTATAAGGACCATTATCACCACTATAACAACCATTATCACCACTATAACGACCACTATCACCACTATAACAACCATTATCACCACTATAACAACTATTATCACCACTATAACAACCATTATCACCATTATAACAACCATTATCACCACTATATGGACCATTATCACCACTATAACAACCATCATCACCATTATAACGACCACTATCACCACTATAACAACCATTATCACCACTATAACAACTATTATCACCACTATAATAACCATTATGACCACTATAACAACTATTATCACCACTATAACAACCATTATCACCACTATAACAACCATTATCACCACTATAACGACCACTATCACCACTACAACAACCATTATCACCACTATAACAACCATTATCACCACTATAACAACTATTATCACCACTATAATAACCATTATCACCACTATAACAACTATTATCACCACTATAACAACCATTATCACCACTATAACGACCATTATCACCACTATAACGGCCATTATCACCACTATAACAACCATTATCACCACTATAACGGCCATTATCACCACTATAACGACCACTATCAACACCATAACCACCATTATCACCACTATATGGACCATTATCACCACTATAACGACCACTATCACCACTATAACAACCATTATCACCACTATAAGGACCATTATCACCACTATAACAACCATTATCACCACTATAACAACCATTATCACCACTATAAGGACCATTATCACCACTATAACAACCATTATCACCACTATAACAACTATTATCACCACTATAACTACCATTATCACCACTATAACAACCATTATCACCACTATAACAACCATTATCACCACTATATGGACCATTATCACCACTTAACAACCATTATCACCATTATAACGACCACTATCACCACTATAACAACCATTATAACCACTATAACAACTATTATCACCACTATAATAACCATTATGACCACTATAACAACTATTATCACCACTATAACAACCATTATCACCACTATAACAACCATTATCACCACTATAACAACTATTATCACCACTATAATAACCATTATCACCACTATAACAACTATTATCACCACTATATGGACCATTATGACAACTATAACCACCACTATCACCACTTTAACAACCATTACCGCCACTATAACGACCATTATCACCACTATAACGGCCATTATCACCACTATAGCGACCATTATCAACACTATAACAACCATTATCACCACTATAACAGCTATTATCACCACTATAACAACCATTATCACCACTATAACGGCCATTATCACCACCATAACGACCACTATCAACACCATAACCACCATTATCACCACTATATGGACCATTATCACCACTATAACGACCACTATCACCACTATAACAACCATTATCACCACTATAAGGACCATTATCACCACTATAACAACCATTATCACCACTATAACAACCATTATCACCACTATAAGGACCATTATCACCACTATAACAACCATTATCACCACTATAACGACCACTATCACCACTATAACAACCACTATCACCACTATAACAACTATTATCACCACTATAACAACCATTATCACCATTATGACGACCATTATCACCACTATATCAACCATTATCACCAGTAGAAGGACCATTATCAACGCTGTAATGACCATTATCACCACTATAACAACCATTATCACCACTATAACAACCATTACCACCACTATAAGGACCAATATCACCACTATAACAACCATTATCACCACTATAACGACCACTATCACCACTATAACAACCATTATCACCACTATAACAACTATTATCACCACTATAACGACCATTATCACCATTATAACGACCATTATCACCAGTAGAAGGACCATTATCAACGCTGTAATGACCATTATCACCACTATAACAACCATTATCGCCACTATAACAACCATTATCACCACTATAACAACCATTATCACCACTATATGGACCATTATGACAACTATAACCACCACTATCACCACTTTAACAACCATTATCGCCACTATGACGACCATATATCACCACTATAACGGCCATTATCACCACTATAGCGACCATTATCAACACTATAACCACCATTTTCAGCACTATATCAACCATTATCACCAGTAGAAGGACCATTATCAACGCTGTAGTGACCATTATCACCACTATAACGACCACTATCACCACTATAACAACCATTATCACCACTATAACGACCATTATCACAACTATAACGACCAATATCACCTCTATAACAACTATTATCACCACTATAACAACGATTATCACCACTATAACGACCATTATCACAACTATAACGACCATTATCACCATTATAACGACCATTATCACCAGTAGAAGGACCATTATCAACGCTGTAATGACCATTATCACCACTATAACAACCATTATCGCCACTATAACAACCATTATCACCACTATAACAACCATTATCACCACTATATGGACCATTATGACAACTATAACCACCACTATCACCACTTTAACAACCATTATCGCCACTATGACGACCATATATCACCACTATAACGGCCATTATCACCACTATAGCGACCATTATCAACACTATAACCACCATTTTCAGCACTATATCAACCATTATCACCAGTAGAAGGACCATTATCAACGCTGTAGTGACCATTATCACCACTATAACGACCACTATCACCACTATAACAACCATTATCACCACTATAACGACCATTATCACAACTATAACGACCAATATCACCTCTATAACAACTATTATCACCACTATAACAACGATTATCACCACTATAACGACCATTATCACAACTATAACGACCATTATCACCACTATAACGACCATTATCACCACTATAACGACCATTATCACCACTATAACGACCATTATCACCACTATAACGACCACTATCACCACTATAACAACCATTATCACCACTATAACAACTATTATCACCAATATAACAACCATTATCACCACTATAACAACCATTATCACCACTATATGGACCATTATGACAACTATAACCACCACTATCACCACTTTAACAACCATTATCGCCACTATAACGACCATTATCACCACTATAACGGCCATTATCACCACTATAACGACCACTATCACCACTATAACAACCATTATCACCACTATAACAACCATTATCACCACTATAACAACCATTATCACCACTATAAGGACCATTATCACCACTATAACAACGATTATCACCACTATAACGACCACTATCACCACTATAACAACCATTATCACCACTATAACAACTATTATCACCACTATAACAACCATTATCACCATTATAACAACCATTATCACCACTATATGGACCATTATCACCACTATAACAACCATCATCACCATTATAACGACCACTATCACCACTATAACAACCATTATCACCACTATAACAACTATTATCACCACTATAATAACCATTATGACCACTATAACAACTATTATCACCACTATAACAACCATTATCACCACTATAACAACCATTATCACCACTATAACGACCACTATCACCACTACAACAACCATTATCACCACTATAACAACTATTATCACCACTATAATAACCATTATCACCACTATAACAACTATTATCACCACTATAACAACCATTATCACCACTATAACGACCATTATCACCACTATAACGGCCATTATCACCACTATAACAACCATTATCACCACTATAACGGCCATTATCACCACTATAACGACCACTATCAACACCATAACCACCATTATCACCACTATATGGACCATTATCACCACTATAACGGCCATTATCACCACTATAACGACCATTATCACCACTATAACAACCATTACCACCACTATAAGGACCAATATCACCACTATAACAACCATTATCACCACTATAACGACCACTATCACCACTATAACAACCATTATCACCACTATAACAACTATTATCACCACTATAACGACCATTATCACCATTATAACGACCATTATCACCAGTAGAAGGACCATTATCAACGCTGTAATGACCATTATCACCACTATAACAACCATTATCGCCACTATAACAACCATTATCACCACTATAACAACCATTATCACCACTATATGGACCATTATGACAACTATAACCACCACTATCACCACTTTAACAACCATTATCGCCACTATGACGACCATATATCACCACTATAACGGCCATTATCACCACTATAGCGACCATTATCAACACTATAACCACCATTTTCAGCACTATATCAACCATTATCACCAGTAGAAGGACCATTATCAACGCTGTAGTGACCATTATCACCACTATAACGACCACTATCACCACTATAACAACCATTATCACCACTATAACGACCATTATCACAACTATAACGACCAATATCACCTCTATAACAACTATTATCACCACTATAACAACGATTATCACCACTATAACGACCATTATCACAACTATAACGACCATTATCACCATTATAACGACCATTATCACCAGTAGAAGGACCATTATCAACGCTGTAATGACCATTATCACCACTATAACAACCATTATCGCCACTATAACAACCATTATCACCACTATAACAACCATTATCACCACTATATGGACCATTATGACAACTATAACCACCACTATCACCACTTTAACAACCATTATCGCCACTATGACGACCATATATCACCACTATAACGGCCATTATCACCACTATAGCGACCATTATCAACACTATAACCACCATTTTCAGCACTATATCAACCATTATCACCAGTAGAAGGACCATTATCAACGCTGTAGTGACCATTATCACCACTATAACGACCACTATCACCACTATAACAACCATTATCACCACTATAACGACCATTATCACAACTATAACGACCAATATCACCTCTATAACAACTATTATCACCACTATAACAACGATTATCACCACTATAACGACCATTATCACAACTATAACGACCATTATCACCACTATAACGACCATTATCACCACTATAACGACCATTATCACCACTATAACGACCATTATCACCACTATAACGACCACTATCACCACTATAACAACCATTATCACCACTATAACAACTATTATCACCAATATAACAACCATTATCACCACTATAACAACCATTATCACCACTATATGGACCATTATGACAACTATAACCACCACTATCACCACTTTAACAACCATTATCGCCACTATAACGACCATTATCACCACTATAACGGCCATTATCACCACTATAACGACCACTATCACCACTATAACAACCATTATCACCACTATAACAACCATTATCACCACTATAACAACCATTATCACCACTATAAGGACCATTATCACCACTATAACAACCATTATCACCACTATAACGACCACTATCACCACTATAACAACCATTATCACCACTATAACAACTATTATCACCACTATAACAACCATTATCACCATTATAACAACCATTATCACCACTATATGGACCATTATCACCACTATAACAACCATCATCACCATTATAACGACCACTATCACCACTATAACAACCATTATCACCACTATAACAACTATTATCACCACTATAATAACCATTATGACCACTATAACAACTATTATCACCACTATAACAACCATTATCACCACTATAACAACCATTATCACCACTATAACGACCACTATCACCACTACAACAACCATTATCACCACTATAACAACTATTATCACCACTATAATAACCATTATCACCACTATAACAACTATTATCACCACTATAACAACCATTATCACCACTATAACGACCATTATCACCACTATAACGGCCATTATCACCACTATAACAACCATTATCACCACTATAACGGCCATTATCACCACTATAACGACCACTATCAACACCATAACCACCATTATCACCACTATATGGACCATTATCACCACTATAACGACCACTATCACCACTATAACAACCATTATCACCACTATAAGGACCATTATCACCACTATAACAACCATTATCACCACTATAACAACCATTATCACCACTATAAGGACCATTATCACCACTATAACAACCATTATCACCACTATAACAACTATTATCACCACTATAACTACCATTATCACCACTATAACAACCATTATCACCACTATAACAACCATTATCACCACTATATGGACCATTATCACCACTTAACAACCATTATCACCATTATAACGACCACTATCACCACTATAACAACCATTATAACCACTATAACAACTATTATCACCACTATAATAACCATTATGACCACTATAACAACTATTATCACCACTATAACAACCATTATCACCACTATAACAACCATTATCACCACTATAACAACTATTATCACCACTATAATAACCATTATCACCACTATAACAACTATTATCACCACTATAACAACCATTATCACCACTATAACGACCATTATCACCACTATAACGACCACTATCACCACTATAACAACCATTATCACCACTATAACAACTATTATCACCAATATAACAACCATTATCACCACTATAACAACCATTATCACCACTATATGGACCATTATGACAACTATAACCACCACTATCACCACTTTAACAACCATTACCGCCACTATAACGACCATTATCACCACTATAACGGCCATTATCACCACTATAGCGACCATTATCAACACTATAACAACCATTATCACCACTATAACAGCTATTATCACCACTATAACAACCATTATCACCACTATAACGGCCATTATCACCACCATAACGACCACTATCAACACCATAACCACCATTATCACCACTATATGGACCATTATCACCACTATAACGACCACTATCACCACTATAACAACCATTACCACCACTATAAGGACCATTATCACCACTATAACAACCATTATCACCACTATAGCAACCATTATCACCACTATAAGGACCATTATCACCACTATAACAACCATTATCACCACTATAACGACCACTATCACCACTATAACAACCACTATCACCACTATAACAACCATTATCACCATTATGACGACCATTATCACCACTATATCAACCATTATCACCAGTAGAAGGACCATTATCAACGCTGTAATGACCATTATCACCACTATAACAACCATTATCACCACTATAACAACCATTACCACCACTATAAGGACCAATATCACCACTATAACAACCATTATCACCACTATAACGACCACTATCACCACTATAACAACCATTATCACCACTATAACAACTATTATCACCACTATAACGACCATTATCACCATTATAACGACCATTATCACCAGTAGAAGGACCATTATCAACGCTGTAATGACCATTATCACCACTATAACAACCATTATCGCCACTATAACAACCATTATCACCACTATAACAACCATTATCACCACTATATGGACCATTATGACAACTATAACCACCACTATCACCACTTTAACAACCATTATCGCCACTATGACGACCATATATCACCACTATAACGGCCATTATCACCACTATAGCGACCATTATCAACACTATAACCACCATTTTCAGCACTATATCAACCATTATCACCAGTAGAAGGACCATTATCAACGCTGTAGTGACCATTATCACCACTATAACGACCACTATCACCACTATAACAACCATTATCACCACTATAACGACCATTATCACAACTATAACGACCAATATCACCTCTATAACAACTATTATCACCACTATAACAACGATTATCACCACTATAACGACCATTATCACAACTATAACGACCATTATCACCACTATAACGACCATTATCACCACTATAACGACCATTATCACCACTATAACGACCATTATCACCACTATAACGACCACTATCACCACTATAACAACCATTATCACCACTATAACAACTATTATCACCACTATAACAACCACTATCACCACTATAACAACCATTATCACCATTATGACGACCATTATCACCACTATATCAACCATTATCACCAGTAGAAGGACCATTATCAACGCTGTAATGACCATTATCACCACTATAACAACCATTATCACCACTATAACAACCATTACCACCACTATAAGGACCAATATCACCACTATAACAACCATTATCACCACTATAACGACCACTATCACCACTATAACAACCATTATCACCACTATAACAACTATTATCACCACTATAACGACCATTATCACCATTATAACGACCATTATCACCAGTAGAAGGACCATTATCAACGCTGTAATGACCATTATCACCACTATAACAACCATTATCGCCACTATAACAACCATTATCACCACTATAACAACCATTATCACCACTATATGGACCATTATGACAACTATAACCACCACTATCACCACTTTAACAACCATTATCGCCACTATGACGACCATATATCACCACTATAACGGCCATTATCACCACTATAGCGACCATTATCAACACTATAACCACCATTTTCAGCACTATATCAACCATTATCACCAGTAGAAGGACCATTATCAACGCTGTAGTGACCATTATCACCACTATAACGACCACTATCACCACTATAACAACCATTATCACCACTATAACGACCATTATCACAACTATAACGACCAATATCACCTCTATAACAACTATTATCACCACTATAACAACGATTATCACCACTATAACGACCATTATCACAACTATAACGACCATTATCACCACTATAACGACCATTATCACCACTATAACGACCATTATCACCACTATAACGACCATTATCACCACTATAACGACCACTATCACCACTATAACAACCATTATCACCACTATAACAACTATTATCACCAATATAACAACCATTATCACCACTATAACAACCATTATCACCACTATATGGACCATTATGACAACTATAACCACCACTATCACCACTTTAACAACCATTATCGCCACTATAACGACCATTATCACCACTATAACGGCCATTATCACCACTATAGCGACCATTATCAACACTATAACAACCATTATCACCACTATAACAGCTATTATCACCACTATAACAACCATTATCACCACTATAACGGCCATTATCACCACTATAACGACCACTATCAACACCATAACCACCATTATCACCACTATATGGACCATTATCACCACTATAACGACCACTATCACCACTATAACAACCATTATCACCACTATAAGGACCATTATCACCACTATAACAACCATTATCACCACTATAACAACCATTATCACCACTATAAGGACCATTATCACCACTATAACAACCATTATCACCACTATAACGACCACTATCACCACTATAACAACCACTATCACCACTATAACAACTATTATCACCACTATATGGACCATTATGACAACTATAACCACCACTATCACCACTTTAACAACCATTACCGCCACTATAACGACCATTATCACCACTATAACGGCCATTATCACCACTATAGCGACCATTATCAACACTATAACAACCATTATCACCACTATAACGACCACTATCACCACTATAACAACCACTATCACCACTATAACAACTATTATCACCACTATAACAACCATTATCACCATTATGACGACCATTATCACCACTATATGAACCATTATCACCAGTAGAAGGACCATTATCAACGCTGTAATGACCATTATCACCACTATAACAACCATTATCACCACTATAACAACCATTACCACCACTATAAGGACCAATATCACCACTATAACAACCATTATCACCACTATAACGACCATTATCACCACTATAACAACCATTATCACCACTATAACAACTATTATCACCACTATAACTACCATTATCACCACTATAACAACCATTATCACCACTATAACAACCATTATCACCACTATATGGACCATTATCACCACTTAACAACCATTATCACCATTATAACGACCACTATCACCACTATAACAACCATTATAACCACTATAACAACTATTATCACCACTATAATAACCATTATGACCACTATAACAACTATTATCACCACTATAACAACCATTATCACCACTATAACAACCATTATCACCACTATAACAACTATTATCACCACTATAATAACCATTATCACCACTATAACAACTATTATCACCACTATATGGACCATTATGACAACTATAACCACCACTATCACCACTTTAACAACCATTACCGCCACTATAACGACCATTATCACCACTATAACGGCCATTATCACCACTATAGCGACCATTATCAACACTATAACAACCATTATCACCACTATAACAGCTATTATCACCACTATAACAACCATTATCACCACTATAACGGCCATTATCACCACCATAACGACCACTATCAACACCATAACCACCATTATCACCACTATATGGACCATTATCACCACTATAACGACCACTATCACCACTATAACAACCATTATCACCACTATAAGGACCATTATCACCACTATAACAACCATTATCACCACTATAACAACCATTATCACCACTATAAGGACCATTATCACCACTATAACAACCATTATCACCACTATAACGACCACTATCACCACTATAACAACCACTATCACCACTATAACAACTATTATCACCACTATAACAACCATTATCACCATTATGACGACCATTATCACCACTATATCAACCATTATCACCAGTAGAAGGACCATTATCAACGCTGTAATGACCATTATCACCACTATAACAACCATTATCACCACTATAACAACCATTACCACCACTATAAGGACCAATATCACCACTATAACAACCATTATCACCACTATAACGACCACTATCACCACTATAACAACCATTATCACCACTATAACAACTATTATCACCACTATAACGACCATTATCACCATTATAACGACCATTATCACCAGTAGAAGGACCATTATCAACGCTGTAATGACCATTATCACCACTATAACAACCATTATCGCCACTATAACAACCATTATCACCACTATAACAACCATTATCACCACTATATGGACCATTATGACAACTATAACCACCACTATCACCACTTTAACAACCATTATCGCCACTATGACGACCATATATCACCACTATAACGGCCATTATCACCACTATAGCGACCATTATCAACACTATAACCACCATTTTCAGCACTATATCAACCATTATCACCAGTAGAAGGACCATTATCAACGCTGTAGTGACCATTATCACCACTATAACGACCACTATCACCACTATAACAACCATTATCACCACTATAACGACCATTATCACAACTATAACGACCAATATCACCTCTATAACAACTATTATCACCACTATAACAACGATTATCACCACTATAACGACCATTATCACAACTATAACGACCATTATCACCATTATAACGACCATTATCACCAGTAGAAGGACCATTATCAACGCTGTAATGACCATTATCACCACTATAACAACCATTATCGCCACTATAACAACCATTATCACCACTATAACAACCATTATCACCACTATATGGACCATTATGACAACTATAACCACCACTATCACCACTTTAACAACCATTATCGCCACTATGACGACCATATATCACCACTATAACGGCCATTATCACCACTATAGCGACCATTATCAACACTATAACCACCATTTTCAGCACTATATCAACCATTATCACCAGTAGAAGGACCATTATCAACGCTGTAGTGACCATTATCACCACTATAACGACCACTATCACCACTATAACAACCATTATCACCACTATAACGACCATTATCACAACTATAACGACCAATATCACCTCTATAACAACTATTATCACCACTATAACAACGATTATCACCACTATAACGACCATTATCACAACTATAACGACCATTATCACCACTATAACGACCATTATCACCACTATAACGACCATTATCACCACTATAACGACCATTATCACCACTATAACGACCACTATCACCACTATAACAACCATTATCACCACTATAACAACTATTATCACCAATATAACAACCATTATCACCACTATAACAACCATTATCACCACTATATGGACCATTATGACAACTATAACCACCACTATCACCACTTTAACAACCATTATCGCCACTATAACGACCATTATCACCACTATAACGGCCATTATCACCACTATAACGACCACTATCACCACTATAACAACCATTATCACCACTATAACAACCATTATCACCACTATAACAACCATTATCACCACTATAAGGACCATTATCACCACTATAACAACCATTATCACCACTATAACGACCACTATCACCACTATAACAACCATTATCACCACTATAACAACTATTATCACCACTATAACAACCATTATCACCATTATAACAACCATTATCACCACTATATGGACCATTATCACCACTATAACAACCATCATCACCATTATAACGACCACTATCACCACTATAACAACCATTATCACCACTATAACAACTATTATCACCACTATAATGACCATTATGACCACTATAACAACTATTATCACCACTATAACAACCATTATCACCACTATAACAACCATTATCACCACTATAACGACCACTATCACCACTACAACAACCATTATCACCACTATAACAACTATTATCACCACTATAATAACCATTATCACCACTATAACAACTATTATCACCACTATAACAACCATTATCACCACTATAACGACCATTATCACCACTATAACGGCCATTATCACCACTATAACAACCATTATCACCACTATAACGGCCATTATCACCACTATAACGACCACTATCAACACCATAACCACCATTATCACCACTATATGGACCATTATCACCACTATAACGACCACTATCACCACTATAACAACCATTATCACCACTATAAGGACCATTATCACCACTATAACAACCATTATCACCACTATAACAACCATTATCACCACTATAAGGACCATTATCACCACTATAACAACCATTATCACCACTATAACAACTATTATCACCACTATAACTACCATTATCACCACTATAACAACCATTATCACCACTATAACAACCATTATCACCACTATATGGACCATTATCACCACTTAACAACCATTATCACCACTATAACGACCACTATCACCACTATAACAACCATTATAACCACTATAACAACTATTATCACCACTATAATAACCATTATGACCACTATAACAACTATTATCACCACTATAACAACCATTATCACCACTATAACAACCATTATCACCACTATAACAACTATTATCACCACTATAATAACCATTATCACCACTATAACAACTATTATCACCACTATAACAACCATTATCACCACTATAACGACCATTATCACCACTATAACGACCACTATCACCACTATAACAACCATTATCACCACTATAACAACTATTATCACCAATATAACAACCATTATCACCACTATAACAACCATTATCACCACTATATGGACCATTATGACAACTATAACCACCACTATCACCACTTTAACAACCATTACCGCCACTATAACGACCATTATCACCACTATAACGGCCATTATCACCACTATAGCGACCATTATCAACACTATAACAACCATTATCACCACTATAACAGCTATTATCACCACTATAACAACCATTATCACCACTATAACGGCCATTATCACCACCATAACGACCACTATCAACACCATAACCACCATTATCACCACTATATGGACCATTATCACCACTATAACGACCACTATCACCACTATAACAACCATTACCACCACTATAAGGACCATTATCACCACTATAACAACCATTATCACCACTATAACGACCACTATCACCACTATAACAACCACTATCACCACTATAACAACCATTATCACCATTATGACGACCATTATCACCACTATATCAACCATTATCACCAGTAGAAGGACCATTATCAACGCTGTAATGACCATTATCACCACTATAACAACCATTATCACCACTATAACAACCATTACCACCACTATAAGGACCAATATCACCACTATAACAACCATTATCACCACTATAACGACCACTATCACCACTATAACAACCATTATCACCACTATAACAACTATTATCACCACTATAACGACCATTATCACCATTATAACGACCATTATCACCAGTAGAAGGACCATTATCAACGCTGTAATGACCATTATCACCACTATAACAACCATTATCGCCACTATAACAACCATTATCACCACTATAACAACCATTATCACCACTATATGGACCATTATGACAACTATAACCACCACTATCACCACTTTAACAACCATTATCGCCACTATGACGACCATATATCACCACTATAACGGCCATTATCACCACTATAGCGACCATTATCAACACTATAACCACCATTTTCAGCACTATATCAACCATTATCACCAGTAGAAGGACCATTATCAACGCTGTAGTGACCATTATCACCACTATAACGACCACTATCACCACTATAACAACCATTATCACCACTATAACGACCATTATCACAACTATAACGACCAATATCACCTCTATAACAACTATTATCACCACTATAACAACGATTATCACCACTATAACGACCATTATCACAACTATAACGACCATTATCACCACTATAACGACCATTATCACCACTATAACGACCATTATCACCACTATAACGACCATTATCACCACTATAACGACCACTATCACCACTACAACAACCATTATCACCACTATAACAACTATTATCACCACTATAATAACCATTATCACCACTATAACAACTATTATCACCACTATAACAACCATTATCACCACTATAACGACCATTATCACCACTATAACGGCCATTATCACCACTATAACAACCATTATCACCACTATAACGGCCATTATCACCACTATAACGACCACTATCAACACCATAACCACCATTATCACCACTATATGGACCATTATCACCACTATAACGACCACTATCACCACTATAACAACCATTATCACCACTATAAGGACCATTATCACCACTATAACAACCATTATCACCACTATAACAACCATTATCACCACTATAAGGACCATTATCACCACTATAACAACCATTATCACCACTATAACAACTATTATCACCACTATAACTACCATTATCACCACTATAACAACCATTATCACCACTATAACAACCATTATCACCACTATATGGACCATTATCACCACTTAACAACCATTATCACCATTATAACGACCACTATCACCACTATAACAACCATTATAACCACTATAACAACTATTATCACCACTATAATAACCATTATGACCACTATAACAACTATTATCACCACTATAACAACCATTATCACCACTATAACAACCATTATCACCACTATAACAACTATTATCACCACTATAATAACCATTATCACCACTATAACAACTATTATCACCACTATATGGACCATTATGACAACTATAACCACCACTATCACCACTTTAACAACCATTACCGCCACTATAACGACCATTATCACCACTATAACGGCCATTATCACCACTATAGCGACCATTATCAACACTATAACAACCATTATCACCACTATAACAGCTATTATCACCACTATAACAACCATTATCACCACTATAACGGCCATTATCACCACCATAACGACCACTATCAACACCATAACCACCATTATCACCACTATATGGACCATTATCACCACTATAACGACCACTATCACCACTATAACAACCATTATCACCACTATAAGGACCATTATCACCACTATAACAACCATTATCACCACTATAACAACCATTATCACCACTATAAGGACCATTATCACCACTATAACAACCATTATCACCACTATAACGACCACTATCACCACTATAACAACCACTATCACCACTATAACAACTATTATCACCACTATAACAACCATTATCACCATTATGACGACCATTATCACCACTATATCAACCATTATCACCAGTAGAAGGACCATTATCAACGCTGTAATGACCATTATCACCACTATAACAACCATTATCACCACTATAACAACCATTACCACCACTATAAGGACCAATATCACCACTATAACAACCATTATCACCACTATAACGACCACTATCACCACTATAACAACCATTATCACCACTATAACAACTATTATCACCACTATAACGACCATTATCACCATTATAACGACCATTATCACCAGTAGAAGGACCATTATCAACGCTGTAATGACCATTATCACCACTATAACAACCATTATCGCCACTATAACAACCATTATCACCACTATAACAACCATTATCACCACTATATGGACCATTATGACAACTATAACCACCACTATCACCACTTTAACAACCATTATAGCCACTATGACGACCATATATCACCACTATAACGGCCATTATCACCACTATAGCGACCATTATCAACACTATAACCACCATTTTCAGCACTATATCAACCATTATCACCAGTAGAAGGACCATTATCAACGCTGTAGTGACCATTATCACCACTATAACGACCACTATCACCACTATAACAACCATTATCACCACTATAACGACCATTATCACAACTATAACGACCAATATCACCTCTATAACAACTATTATCACCACTATAACAACGATTATCACCACTATAACGACCATTATCACAACTATAACGACCATTATCACCATTATAACGACCATTATCACCAGTAGAAGGACCATTATCAACGCTGTAATGACCATTATCACCACTATAACAACCATTATCGCCACTATAACAACCATTATCACCACTATAACAACCATTATCACCACTATATGGACCATTATGACAACTATAACCACCACTATCACCACTTTAACAACCATTATCGCCACTATGACGACCATATATCACCACTATAACGGCCATTATCACCACTATAGCGACCATTATCAACACTATAACCACCATTTTCAGCACTATATCAACCATTATCACCAGTAGAAGGACCATTATCAACGCTGTAGTGACCATTATCACCACTATAACGACCACTATCACCACTATAACAACCATTATCACCACTATAACGACCATTATCACAACTATAACGACCAATATCACCTCTATAACAACTATTATCACCACTATAACAACGATTATCACCACTATAACGACCATTATCACAACTATAACGACCATTATCACCACTATAACGACCATTATCACCACTATAACGACCATTATCACCACTATAACGACCATTATCACCACTATAACGACCACTATCACCACTATAACAACCATTATCACCACTATAACAACCATTATCACCACTATAACAACCATTACCACCACTATAAGGACCAATATCACCACTATAACAACCATTATCACCACTATAACGACCACTATCACCACTATAACAACCATTATCACCACTATAACAACTATTATCACCACTATAACGACCATTATCACCATTATAACGACCATTATCACCAGTAGAAGGACCATTATCAACGCTGTAATGACCATTATCACCACTATAACAACCATTATCGCCACTATAACAACCATTATCACCACTATAACAACCATTATCACCACTATATGGACCATTATGACAACTATAACCACCACTATCACCACTTTAACAACCATTATAGCCACTATGACGACCATATATCACCACTATAACGGCCATTATCACCACTATAGCGACCATTATCAACACTATAACCACCATTTTCAGCACTATATCAACCATTATCACCAGTAGAAGGACCATTATCAACGCTGTAGTGACCATTATCACCACTATAACGACCACTATCACCACTATAACAACCATTATCACCACTATAACGACCATTATCACAACTATAACGACCAATATCACCTCTATAACAACTATTATCACCACTATAACAACGATTATCACCACTATAACGACCATTATCACAACTATAACGACCATTATCACCATTATAACGACCATTATCACCAGTAGAAGGACCATTATCAACGCTGTAATGACCATTATCACCACTATAACAACCATTATCGCCACTATAACAACCATTATCACCACTATAACAACCATTATCACCACTATATGGACCATTATGACAACTATAACCACCACTATCACCACTTTAACAACCATTATCGCCACTATGACGACCATATATCACCACTATAACGGCCATTATCACCACTATAGCGACCATTATCAACACTATAACCACCATTTTCAGCACTATATCAACCATTATCACCAGTAGAAGGACCATTATCAACGCTGTAGTGACCATTATCACCACTATAACGACCACTATCACCACTATAACAACCATTATCACCACTATAACGACCATTATCACAACTATAACGACCAATATCACCTCTATAACAACTATTATCACCACTATAACAACGATTATCACCACTATAACGACCATTATCACAACTATAACGACCATTATCACCACTATAACGACCATTATCACCACTATAACGACCATTATCACCACTATAACGACCATTATCACCACTATAACGACCACTATCACCACTATAACAACCATTATCACCACTATAACAACTATTATCACCAATATAACAACCATTATCACCACTATAACAACCATTATCACCACTATATGGACCATTATGACAACTATAACCACCACTATCACCACTTTAACAACCATTATCGCCACTATAACGACCATTATCACCACTATAACGGCCATTATCACCACTATAACGACCACTATCACCACTATAACAACCATTATCACCACTATAACAACCATTATCACCACTATAACAACCATTATCACCACTATAAGGACCATTATCACCACTATAACAACCATTATCACCACTATAACGACCACTATCACCACTATAACAACCATTATCACCACTATAACAACTATTATCACCACTATAACAACCATTATCACCATTATAACAACCATTATCACCACTATATGGACCATTATCACCACTATAACAACCATCATCACCATTATAACGACCACTATCACCACTATAACAACCATTATCACCACTATAACAACTATTATCACCACTATAATAACCATTATGACCACTATAACAACTATTATCACCACTATAACAACCATTATCACCACTATAACAACCATTATCACCACTATAACGACCACTATCACCACTACAACACCCATTATCACCACTATAACAACTATTATCACCACTATAATAACCATTATCACCACTATAACAACTATTATCACCACTATAACAACCATTATCACCACTATAACGACCATTATCACCACTATAACGGCCATTATCACCACTATAACAACCATTATCACCACTATAACGGCCATTATCACCACTATAACGACCACTATCAACACCATAACCACCATTATCACCACTATATGGACCATTATCACCACTATAACGACCACTATCACCACTATAACAACCATTATCACCACTATAAGGACCATTATCACCACTATAACAACCATTATCACCACTATAACAACCATTATCACCACTATAAGGACCATTATCACCACTATAACAACCATTATCACCACTATAACAACTATTATCACCACTATAACTACCATTATCACCACTATAACAACCATTATCACCACTATAACAACCATTATCACCACTATATGGACCATTATCACCACTTAACAACCATTATCACCATTATAACGACCACTATCACCACTATAACAACCATTATAACCACTATAACAACTATTATCACCACTATAATAACCATTATGACCACTATAACAACTATTATCACCACTATAACAACCATTATCACCACTATAACAACCATTATCACCACTATAACAACTATTATCACCACTATAATAACCATTATCACCACTATAACAACTATTATCACCACTATAACAACCATTATCACCACTATAACGACCATTATCACCACTATAACGACCACTATCACCACTATAACAACCATTATCACCACTATAACAACTATTATCACCAATATAACAACCATTATCACCACTATAACAACCATTATCACCACTATATGGACCATTATGACAACTATAACCACCACTATCACCACTTTAACAACCATTACCGCCACTATAACGACCATTATCACCACTATAACGGCCATTATCACCACTATAGCGACCATTATCAACACTATAACAACCATTATCACCACTATAACAGCTATTATCACCACTATAACAACCATTATCACCACTATAACGGCCATTATCACCACCATAACGACCACTATCAACACCATAACCACCATTATCACCACTATATGGACCATTATCACCACTATAACGACCACTATCACCACTATAACAACCATTACCACCACTATAAGGACCATTATCACCACTATAACAACCATTATCACCACTATAGCAACCATTCTCACCACTATAAGGACCATTATCACCACTATAACAACCATTATCACCACTATAACGACCACTATCACCACTATAACAACCACTATCACCACTATAACAACCATTATCACCATTATGACGACCATTATCACCACTATATCAACCATTATCACCAGTAGAAGGACCATTATCAACGCTGTAATGACCATTATCACCACTATAACAACCATTATCACCACTATAACAACCATTACCACCACTATAAGGACCAATATCACCACTATAACAACCATTATCACCACTATAACGACCACTATCACCACTATAACAACCATTATCACCACTATAACAACTATTATCACCACTATAACGACCATTATCACCATTATAACGACCATTATCACCAGTAGAAGGACCATTATCAACGCTGTAATGACCATTATCACCACTATAACAACCATTATCGCCACTATAACAACCATTATCACCACTATAACAACCATTATCACCACTATATGGACCATTATGACAACTATAACCACCACTATCACCACTTTAACAACCATTATCGCCACTATGACGACCATATATCACCACTATAACGGCCATTATCACCACTATAGCGACCATTATCAACACTATAACCACCATTTTCAGCACTATATCAACCATTATCACCAGTAGAAGGACCATTATCAACGCTGTAGTGACCATTATCACCACTATAACGACCACTATCACCACTATAACAACCATTATCACCACTATAACGACCATTATCACAACTATAACGACCAATATCACCTCTATAACAACTATTATCACCACTATAACAACGATTATCACCACTATAACGACCATTATCACAACTATAACGACCATTATCACCACTATAACGACCATTATCACCACTATAACGACCATTATCACCACTATAACGACCATTATCACCACTATAACGACCACTATCACCACTATAACAACCATTATCACCACTATAACAACTATTATCACCAATATAACAACCATTATCACCACTATAACAACCATTATCACCACTATATGGACCATTATGACAACTATAACCACCACTATCACCACTTTAACAACCATTATCGCCACTATAACGACCATTATCACCACTATAACGGCCATTATCACCACTATAGCGACCATTATCAACACTATAACAACCATTATCACCACTATAACAGCTATTATCACCACTATAACAACCATTATCACCACTATAACGGCCATTATCACCACTATAACGACCACTATCAACACCATAACCACCATTATCACCACTATATGGACCATTATCACCACTATAACGACCACTATCACCACTATAACAACCATTATCACCACTATAAGGACCATTATCACCACTATAACAACCATTATCACCACTATAACAACCATTATCACCACTATAAGGACCATTATCACCACTATAACAACCATTATCACCACTATAACGACCACTATCACCACTATAACAACCACTATCACCACTATAACAACTATTATCACCACTATAACAACCATTATCACCATTATAACGACCATTATCACCACTATATCAACCATTATCACCAGTAGAAGGACCATTATCAACGCTGTAATGACCATTATCACCTCTATAACAACCATTATCACCACTATAACAACCATTACCACCACTATAACGACCAATATCACCACTATAACAACCATTATCACCACTATAACGACCACTATCACCACTATAACAACCATTATCACCACTATAACAACTATTATCACCACTATAACGACCATTATCACCATTATAACGACCATTATCACCAGTAGAAGGACCATTATCAACGCTGTAATGACCATTATCGCCACTATAACAACCATTATCGCCACTATAACAACCATTATCACCACTATAACAACCATTATCACCACTATATGGACCATTATGACAACTATAACCACCACTATCACCACTTTAACAACCATTATCGCCACTATAACGACCATATATCACCACTATAACGGCCATTATCACCACTATAGCGACCATTATCAACACTATAACCACCATTTTCAGCACTATATCAACCATTATCACCAGTAGAAGGACCATTATCAACGCTGTAGTGACCATTATCACCTCTATAACGACCACTATCACCACTATAACAACCATTATCACCACTATAACGACCATTATCACAACTATAACGACCAATATCACCTCTATAACAACTATTATCACCACTATAACAAGGATTATCACCACTATAACGACCATTATCACAACTATAACGACCATTATCACCACTATAACGACCATTATCACCACTATAACGGCCATTATCACGACTATAACAACCATTATCACCACTATAACAACCATTATCACCACTATATGGACCATTATGACAACTATAACCACCACTATCACCACTTTAACAACCATTATCGCCACTATAACGACCATTATCACCACTATAACGGCCATTATCACCACTATAGCGACCATTATCAACACTATAACAACCATTATCACCACTATAATAACTATTATCACCACTATAACAACCATTATCACCACTATAACGACCACTATCACCACTATAACAACCATTATCACCACTATAACATCTATTATCACCACTATAAAAACCATTATCACCACTATTACGACCACTATCAACACTATAACCTCCATTATCACCACTATAACAACCATTATCACCACTATAACAACCATTATCGCCACTATAACAACCATTATCACCACTATAACAACCATTATCACCATTATAACAACCATTATCACCACTATATGGACCATTATCACCACTATAACAACCATCATCACCATTATAACGACCACTATCACCACTATAACAACCATTATCACCACTATAACAACTATTATCACCACTATAATAACCATTATGACCACTATAACAACTATTATCACCACTATAACAACCATTATCACCACTATAACAACCATTATCACCACTATAACGACCACTATCACCACTACAACAACCATTATCACCACTATAACAACTATTATCACCACTATAATAACCATTATCACCACTATAACAACTATTATCACCACTATAACAACCATTATCACCACTATAACGACCATTATCACCACTATAACGGCCATTATCACCACTATAACAACCATTATCACCACTATAACGGCCATTATCACCACTATAACGACCACTATCAACACCATAACCACCATTATCACCACTATATGGACCATTATCACCACTATAACGACCACTATCACCACTATAACAACCATTATCACCACTATAAGGACCATTATCACCACTATAACAACCATTATCACCACTATAACAACCATTATCACCACTATAAGGACCATTATCACCACTATAACAACCATTATCACCACTATAACAACTATTATCACCACTATAACTACCATTATCACCACTATAACAACCATTATCACCACTATAACAACCATTATCACCACTATATGGACCATTATCACCACTTAACAACCATTATCACCATTATAACGACCACTATCACCACTATAACAACCATTATAACCACTATAACAACTATTATCACCACTATAATAACCATTATGACCACTATAACAACTATTATCACCACTATAACAACCATTATCACCACTATAACAACCATTATCACCACTATAACAACTATTATCACCACTATAATAACCATTATCACCACTATAACAACTATTATCACCACTATAACAACCATTATCACCACTATAACGACCATTATCACCACTATAACGACCACTATCACCACTATAACAACCATTATCACCACTATAACAACTATTATCACCAATATAACAACCATTATCACCACTATAACAACCATTATCACCACTATATGGACCATTATGACAACTATAACCACCACTATCACCACTTTAACAACCATTACCGCCACTATAACGACCATTATCACCACTATAACGGCCATTATCACCACTATAGCGACCATTATCAACACTATAACAACCATTATCACCACTATAACAGCTATTATCACCACTATAACAACCATTATCACCACTATAACGGCCATTATCACCACCATAACGACCACTATCAACACCATAACCACCATTATCACCACTATATGGACCATTATCACCACTATAACGACCACTATCACCACTATAACAACCATTATCACCACTATAAGGACCATTATCACCACTATAACAACCATTATCACCACTATAACAACCATTATCACCACTATAAGGACCATTATCACCACTATAACAACCATTATCACCACTATAACGACCACTATCACCACTATAACAACCACTATCACCACTATAACAACTATTATCACCACTATAACAACCATTATCACCATTATGACGACCATTATCACCACTATATCAACCATTATCACCAGTAGAAGGACCATTATCAACGCTGTAATGACCATTATCACCACTATAACAACCATTATCACCACTATAACAACCATTACCACCACTATAAGGACCAATATCACCACTATAACAACCATTATCACCACTATAACGACCACTATCACCACTATAACAACCATTATCACCACTATAACAACTATTATCACCACTATAACGACCATTATCACCATTATAACGACCATTATCACCAGTAGAAGGACCATTATCAACGCTGTAATGACCATTATCACCACTATAACAACCATTATCGCCACTATAACAACCATTATCACCACTATAACAACCATTATCACCACTATATGGACCATTATGACAACTATAACCACCACTATCACCACTTTAACAACCATTATCACCACTATAACGACCATTATCACCACTATAACGACCACTATCACCACTATAACAACCATTATCACCACTATAACAACTATTATCACCAATATAACAACCATTATCACCACTATAACAACCATTATCACCACTATATGGACCATTATGACAACTATAACCACCACTATCACCACTTTAACAACCATTATCGCCACTATAACGACCATTATCACCACTATAACGGCCATTATCACCACTATAGCGACCATTATCAACACTATAACAACCATTATCACCACTATAACAGCTATTATCACCACTATAACAACCATTATCACCACTATAACGGCCATTATCACCACTATAACGACCACTATCAACACCATAACCACCATTATCACCACTATATGGACCATTATCACCACTATAACGACCACTATCACCACTATAACAACCATTATCACCACTATAAGGACCATTATCACCACTATAACAACCATTATCACCACTATAACAACCATTATCACCACTATAAGGACCATTATCACCACTATAACAACCATTATCACCACTATAACGACCACTATCACCACTATAACAACCACTATCACCACTATAACAACTATTGTCACCACTATAACAACCATTATCACCATTATAACGACCATTATCACCACTATATCAACCATTATCACCAGTAGAAGGACCATTATCAACGCTGTAATGACCATTATCACCTCTATAACAACCATTATCACCACTATAACAACCATTACCACCACTATAACGACCAATATCACCACTATAACAACCATTATCACCACTATAACGACCACTATCACCACTATAACAACCATTATCACCACTATAACAACTATTATCACCACTATAACGACCATTATCACCATTATAACGACCATTATCACCACTATATGGACCATTATCACCACTATAACGACCACTATCACCACTATAACAACCATTATCACCACTATAAGGACCATTATCACCACTATAACAACCATTATCACCACTATAACGACCATTATCACCATTATAACGACCATTACCACCACTATATCAACCATTATCACCAGTAGAAGGACCATTATCAACGCTGTAATGACCATTATCACCTCTATAACAACCATTATCACCACTATAACAACCATTATCACCACTATAACGACCACTATCACCACTATAACAACCATTATCACCACTATAACAACTATTATCACCACTATAACGACCATTATCACCATTATAACGACCATTATCACCAGTAGAAGGACCATTATCAACGCTGTAATGACCATTATCGCCACTATAACAACCATTATCGCCACTATAACAACCACTATCAACACCATAACCACCATTATCACCACTATATGGACCATTATCACCACTATAACGACCACTATCACCACTATAACAACCATTATCACCACTATAAGGACCATTATCACCACTATAACAACCATTATCACCACTATAACAACCATTATCACCACTATAAGGACCATTATCACCACTATAACAACCATTATCACCACTATAACGACCACTATCACCACTATAACAACCACTATCACCACTATAACAACTATTGTCACCACTATAACAACCATTATCACCATTATAACGACCATTATCACCACTATATCAACCATTATCACCAGTAGAAGGACCATTATCAACGCTGTAATGACCATTATCACCTCTATAACAACCATTATCACCACTATAACAACCATTACCACCACTATAACGACCAATATCACCACTATAACAACCATTATCACCACTATAACGACCACTATCACCACTATAACAACCATTATCACCACTATAACAACTATTATCACCACTATAACGACCATTATCACCATTATAACGACCATTATCACCACTATATGGACCATTATCACCACTATAACGACCACTATCACCACTATAACAACCATTATCACCACTATAAGGACCATTATCACCACTATAACAACCATTATCACCACTATAACGACCATTATCACCATTATAACGACCATTGCCACCACTATATCAACCATTATCACCAGTAGAAGGACCATTATCAACGCTGTAATGACCATTATCACCTCTATAACAACCATTATCACCACTATAACAACCATTATCACCACTATAACGACCACTATCACCACTATAACAACCATTATCACCACTATAACAACTATTATCACCACTATAACGACCATTATCACCATTATAACGACCATTATCACCAGTAGAAGGACCATTATCAACGCTGTAATGACCATTATCGCCACTATAACAACCATTATCGCCACTATAACAACCATTATCACCACTATAACAACCATTATCACCACTATATGGACCATTATGACAACTATAACCACCACTATCACCACTTTAACAACCATTATCGCCACTATAACGACCATATATCACCACTATAACGGCCATTATCACCACTATAGCGACCATTATCAACACTATAACCACCATTTTCAGCACTATATCAACCATTATCACCAGTAGAAGGACCATTATCAACGCTGTAGTGACCATTATCACCTCTATAACGACCACTATCACCACTATAACAACCATTATCACCACTATAACGACCATTATCACAACTATAACGACCATTATCACCACTATAACGACCATTATCACCACTATAACGGCCATTATCACGACTATAACAACCATTATCACCACTATAACAACCATTATCACCACTATATGGACCATTATGACAACTATAACCACCACTATCACCACTTTAACAACCATTATCGCCACTATAACGACCATTATCACCACTATAACGGCCATTATCACCACTATAGCGACCATTATCAACACTATAACAACCATTATCACCACTATAATAACTATTATCACCACTATAACAACCATTATCACCACTATAACGACCACTATCACCACTATAACAACCATTATCACCACTATAACATCTATTATCACCACTATAAAAACCATTATCACCACTATTACGACCACTATCAACACTATAACCACCATTATCACCACTATAACAACCATTATCACCACTATAACAACCATTATCGCCACTATAACAACCATTATCACCACTATAACAACCATTATCACCACTATAACAACCATTATTACCATTATAACGACCATTATCACCACTATATCAACCATTATCACCAGTAGAAGGACCATTATCAACGCTGTAATGACCATTATCACCACTATAACAACCATTATCACCACTATAACAACCATTACCACCACTATAAGGACCAATATCACCACTATAACAACCATTATCACCACTATAACGACCACTATCACCACTATAACAACCATTATCACCACTATAACAACTATTATCACCACTATAACGACCATTATCACCATTATAACGACCATTATCACCAGTAGAAGGACCATTATCAACGCTGTAATGACCATTATCACCACTATAACAACCATTATCGCCACTATAACAACCATTATCACCACTATAACAACCATTATCACCACTATATGGACCATTATGACAACTATAACCACCACTATCACCACTTTAACAACCATTATCGCCACTATAACGACCATATATCACCACTATAACGGCCATTATCACCACTATAGCGACCATTATCAACACTATAACCACCATTTTCAGCACTATATCAACCATTATCACCAGTAGAAGGACCATTATCAACGCTGTAGTGACCATTATCACCACTATAACGACCACTATCACCACTATAACAACCATTATCACCACTATAACGACCATTATCACAACTATAACGACCAATATCACCTCTACAACAACTATTATCACCACTATAACAACGATTATCACCACTATAACGACCATTATCACAACTATAACGACCATTATCACCACTATAACGACCATTATCACCACTATAACGGCCATTATCACCACTATAACAACCATTATCACCACTATAACAACCATTATCACCACTATATGGACCATTATGACAACTATAACCACCACTATCAGCACTTTAACAACCATTATCGCCACTATAACGACCATTATCACCACTATAACGGCCATTATCACCACTATAGCGACCATTATCAACACTATAACCACCATTATCACCACTGTATCAACCATTATCACCAGTAGAAGGATCATTATCAACACTGTAATGACCATTATCACCACTATAATGACCACTATCACCACTATAACAACCATTATCACCACTATAACAACTATTATCACCACTATAACAACCATTATCACCACTATAACGACCATTATCACCCCTATAACGACCATTATCACCACTATAACGGCCATTATCACCACTATAGCGACCATTATCAGCACTATAACCACCATTATCACCACTATAACGACCACTATCAACACTATAACGGCCATTATCACCACTATAGCGACCTTTATCAACACTATAACCACCATTATCACCACTATATCAACCATTATCACCACTATAATAACCATTATGACCACTATAACAACTATTATCACCACTATAACAACCATTATCACCACTATAACAACCATTATCACCACTATAACGACCACTATCACCACTATAACAACCATTATCACCAGTATAAGGACCATTATCACCACTATAACAACCATTATCACCACTATAACAACCATTATCACCACTATAAGGACCATTATCACCACTATAACAACCATTATCACCACTATAACAACTATTATCACCACTATAACAACCATTATCACCACTATAACAACCATTATCACCACTATAACAACCATTATCACCTCTATATGGACCATTATCACCACTATAACAACCATTATCACCATTATAACGACCACTATCACCACTATAACAACCATTATAACCACTATAACAACTATTATCACCACTATAATAACCATTATGACCACTATAACAACTATTATCACCACTATAACAACCATTATCACCACTATAACAACCATTATCACCACTATAACAACTATTATCACCACTATAATAACCATTATCACCACTATAACAACTATTATCACCACTATAACAACCATTATCACCACTATAACGACCATTATCACCACTATAACGACCACTATCACCACTATAACAACCATTATCACCACTATAACAACTATTATCACCAATATAACAACCATTATCACCACTATAACAACCATTATCACCACTATATGGACCATTATGACAACTATAACCACCACTATCACCACTTTAACAACCATTATCGCCACTATAACGACCATTATCACCACTATAACGGCCATTATCACCACTATAGCGACCATTATCAACACTATAACAACCATTATCACCACTATAACAGCTATTATCACCACTATAACAACCATTATCACCACTATAACGGCCATTATCACCACTATAACGACCACTATCAACACCATAACCACCATTATCACCACTATATGGACCATTATCACCACTATAACGACCACTATCACCACTATAACAACCATTATCACCACTATAAGGACCATTATCACCACTATAACAACCACTATCACCACTATAACAACCATTATCACCACTATAAGGACCATTATCACCACTATAACAACCATTATCACCACTATAACGACCACTATCACCACTATAACAACCACTATCACCACTATAACAACTATTATCACCACTATAACAACCATTATCACCATTATAACGACCATTATCACCACTATATCAACCATTATCACCAGTAGAAGGACCATTATCAACGCTGTAATGACCATTATCACCACTATAACAACCATTATCACCACTATAACAACCATTACCACCACTATAAGGACCAATATCACCACTATAACAACCATTATCACCACTATAACGACCACTATCACCACTATAACAACCATTATCACCACTATAACAACTATTATCACCACTATAACGACCATTATCACCATTATAACGACCATTATCACCAGTAGCAGGACCATTATCAACGCTGTAATGACCATTATCACCACTATAACAACCATTATCGCCACTATAACAACCATTATCACCACTATAACGGCCATTATCACCACTATAGCGACCATTATCAACACTATAACAACCATTATCACCACTATAACAACTATTATCACCACTATAACAACCATTATCACCACTATAACGACCACTATCACCACTATAACAACCATTATCACCACTATAACAACTATTATCACCACTATAAAAACCATTATCACCACTATTACGACCACTATCAACACTATAACCACCATTATCACCACTATAACAACCATTATCACCACTATAACAACCATTATCGCCATTATAACAACCATTATCACCACTATAACAACTATTATCACCACTATAAAAACCATTATCACCACTATTACGACCACTATCAACACTATAACCACCATTATCACCACTATAACAACCATTATCACCACTATATGGACCATTATCACCACTATAACGACCACTATCACCACTATAACAACCATTATCACCACTATAAGGACCATTATCACCACTATAACAACCATTATCACCACTATAACGACCATTATCACCATTATAACGACCATTACCACCACTATGTCAACCATTATCACCAGTAGAAGGACCATTATCAACGCTGTAATGACCATTATCACCTCTATAACAACCATTATCACCACTATAACAACCATTATCACCACTATAACAACCATTATCACCACTATATGGACCATTATGATGACTATAACCACCACTATCACCACTTTAAGAACCATTATCACCATTATAACGACCACTATCACCACTATAAGGGCCATTATCACCACTATAGCGACCTTTATCAACACTATAACCACCATTATCACCACTATATCAACCATTATCACCAGTAGAAGGATCATTATCAACACTGTAATGACCATTATCACCACTATAATGACCACTATCACCACTATAACAACCATAATCACCACTATAAGGACCATTATCACCACTATAACAACCATTATCACCACTATAACGACCACTATCACCACTATAACAACCACTATCACCACTATAACAACTATTATCACCACTATAACAACCATTATCACCATTATAACGACCATTATCACCACTATATCAACCATTATCACCAGTAGAAGGACCATTATCAACGCTGTAATGACCCTTATCACCACTATAACAACCATTATCACCACTATAACAACCATTACCACCACTATAAGGACCAATATCACCACTATAACAACCATTATCACCACTATAACGACCACTATCACCACTATAACAACCATTATCACCACTATAACAACTATTATCACCACTATAACGACCATTATCACCATTATAACGACCATTATCACCAGTAGCAGGACCATTATCAACGCTGTAATGACCATTATCACCACTATAACAACCATTATCGCCACTATAACAACCATTATCACCACTATAACGGCCATTATCACCACTATAGCGACCATTATCAACACTATAACAACCATTATCACCACTATAACAACTATTATCACCACTATAACAACCATTATCACCACTATAACGACCACTATCACCACTATAACAACCATTATCACCACTATAACAACTATTATCACCACTATAAAAACCATTATCACCACTATTACGACCACTATCAACACTATAACCACCATTATCACCACTATAACAACCATTATCACCACTATAACAACCATTATCGCCATTATAACAACCATTATCACCACTATAACAACTATTATCACCACTATAAAAACCATTATCACCACTATTACGACCACTATCAACACTATAACCACCATTATCACCACTATAACAACCATTATCACCACTATATGGACCATTATCACCACTATAACGACCACTATCACCACTATAACAACCATTATCACCACTATAAGGACCATTATCACCACTATAACAACCATTATCACCACTATAACGACCATTATCACCACTATAACGACCATTATCACAACTATAACGACCATTATCACCACTATAACGACCATTATCACCACTATAACGGCCATTATCACGACTATAACAACCATTATCACCACTATAACAACCATTATCACCACTATATGGACCATTATGACAACTATAACCACCACTATCACCACTTTAACAACCATTATCGCCACTATAACGACCATTATCACCACTATAACGGCCATTATCACCACTATAGCGACCATTATCAACACTATAACAACCATTATCACCACTATAATAACTATTATCACCACTATAACAACCATTATCACCACTATAACGACCACTATCACCACTATAACAACCATTATCACCACTATAACATCTATTATCACCACTATAAAAACCATTATCACCACTATTACGACCACTATCAACACTATAACCACCATTATCACCACTATAACAACCATTATCACCACTATAACAACCATTATCGCCACTATAACAACCATTATCACCACTATAACAACCATTATCACCACTATATGGACCATTATGACAACTATAACCACCACTATCACCACTTTAACAACCATTATCGCCACTATAACGACCATATATCACCACTATAACGGCCATTATCACCACTATGGCGACCATTATCAACACGATAACCACCATTTTCAGCACTATATCAACCATTATCACCAGTAGAAGGACCATTATCAACGCTGTAGTGACCATTATCACCACTATAACGACCACTATCACCACTATAACAACCATTATCACCACTATAACGACCATTATCACAACTATAACGACCAATATCACCTCTATAACAACTATTATCACCACTATAACAACGATTATCACCACTATAACGACCATTATCACAACTATAACGACCATTATCACCACTATAACGACCATTATCACCACTATAACGGCCATTATCACCACTATAACAACCATTATCACCACTATAACAACCATTATTACCATTATAACGACCATTATCACCACTATATCAACCATTATCACCAGTAGAAGGACCATTATCAACGCTGTAATGACCATTATCACCACTATAACAACCATTATCACCACTATAACAACCATTACCACCACTATAAGGACCAATATCACCACTATAACAACCATTATCACCACTATAACGACCACTATCACCACTATAACAACCATTATCACCACTATAACAACTATTATCACCACTATAACGACCATTATCACCATTATAACGACCATTATCACCAGTAGAAGGACCATTATCAACGCTGTAATGACCATTATCACCACTATAACAACCATTATCGCCACTATAACAACCATTATCACCACTATAACGACCATTATCACCACTATAACGACCATTATCACAACTATAACGACCATTATCACCACTATAACGACCATTATCACCACTATAACGGCCATTATCACGACTATAACAACCATTATCACCACTATAACAACCATTATCACCACTATATGGACCATTATGACAACTATAACCACCACTATCACCACTATAACAACCATTATCACCACTATAACGACCACTATCACCACTATAACAACCATTATCACCACTATAACATCTATTATCACCACTATAAAAACCATTATCACCACTATTACGACCACTATCAACACTATAACCACCATTATCACCACTATAACAACCATTATCACCACTATAACAACCATTATCGCCACTATAACAACCATTATCACCACTATAACAACCATTATCACCACTATATGGACCATTATGACAACTATAACCACCACTATCACCACTTTAACAACCATTATCGCCACTATAACGACCATATATCACCACTATAACGGCCATTATCACCACTATAGCGACCATTATCAACACGATAACCACCATTTTCAGCACTATATCAACCATTATCACCAGTAGAAGGACCATTATCAACGCTGTAGTGACCATTATCACCACTATAACGACCACTATCACCACTATAACAACCATTATCACCACTATAACGACCATTATCACAACTATAACGACCAATATCACCTCTATAACAACTATTATCACCACTATAACAACGATTATCACCACTATAACGACTATTATCACAACTATAACGACCATTATCACCACTATAACGACCATTATCACCACTATAACGGCCATTATCACCACTATAACAACCATTATCACCACTATAACAACCATTATTACCATTATAACGACCATTATCACCACTATATCAACCATTATCACCAGTAGAAGGACCATTATCAACGCTGTAATGACCATTATCACCACTATAACAACCATTATCACCACTATAACAACCATTACCACCACTATAAGGACCAATATCACCACTATAACAACCATTATCACCACTATAACGACCACTATCACCACTATAACAACCATTATCACCACTATAACAACTATTATCACCACTATAACGACCATTATCACCATTATAACGACCATTATCACCAGTAGAAGGACCATTATCAACGCTGTAATGACCATTATCACCACTATAACAACCATTATCGCCACTATAACAACCATTATCACCACTATAACAACCATTATCACCACTATATGGACCATTATGACAACTATAACCACCACTATCACCACTTTAACAACCATTATCGCCACTATAACGACCATATATCACCACTATAACGGCCATTATCACCACTATAGCGACCATTATCAACACTATAACCACCATTTTCAGCACTATATCAACCATTATCACCAGTAGAAGGACCATTATCAACGCTGTAGTGACCATTATCACCACTATAACGACCACTATCACCACTATAACAACCATTATCACCACTATAACGACCATTATCACAACTATAACGACCAATATCACCTCTACAACAACTATTATCACCACTATAACAACGATTATCACCACTATAACGACCATTATCACAACTATAACGACCATTATCACCACTATAACGACCATTATCACCACTATAACGGCCATTATCACCACTATAACAACCATTATCACCACTATAACAACCATTATCACCACTATATGGACCATTATGACAACTATAACCACCACTATCAGCACTTTAACAACCATTATCGCCACTATAACGACCATTATCACCACTATAACGGCCATTATCACCACTATAGCGACCATTATCAACACTATAACCACCATTATCACCACTGTATCAACCATTATCACCAGTAGAAGGATCATTATCAACACTGTAATGACCATTATCACCACTATAATGACCACTATCACCACTATAACAACCATTATCACCACTATAACAACTATTATCACCACTATAACAACCATTATCACCACTATAACGACCATTATCACCCCTATAACGACCATTATCACCACTATAACGGCCATTATCACCACTATAGCGACCATTATCAGCACTATAACCACCATTATCACCACTATAACGACCACTATCAACACTATAACGGCCATTATCACCACTATAGCGACCTTTATCAACACTATAACCACCATTATCACCACTATATCAACCATTATCACCACTATAATAACCATTATGACCACTATAACAACTATTATCACCACTATAACAACCATTATCACCACTATAACAACCATTATCACCACTATAACGACCACTATCACCACTATAACAACCATTATCACCAGTATAAGGACCATTATCACCACTATAACAACCATTATCACCACTATAACAACCATTATCACCACTATAAGGACCATTATCACCACTATAACAACCATTATCACCACTATAACAACTATTATCACCACTATAACAACCATTATCACCACTATAACAACCATTATCACCACTATAACAACCATTATCACCTCTATATGGACCATTATCACCACTATAACAACCATTATCACCATTATAACGACCACTATCACCACTATAACAACCATTATAACCACTATAACAACTATTATCACCACTATAATAACCATTATGACCACTATAACAACTATTATCACCACTATAACAACCATTATCACCACTATAACAACCATTATCACCACTATAACAACTATTATCACCACTATAATAACCATTATCACCACTATAACAACTATTATCACCACTATAACAACCATTATCACCACTATAACGACCATTATCACCACTATAACGACCACTATCACCACTATAACAACCATTATCACCACTATAACAACTATTATCACCAATATAACAACCATTATCACCACTATAACAACCATTATCACCACTATATGGACCATTATGACAACTATAACCACCACTATCACCACTTTAACAACCATTATCGCCACTATAACGACCATTATCACCACTATAACGGCCATTATCACCACTATAGCGACCATTATCAACACTATAACAACCATTATCACCACTATAACAGCTATTATCACCACTATAACAACCATTATCACCACTATAACGGCCATTATCACCACTATAACGACCACTATCAACACCATAACCACCATTATCACCACTATATGGACCATTATCACCACTATAACGACCACTATCACCACTATAACAACCATTATCACCACTATAAGGACCATTATCACCACTATAACAACCACTATCACCACTATAACAACCATTATCACCACTATAAGGACCATTATCACCACTATAACAACCATTATCACCACTATAACGACCACTATCACCACTATAACAACCACTATCACCACTATAACAACTATTATCACCACTATAACAACCATTATCACCATTATAACGACCATTATCACCACTATATCAACCATTATCACCAGTAGAAGGACCATTATCAACGCTGTAATGACCATTATCACCACTATAACAACCATTATCACCACTATAACAACCATTACCACCACTATAAGGACCAATATCACCACTATAACAACCATTATCACCACTATAACGACCACTATCACCACTATAACAACCATTATCACCACTATAACAACTATTATCACCACTATAACGACCATTATCACCATTATAACGACCATTATCACCAGTAGCAGGACCATTATCAACGCTGTAATGACCATTATCACCACTATAACAACCATTATCGCCACTATAACAACCATTATCACCACTATAACGGCCATTATCACCACTATAGCGACCATTATCAACACTATAACAACCATTATCACCACTATAACAACTATTATCACCACTATAACAACCATTATCACCACTATAACGACCACTATCACCACTATAACAACCATTATCACCACTATAACAACTATTATCACCACTATAAAAACCATTATCACCACTATTACGACCACTATCAACACTATAACCACCATTATCACCACTATAACAACCATTATCACCACTATAACAACCATTATCGCCATTATAACAACCATTATCACCACTATAACAACTATTATCACCACTATAAAAACCATTATCACCACTATTACGACCACTATCAACACTATAACCACCATTATCACCACTATAACAACCATTATCACCACTATATGGACCATTATCACCACTATAACGACCACTATCACCACTATAACAACCATTATCACCACTATAAGGACCATTATCACCACTATAACAACCATTATCACCACTATAACGACCATTATCACCATTATAACGACCATTACCACCACTATGTCAACCATTATCACCAGTAGAAGGACCATTATCAACGCTGTAATGACCATTATCACCTCTATAACAACCATTATCACCACTATAACAACCATTATCACCACTATAACAACCATTATCACCACTATATGGACCATTATGATGACTATAACCACCACTATCACCACTTTAAGAACCATTATCACCATTATAACGACCACTATCACCACTATAAGGGCCATTATCACCACTATAGCGACCTTTATCAACACTATAACCACCATTATCACCACTATATCAACCATTATCACCAGTAGAAGGATCATTATCAACACTGTAATGACCATTATCACCACTATAATGACCACTATCACCACTATAACAACCATAATCACCACTATAAGGACCATTATCACCACTATAACAACCATTATCACCACTATAACGACCACTATCACCACTATAACAACCACTATCACCACTATAACAACTATTATCACCACTATAACAACCATTATCACCATTATAACGACCATTATCACCACTATATCAACCATTATCACCAGTAGAAGGACCATTATCAACGCTGTAATGACCCTTATCACCACTATAACAACCATTATCACCACTATAACAACCATTACCACCACTATAAGGACCAATATCACCACTATAACAACCATTATCACCACTATAACGACCACTATCACCACTATAACAACCATTATCACCACTATAACAACTATTATCACCACTATAACGACCATTATCACCATTATAACGACCATTATCACCAGTAGCAGGACCATTATCAACGCTGTAATGACCATTATCACCACTATAACAACCATTATCGCCACTATAACAACCATTATCACCACTATAACGGCCATTATCACCACTATAGCGACCATTATCAACACTATAACAACCATTATCACCACTATAACAACTATTATCACCACTATAACAACCATTATCACCACTATAACGACCACTATCACCACTATAACAACCATTATCACCACTATAACAACTATTATCACCACTATAAAAACCATTATCACCACTATTACGACCACTATCAACACTATAACCACCATTATCACCACTATAACAACCATTATCACCACTATAACAACCATTATCGCCATTATAACAACCATTATCACCACTATAACAACTATTATCACCACTATAAAAACCATTATCACCACTATTACGACCACTATCAACACTATAACCACCATTATCACCACTATAACAACCATTATCACCACTATATGGACCATTATCACCACTATAACGACCACTATCACCACTATAACAACCATTATCACCACTATAAGGACCATTATCACCACTATAACAACCATTATCACCACTATAACGACCATTATCACCATTATAACGACCATTACCACCACTATGTCAACCATTATCACCAGTAGAAGGACCATTATCAACGCTGTAATGACCATTATCACCTCTATAACAACCATTATCACCACTATAACAACCATTATCACCACTATAACAACCATTATCACCACTATATGGACCATTATGATGACTATAACCACCACTATCACCACTTTAAGAACCATTATCACCATTATAACGACCACTATCACCACTATAAGGGCCATTATCACCACTATAGCGACCTTTATCAACACTATAACCACCATTATCACCACTATATCAACCATTATCACCAGTAGAAGGATCATTATCAACACTGTAATGACCATTATCACCACTATAATGACCACTATCACCACTATAACAACCATAATCACCACTATAAGGACCATTATCACCACTATAACAACCATTATCACCACTATAACGACCACTATCACCACTATAACAACCACTATCACCACTATAACAACTATTATCACCACTATAACAACCATTATCACCATTATAACGACCATTATCACCACTATATCAACCATTATCACCAGTAGAAGGACCATTATCAACGCTGTAATGACCCTTATCACCACTATAACAACCATTATCACCACTATAACAACCATTACCACCACTATAAGGACCAATATCACCACTATAACAACCATTATCACCACTATAACGACCACTATCACCACTATAACAACCATTATCACCACTATAACAACTATTATCACCACTATAACGACCATTATCACCATTATAACGACCATTATCACCAGTAGCAGGACCATTATCAACGCTGTAATGACCATTATCACCACTATAACAACCATTATCGCCACTATAACAACCATTATCACCACTATAACGGCCATTATCACCACTATAGCGACCATTATCAACACTATAACAACCATTATCACCACTATAACAACTATTATCACCACTATAACAACCATTATCACCACTATAACGACCACTATCACCACTATAACAACCATTATCACCACTATAACAACTATTATCACCACTATAAAAACCATTATCACCACTATTACGACCACTATCAACACTATAACCACCATTATCACCACTATAACAACCATTATCACCACTATAACAACCATTATCGCCATTATAACAACCATTATCACCACTATAACAACTATTATCACCACTATAAAAACCATTATCACCACTATTACGACCACTATCAACACTATAACCACCATTATCACCACTATAACAACCATTATCACCACTATATGGACCATTATCACCACTATAACGACCACTATCACCACTATAACAACCATTATCACCACTATAAGGACCATTATCACCACTATAACAACCATTATCACCACTATAACGACCATTATCACCACTATAACGACCATTATCACAACTATAACGACCATTATCACCACTATAACGACCATTATCACCACTATAACGGCCATTATCACGACTATAACAACCATTATCACCACTATAACAACCATTATCACCACTATATGGACCATTATGACAACTATAACCACCACTATCACCACTTTAACAACCATTATCGCCACTATAACGACCATTATCACCACTATAACGGCCATTATCACCACTATAGCGACCATTATCAACACTATAACAACCATTATCACCACTATAATAACTATTATCACCACTATAACAACCATTATCACCACTATAACGACCACTATCACCACTATAACAACCATTATCACCACTATAACATCTATTATCACCACTATAAAAACCATTATCACCACTATTACGACCACTATCAACACTATAACCACCATTATCACCACTATAACAACCATTATCACCACTATAACAACCATTATCGCCACTATAACAACCATTATCACCACTATAACAACCATTATCACCACTATATGGACCATTATGACAACTATAACCACCACTATCACCACTTTAACAACCATTATCGCCACTATAACGACCATATATCACCACTATAACGGCCATTATCACCACTATAGCGACCATTATCAACACGATAACCACCATTTTCAGCACTATATCAACCATTATCACCAGTAGAAGGACCATTATCAACGCTGTAGTGACCATTATCACCACTATAACGACCACTATCACCACTATAACAACCATTATCACCACTATAACGACCATTATCACAACTATAACGACCAATATCACCTCTATAACAACTATTATCACCACTATAACAACGATTATCACCACTATAACGACCATTATCACAACTATAACGACCATTATCACCACTATAACGACCATTATCACCACTATAACGGCCATTATCACCACTATAACAACCATTATCACCACTATAACAACCATTATTACCATTATAACGACCATTATCACCACTATATCAACCATTATCACCAGTAGAAGGACCATTATCAACGCTGTAATGACCATTATCACCACTATAACAACCATTATCACCACTATAACAACCATTACCACCACTATAAGGACCAATATCACCACTATAACAACCATTATCACCACTATAACGACCACTATCACCACTATAACAACCATTATCACCACTATAACAACTATTATCACCACTATAACGACCATTATCACCATTATAACGACCATTATCACCAGTAGAAGGACCATTATCAACGCTGTAATGACCATTATCACCACTATAACAACCATTATCGCCACTATAACAACCATTATCACCACTATAACGACCATTATCACCACTATAACGACCATTATCACAACTATAACGACCATTATCACCACTATAACGACCATTATCACCACTATAACGGCCATTATCACGACTATAACAACCATTATCACCACTATAACAACCATTATCACCACTATATGGACCATTATGACAACTATAACCACCACTATCACCACTATAACAACCATTATCACCACTATAACGACCACTATCACCACTATAACAACCATTATCACCACTATAACATCTATTATCACCACTATAAAAACCATTATCACCACTATTACGACCACTATCAACACTATAACCACCATTATCACCACTATAACAACCATTATCACCACTATAACAACCATTATCGCCACTATAACAACCATTATCACCACTATAACAACCATTATCACCACTATATGGACCATTATGACAACTATAACCACCACTATCACCACTTTAACAACCATTATCGCCACTATAACGACCATATATCACCACTATAACGGCCATTATCACCACTATAGCGACCATTATCAACACGATAACCACCATTTTCAGCACTATATCAACCATTATCACCAGTAGAAGGACCATTATCAACGCTGTAGTGACCATTATCACCACTATAACGACCACTATCACCACTATAACAACCATTATCACCACTATAACGACCATTATCACAACTATAACGACCAATATCACCTCTATAACAACTATTATCACCACTATAACAACGATTATCACCACTATAACGACTATTATCACAACTATAACGACCATTATCACCACTATAACGACCATTATCACCACTATAACGGCCATTATCACCACTATAACAACCATTATCACCACTATAACAACCATTATTACCATTATAACGACCATTATCACCACTATATCAACCATTATCACCAGTAGAAGGACCATTATCAACGCTGTAATGACCATTATCACCACTATAACAACCATTATCACCACTATAACAACCATTACCACCACTATAAGGACCAATATCACCACTATAACAACCATTATCACCACTATAACGACCACTATCACCACTATAACAACCATTATCACCACTATAACAACTATTATCACCACTATAACAACCATTATCACCACTATAACGACCACTATCACCACTATAACAACCATTATCACCACTATAACAACTATTATCACCACTATAAAAACCATTATCACCACTATTACGACCACTATCAACACTATAACCACCATTATCACCACTATAACAACCATTATCACCACTATAACAACCATTATCGCCATTATAACAACCATTATCACCACTATAACAACTATTATCACCACTATAAAAACCATTATCACCACTATTACGACCACTATCAACACTATAACCACCATTATCACCACTATAACAACCATTATCACCACTATATGGACCATTATCACCACTATAACGACCACTATCACCACTATAACAACCATTATCACCACTATAAGGACCATTATCACCACTATAACAACCATTATCACCACTATAACGACCATTATCACCATTATAACGACCATTACCACCACTATGTCAACCATTATCACCAGTAGAAGGACCATTATCAACGCTGTAATGACCATTATCACCTCTATAACAACCATTATCACCACTATAACAACCATTATCACCACTATAACAACCATTATCACCACTATATGGACCATTATGATGACTATAACCACCACTATCACCACTTTAAGAACCATTATCACCATTATAACGACCACTATCACCACTATAAGGGCCATTATCACCACTATAGCGACCTTTATCAACACTATAACCACCATTATCACCACTATATCAACCATTATCACCAGTAGAAGGATCATTATCAACACTGTAATGACCATTATCACCACTATAATGACCACTATCACCACTATAACAACCATAATCACCACTATAAGGACCATTATCACCACTATAACAACCATTATCACCACTATAACGACCACTATCACCACTATAACAACCACTATCACCACTATAACAACTATTATCACCACTATAACAACCATTATCACCATTATAACGACCATTATCACCACTATATCAACCATTATCACCAGTAGAAGGACCATTATCAACGCTGTAATGACCCTTATCACCACTATAACAACCATTATCACCACTATAACAACCATTACCACCACTATAAGGACCAATATCACCACTATAACAACCATTATCACCACTATAACGACCACTATCACCACTATAACAACCATTATCACCACTATAACAACTATTATCACCACTATAACGACCATTATCACCATTATAACGACCATTATCACCAGTAGCAGGACCATTATCAACGCTGTAATGACCATTATCACCACTATAACAACCATTATCGCCACTATAACAACCATTATCACCACTATAACGGCCATTATCACCACTATAGCGACCATTATCAACACTATAACAACCATTATCACCACTATAACAACTATTATCACCACTATAACAACCATTATCACCACTATAACGACCACTATCACCACTATAACAACCATTATCACCACTATAACAACTATTATCACCACTATAAAAACCATTATCACCACTATTACGACCACTATCAACACTATAACCACCATTATCACCACTATAACAACCATTATCACCACTATAACAACCATTATCGCCATTATAACAACCATTATCACCACTATAACAACTATTATCACCACTATAAAAACCATTATCACCACTATTACGACCACTATCAACACTATAACCACCATTATCACCACTATAACAACCATTATCACCACTATATGGACCATTATCACCACTATAACGACCACTATCACCACTATAACAACCATTATCACCACTATAAGGACCATTATCACCACTATAACAACCATTATCACCACTATAACGACCATTATCACCACTATAACGACCATTATCACAACTATAACGACCATTATCACCACTATAACGACCATTATCACCACTATAACGGCCATTATCACGACTATAACAACCATTATCACCACTATAACAACCATTATCACCACTATATGGACCATTATGACAACTATAACCACCACTATCACCACTTTAACAACCATTATCGCCACTATAACGACCATTATCACCACTATAACGGCCATTATCACCACTATAGCGACCATTATCAACACTATAACAACCATTATCACCACTATAATAACTATTATCACCACTATAACAACCATTATCACCACTATAACGACCACTATCACCACTATAACAACCATTATCACCACTATAACATCTATTATCACCACTATAAAAACCATTATCACCACTATTACGACCACTATCAACACTATAACCACCATTATCACCACTATAACAACCATTATCACCACTATAACAACCATTATCGCCACTATAACAACCATTATCACCACTATAACAACCATTATCACCACTATATGGACCATTATGACAACTATAACCACCACTATCACCACTTTAACAACCATTATCGCCACTATAACGACCATATATCACCACTATAACGGCCATTATCACCACTATAGCGACCATTATCAACACGATAACCACCATTTTCAGCACTATATCAACCATTATCACCAGTAGAAGGACCATTATCAACGCTGTAGTGACCATTATCACCACTATAACGACCACTATCACCACTATAACAACCATTATCACCACTATAACGACCATTATCACAACTATAACGACCAATATCACCTCTATAACAACTATTATCACCACTATAACAACGATTATCACCACTATAACGACCATTATCACAACTATAACGACCATTATCACCACTATAACGACCATTATCACCACTATAACGGCCATTATCACCACTATAACAACCATTATCACCACTATAACAACCATTATTACCATTATAACGACCATTATCACCACTATATCAACCATTATCACCAGTAGAAGGACCATTATCAACGCTGTAATGACCATTATCACCACTATAACAACCATTATCACCACTATAACAACCATTACCACCACTATAAGGACCAATATCACCACTATAACAACCATTATCACCACTATAACGACCACTATCACCACTATAACAACCATTATCACCACTATAACAACTATTATCACCACTATAACGACCATTATCACCATTATAACGACCATTATCACCAGTAGAAGGACCATTATCAACGCTGTAATGACCATTATCACCACTATAACAACCATTATCGCCACTATAACAACCATTATCACCACTATAACGACCATTATCACCACTATAACGACCATTATCACAACTATAACGACCATTATCACCACTATAACGACCATTATCACCACTATAACGGCCATTATCACGACTATAACAACCATTATCACCACTATAACAACCATTATCACCACTATATGGACCATTATGACAACTATAACCACCACTATCACCACTATAACAACCATTATCACCACTATAACGACCACTATCACCACTATAACAACCATTATCACCACTATAACATCTATTATCACCACTATAAAAACCATTATCACCACTATTACGACCACTATCAACACTATAACCACCATTATCACCACTATAACAACCATTATCACCACTATAACAACCATTATCGCCACTATAACAACCATTATCACCACTATAACAACCATTATCACCACTATATGGACCATTATGACAACTATAACCACCACTATCACCACTTTAACAACCATTATCGCCACTATAACGACCATATATCACCACTATAACGGCCATTATCACCACTATAGCGACCATTATCAACACGATAACCACCATTTTCAGCACTATATCAACCATTATCACCAGTAGAAGGACCATTATCAACGCTGTAGTGACCATTATCACCACTATAACGACCACTATCACCACTATAACAACCATTATCACCACTATAACGACCATTATCACAACTATAACGACCAATATCACCTCTATAACAACTATTATCACCACTATAACAACGATTATCACCACTATAACGACTATTATCACAACTATAACGACCATTATCACCACTATAACGACCATTATCACCACTATAACGGCCATTATCACCACTATAACAACCATTATCACCACTATAACAACCATTATTACCATTATAACGACCATTATCACCACTATATCAACCATTATCACCAGTAGAAGGACCATTATCAACGCTGTAATGACCATTATCACCACTATAACAACCATTATCACCACTATAACAACCATTACCACCACTATAAGGACCAATATCACCACTATAACAACCATTATCACCACTATAACGACCACTATCACCACTATAACAACCATTATCACCACTATAACAACTATTATCACCACTATAACGACCATTATCACCATTATAACGACCATTATCACCAGTAGAAGGACCATTATCAACGCTGTAATGACCATTATCACCACTATAACAACCATTATCGCCACTATAACAACCATTATCACCACTATAACAACCATTATCACCACTATATGGACCATTATGACAACTATAACCACCACTATCACCACTTTAACAACCATTATCGCCACTATAACGACCATATATCACCACTATAACGGCCATTATCACCACTATAGCGACCATTATCAACACTATAACCACCATTTTCAGCACTATATCAACCATTATCACCAGTAGAAGGACCATTATCAACGCTGTAGTGACCATTATCACCACTATAACGACCACTATCACCACTATAACAACCATTATCACCACTATAACGACCATTATCACAACTATAACGACCAATATCACCTCTACAACAACTATTATCACCACTATAACAACGATTATCACCACTATAACGACCATTATCACAACTATAACGACCATTATCACCACTATAACGACCATTATCACCACTATAACGGCCATTATCACCACTATAACAACCATTATCACCACTATAACAACCATTATCACCACTATATGGACCATTATGACAACTATAACCACCACTATCAGCACTTTAACAACCATTATCGCCACTATAACGACCATTATCACCACTATAACGGCCATTATCACCACTATAGCGACCATTATCAACACTATAACCACCATTATCACCACTGTATCAACCATTATCACCAGTAGAAGGATCATTATCAACACTGTAATGACCATTATCACCACTATAATGACCACTATCACCACTATAACAACCATTATCACCACTATAACAACTATTATCACCACTATAACAACCATTATCACCACTATAACGACCATTATCACCCCTATAACGACCATTATCACCACTATAACGGCCATTATCACCACTATAGCGACCATTATCAGCACTATAACCACCATTATCACCACTATAACGACCACTATCAACACTATAACGGCCATTATCACCACTATAGCGACCTTTATCAACACTATAACCACCATTATCACCACTATATCAACCATTATCACCACTATAATAACCATTATGACCACTATAACAACTATTATCACCACTATAACAACCATTATCACCACTATAACAACCATTATCACCACTATAACGACCACTATCACCACTATAACAACCATTATCACCAGTATAAGGACCATTATCACCACTATAACAACCATTATCACCACTATAACAACCATTATCACCACTATAACAACCATTATCACCACTATAAGGACCATTATCACCACTATAACAACCATTATCACCACTATAACAACTATTATCACCACTATAACAACCATTATCACCACTATAACAACCATTATCACCACTATAACAACCATTATCACCTCTATATGGACCATTATCACCACTATAACAACCATTATCACCATTATAACGACCACTATCACCACTATAACAACCATTATAACCACTATAACAACTATTATCACCACTATAATAACCATTATGACCACTATAACAACTATTATCACCACTATAACAACCATTATCACCACTATAACAACCATTATCACCACTATAACAACTATTATCACCACTATAATAACCATTATCACCACTATAACAACTATTATCACCACTATAACAACCATTATCACCACTATAACGACCATTATCACCACTATAACGACCACTATCACCACTATAACAACCATTATCACCACTATAACAACTATTATCACCAATATAACAACCATTATCACCACTATAACAACCATTATCACCACTATATGGACCATTATGACAACTATAACCACCACTATCACCACTTTAACAACCATTATCGCCACTATAACGACCATTATCACCACTATAACGGCCATTATCACCACTATAGCGACCATTATCAACACTATAACAACCATTATCACCACTATAACAGCTATTATCACCACTATAACAACCATTATCACCACTATAACGGCCATTATCACCACTATAACCACCACTATCAACACCATAACCACCATTATCACCACTATATGGACCATTATCACCACTATAACGACCACTATCACCACTATAACAACCATTATCACCACTATAAGGACCATTATCACCACTATAACAACCACTATCACCACTATAACAACCATTATCACCACTATAAGGACCATTATCACCACTATAACAACCATTATCACCACTATAACGACCACTATCACCACTATAACAACCACTATCACCACTATAACAACTATTATCACCACTATAACAACCATTATCACCATTATAACGACCATTATCACCACTATATCAACCATTATCACCAGTAGAAGGACCATTATCAACGCTGTAATGACCATTATCACCACTATAACAACCATTATCACCACTATAACAACCATTACCACCACTATAAGGACCAATATCACCACTATAACAACCATTATCACCACTATAACGACCACTATCACCACTATAACAACCATTATCACCACTATAACAACTATTATCACCACTATAACGACCATTATCACCATTATAACGACCATTATCACCAGTAGCAGGACCATTATCAACGCTGTAATGACCATTATCACCACTATAACAACCATTATCGCCACTATAACAACCATTATCACCACTATAACGGCCATTATCACCACTATAGCGACCATTATCAGCACTATAACCACCATTATCACCACTATAACGACCACTATCAACACTATAACGGCCATTATCACCACTATAGCGACCTTTATCAACACTATAACCACCATTATCACCACTATATCAACCATTATCACCACTATAATAACCATTATGACCACTATAACAACTATTATCACCACTATAACAACCATTATCACCACTATAACAACCATTATCACCACTATAACGACCACTATCACCACTATAACAACCATTATCACCAGTATAAGGACCATTATCACCACTATAACAACCATTATCACCACTATAACAACCATTATCACCACTATAACAACCATTATCACCACTATAAGGACCATTATCACCACTATAACAACCATTATCACCACTATAACAACTATTATCACCACTATAACAACCATTATCACCACTATAACAACCATTATCACCACTATAACAACCATTATCACCTCTATATGGACCATTATCACCACTATAACAACCATTATCACCATTATAACGACCACTATCACCACTATAACAACCATTATAACCACTATAACAACTATTATCACCACTATAATAACCATTATGACCACTATAACAACTATTATCACCACTATAACAACCATTATCACCACTATAACAACCATTATCACCACTATAACAACTATTATCACCACTATAATAACCATTATCACCACTATAACAACTATTATCACCACTATAACAACCATTATCACCACTATAACGACCATTATCACCACTATAACGACCACTATCACCACTATAACAACCATTATCACCACTATAACAACTATTATCACCAATATAACAACCATTATCACCACTATAACAACCATTATCACCACTATATGGACCATTATGACAACTATAACCACCACTATCACCACTTTAACAACCATTATCGCCACTATAACGACCATTATCACCACTATAACGGCCATTATCACCACTATAGCGACCATTATCAACACTATAACAACCATTATCACCACTATAACAGCTATTATCACCACTATAACAACCATTATCACCACTATAACGGCCATTATCACCACTATAACCACCACTATCAACACCATAACCACCATTATCACCACTATATGGACCATTATCACCACTATAACGACCACTATCACCACTATAACAACCATTATCACCACTATAAGGACCATTATCACCACTATAACAACCACTATCACCACTATAACAACCATTATCACCACTATAAGGACCATTATCACCACTATAACAACCATTATCACCACTATAACGACCACTATCACCACTATAACAACCACTATCACCACTATAACAACTATTATCACCACTATAACAACCATTATCACCATTATAACGACCATTATCACCACTATATCAACCATTATCACCAGTAGAAGGACCATTATCAACGCTGTAATGACCATTATCACCACTATAACAACCATTATCACCACTATAACAACCATTACCACCACTATAAGGACCAATATCACCACTATAACAACCATTATCACCACTATAACGACCACTATCACCACTATAACAACCATTATCACCACTATAACAACTATTATCACCACTATAACGACCATTATCACCATTATAACGACCATTATCACCAGTAGCAGGACCATTATCAACGCTGTAATGACCATTATCACCACTATAACAACCATTATCGCCACTATAACAACCATTATCACCACTATAACGGCCATTATCACCACTATAGCGACCATTATCAACACTATAACAACCATTATCACCACTATAACAACTATTATCACCACTATAACAACCATTATCACCACTATAACGACCACTATCACCACTATAACAACCATTATCACCACTATAACAACTATTATCACCACTATAAAAACCATTATCACCACTATTACGACCACTATCAACACTATAACCACCATTATCACCACTATAACAACCATTATCACCACTATAACAACCATTATCGCCATTATAACAACCATTATCACCACTATAACAACTATTATCACCACTATAAAAACCATTATCACCACTATTACGACCACTATCAACACTATAACCACCATTATCACCACTATAACAACCATTATCACCACTATATGGACCATTATCACCACTATAACGACCACTATCACCACTATAACAACCATTATCACCACTATAAGGACCATTATCACCACTATAACAACCATTATCACCACTATAACGACCATTATCACCATTATAACGACCATTACCACCACTATGTCAACCATTATCACCAGTAGAAGGACCATTATCAACGCTGTAATGACCATTATCACCTCTATAACAACCATTATCACCACTATAACAACCATTATCACCACTATAACAACCATTATCACCACTATATGGACCATTATGATGACTATAACCACCACTATCACCACTTTAAGAACCATTATCACCATTATAACGACCACTATCACCAATATAAGGGCCATTATCACCACTATAGCGACCTTTATCAACACTATAACCACCATTATCACCACTATATCAACCATTATCACCAGTAGAAGGATCATTATCAACACTGTAATGACCATTATCACCACTATAATGACCACTATCACCACTATAACAACCATAATCACCACTATAAGGACCATTATCACCACTATAACAACCATTATCACCACTATAACGACCACTATCACCACTATAACAACCACTATCACCACTATAACAACTATTATCACCACTATAACAACCATTATCACCATTATAACGACCATTATCACCACTATATCAACCATTATCACCAGTAGAAGGACCATTATCAACGCTGTAATGACCCTTATCACCACTATAACAACCATTATCACCACTATAACAACCATTACCACCACTATAAGGACCAATATCACCACTATAACAACCATTATCACCACTATAACGACCACTATCACCACTATAACAACCATTATCACCACTATAACAACTATTATCACCACTATAACGACCATTATCACCATTATAACGACCATTATCACCAGTAGCAGGACCATTATCAACGCTGTAATGACCATTATCACCACTATAACAACCATTATCGCCACTATAACAACCATTATCACCACTATAACGGCCATTATCACCACTATAGCGACCATTATCAACACTATAACAACCATTATCACCACTATAACAACTATTATCACCACTATAACAACCATTATCACCACTATAACGACCACTATCACCACTATAACAACCATTATCACCACTATAACAACTATTATCACCACTATAAAAACCATTATCACCACTATTACGACCACTATCAACACTATAACCACCATTATCACCACTATAACAACCATTATCACCACTATAACAAACATTATCGCCATTATAACAACCATTATCACCACTATAACAACTATTATCACCACTATAAAAACCATTATCACCACTATTACGACCACTATCAACACTATAACCACCATTATCACCACTATAACAACCATTATCACCACTATATGGACCATTATCACCACTATAACGACCACTATCACCACTATAACAACCATTATCACCACTATAAGGACCATTATCACCACTATAACAACCATTATCACCACTATAACGACCATTATCACCACTATAACGACCATTATCACAACTATAACGACCATTATCACCACTATAACGACCATTATCACCACTATAACGGCCATTATCACGACTATAACAACCATTATCACCACTATAACAACCATTATCACCACTATATGGACCATTATGACAACTATAACCACCACTATCACCACTTTAACAACCATTATCGCCACTATAACGACCATTATCACCACTATAACGGCCATTATCACCACTATAGCGACCATTATCAACACTATAACAACCATTATCACCACTATAATAACTATTATCACCACTATAACAACCATTATCACCACTATAACGACCACTATCACCACTATAACAACCATTATCACCACTATAACATCTATTATCACCACTATAAAAACCATTATCACCACTATTACGACCACTATCAACACTATAACCACCATTATCACCACTATAACAACCATTATCACCACTATAACAACCATTATCGCCACTATAACAACCATTATCACCACTATAACAACCATTATCACCACTATATGGACCATTATGACAACTATAACCACCACTATCACCACTTTAACAACCATTATCGCCACTATAACGACCATATATCACCACTATAACGGCCATTATCACCACTATAGCGACCATTATCAACACGATAACCACCATTTTCAGCACTATATCAACCATTATCACCAGTAGAAGGACCATTATCAACGCTGTAGTGACCATTATCACCACTATAACGACCACTATCACCACTATAACAACCATTATCACCACTATAACGACCATTATCACAACTATAACGACCAATATCACCTCTATAACAACTATTATCACCACTATAACAACGATTATCACCACTATAACGACCATTATCACCATTATAACGACCATTATCACCAGTAGCAGGACCATTATCAACGCTGTAATGACCATTATCACCACTATAACAACCATTATCGCCACTATAACAACCATTATCACCACTATAACGGCCATTATCACCACTATAGCGACCATTATCAACACTATAACAACCATTATCACCACTATAACAACTATTATCACCACTATAACGACCATTATCACCATTATAACGACCATTATCACCAGTAGAAGGACCATTATCAACGCTGTAATGACCATTATCACCACTATAACAACCATTATCGCCACTATAACAACCATTATCACCACTATAACGACCATTATCACCACTATAACGACCATTATCACAACTATAACGACCATTATCACCACTATAACGACCATTATCACCACTATAACGGCCATTATCACGACTATAACAACCATTATCACCACTATAACAACCATTATCACCACTATATGGACCATTATGACAACTATAACCACCACTATCACCACTTTAACAACCATTATCGCCACTATAACGACCATTATCACCACTATAACGGCCATTATCACCACTATAGCGACCATTATCAACACTATAACAACCATTATCACCACTATAATAACTATTATCACCACTATAACAACCATTATCACCACTATAACGACCACTATCACCACTATAACAACCATTATCACCACTATAACATCTATTATCACCACTATAAAAACCATTATCACCACTATTACGACCACTATCAACACTATAACCACCATTATCACCACTATAACAACCATTATCACCACTATAACAACCATTATCGCCACTATAACAACCATTATCACCACTATAACAACCATTATCACCACTATATGGACCATTATGACAACTATAACCACCACTATCACCACTTTAACAACCATTATCGCCACTATAACGACCATATATCACCACTATAACGGCCATTATCACCACTATAGCGACCATTATCAACACGATAACCACCATTTTCAGCACTATATCAACCATTATCACCAGTAGAAGGACCATTATCAACGCTGTAGTGACCATTATCACCACTATAACGACCACTATCACCACTATAACAACCATTATCACCACTATAACGACCATTATCACAACTATAACGACCAATATCACCTCTATAACAACTATTATCACCACTATAACAACGATTATCACCACTATAACGACCATTATCACAACTATAACGACCATTATCACCACTATAACGACCATTATCACCACTATAACGGCCATTATCACCACTATAACAACCATTATCACCACTATAACAACCATTATTACCATTATAACGACCATTATCACCACTATATCAACCATTATCACCAGTAGAAGGACCATTATCAACGCTGTAATGACCATTATCACCACTATAACAACCATTATCACCACTATAACAACCATTACCACCACTATAAGGACCAATATCACCACTATAACAACCATTATCACCACTATAACGACCACTATCACCACTATAACAACCATTATCACCACTATAACAACTATTATCACCACTATAACGACCATTATCACCATTATAACGACCATTATCACCAGTAGAAGGACCATTATCAACGCTGTAATGACCATTATCACCACTATAACAACCATTATCGCCACTATAACAACCATTATCACCACTATAACAACCATTATCACCACTATATGGACCATTATGACAACTATAACCACCACTATCACCACTTTAACAACCATTATCGCCACTATAACGACCATTATCACAACTATAACGACCAATATCACCTCTACAACAACTATTATCACCACTATAACAACGATTATCACCACTATAACGGCCATTATCACCACTATAGCGACCATTATCAACACTATAACCACCATTTTCAGCACTATATCAACCATTATCACCAGTAGAAGGACCATTATCAACGCTGTAGTGACCATTATCACCACTATAACGACCACTATCACCACTATAACAACCATTATCACCACTATAACGACCATTATCACAACTATAACGACCAATATCACCTCTACAACAACTATTATCACCACTATAACAACGATTATCACCACTATAACGACCATTATCACAACTATAACGACCATTATCACCACTATAACGACCATTATCACCACTATAACGGCCATTATCACCACTATAACAACCATTATCACCACTATAACAACCATTATCACCACTATATGGACCATTATGACAACTATAACCACCACTATCAGCACTTTAACAACCATTATCGCCACTATAACGACCATTATCACCACTATAACGGCCATTATCACCACTATAGCGACCATTATCAACACTATAACCACCATTATCACCACTGTATGAACCATTATCACCAGTAGAAGGATCATTATCAACACTGTAATGACCATTATCACCACTATAATGACCACTATCACCACTATAACAACCATTATCACCACTATAACAACTATTATCACCACTATAACAACCATTATCACCACTATAACGACCATTATCACCCCTATAACGACCATTATCACCACTATAACGGCCATTATCACCACTATAGCGACCATTATCAGCACTATAACCACCATTATCACCACTATAACGACCACTATCAACACTATAACGGCCATTATCACCACTATAGCGACCTTTATCAACACTATAACCACCATTATCACCACTATATCAACCATTATCACCACTATAATAACCATTATGACCACTATAACAACTATTATCACCACTATAACAACCATTATCACCACTATAACAACCATTATCACCACTATAACGACCACTATCACCACTATAACAACCATTATCACCAGTATAAGGACCATTATCACCACTATAACAACCATTATCACCACTATAACAACCATTATCACCACTATAAGGACCATTATCACCACTATAACAACCATTATCACCACTATAACAACTATTATCACCACTATAACAACCATTATCACCACTATAACAACCATTATCACCACTATAACAACCATTATCACCTCTATATGGACCATTATCACCACTATAACAACCATTATCACCATTATAACGACCACTATCACCACTATAACAACCATTATAACCACTATAACAACTATTATCACCACTATAATAACCATTATGACCACTATAACAACTATTATCACCACTATAACAACCATTATCACCACTATAACAACCATTATCACCACTATAACAACTATTATCACCACTATAATAACCATTATCACCACTATAACAACTATTATCACCACTATAACAACCATTATCACCACTATAACGACCATTATCACCACTATAACGACCACTATCACCACTATAACAACCATTATCACCACTATAACAACTATTATCACCAATATAACAACCATTATCACCACTATAACAACCATTATCACCACTATATGGACCATTATGACAACTATAACCACCACTATCACCACTTTAACAACCATTATCGCCACTATAACGACCATTATCACCACTATAACGGCCATTATCACCACTATAGCGACCATTATCAACACTATAACAACCATTATCACCACTATAACAGCTATTATCACCACTATAACAACCATTATCACCACTATAACGGCCATTATCACCACTATAACGACCACTATCAACACCATAACCACCATTATCACCACTATATGGACCATTATCACCACTATAACGACCACTATCACCACTATAACAACCATTATCACCACTATAAGGACCATTATCACCACTATAACAACCACTATCACCACTATAACAACCATTATCACCACTATAAGGACCATTATCACCACTATAACAACCATTATCACCACTATAACGACCACTATCACCACTATAACAACCACTATCACCACTATAACAACTATTATCACCACTATAACAACCATTATCACCATTATAACGACCATTATCACCACTATATCAACCATTATCACCAGTAGAAGGACCATTATCAACGCTGTAATGACCATTATCACCACTATAACAACCATTATCACCACTATAACAACCATTACCACCACTATAAGGACCAATATCACCACTATAACAACCATTATCACCACTATAACGACCACTATCACCACTATAACAACCATTATCACCACTATAACAACTATTATCACCACTATAACGACCATTATCACCATTATAACGACCATTATCACCAGTAGCAGGACCATTATCAACGCTGTAATGACCATTATCACCACTATAACAACCATTATCGCCACTATAACAACCATTATCACCACTATAACGGCCATTATCACCACTATAGCGACCATTATCAACACTATAACAACCATTATCACCACTATAACAACTATTATCACCACTATAACAACCATTATCACCACTATAACGACCACTATCACCACTATAACAACCATTATCACCACTATAACAACTATTATCACCACTATAAAAACCATTATCACCACTATTACGACCACTATCAACACTATAACCACCATTATCACCACTATAACAACCATTATCACCACTATAACAACCATTATCGCCATTATAACAACCATTATCACCACTATAACAACTATTATCACCACTATAAAAACCATTATCACCACTATTACGACCACTATCAACACTATAACCACCATTATCACCACTATAACAACCATTATCACCACTATATGGACCATTATCACCACTATAACGACCACTATCACCACTATAACAACCATTATCACCACTATAAGGACCATTATCACCACTATAACAACCATTATCACCACTATAACGACCATTATCACCATTATAACGACCATTACCACCACTATGTCAACCATTATCACCAGTAGAAGGACCATTATCAACGCTGTAATGACCATTATCACCTCTATAACAACCATTATCACCACTATAACAACCATTATCACCACTATAACAACCATTATCACCACTATATGGACCATTATGATGACTATAACCACCACTATCACCACTTTAAGAACCATTATCACCATTATAACGACCACTATCACCACTATAAGGGCCATTATCACCACTATAGCGACCTTTATCAACACTATAACCACCATTATCACCACTATATCAACCATTATCACCAGTAGAAGGATCATTATCAACACTGTAATGACCATTATCACCACTATAATGACCACTATCACCACTATAACAACCATAATCACCACTATAAGGACCATTATCACCACTATAACAACCATTATCACCACTATAACGACCACTATCACCACTATAACAACCACTATCACCACTATAACAACTATTATCACCACTATAACAACCATTATCACCATTATAACGACCATTATCACCACTATATCAACCATTATCACCAGTAGAAGGACCATTATCAACGCTGTAATGACCCTTATCACCACTATAACAACCATTATCACCACTATAACAACCATTACCACCACTATAAGGACCAATATCACCACTATAACAACCATTATCACCACTATAACGACCACTATCACCACTATAACAACCATTATCACCACTATAACAACTATTATCACCACTATAACGACCATTATCACCATTATAACGACCATTATCACCAGTAGCAGGACCATTATCAACGCTGTAATGACCATTATCACCACTATAACAACCATTATCGCCACTATAACAACCATTATCACCACTATAACGGCCATTATCACCACTATAGCGACCATTATCAACACTATAACAACCATTATCACCACTATAACAACTATTATCACCACTATAACAACCATTATCACCACTATAACGACCACTATCACCACTATAACAACCATTATCACCACTATAACAACTATTATCACCACTATAAAAACCATTATCACCACTATTACGACCACTATCAACACTATAACCACCATTATCACCACTATAACAACCATTATCACCACTATAACAACCATTATCGCCATTATAACAACCATTATCACCACTATAACAACTATTATCACCACTATAAAAACCATTATCACCACTATTACGACCACTATCAACACTATAACCACCATTATCACCACTATAACAACCATTATCACCACTATATGGACCATTATCACCACTATAACGACCACTATCACCACTATAACAACCATTATCACCACTATAAGGACCATTATCACCACTATAACAACCATTATCACCACTATAACGACCATTATCACCATTATAACGACCATTACCACCACTATGTCAACCATTATCACCAGTAGAAGGACCATTATCAACGCTGTAATGACCATTATCACCTCTATAACAACCATTATCACCACTATAACAACCATTATCACCACTATAACAACCATTATCACCACTATATGGACCATTATGATGACTATAACCACCACTATCACCACTTTAAGAACCATTATCACCATTATAACGACCACTATCACCACTATAAGGGCCATTATCACCACTATAGCGACCTTCATCAACACTATAACCACCATTATCACCACTATATCAACCATTATCACCAGTAGAAGGATCATTATCAACACTGTAATGACCATTATCACCACTATAATGACCACTATCACCACTATAACAACCATTATCACCACTATAACAACTATTATCACCACTATAACAACCATTATCACCACTATAACGACCATTATCACCCCTATAACGACCATTATCACCACTATAACGGCCATTATCACCACTATAGCGACCATTATCAGCACTATAACCACCATTATCACCACTATAACGACCACTATCAACAGTATAACGGCCATTATCACCACTATAGCGACCTTTATCAACACTATAACCACCATTATCACCACTATATCAACCATTATCACCACTATAATAACCATTATGACCACTATAACAACCATTATCACCACTATAACAACCATTATCACCACTATAACAACCATTATCACCACTATAACGACCACTATCACCACTATAACAACCATTATCACCACTATAAGGACCATTATCACCACTATAACAACCATTATCACCACTATAACAACCATTATCACCACTATAAGGACCATTATCACCACTATAACAACCATTATCACCAGTAGAAGGACCATTATCAACGCTGTAATGACCATTATCACCACTATAACAACCATTATCGCCACTATAACAACCATTATCACCACTATAACAACCATTATCACCACTATAACAACTATTATCACCACTATAAAAACCATTATCACCACTATAACAACTATTATCACCACTATAAAAACCATTATCACCACTATTACGACCACTATCAACACTATAACCACCATTATCACCACTATAACAACCATTATCACCACTATAACAACCATTATCACCACTATAACGACCACTATCACCACTATAACAACCATTATCACCACTATAACAACTATTATCACCACTATAACGACCATTATCACCATTATAACGACCATTATCACCAGTAGAAGGACCATTATCAACGCTGTAATGACCATTATCACCACTATAACAACCATTATCGCCACTATAACAACCATTATCACCACTATAACAACCATTATCACCACTATATGGACCATTATGACAACTATAACCACCACTATCACCACTTTAACAACCATTATCGCCACTATGACGACCATATATCACCACTATAACGGCCATTATCACCACTATAGCGACCATTATCAACACTATAACCACCATTTTCAGCACTATATCAACCATTATCACCAGTAGAAGGACCATTATCAACGCTGTAGTGACCATTATCACCACTATAACGACCACTATCACCACTATAACAACCATTATCACCACTATAACGACCATTATCACAACTATAACGACCAATATCACCTCTATAACAACTATTATCACCACTATAACAACGATTATCACCACTATAACGATCATTATCACAACTATAACGACCATTATCACCACTATAACGACCATTATCACCACTATAACGACCATTATCACCACTATAACGACCATTATCACCACTATAACGACCACTATCACCACTATAACAACCATTATCACCACTATAACAACTATTATCACCAATATAACAACCATTATCACCACTATAACAACCATTATCACCACTATATGGACCATTATGACAACTATAACTACCACTATCACCACTTTAACAACCATTATCGCCACTATAACGACCATTATCACCACTATAACGGCCATTATCACCACTATAGCGACCATTATCAACACTATAACAACCATTATCACCACTACAACAGCTATTATCACCACTATAACAACCATTATCACCACTATAACGGCCATTATCACCACTATAACGACCACTATCAACACCATAACCACCATTATCACCACTATATGGACCATTATCACCACTATAACGACCACTATCACCACTATAACAACCATTATCACCACTATAAGGACCATTATCACCACTATAACAACCATTATCACCACTATAACAACCATTATCACCACTATAAGGACCATTATCACCACTATAACAACCATTATCACCACTATAACGACCACTATCACCACTATAACAACCACTATCACCACTATAACAACTATTATCACCACTATAACAACCATTATCACCATTATAACGACCATTATCACCACTATATCAACCATTATCACCAGTAGAAGGACCATTATCAACGCTGTAATGACCATTATCACCTCTATAACAACCATTATCACCACTATAACAACCATTACCACCACTATAACGACCAATATCACCACTATAACAACCATTATCACCACTATAACGACCACTATCACCACTATAACAACCATTATCACCACTATAACAACTATTATCACCACTATAACGACCATTATCACCATTATAACGACCATTATCACCAGTAGAAGGACCATTATCAACGCTGTAATGACCATTATCGCCACTATAACAACCATTATCGCCACTATAACAACCATTATCACCACTATAACAACCATTATCACCACTATATGGACCATTATGACAACTATAACCACCACTATCACCACTTTAACAACCATTATCGCCACTATAACGACCATATATCACCACTATAACGGCCATTATCACCACTATAGCGACCATTATCAACACTATAACCACCACTTTCAGCACTATATCAACCATTATCACCAGTAGAAGGACCATTATCAACGCTGTAGTGACCATTATCACCTCTATAACGACCACTATCACCACTATAACAACCATTATCACCACTATAACGACCATTATCACAACTATAACGACCATTATCACCACTATAACGACCATTATCACCACTATAACGGCCATTATCACGACTATAACAACCATTATCACCACTATAACAACCATTATCACCACTATATGGACCATTATGACAACTATAACCACCACTATCACCACTTTAACAACCATTATCGCCACTATAACGACCATTATCACCACTATAACGGCCATTATCACCACTATAGCGACCATTATCAACACTATAACAACCATTATCACCACTATAATAACTATTATCACCACTATAACAACCATTATCACCACTATAACGACCACTATCACCACTATAACAACCATTATCACCACTATAACATCTATTATCACCACTATAAAAACCATTATCACCACTATTACGACCACTATCAACACTATAACCACCATTATCACCACTATAACAACCATTATCACCACTATAACAACCATTATCGCCACTATAACAACCATTATCACCACTATAACAACCATTATCACCACTATATGGACCATTATGACAACTATAACCACCACTATCACCACTTTAACAACCATTATCGCCACTATAACGACCATATATCACCACTATAACGGCCATTATCACCACTATAGCGACCATTATCAACACTATAACCACCATTTTCAGCACTATATCAACCATTATCACCAGTAGAAGGACCATTATCAACGCTGTAGTGACCATTATCACCACTATAACGACCACTATCACCACTATAACAACCATTATCACCACTATAACGACCATTATCACAACTATAACGACCAATATCACCTCTATAACAACTATTATCACCACTATAACAACGATTATCACCACTATAACGACCATTATCACAACTATAACGACCATTATCACCACTATAACGACCATTATCACCACTATAACGGCCATTATCACCACTATAACAACCATTATCACCACTATAACAACCATTATCACCATTATAACGACCATTATCACCACTATATCAACCATTATCACCAGTAGAAGGACCATTATCAACGCTGTAATGACCATTATCACCACTATAACAACCATTATCACCACTATAACAACCATTACCACCACTATAAGGACCAATATCACCACTATAACAACCATTATCACAACTATAACGACCACTATCACCACTATAACAACCATTATCACCACTATAACAACTATTATCACCACTATAACGACCATTATCACCATTATAACGACCATTATCACCAGTAGAAGGACCATTATCAACGCTGTAATGACCATTATCACCACTATAACAACCATTATCGCCACTATAACAACTATTATCACCACTATAACAACCATTATCACCATTATAACGACCATTATCACCACTATATCAACCATTATCACCAGTAGAAGGACCATTATCAACGCTGTAATGACCATTATCACCTCTATAACAACCATTATCACCACTATAACAACCATTACCACCACTATAACGACCAATATCACCACTATAACAACCATTATCACCACTATAACGACCACTATCACCACTATAACAACCATTATCACCACTATAACAACTATTATCACCACTATAACGACCATTATCACCATTATAACGACCATTATCACCAGTAGAAGGACCATTATCAACGCTGTAATGACCATTATCGCCACTATAACAACCATTATCGCCACTATAACAACCATTATCACCACTATAACAACCATTATCACCACTATATGGACCATTATGACAACTATAACCACCACTATCACCACTTTAACAACCATTATCGCCACTATAACGACCATATATCACCACTATAACGGCCATTATCACCACTATAGCGACCATTATCAACACTATAACCACCATTTTCAGCACTATATCAACCATTATCACCAGTAGAAGGACCATTATCAACGCTGTAGTGACCATTATCACCACTATAACGACCACTATCACCACTATAACAACCATTATCACCACTATAACGACCATTATCACAACTATAACGACCAATATCACCTCTACAACAACTATTATCACCACTATAACAACGATTATCACCACTATAACGACCATTATCACAACTATAACGACCATTATCACCACTATAACGACCATTATCACCACTATAACGGCCATTATCACCACTATAACAACCATTATCACCACTATAACAACCATTATCACCACTATATGGACCATTATGACAACTATAACCACCACTATCAGCACTTTAACAACCATTATCGCCACTATAACGACCATTATCACCACTATAACGGCCATTATCACCACTATAGCGACCATTATCAACACTATAACAACCATTATCACCACTATAACAACTATTATCACCACTATAACAACCATTATCACCACTATAACGACCACTATCACCACTATAACAACCATTATCACCACTATAACAACTATTATTACCACTATAAAAACCATTATCACCACTATTACGACCACTATCAACACTATAACAACCATTATCACCACTATAACAACTATTATCACCACTATAAAAACCATTATCACCACTATAACAACCATTATCACCACTATAACAACCATTATCACCACTATATGGACCATTATGACAACTATAACCACCACTATCACCACTTTAACAACCATTATCGCCACTATAACGACCATTATCACCACTATAACGGCCATTATCACCACTATAGCGACCTTTATCAACACTATAACCACCATTATCACCACTATATCAACCATTATCACCAGTAGAAGGATCATTATCAACACTGTAATGACCATTATCACCACTATAATGACCACTATCACCACTATAACAACCATTATCACCACTATAACAACTATTATCACCACTATAACAACCATTATCACCACTATAACGACCATTATCACCCCTATAACGACCATTATCACCACTATAACGGCCATTATCACCACTATAGCGACCATTATCAGCACTATAACCACCATTATCACCACTATAACGACCACTATCAACACTATAACGGCCATTATCACCACTATAGCGACCTTTATCAACACTATAACCACCATTATCACCACTATATCAACCATTATCACCACTATAATAACCATTATGACCACTATAACAACTATTATCACCACTATAACAACCATTATCACCACTATAACAACCATTATCACCACTATAACGACCACTATCACCACTATAACAACCATTATCACCAGTATAAGGACCATTATCACCACTATAACAACCATTATCACCACTATAACAACCATTATCACCACTATAAGGACCATTATCACCACTATAACAACCATTATCACCACTATAACAACTATTATCACCACTATAACAACCATTATCACCACTATAACAACCATTATCACCACTATAACAACCATTATCACCACTATATGGACCATTATCACCACTATAACAACCATTATCACCATTATAACGACCACTATCACCACTATAACAACCATTATAACCACTATAACAACTATTATCACCACTATAATAACCATTATGACCACTATAACAACTATTATCACCACTATAACAACCATTATCACCACTATAACAACCATTATCACCACTATAACAACTATTATCACCACTATAATAACCATTATCACCACTATAACAACTATTATCACCACTATAACAACCATTATCACCACTATAACGACCATTATCACCACTATAACGACCACTATCACCACTATAACAACCATTATCACCACTATAACAACTATTATCACCAATATAACAACCATTATCACCACTATAACAACCATTATCACCACTATATGGACCATTATGACAACTATAACCACCACTATCACCACTTTAACAACCATTATCGCCACTATAACGACCATTATCACCACTATAACGGCCATTATCACCACTATAGCGACCATTATCAACACTATAACAACCATTATCACCACTATAACAGCTATTATCACCACTATAACAACCATTATCACCACTATAACGGCCATTATCACCACTATAACGACCACTATCAACACCATAACCACCATTATCACCACTATATGGACCATTATCACCACTATAACGACCACTATCACCACTATAACAACCATTATCACCACTATAAGGACCATTATCACCACTATAACAACCACTATCACCACTATAACAACCATTATCACCACTATAAGGACCATTATCACCACTATAACAACCATTATCACCACTATAACGACCACTATCACCACTATAACAACCACTATCACCACTATAACAACTATTATCACCACTATAACAACCATTATCACCATTATAACGACCATTATCACCACTATATCAACCATTATCACCAGTAGAAGGACCATTATCAACGCTGTAATGACCATTATCACCACTATAACAACCATTATCACCACTATAACAACCATTACCACCACTATAAGGACCAATATCACCACTTTAACAACCATTATCACCACTATAACGACCACTATCACCACTATAACAACCATTATCACCACTATAACAACTATTATCACCACTATAACGACCATTATCACCATTATAACGACCATTATCACCAGTAGCAGGACCATTATCAACGCTGTAATGACCATTATCACCACTATAACAACCATTATCGCCACTATAACAACCATTATCACCACTATAACGGCCATTATCACCACTATAGCGACCATTATCAACACTATAACAACCATTATCACCACTATAACAACTATTATCACCACTATAACAACCATTATCACCACTATAACGACCACTATCACCACTATAACAACCATTATCACCACTATAACAACTATTATCACCACTATAAAAACCATTATCACCACTATTACGACCACTATCAACACTATAACCACCATTATCACCACTATAACAACCATTATCACCACTATAACAACCATTATCGCCATTATAACAACCATTATCACCACTATAACAACTATTATCACCACTATAAAAACCATTATCACCACTATTACGACCACTATCAACACTATAACCACCATTATCACCACTATAACAACCATTATCACCACTATATGGACCATTATCACCACTATAACGACCACTATCACCACTATAACAACCATTATCACCACTATAAGGACCATTATCACCACTATAACAACCATTATCACCACTATAACGACCATTATCACCATTATAACGACCATTACCACCACTATGTCAACCATTATCACCAGTAGAAGGACCATTATCAACGCTGTAACGACCATTATCACCTCTATAACAACCATTATCACCACTATAACAACCATTATCACCACTATAACAACCATTATCACCACTATATGGACCATTATGATGACTATAACCACCACTATCACCACTTTAAGAACCATTATCACCATTATAACGACCACTATCACCACTATAAGGGCCATTATCACCACTATAGCGACCTTTATCAACACTATAACCACCATTATCACCACTATATCAACCATTATCACCAGTAGAAGGATCATTATCAACACTGTAATGACCATTATCACCACTATAATGACCACTATCACCACTATAACAACCATTATCACCACTATAAGGACCATTATCACCACTATAACAACCATTATCACCACTATAACGACCACTATCACCACTATAACAACCACTATCACCACTATAACAACTATTATCACCACTATAACAACCATTATCACCATTATAACGACCATTATCACCACTATATCAACCATTATCACCAGTAGAAGGACCATTATCAACGCTGTAATGACCCTTATCACCACTATAACAACCATTATCACCACTATAACAACCATTACCACCACTATAAGGACCAATATCACCACTATAACAACCATTATCACCACTATAACGACCACTATCACCACTATAACAACCATTATCACCACTATAACAACTATTATCACCACTATAACGACCATTATCACCATTATAACGACCATTATCACCAGTAGCAGGACCATTATCAACGCTGTAATGACCATTATCACCACTATAACAACCATTATCGCCACTATAACAACCATTATCACCACTATAACGGCCATTATCACCACTATAGCGACCATTATCAACACTATAACAACCATTATCACCACTATAACAACTATTATCACCACTATAACAACCATTATCACCACTATAACGACCACTATCACCACTATAACAACCATTATCACCACTATAACAACTATTATCACCACTATAAAAACCATTATCACCACTATTACGACCACTATCAACACTATAACCACCATTATCACCACTATAATAACCATTATCACCACTATAACAACCATTATCGCCATTATAACAACCATTATCACCACTATAACAACTATTATCACCACTATAAAAACCATTATCACCACTATTACGACCACTATCAACACTATAACCACCATTATCACCACTATAACAACCATTATCACCACTATATGGACCATTATCACCACTATAACGACCACTATCACCACTATAACAACCATTATCACCACTATAAGGACCATTATCACCACTATAACAACCATTATCACCACTATAACGACCATTATCACCATTATAACGACCATTACCACCACTATGTCAACCATTATCACCAGTAGAAGGACCATTATCAACGCTGTAATGACCATTATCACCTCTATAACAACCATTATCACCACTATAACAACCATTATCACCACTATAACAACCATTATCACCACTATATGGACCATTATGATGACTATAACCACCACTATCACCACTTTAAGAACCATTATCACCATTATAACGACCACTATCACCACTATAAGGGCCATTATCACCACTATAGCGACCTTTATCAACACTATAACCACCATTATCACCACTATATCAACCATTATCACCAGTAGAAGGATCATTATCAACACTGTAATGACCATTATCACCACTATAATGACCACTATCACCACTATATGGACCATTATCAGCACTATAACCACCATTATCACCACTATAACGACCACTATCAACAGTATAACGGCCATTATCACCACTATAGCGACCTTTATCAACACTATAACCACCATTATCACCACTATATCAACCATTATCACCACTATAATAACCATTATGACCACTATAACAACCATTATCACCACTATAACAACCATTATCACCACTATAACAACCATTATCACCACTATAACGACCACTATCACCACTATAACAACCATTATCACCACTATAAGGACCATTATCACCACTATAACAACCATTATCACCACTATAACAACCATTATCACCACTATAAGGACCATTATCACCACTATAACAACCATTATCACCACTATAACAACTATTATCACCACTATAATAACCATTATGACCACTATAACAACTATTATCACCACTATAATAACCATTATGACCACTATAACAACCATTATCACCACTATAACAACCATTATCACCACTATAACAACCATTATCACCACTATAACAACCATTATCACCACTATAACAACCATTATCACCACTATAACAACCATTATCACCACTATATGGACCATTATCACCACTATAACAACCATTATCACCATTATAACGACCACTATCACCACTATAACAACCATTATAACCACTATAACAACTATTATCACCACTATAATAACCATTATGACCACTATAACAACTATTATCACCACTATAAAAACCATTATCACCACTATTACGACCACTATCAACACTATAACCACCATTATCACCACTATAACGACCATTATCACCACTATAACGACCACTATCACCACTATAACAACCATTATCACCACTATAACAACTATTATCACCAATATAACAACCATTATCACCACTATAACAACCATTATCACCACTATATGGACCATTATGACAACTATAACCACCACTATCACCACTTTAACAACCATTATCGCCACTATAACGACCATTATCACCACTATAACGGCCATTATCACCACTATAGCGACCATTATCAACACTATAACAACCATTATCACCACTATAACAGCTATTATCACCACTATAACAACCATTATCACCACTATAACGGCCATTATCACCACTATAACGACCACTATCAACACCATAACCACCATTATCACCACTATATGGACCATTATCACCACTATAACGACCACTATCACCACTATAACAACCATTATCACCACTATAAGGACCATTATCACCACTATAACAACCACTATCACCACTATAACAACCATTATCACCACTATAAGGACCATTATCACCACTATAACAACCATTATCACCACTATAACGACCACTATCACCACTATAACAACCACTATCACCACTATAACAACTATTATCACCACTATAACAACTATTATCACCACTATAACGACCATTATCACCATTATAACGACCATTATCACCAGTAGAAGGACCATTATCAACGCTGTAATGACCATTATCACCACTATAGCAACCATTATCGCCACTATAACAACCATTATCACCACTATAACAACCATTATCACCACTATAACAACTATTATCACCACTATAAAAACCATTATCACCACTATAACAACTATTATCACCACTATAAAAACCATTATCACCACTATTACGACCACTATCAACACTATAACCACCATTATCACCACTATAACAACCATTATCGCCACTATAACAACCATTATCACCACTATAACGACCACTATCACCACTATAACAACCATTATCACCACTATAACAACTATTATCACCACTATAACGACCATTATCACCATTATAACGACCATTATCACCAGTAGAAGGACCATTATCAACGCTGTAATGACCATTATCACCACTATAACAACCATTATCACCACTATAACGACCACTATCACCACTATAACAACCATTATCACCACTATAACAACTATTATCACCACTATAACAACCTTTATCGCCACTATAACAACCATTATCACCACTATAACAACCATTATCACCACTATATGGACCATTATGACAACTATAACCACCACTATCACCACTTTAACAACCATTATCGCCACTATAACGATCATATATCACCACTATAACGGCCATTATCACCACTATAGCGACCATTATCAACACTATAACCACCATTTTCAGCACTATATCAACCATTATCACCAGTAGAAGGACCATTATCAACGCTGTAGTGACCATTATCACCACTATAACGACCACTATCACCACTATGACAACCATTATCACCACTATAACGACCATTATCACCACTATAACAACCATTATCACCACTATAACGACCATTATCACAACTATAACGACCAATATCACCTCTATAACAACTATTATCACCACTATAACAACGATTATCACCACTATAACGACCATTATCACAACTATAACGACCATTATCACCACTATAACGACCATTATCACCACTATAACGGCCATTATCACCACTATAACAACCATTATCACCACTACAACAACCATTATCACCATTATAACGACCATTATCACCACTATATCAACCATTATCACCAGTAGAAGGACCATTATCAACGCTGTAATGACCATTATCACCACTATAACAACCATTATCACCACTATAACAACCATTACCACCACTATAAGGACCAATATCACCACTATAACAACCATTATCACCACTATAACGACCACTATCACCACTATAACAACCATTATCACCACTATAACAACTATTATCACCACTATAACGACCATTATCACCATTATAACGACCATTATCACCAGTAGAAGGACCATTATCAACGCTGTAATGACCTTTATCACCACTATAACAACCATTATCGCCACTATAACAACCATTATCACCACTATAACAACCATTATCACCACTATATGGACCATTATGACAACTATAACCACCACTATCACCACTTTAACAACCATTATCGCCACTATAACGACCATATATCACCACTATAACGGCCATTATCACCACTATAGCGACCATTATCAACACTATAACCACCATTTTCAGCACTATATCAACCATTATCACCAGTAGAAGGACCATTATCAACGCTGTAGTGACCATTATCACCACTATAACGACCACTATCACCACTATAACAACCATTATCACCACTATAACGACCATTATCACAACTATAACGACCAATATCACCTCTATAACAACTATTATCACCACTATAACAACGATTATCACCACTATAACGACCATTATCACAACTATAACGACCATTATCACCACTATAACGACCATTATCACCACTATAACGGCCATTATCACCACTATAACAACCATTATCACCACTATAACAACCATTATCACCACTATATGGACCATTATGACAACTATAACCACCACTATCACCACTTTAACAACCATTATCGCCACTATAACGACCATTATCACCACTATAACGGCCATTATCACCACTATAGCGACCATTATCAACACTATAACAACCATTATCACCACTATAACAACTATTATCACCACTATAACAACCATTATCACCACTATAACGACCACTATCACCACTATAACAACCATTATCACCACTATAACAACTATTATCACCACTATAAAAACCATTATCACCACTATTACGACCACTATCAACACTATAACCACCATTATCACCACTATAACAACCATTATCACCACTATAACAACCATTATCGCCATTATAACAACCATTATCACCACTATAACAACTATTATCACCACTATAAAAACCATTATCACCACTATTACGACCACTATCAACACTATAACCACCATTATCACCACTATAACAACCATTATCACCACTATATGGACCATTATCACCACTATAACGACCACTATCACCACTATAACAACCATTATCACCACTATAAGGACCATTATCACCACTATATGGACCATTATGACAACTATAACCACCACTATCACCACTTTAACAACCATTATCGCCACTATAACGACCATTATCACCACTATAACGGCTATTATCACCACTATAGCGACCATTATCAACACTATAACAACCATTATCACCACTATAACAACTATTATCACCACTATAACAACGATTATCACCACTATAACGACCATTATCACAACTATAACGACCATTATCACCACTATAACGACCATTATCACCACTATAACGGCCATTATCACCACTATAACAACCATTATCACCACTATAACAACCATTATCACCACTATATGGACCATTATGACAACTATAACCACCACTATCACCACTTTAACAACCATTATCGCCACTATAACGACCATTATCACCACTATAACGGCCATTATCACCACTATAGCGACCATTATCAACACTTTTTTTTTTTTTTTTTTTTTTTTTTTTTAACGTGGGGGAAATCTTCAAAAGATACCCCGCGCCTTTGGGGGAAGGCGCGGGGTTATGCCGGATTTCTACCAGCTAAAACCCCCACGGTGACCCTTCCTGGCGCTACGGGGTGGTCCGGGATCTAAGATTAATTCACCTCGGGACCACCCCTGGCGCGTGCTGCCGGTCTCGGGGGGCCAGGTGTTGTTGGCCCCCCTGCGCCTCTCGATCTTCCGGCACCAGGAGGTCACACCCGGTGCCGGCACTGCACGGACCGCGTGCAATGGCGTCCGAGCCCCCACTCGGACGCCTACGGCCCGGGCGGCTCCGGGCTGAACCTTTTACAAGGTTCCTGATCTTTGCCGCGGAGCCGCCATTATCGTGGGTCTACGGGCGCCCGCCGGCCGGAAGAGACAAACTCCCCATATGCCGGGCGGGCGCCAACCTCACGTAGGGGGGCGGACTAGCTGCGACGCCCGGATGGAGACCGGGGCGTCGCCCGCCCCCCTCTTCGTCTGCGGGCGGGACCGCGACATCGACGTTCGCGATCCCGCTCCGCGGCCTCCTTCTGCGAGATAACTTTCTCGCAGAAGGAGGCGAAAGCTTGCCACGACCTCTCGCTGGCGAGTATCTCCACGACAACACTGGCCAGCGAGAGGTCCCACCCAATGCAGCAGCGTAGCTGCGTACGTGCCCCGCTAAAAGCGGGGCACTCCTCCAACGTATGTTGGGCGGAGTCTCGCTCCGCCCCACAATGGTGGCAGCACGGTAGCTGCTCCTTCGCGATCCGCCACAGGAACTCACCGAAGCACCCATGCCCGGTGAGAACCTGGGTCATCCGGTAGGTGATCCTTCCAAAGCCGCGGTCCTGCCATTCCATCAATTTCGGCAGGACCGCCCCAACGCCGCGGTGGTCAGCGGCGCCGCTTTCTATGATCTCGCGGCGCCACTTCGTCAGCGCGAAGCGTCGGGCCTGACGCTTGAGGGCCTCTGCCTCCGACTCCAGCCGGGGCACACCCTGCTGGCGGAGGGAGCGGAGTCGCCAGTAAACGTGGGCGTCTCCCTCCGCCAGGTAATGGTAGGGAATGAACCCGGCCAGAGTCATCGCCGCCGCGTAGGAGACCGTGCGGTATCCCCTTATCGCCCTGATGGCCATTAGGCGCTGCACGCGGCGCAGCAGTTGCTTGCTGCGCCGGCAGGCCATCAGGGCGTCAGCCCATATCGGGGCCCCGTAAAGGGCCATGGACCGCACGACTCCTGCGTAGAGGCGGCGAACCGTCTCGCCTGGTCCCCCAATATTCGGCAACAGCCGGCCAAGAGCCGCTGCTACCTTCTCTAAACGGGGGATCAGGCGCTTGAAGTGCTCCTCAAAGCGCCAGCGGCTGTCCAGGTAGAGCCCAAGGTATCTCATACCGTTGCCCACCTGGATATATTCTTCACCTACGCGGATGAACGACTGGGGTGGGGCCCTGCACCGTGGCCGGCAAAACCACATTGCTTCGGTTTTGCCCGCTGAAAGCTCCAACCCCAGTCGTCGGATCGCAACAGCCACCGCTGCCACTCCAGCCTCGGCGAGGCGGATGGTCTCGTGCCACTCCCTCCCGACGGCGAGCACGAGTGTGTCGTCGGCGAAGCACACAACTCGCACGCCGGGGGGGAGGGCAACCCGCAGAACCGCGTCGTACCCGACGTTCCACAAAGTGGGGCCTAAGGCGGACCCCTGGGGTACGCCGCGGTTGATCTCCCTCCGGTGCGTGACACCGTCCCGGCCCGGGTACTCTATCCACCTGTCCCGCAGATAGTCCCCGATCACAGCCCTCAAGTAGGGAGGGACCTCATGATAGATGAGGCCCTCCCCAATCTTATCCCAGGGCAGGGTATTGAAGGCGTTTTTGATGTCTAGGCTGATGCCCAGCGCCACCCCACCCCGGGATATGGCCGACTCCGCGAGGGACCTGACGCGGTGAAGCGCGTCGATGGTGCTTCGTCCCTCGCGGAAGCCGTACTGGCTGTCGGCCAGATCGGGGCCATCACGGGCCAGATGCCTGGAGAGTCGGGAAGCGATAACTCGCTCGAAAAGCTTCCCGATCTCGTCCAGGAGCACTATGGGCCGGTACGCAGAGGGAGAATCTGCGGGCCTCCCTTGCTTGCGGAGTAAGACCATCCGCCCCACCTTCCACTGGGACGGAAAATGCCCCGACTGCAGGCAGGCATCGAAAAGACGCCGCAGTCGGGGGGAGAGGACGCGTAGCGCCATCCCCCAGGCACGACCGGGGATGCCGTCAGGGCCCGGAGCTGTGTTCCGGGACACCATACGGCTAATAGCCGCGGCCATTTCCTCCTCCGTGACCCCCAGTTCGTCGGACCAGTTGGTCGGGTCCGACGAGGGAGCAGGTGGCGCAACCTCCGTACTCTGCGGAAACAAAGTGTCCACCACCTGCGCCAGAAACTGGGGGTCCAAGCTCTCCGTTACAGGAGGCGCCCACGGTCGAAGCTTCCCCATGACCGATTTATATGGGCGCCCCCACGGATCCTTGCTTAATGAACGGAGGAGTTCTTCGCATGCCCGGGATTTGGCTTCCCTGATGGCCTGCTGCAGGGACGTGGACAGTGTCCGATATGTCCCATGCAGCACCTCTTCCCTCGCCTCGTCGCGGTTCCTACGACGGCGGGCACGCATGTACCGGCGACGGGCATGCTGACATTCGTTGCGCATCTGCGCAATGCCGCCCGTCCACCAGTACGCGGCTCGCCGCTGGAAGCCTTTGGCCCGGGGCATGGCGGCGTCACACACCATTGTCATAGCGCCCCGGAACCAATCAGCTTCCGCATCCACGTCCGCGACGGGCCCGTCTGGTATCTCAGGCCAGGCCACAGCGAGGGAAGCAGCCATCAGTGCGTCCTCATCCAAGCGCTTAAGCGCCCATCTCCGCGGTGGTGCGGTTCTGTGGCAGCAACGGGTAGCGGAGATATCCATACGGATATAGAGGTGGTCACTTAGCGTTTCCACCTCCTCCGCCACCCTCCAACCCGTTACACGGCGCGCCGCAGGGGGTGTCGCCCATGAAAGGTCGACAATGGACTCCCCCTGCGGACGGACGCACGTGCTAACGGAGCCCCTGTTGAGCAACCGGAGCCCGTATGTCGCTGCCCATTCGAGCACCGCCTCTCCCCTCGCGTTTGTGCTGGGGGACCCCCAGGCATGAGCCTTGGCGTTGAAGTCCCCCAGCACGAGGACTGGACGGGGTGAAAATCGGGAGATGCACCTCCCAACCCCATCCAGAAACTCCTCAAAGGACGCGAGGGTCCATCGTGGCGGTGCATAAACGCCCACCACCGCGGTTCCGTCCCAGTGGACAGCCACGAATCCTCGGCCGCGCTCTATCAGCTCGCAGCACGAGGATCCGGGCTGATAATTCCATTTAATCGCCACGGAGCCCTCCTCGTCCCCAAACCAGTCGGTGTGGTCGGGGACATTATAGGGCTCCGCAGCGATCGCCAATCCAATCCGCCACTCGGCCAGGGTGTGGAGGAAAAGATCCTGTGCCCCGGCCGAGTGGTTAAGATTGGCCTGTAATATCGGGCCAGTGGCACGCATCATGGTACGGTGTCCATTGCGCCCTCGGCACCGTCACCACCGGTGCTCGGGGGCACCACCACCACCACGTCCGCCGGGGCGGACGACCCGGACGCCGCTACCGCAGGCGTCGTCGGCTCCGCCGTTGCAGGCGCCACGGGCGCCATTACTGGCCTGGGTAAAGTTGGGGTTGGGCCTGGGCCCTTCCCCTTCCTCACTTTACGCCGGGAGGACGGCGCGCAAGTCCGCGAGCCGAGCCTATGCCCGGCAGGCCTCCCCAAATCGGTGCATAGAGGGCACCGGGGAGGTGCCGAGCATCGGCTTGCGCGATGACCGGTCAGACCACAGTTATAACAACGGTCCGACCGGTCGACTTCCGCAGTGCACCGCTGCCGGACGTGTCCAACCTCCAAACAGCGGAAGCACTGCAATGGGCGGGCTGGAAGGGCGTCAACCTTGGCCGACACCCAGCCCACCCGTATCCTCCCGGCCGCAACGACCTTCTTGAGGCCGTCCAGGGGGCACCGGACCCAGGCCGTTCCCAGCCCAGAGGGGGCGGTTCGGATCTCACCGACCTTCAATTCCCCCTCTTGGCAGCCAGCGACGGCCGCCACACCCGCACACACTTCCGCCGACGACACGGAGCCGTCGAGGCCCGAAACGCGGAATTCACCGCATTTAAACGGTCGGGCAACGCGGACATCCGTGCCGTCGAAGACGACCCTCAGACGGGCAGCGAGTGCCTCTGCCTTCGCCACTTTACCCTCCCCGGGGATTTCGAGGATAGTAGCGCCAGTAACGCCGAGCCTGACGCGTACCTCCGATATCCCCAGGTCGGCGAGCCGCACCTTGGATCTGGCCTCAGCCATCACCGCCGCGTGTGTCCGCTTACTCCCAGGGGCTACGGTTAACGTGACCGCAGCTGTCCTGGGAGGGCGTGCCGGGTGTGGCTTTGGCCCCTTCCCGTTGGCCGGAGGCTGAACTGCCTTCGGCTGCGCTTTCGCCTTTTTGGCCAAAAGCGGTGGCGGAGGGGGCGCCGCCTTTCTCACGGCCGCCTTGGCCTTCCGCCCAACCACCTTCGACCACTGCTCCCCTGCAGCAGTGGGTTGCTGGGCGGGCGGTTGGGGCCGCTGCTGCCTCTCCGACGGCGGTTTCGGCTTCGCACCACCAGGCGGCGTGGCGCGAGCCGCAACTACCTTCTGAGGTATGGCCACCGCAGAAGAAGATTTTGTCCGCTTCTTCTTCTTCTTCGCCGCCGGAGCTGCTGCGTTTGGCGCTGACCTGGGCGCGTCCGCCCGCAGCGGCGGCCTCAGCACGCGGCCCGGGAAGATTTCTTCCCGGAAAGCCGCCAGCTTCCCCTCAATTAGGCTTCTAATAGCCTCGAGCAGCCCTGGCACACCCTCGATGACTCGTGGGCCAGGGACTGCTGATCGCCGTTCAGTGGCACATCCCGAAGGTGCTGAAACATCCGCCGGGGGCGCCGTCGAGATGGGAGGGGTCGCAGTTCGCGCTCCAGCGACATCTGTTCCTTGCGGTGGAACAAAAACGGTCGATGCGAGATTAGGGCAAGGATGCACATCCGCATTCTGTGCAGTGGTCACTCCACTGTAACTTGCCCTAAGAGCCCGTAGCTCCTCTCGCATCGTGGCCACCTCCCGCCGCAGAGACGCCACCTCACTATCGCGTTCGCGTAGCTTAGCCCGCAGCTGGATGGTTTCAGTATCCAGCCGCGGAGCAACCTCCGTTGCGGACATCCGCCGATAGGCTTTGATGCTAGCCGCCTGAAGGAACCGGTTGCTCTCCCGGATTGCCCTCACAAAGGTGCCTTTCAGGTTCTTTGAACCCGAGGCAACCTTTTCGAGAAGCCGGCCCTTCTCCAGCACCTCCGCCATGATGTCCGCAACGTGGCGGCCATCCAGCTCTCTCACGATGTCGTCTACCTCATCCAAAGGTAGGCTAGCAGAGCTGGGTGGCCGCGGCGGCACAGAGGGGTCTAATATCTCCTCTTCGTTTCTGAGCTCCGATCTACGGAACTCAGTGGCCCTGAGACGACGCTTCGTCTCAGCTAACGTGGCGCAATCCCCTGATGTAGGCGGGGGCCTGCCACGTTTCCGGCTCTGCTGCCGGTCCATCGACGCAACAGTCGCGGCGGACGCAAACGAGCACTCGGACGCGTCCGAGTCCTCTCCACTGCCGCAGACTGATGCGCTGAGTGAAGCGCCGTCCAGCACCTTCCTCCGCGTCCTCGATCGTCCCCGATCGACCCTGGACAGTTGAACGGAGGGCCGAGCGAGGGCCAACAAAATGTCGGCACACGTCGGCACAGTAGGTCGGGAGTGTTCTCCCACGCAGTCCCGCCGCTGCCGCACTTCCCTGTCACGTTGTCGCGTGGCAGAGCCTTCCTGTTCGCCAGTTGCATTACTAGACACGGTGGCCTGGTCGTCCACCACCTGTGCCTCACGGTCGTTGGATGACGACGTGGTAGGGCCCGCTTGACTACCCTGGTCCACGCCGGTACTGGGGGATCCGACGCCCCCTGCACCGTAAACGTTAACTCCGTTTTCACAACTCATCATTCATTATATTATGTACGTTTTCGGGCCGCCGCCCACTCCGTCCCGCTCCCGTCGCCCACCGTTTCAATCCTCCGTGCGAGCCTTACCGGCTTGGGAGGCCCTGCCGGGGTCCGAAGACCCCACCGGCATCGCCTCGCACATCATCGGACCTACTTTAGCAAACGGCGAGAGCATCCCCTTTTAGTCGCCTCGTACGACAGGCAGGGGCGTACCGTAGCTGTATTCTGCTCCCCACCTACAGAGAGGGTTTATCTTCGGGGTTTTCCTTCCCCTAGTCCATTTGGTCCGCGACTGCTTATTCGTCACCAGAGAAGGTGCTTATTTCGCAGCTAACCAGCATATCTGCTGGCCGTTCCCCTATCCGCCACCTGGGGACGCGCCCGGTCGCGGTGGACACCGCACCCAGGGGGTGAAACCCCTGGCCGGGACCATTATCAACACTATAACAACCATTATCACCACTATAACGGCCATTATCACCACTATAACGACCACTATCAACACCATAACCACCATTATCACCACTATATGGACCATTATCACCACTATAACGACCACTATCACCACTATAACAACCATTATCACCACTATAAGGACCATTATCACCACTATAACAACCATTATCACCACCATAACAACCATTATCACCACTATAAGGACCATTATCACCACTATAACAACCATTGTCACCACTATAACGACCACTATCACCACTATAACAACCATTATCACCACTATAACAACTATTATCACCACTATAACAACCATTATCACCATTATAACGACCATTATCACCACTATATCAACCATTATCACCAGTAGAAGGACCATTATCAACGCTGTAATGACCATTATCACCACTATAACAACCATTATCACCACTATAACAACCATTACCACCACTATAAGGACCAATATCACCACTATAACAACCATTATCACCACTATAACGACCACTATCACCACTATAACAACCATTGTCACCACTATAACAACTATTATCACCACTATAACAACCATTATCACCATTATAACGACCATTATCACCAGTAGAAGGACCATTATCAACGCTGTAATGACCATTATCACCACTATAACAACCATTATCGCCACTATAACAACCATTATCACCACTATAACAACCATTATCACCACTATATGGACCATTATGACAACTATAACCACCACTATCACCACTTTAACAACCATTATCGCCACTATAACGACCATATATCACCACTATAACGGCCATTATCACCACTATAGCGACCATTATCAACACTATAACCACCATTATCAGCACTATATCAACCATTACCACCAGTAGAAGGACCATTATCAACGCTGTAATGACCATTATCACCACTATAACGACCACTATCAACACTATAACGGCCATTATCACCACTATAGCGACCTTTATCAACACTATAACGACCATTATCAACACTATAACCACCATTATCACCACTATATCAACCATTATCACCAGTAGAAGGACCATTATCAACACTGTAATGACCATTATCACCACTATAATGACCACTATCACCACTATAACAACCATTATCACCACTATAACAACTATTATCACCACTATAACAACCATTATCACCACTATAACGACCATTATCACCCCTGTAACGACCATTATCACCACTATAACGGCCATTATCACCACTATAGCGACCATTATCAGCACTATAACCACCATTATCACCACTATAAGGACCATTATCACCACTATAACAACCATTATCACCACCATAACAACCATTATCACCACTATAAGGACCATTATCACCACTATAACAACCATTATCACCACTATAACGACCACTATCACCACTATAACAACCATTATCACCACTATAACAACTATTATCACCACTACAACAACCATTATCACCATTATAACGACCATTATCACCACTATATCAACCATTATCACCAGTAGAAGGACCATTATCAACGCTGTAATGACCATTATCACCACTATAACAACCATTATCACCACTATAACGGCCATTATCACCACTATAGCGACCTTTGTCAACACTATAACCACCATTATCACCACTATATCAACCATTATCACCAGTAGAAGGACCATTATCAACACTGTAATGACCATTATCACCACTATAACGACCACTATCACCACTATAACAACTATTATCACCACTATAACAACCATTATCACCACTATAAGGACCATTATCACCACTATAACAACCATTATCACCATTATAACGACCACTATCACCACTATAACAACCATTATCACCACTATGTGGACCATTATGACAACTATAACCACCACTATCACCACTTTAACAACCATTATCGCCACTATAACGACCATTATCACCACTATAACGGCCATTATCACCACTATAGCGACCATTATCATCACTATAACAACCATTATCACCACTATAACAACTATTATCACCACTATAACAACCATTATCACCACTATAACGACCACTATCAACACCATAGCCACCATTATCACCACTATATGGACCATCATCACCACTATAACGACCACTATCACCACTATAACAACCATTATCACCACTATAAGGACCATTATCACCACTATAACAACCATTATCACCATTATAACGACCATTATCACCACTATATCAACCATTATCACCAGTAGAAGGACCATTATCAACGCTGTAATGACCATTATCACCACTATAACAACCATTATCACCACTATAACAACCATTATCACCTCTACAAGGACCATTATCACCACTATAACAACCATTATCACCACTGTAACGACCACTATCACCACTATAACAACCATTATCACCACTATAACAACTATTATCACCACTATAAAAACCATTATCACCACTATTACGACCACTATCAACACTATAACCACCATTATCACCACTATAACAACCATTATCACCACTATATGGACCATTATCACCACTATAACGACCACTATCACCACTATAACGGCCATTATCGCCACTATAGCGACCATTATCAGCACTATAACCACCATTACCACCACTATAACGACCACTATCAACACTATAACGGCCATTATCACCACTATAGCGACCTTTATCAACACTATAACGACCATTATCAACACTATAACCACCATTATCACCACTATATCAACCATTATCACCAGTAGAAGGACCATTATCAACACTGTAATGACCATTATCACCACTATAATGACCACTATCATCACTATAACAACCACTATCACCACTATAACAACTATTATCACCACTATAACAACCATTATCACCACTATAAGGACCATTATCACCACTATAACAACCATTATCACCATTATAACGACCACTATCACCACTATAACAACCATTATCACCACTATGTGGACCATTATGACAACTATAACCACCACTATCACCACTTTAACAACCATTATCGCCACTATAACGACCATTATCACCACTATAACGGCCATTATCACCACTATAGCGACCATTATCATCACTATAACAACCACTATCACCACTATAGCAACTATTATCACCACTATAACAACCATTATCACCACTATAAGGACCATTATCACCACTATAACAACCATTATCACCATTATAACGACCACTATCACCACTATAACAACCATTATCACCACTATGTGGACCATTATGACAACTATAACCACCACTATCACCACTTTAACAACCATTATCGCCACTATAACGACCATTATCACCACTATAACGGCCATTATCACCACTATAGCGACCATTATCAACACTATAACAACCATTATCACCACTATAACAGCTATTATCACCACTATAACAACCATTATCACCACTATAACGGCCATTATCACCACTATAACGACCACTATCAACACCATGACCACCATTATCACCACTATATGGACCATTATCACCACTATAACGACCACTATCACCACTATAACAACCATTATCACCACTATAAGGACCATTATCACCACTATAACAACCACTATCACCACTATAACAACCATTATCACCACTATAAGGACCATTATCACCACTATAACAACCATTATCACCACTATAACGACCACTATCACCACTATAACAACCACTATCACCACTATAACAACTATTATCACCACTATAACAACCATTATCACCATTATAACGACCATTATCACCACTATATCAACCATTATCACCAGTAGAAGGACCATTATCAACGCTGTAATGACCATTATCACCACTATAACAACCATTATCACCACTATAACAACCATTACCACCACTATAAGGACCAATATCACCACTATAACAACCATTATCACCACTATAACGACCACTATCACCACTATAACAACCATTATCACCACTATAACAACTATTATCACCACTATAACGACCATTATCACCATTTTAACGACCATTATCACCAGTAGAAGGACCATTATCAACGCTGTAATGGCCATTATCACCACTATAACAACCATTATCGCCACTATAACAACCATTATCACCACTATAACAACCATTATCACCACTATAACAACTATTATCACCACTATAAAAACCATTATCACCACTATAACAACTATTATCACCACTATAAAAACCATTATCACCACTATTACGACCACTATCAACACTATAACCACCATTATCACCACTATAACAACCATTATCACCACTATAACAACCATTATCACCACTATAACGACCACTATCACCACTATAACAACCATTATCACCACTATAACAACTATTATCACCACTATAACGACCATTATCACCATTATAACGACCATTATCACCAGTAGAAGGACCATTATCAACGCTGTAATGACCATTATCACCACTATAACAACCATTATCACCACTATAACGACCACTATCACCACTATAACAACCATTATCACCACTATAACAACTATTATCACCACTATAAAAACCATTATCACCACTATTACGACCACTATCAACACTATAACCACCATTATCACCACTATAACAACCATTATCACCACTATAACAACCTTTATCGCCACTATAACAACCATTATCACCACTATAACAACCATTATCACCACTATATGGACCATTATGACAACTATAACCACCACTATCACCACTTTAACAACCATTATCGCCACTATAACGATCATATATCACCACTATAACGGCCATTATCACCACTATAGCGACCATTATCAACACTATAACCACCATTTTCAGCACTATATCAACCATTATCACCAGTAGAAGGACCATTATCAACGCTGTAGTGACCATTATCACCACTATAACGACCACTATCACCACTATGACAACCATTATCACCACTATAACGACCATTATCACCACTATAACGACCATTATCACCACTATAACGGCCATTATCACCACTATAACAACCATTATCACCACTATAACAACCATTATCACCACTATATGGACCATTATGACAACTATAACCACCACTATCACCACTTTAACAACCATTATCGCCACTATAACGACCATTATCACCACTATAACGGCCATTATCACCACTATAACGACCATTATCACCACTATAACGACCATTATCACCACTATAACGGCCATTATCACCACTATAACAACCATTATCACCACTATAACAACCATTATCACCACTATATGGACCATTATGACAACTATAACCACCACTATCACCACTTTAACAACCATTATCGCCACTATAACGACCATTATCACCACTATAACGGCCATTATCACCACTATTACGACCACTATCAACACTATAACCACCATTATCACCACTATAACAACCATTATCACCACTATATGGACCATTATCACCACTATAACGACCACTATCACCACTATAACAACCATTATCACCACTATAAGGACCATTATCACCACTATATGGACCATTATGACAACTATAACCACCACTATCACCACTTTAACAACCATTATCGCCACTATAACGACCATTATCACCACTATAACGGCCATTATCACCACTATAGCGACCATTATCAACACTATAACAACCATTATCACCACTATAACAACTATTATCACCACTATAACAACGATTATCACCACTATAACGACCATTATCACAACTATAACGACCATTATCACCACTATAACGACCATTATCACCACTATAACGGCCATTATCACCACTATAACAACCATTATCACCACTATAACAACCATTATCACCACTATATGGACCATTATGACAACTATAACCACCACTATCACCACTTTAACAACCATTATCGCCACTATAACGACCATTATCACCACTATAACGGCCATTATCACCACTATAGCGACCATTATCAACACTATAACAACCATTATCACCACTATAACGGCCATTATCACCACTATAACGACCACTATCAACACCATAACCACCATTATCACCACTATATGGACCATTATCACCACTATAACGACCACTATCACCACTATAACAACCATTATCACCACTATAAGGACCATTATCACCACTATAACAACCATTATCACCACCATAACAACCATTATCACCACTATAAGGACCATTATCACCACTATAACAACCATTGTCACCACTATAACGACCACTATCACCACTATAACAACCATTATCACCACTATAACAACTATTATCACCACTATAACAACCATTATCACCATTATAACGACCATTATCACCACTATATCAACCATTATCACCAGTAGAAGGACCATTATCAACGCTGTAATGACCATTATCACCACTATAACAACCATTATCACCACTATAACAACCATTACCACCACTATAAGGACCAATATCACCACTATAACAACCATTATCACCACTATAACGACCACTATCACCACTATAACAACCATTGTCACCACTATAACAACTATTATCACCACTATAACAACCATTATCACCATTATAACGACCATTATCACCAGTAGAAGGACCATTATCAACGCTGTAATGACCATTATCACCACTATAACAACCATTATCGCCACTATAACAACCATTATCACCACTATAACAACCATTATCACCACTATATGGACCATTATGACAACTATAACCACCACTATCACCACTTTAACAACCATTATCGCCACTATAACGACCATATATCACCACTATAACGGCCATTATCACCACTATAGCGACCATTATCAACACTATAACCACCATTATCAGCACTATATCAACCATTATCACCAGTAGAAGGACCATTATCAACGCTGTAATGACCATTATCACCACTATAACGACCACTATCAACACTATAACGGCCATTATCACCACTATAGCGACCTTTATCAACACTATAACGATCATTATCAACACTATAACCACCATTATCACCACTATATCAACCATTATCACCAGTAGAAGGACCATTATCAACACTGTAATGACCATTATCACCACTATAATGACCACTATCACCACTATAACAACCATTATCACCACTATAACAACTATTATCACCACTATAACAACCATTATCACCACTATAACGACCATTATCACCCCTATAACGACCATTATCACCACTATAACGGCCATTATCACCACTATAGCGACCATTATCAGCACTATAACCACCATTATCACCACTATAAGGACCATTATCACCACTATAACAACCATTATCACCACCATAACAACCATTATCACCACTATAAGGACCATTATCACCACTATAACAACCATTATCACCACTATAACGACCACTATCACCACTATAACAACCATTATCACCACTATAACAACTATTATCACCACTACAACAACCATTATCACCATTATAACGACCATTATCACCACTATATCAACCATTATCACCAGTAGAAGGACCATTATCAACGCTGTAATGACCATTATCACCACTATAACAACCATTATCACCACTATAACGGCCATTATCACCACTATAGCGACCTTTGTCAACACTATAACCACCATTATCACCACTATATCAACCATTATCACCAGTAGAAGGACCATTATCAACACTGTAATGACCATTATCACCACTATAACGACCACTATCACCACTATAACCACCATTATCACCACTATAACAACCATTATCACCACTATATGGACCATTATCACCACTATAACGACCACTATCATCACTATAACAACCACTATCACCACTATAACAACTATTATCACCACTATAACAACCATTATCACCACTATAAGGACCATTATCACCACTATAACAACCATTATCACCATTATAACGACCACTATCACCACTATAACAACCATTATCACCACTATGGGGACCATTATGACAACTATAACCACCACTATCACCACTTTAACAACCATTATCGCCACTATAACGACCATTATCACCACTATAACGGCCATTATCACCACTATAGCGACCATTATCATCACTATAACAACCATTATCACCATTATAACGACCATTATCACCAGTAGAAGGACCATTATCAACGCTGTAATGACCATTATCACCACTATAACAACCATTATCGCCACTATAACAACCATTATCACCACTATAACAACTATTATCACCACTATAACAACCATTATCACCACTATAACGACCACTATCAACACCATAGCCACCATTATCACCACTATATGGACCATCATCACCACTATAACGACCACTATCACCACTATAACAACCATTATCACCACTATAAGGACCATTATCACCACTATAACAACCATTATCACCATTATAACGACCATTATCACCACTATATCAACCATTATCACCAGTAGAAGGACAATTATCAACGCTGTAATGACCATTATCACCACTATAACAACCATTATCACCACTATAACAACCATTATCACCTCTACAAGGACCATTATCACCACTATAACAACCATTATCACCACTATAACGACCACTATCACCACTATAACAACCATTATCACCACTATAACAACTATTATCACCACTATAAAAACCATTATCACCACTATTACGACCACTATCAACACTATAACCACCATTATCACCACTATAACAACCATTATCACCACTATATGGACCATTATCACCACTATAACGACCACTATCACCACTATAACGGCCATTATCGCCACTATAGCGACCATTATCAGCACTATAACCACCATTACCACCACTATAACGACCACTATCAACACTATAACGGCCATTATCACCACTATAGCGACCTTTATCAACACTATAACGACCATTATCAACACTATAACCACCATTATCACCACTATATCAACCATTATCACCAGTAGAAGGACCATTATCAACACTGTAATGACCATTATCACCACTATAATGACCACTATCACCACTATAACAACCATTATCACCACTACAACAACTATTATCACCACTATAACAACCATTATCACCACTATAACGACCATTATCACCCCTATAACGACCATTATCACCACTATAACGGCCATTATCACCACTATAGCGACCATTATCAGCACTATAACCACCATTATCACCACTATAAGGACCATTATCACCACTATAACAACCATTATCACCACCATAACAACCATTATCACCACTATAAGGACCATTATCACCACTATAACAACCATTATCACCACTATAACAACCATTATCACCACTATAAGGACCATTATCACCACTATAACAACCATTATCACCACTATAACGACCACTATCACCACTATAACAACCATTATCACCACTATAACAACTATTATCACCACTATAACAACCATTATCACCATTATAACAACCATTATCACCACTATATGGACCATTATCACCACTATAACAACCATTATCACCATTATAACGACCACTATCACCACTATAACAACCATTATCACCACTATAACAACTATTATCACCACTATAATAACCATTATGACCACTATAACAACTATTATCACCACTATAACAACCATTATCACCACTAGAACAACCATTATCACCACTATAACGACCACTATCACCACTATAACAACCATTATCACCACTATAACAACCATTATCACCACTATAACAACCATTATCACCACTATAAGGACCATTATCACCACTATAACAACCATTATCACCACTATAACGACCACTATCACCACTATAACAACCATTATCACCACTATAACAACTATTATCACCACTATAACAACCATTATCACCATTATAACAACCATTATCACCACTATATGGACCATTATCACCACTATAACAACCATCATCACCATTATAACGACCACTATCACCACTATAACAACCATTATCACCACTATAACAACTATTATCACCACTATAATAACCATTATGACCACTATAACAACTATTATCACCACTATAACAACCATTATCACCACTATAACAACCATTATCACCACTATAACGACCACTATCACCACTACAACAACCATTATCACCACTATAACAACTATTATCACCACTATAATAACCATTATCACCACTATAACAACTATTATCACCACTATAACAACCATTATCACCACTATAACGACCATTATCACCACTATAACGACCATTATCACCACTATAACAACCATTATCACCACTATAACGGCCATTATCACCACTATAACGACCACTATCAACACCATAACCACCATTATCACCACTATATGGACCATTATCACCACTATAACGACCACTATCACCACTATAACAACCATTATCACCACTATAAGGACCATTATCACCACTATAACAACCATTATCACCACTATAACAACCATTATCACCACTATAAGGACCATTATCACCACTATAACAACCATTATCACCACTATAACGGCCATTATCACCACTATAGCGACCATTATCACCACTACAACGGCCATTATCATCACTATAACAACCATTATCACCACTATAACAACTATTATCACCACTATAACAACCATTATCACCACTATAACGACCACTATCAACACCATAGCCACCATTATCACCACTATATGGACCATCATCACCACTATAACGACCACTATCACCACTATAACAACCATTATCACCACTATAAGGACCATTATCACCACTATAACAACCATTATCACCATTATAACGACCATTATCACCACTATATCAACCATTATCACCAGTAGAAGGACCATTATCAACGCTGTAATGACCATTATCACCACTATAACAACCATTATCACCACTATAACAACCATTATCACCTCTACAAGGACCATTATCACCACTATAACAACCATTATCACCACTATAACGACCACTATCACCACTATAACAACCATTATCACCACTATAACAACTATTATCACCACTATAAAAACCATTATCACCACTATTACGACCACTATCAACACTATAACCACCATTATCACCACTATAACAACCATTATCACCACTATATGGACCATTATCACCACTATAACGACCACTATCACCACTATAACGGCCATTATCGCCACTATAGCGACCATTATCAGCACTATAACCACCATTACCACCACTATAACGACCACTATCAACACTATAACGGCCATTATCACCACTATAGCGACCTTTATCAACACTATAACGACCATTATCAACACTATAACCACCATTATCACCACTATATCAACCATTATCACCAGTAGAAGGACCATTATCAACACTGTAATGACCATTATCACCACTATAATGACCACTATCACCACTATAACAACCATTATCACCACTACAACAACTATTATCACCACTATAACAACCATTATCACCACTATAACGACCATTATCACCCCTATAACGACCATTATCACCACTATAACGGCCATTATCACCACTATAGCGACCATTATCAGCACTATAACCACCATTATCACCACTATAAGGACCATTATCACCACTATAACAACCATTATCACCACCATAACAACCATTATCACCACTATAAGGACCATTATCACCACTATAACAACCATTATCACCACTATAACAACCATTATCACCACTATAAGGACCATTATCACCACTATAACAACCATTATCACCACTATAACGACCACTATCACCACTATAACAACCATTATCACCACTATAACAACTATTATCACCACTATAACAACCATTATCACCATTATAACAACCATTATCACCACTATATGGACCATTATCACCACTATAACAACCATTATCACCATTATAACGACCACTATCACCACTATAACAACCATTATCACCACTATAACAACTATTATCACCACTATAATAACCATTATGACCACTATAACAACTATTATCACCACTATAACAACCATTATCACCACTAGAACAACCATTATCACCACTATAACGACCACTATCACCACTATAACAACCATTATCACCACTATAACAACCATTATCACCACTATAACAACCATTATCACCACTATAAGGACCATTATCACCACTATAACAACCATTATCACCACTATAACGACCACTATCACCACTATAACAACCATTATCACCACTGTAACAACTATTATCACCACTATAACAACCATTATCACCATTATAACAACCATTATCACCACTATATGGACCATTATCACCACTATAACAACCATCATCACCATTATAACGACCACTATCACCACTATAACAACCATTATCACCACTATAACAACTATTATCACCACTATAATAACCATTATGACCACTATAACAACTATTATCACCACTATAACAACCATTATCACCACTATAACAACCATTATCACCACTATAACGACCACTATCACCACTACAACAACCATTATCACCACTATAACAACTATTATCACCACTATAATAACCATTATCACCACTATAACAACTATTATCACCACTATAACAACCATTATCACCACTATAACGACCATTATCACCACTATAACGACCATTATCACCACTATAACAACCATTATCACCACTATAACGGCCATTATCACAACTATAACGACCACTATCAACACCATAACCACCATTATCACCACTATATGGACCATTATCACCACTATAACGACCACTATCACCACTATAACAACCATTATCACCACTATAAGGACCATTATCACCACTATAACAACCATTATCACCACTATAACAACCATTATCACCACTATAAGGACCATTATCACCACTATAACAACCATTATCACCACTATAACGGCCATTATCACCACTATAGCGACCATTATCAACACTATAACAACCATTATCACCACTATAACAGCTATTATCACCACTATAACAACCATTATCACCACTATAACGGCCATTATCACCACCATAACGACCACTATCAACACCATAACCACCATTATCACCACTATATGGACCATTATCACCACTATAACGACCACTATCACCACTATAACAACCATTATCACCACTATAAGGACCATTATCACCACTATAACAACCATTATCACCACTATAACAACCATTATCACCACTATAAGGACCATTATCACCACTATAACAACCATTATCACCACTATAACGACCACTATCACCACTATAACAACCACTATCACCACTATAACAACTACTATCACCACTATAACAACCATTATCACCATTATAACGACCATTATCACCACTATATCAACCATTATCACCAGTAGAAGGACCATTATCAACGCTGTAATGACCATTATCACCACTATAACAACCATTATCACCACTATAACAACCATTACCACCACTATAAGGACCAATATCACCACTATAACAACCATTATCACCACTATAACGACCACTATCACCACTATAACAACCATTATCACCACTATAACAACTATTATCACCACTATAACGACCATTATCACCATTATAACGACCATTATCACCAGTAGAAGGACCATTATCAACGCTGTAATGACCATTATCACCACTATAACAACCATTATCGCCACTATAACAACCATTATCACCACTATAACAACCATTATCACCACTATATGGACCATTATGACAACTATAACCACCACTATCACCACTTTAACAACCATTATCGCCACTATGACGACCATATATCACCACTATAACGGCCATTATCACCACTATAGCGACCATTATCAACACTATAACCACCATTTTCAGCACTATATCAACCATTATCACCAGTAGAAGGACCATTATCAACGCTGTAGTGACCATTATCACCACTATAACGACCACTATCACCACTATAACAACCATTATCACCACTATAACGACCATTATCACAACTATAACGACCAATATCACCTCTATAACAACTATTATCACCACTATAACAACGATTATCACCACTATAACGACCATTATCACAACTATAACGACCATTATCACCACTATAACGACCATTATCACCACTATAACGACCATTATCACCACTATAACGACCATTATCACCACTATAACGACCACTATCACCACTATAACAACCATTATCACCACTATAACAACTATTATCACCAATATAACAACCATTATCACCACTATAACAACCATTATCACCACTATATGGACCATTATGACAACTATAACCACCACTATCACCACTTTACCAACCATTATCGCCACTATAACGACCATTATCACCACTATAACGGCCATTATCACCACTATAACGACCACTATCACCACTATAACAACCATTATCACCACTATAACAACCATTATCACCACTATAACGACCATTATCACCACTATAAGGACCATTATCACCACTATAACAACCATTATCACCACTATAACGACCACTATCACCACTATAACAACCATTATCACCACTATAACAACTATTATCACCACTATAACAACCATTATCACCATTATAACAACCATTATCACCACTATATGGACCATTATCACCACTATAACAACCATCATCACCATTATAACGACCACTATCACCACTATAACAACCATTATCACCACTATAAGGACCATTATCACCACTATAACAACCATTATCACCACTATAACAACCATTATCACCACTATAACGACCACTATCACCACTATAACAACCATTATCACCACTATAACAACTATTATCACCACTATAACGACCATTATCACCATTATAACGACCATTATCACCAGTAGAAGGACCATTATCAACGCTGTAATGACCATTATCACCACTATAACAACCATTATCGCCACTATAACAACCATTATCACCACTATAACAACCATTATCACCACTATAACAACTATTATCACCACTATAACAACCATTATCACCACTATAACAACTATTATCACCACTATAAAAACCATTATCACCACTATTACGACCACTATCAACACTATAACCACCATTATCACCACTATAACAACCATTATCACCACTATATGGACCATTATCACCACTATAACGACCACTATCACCACTATAACGGCCATTATCGCCACTATAGCGACCATTATCAGCACTATAACCACCATTACCACCACTATAACGACCACTATCAACACTATAACGGCCATTATCACCACTATAGCGACCTTTATCAACACTATAACGACCATTATCAACACTATAACCACCATTATCACCACTATATCAACCATTATCACCAGTAGAAGGACCATTATCAACACTGTAATGACCATTATCACCACTATAATGACCACTATCACCACTATAACAACCATTATCACCACTACAACAACTATTATCACCACTATAACAACCATTATCACCACTATAACGACCATTATCACCCCTATAACGACCATTATCACCACTATAACGGCCATTATCACCACTATAGCGACCATTATCAGCACTATAACCACCATTATCACCACTATAAGGACCATTATCACCACTATAACAACCATTATCACCACCATAACAACCATTATCACCACTATAAGGACCATTATCACCACTATAACAACCATTATCACCACTATAACAACCATTATCACCACTATAAGGACCATTATCACCACTATAACAACCATTATCACCACTATAACGACCACTATCACCACTATAACAACCATTATCACCACTATAACAACTATTATCACCACTATAACAACCATTATCACCATTATAACAACCATTATCACCACTATATGGACCATTATCACCACTATAACAACCATTATCACCATTATAACGACCACTATCACCACTATAACAACCATTATCACCACTATAACAACTATTATCACCACTATAATAACCATTATGACCACTATAACAACTATTATCACCACTATAACAACCATTATCACCACTAGAACAACCATTATCACCACTATAACGACCACTATCACCACTATAACAACCATTATCACCACTATAACAACCATTATCACCACTATAACAACCATTATCACCACTATAAGGACCATTATCACCACTATAACAACCATTATCACCACTATAACGACCACTATCACCACTATAACAACCATTATCACCACTGTAACAACTATTATCACCACTATAACAACCATTATCACCATTATAACAACCATTATCACCACTATATGGACCATTATCACCACTATAACAACCATCATCACCATTATAACGACCACTATCACCACTATAACAACCATTATCACCACTATAACAACTATTATCACCACTATAATAACCATTATGACCACTATAACAACTATTATCACCACTATAACAACCATTATCACCACTATAACAACCATTATCACCACTATAACGACCACTATCACCACTACAACAACCATTATCACCACTATAACAACTATTATCACCACTATAATAACCATTATCACCACTATAACAACTATTATCACCACTATAACAACCATTATCACCACTATAACGACCATTATCACCACTATAACGACCATTATCACCACTATAACAACCATTATCACCACTATAACGGCCATTATCACCACTATAACGACCACTATCAACACCATAACCACCATTATCACCACTATATGGACCATTATCACCACTATAACGACCACTATCACCACTATAACAACCATTATCACCACTATAAGGACCATTATCACCACTATAACAACCATTATCACCACTATAACAACCATTATCACCACTATAAGGACCATTATCACCACTATAACAACCATTATCACCACTATAACGGCCATTATCACCACTATAGCGACCATTATCAACACTATAACAACCATTATCACCACTATAACAGCTATTATCACCACTATAACAACCATTATCACCACTATAACGGCCATTATCACCACCATAACGACCACTATCAACACCATAACCACCATTATCACCACTATATGGACCATTATCACCACTATAACGACCACTATCACCACTATAACAACCATTATCACCACTATAAGGACCATTATCACCACTATAACAACCATTATCACCACTATAACAACCATTATCACCACTATAAGGACCATTATCACCACTATAACAACCATTATCACCACTATAACGACCACTATCACCACTATAACAACCACTATCACCACTATAACAACTACTATCACCACTATAACAACCATTATCACCATTATAACGACCATTATCACCACTATATCAACCATTATCACCAGTAGAAGGACCATTATCAACGCTGTAATGACCATTATCACCACTATAACAACCATTATCACCACTATAACAACCATTACCACCACTATAAGGACCAATATCACCACTATAACAACCATTATCACCACTATAACGACCACTATCACCACTATAACAACCATTATCACCACTATAACAACTATTATCACCACTATAACGACCATTATCACCATTATAACGACCATTATCACCAGTAGAAGGACCATTATCAACGCTGTAATGACCATTATCACCACTATAACAACCATTATCGCCACTATAACAACCATTATCACCACTATAACAACCATTATCACCACTATATGGACCATTATGACAACTATAACCACCACTATCACCACTTTAACAACCATTATCGCCACTATGACGACCATATATCACCACTATAACGGCCATTATCACCACTATAGCGACCATTATCAACACTATAACCACCATTTTCAGCACTATATCAACCATTATCACCAGTAGAAGGACCATTATCAACGCTGTAGTGACCATTATCACCACTATAACGACCACTATCACCACTATAACAACCATTATCACCACTATAACGACCATTATCACAACTATAACGACCAATATCACCTCTATAACAACTATTATCACCACTATAACAACGATTATCACCACTATAACGACCATTATCACAACTATAACGACCATTATCACCACTATAACGACCATTATCACCACTATAACGACCATTATCACCACTATAACGACCATTATCACCACTATAACGACCACTATCACCACTATAACAACCATTATCACCACTATAACAACTATTATCACCAATATAACAACCATTATCACCACTATAACAACCATTATCACCACTATATGGACCATTATGACAACTATAACCACCACTATCACCACTTTACCAACCATTATCGCCACTATAACGACCATTATCACCACTATAACGGCCATTATCACCACTATAACGACCACTATCACCACTATAACAACCATTATCACCACTATAACAACCATTATCACCACTATAACGACCATTATCACCACTATAAGGACCATTATCACCACTATAACAACCATTATCACCACTATAACGACCACTATCACCACTATAACAACCATTATCACCACTATAACAACTATTATCACCACTATAACAACCATTATCACCATTATAACAACCATTATCACCACTATATGGACCATTATCACCACTATAACAACCATCATCACCATTATAACGACCACTATCACCACTATAACAACCATTATCACCACTATAAGGACCATTATCACCACTATAACAACCATTATCACCACTATAACAACCATTATCACCACTATAACGACCACTATCACCACTATAACAACCATTATCACCACTATAACAACTATTATCACCACTATAACGACCATTATCACCATTATAACGACCATTATCACCAGTAGAAGGACCATTATCAACGCTGTAATGACCATTATCACCACTATAACAACCATTATCGCCACTATAACAACCATTATCACCACTATAACAACCATTATCACCACTATAACAACTATTATCACCACTATAAAAACCATTATCACCACTATAACAACTATTATCACCACTATAAAAACCATTATCACCACTATTACGACCACTATCAACACTATAACCACCATTATCACCACTATAACAACCATTATCACCACTATAACAACCATTATCACCACTATAACGACCACTATCACCACTATAACAACCATTATCACCACTATAACAACTATTATCACCACTATAACGACCATTATCACCATTATAACGACCATTATCACCAGTAGAAGGACCATTATCAACGCTGTAATGACCATTATCACCACTATAACAACCATTATCACCACTATAACGACCACTATCACCACTATAACAACCATTATCACCACTATAACAACTATTATCACCACTATAAAAACCATTATCACCACTATTACGACCACTATCAACACTATAACCACCATTATCACCACTATAACAACCATTATCACCACTATAACAACCTTTATCGCCACTATAACAACCATTATCACCACTATAACAACCATTATCACCACTATATGGACCATTATGACAACTATAACCACCACTATCACCACTTTAACAACCATTATCGCCACTATAACGACCATATATCACCACTATAACGGCCATTATCACCACTATAGCGACCATTATCAACACTATAACCACCATTTTCAGCACTATATCAACCATTATCACCAGTAGAAGGACCATTATCAACGCTGTAGTGACCATTATCACCACTATAACGACCACTATCACCACTATAACAACCATTATCACCACTATAACGACCATTATCACAACTATAACGACCAATATCACCTCTATAACAACTATTATCACCACTATAACAACGATTATCACCACTATAACGACCATTATCACAACTATAACGACCATTATCACCACTATAACGACCATTATCACCACTATAACGGCCATTATCACCACTATAACAACCATTATCACCACTATAACAACCATTATCACCACTATATGGACCATTATGACAACTATAACCACCACTATCACCACTTTAACAACCATTATCGCCACTATAACGACCATTATCACCACTATAACGGCCATTATCACCACTATAGCGACCATTATCAACACTATAACAACCATTATCACCACTATAACAACTATTATCACCACTATAACAACTATTATCACCACTATAACGACCACTATCACCACTATAACAACCATTATCACCACTATAACAACTATTATCACCACTATAAAAACCATTATCACCACTATTACGACCACTATCAACACTATAACCACCATTATCACCACTATAACAACCATTATCACCACTATAACAACCATTATCGCCATTATAACAACCATTATCACCACTATAACAACTATTATCACCACTATAAAAACCATTATCACCACTATTACGACCACTATCAACACTATAACCACCATTATCACCACTATAACAACCATTATCACCACTATATGGACCATTATCACCACTATAACGACCACTATCACCACTATAACAACCATTATCACCACTATAAGGACCATTATCACCACTATATGGACCATTATGACAACTATAACCACCACTATCACCACTTTAACAACCATTATCGCCACTATAACGACCATTATCACCACTATAACGGCCATTATCACCACTATAGCGACCATTATCAACACTATAACAACCATTATCACCACTATAACAACTATTATCACCACTATAACAACGATTATCACCACTATAACGACCATTATCACAACTATAACGACCATTATCACCACTATAACGACCATTATCACCACTATAACGGCCATTATCACCACTATAACAACCATTATCACCACTATAACAACCATTATCACCACTATATGGACCATTATGACAACTATAACCACCACTATCACCACTTTAACAACCATTATCGCCACTATAACGACCATTATCACCACTATAACGGCCATTATCACCACTATAGCGACCATTATCAACACTATAACAACCATTATCACCACTATAACGGCCATTATCACCACTATAACGACCACTATCAACACCATAACCACCATTATCACCACTATATGGACCATTATCACCACTATAACGACCACTATCACCACTATAACAACCATTATCACCACTATAAGGACCATTATCACCACTATAAGGACCATTATCACCACTATAACAACCATTATCACCACCATAACAACCATTATCACCACTATAAGGACCATTATCACCACTATAACAACCATTGTCACCACTATAACGACCACTATCACCACTATAACAACCATTATCACCACTATAACAACTATTATCACCACTATAACAACCATTATCACCATTATAACGACCATTATCACCACTATATCAACCATTATCACCAGTAGAAGGACCATTATCAACGCTGTAATGACCATTATCACCACTATAACAACCATTATCACCACTATAACAACCATTACCACCACTATAAGGACCAATATCACCACTATAACAACCATTATCACCACTATAACGACCACTATCACCACTATAACAACCATTGTCACCACTATAACAACTATTATCACCACTATAACAACCATTATCACCATTATAACGACCATTATCACCAGTAGAAGGACCATTATCAACGCTGTAATGACCATTATCACCACTATAACAACCATTATCGCCACTATAACAACCATTATCACCACTATAACAACCATTATCACCACTATATGGACCATTATGACAACTATAACCACCACTATCACCACTTTAACAACCATTATCGCCACTATAACGACCATATATCACCACTATAACGGCCATTATCACCACTATAGCGACCATTATCAACACTATAACCACCATTATCAGCACTATATCAACCATTATCACCAGTAGAAGGACCATTATCAACGCTGTAATGACCATTATCACCACTATAACGACCACTATCAACACTATAACGGCCATTATCACCACTATAGCGACCTTTATCAACACTATAACGATCATTATCAACACTATAACCACCATTATCACCACTATATCAACCATTATCACCAGTAGAAGGACCATTATCAACACTGTAATGACCATTATCACCACTATAATGACCACTATCACCACTATAACAACCATTATCACCACTATAACAACTATTATCACCACTATAACAACCATTATCACCACTATAACGACCATTATCACCCCTATAACGACCATTATCACCACTATAACGGCCATTATCACCACTATAGCGACCATTATCAGCACTATAACCACCATTATCACCACTATAAGGACCATTATCACCACTATAACAACCATTATCACCACCATAACAACCATTATCACCACTATAAGGACCATTATCACCACTATAACAACCATTATCACCACTATAACGACCACTATCACCACTATAACAACCATTATCACCACTATAACAACTATTATCACCACTACAACAACCATTATCACCATTATAACGACCATTATCACCACTATATCAACCATTATCACCAGTAGAAGGACCATTATCAACGCTGTAATGACCATTATCACCACTATAACAACCATTATCACCACTATAACGGCCATTATCACCACTATAGCGACCTTTGTCAACACTATAACCACCATTATCACCACTATATCAACCATTATCACCAGTAGAAGGACCATTATCAACACTGTAATGACCATTATCACCACTATAACGACCACTATCACCACTATAACCACCATTATCACCACTATAACAACCATTATCACCACTATATGGACCATTATCTCCACTATAACGACCACTATCACCACTATAACAACCATTATCACCACTATAACAACTATTATCACCACTATAAAAACCATTATCACCACTATTACGACCACTATCAACACTATAACCACCATTATCACCACTATAACAACCATTATCACCACTATATGGACCATTATCACCACTATAACGACCACTATCACCACTATAACGGCCATTATCGCCACTATAGCGACCATTATCAGCACTATAACCACCATTACCACCACTATAACGACCACTATCAACACTATAACGGCCATTATCACCACTATAGCGACCTTTATCAACACTATAACGACCATTATCAACACTATAACCACCATTATCACCACTATATCAACCATTATCACCAGTAGAAGGACCATTATCAACACTGTAATGACCATTATCACCACTATAATGACCACTATCACCACTATAACAACCATTATCACCACTACAACAACTATTATCACCACTATAACAACCATTATCACCACTATAACGACCATTATCACCCCTATAACGACCATTATCACCACTATAACGGCCATTATCACCACTATAGCGACCATTATCAGCACTATAACCACCATTATCACCACTATAAGGACCATTATCACCACTATAACAACCATTATCACCACCATAACAACCATTATCACCACTATAAGGACCATTATCACCACTATAACAACCATTATCACCACTATAACAACCATTATCACCACTATAAGGACCATTATCACCACTATAACAACCATTATCACCACTATAACGACCACTATCACCACTATAACAACCATTATCACCACTATAACAACTATTATCACCACTATAACAACCATTATCACCATTATAACAACCATTATCACCACTATATGGACCATTATCACCACTATAACAACCATTATCACCATTATAACGACCACTATCACCACTATAACAACCATTATCACCACTATAACAACTATTATCACCACTATAATAACCATTATGACCACTATAACAACTATTATCACCACTATAACAACCATTATCACCACTAGAACAACCATTATCACCACTATAACGACCACTATCACCACTATAACAACCATTATCACCACTATAACAACCATTATCACCACTATAACAACCATTATCACCACTATAAGGACCATTATCACCACTATAACAACCATTATCACCACTATAACGACCACTATCACCACTATAACAACCATTATCACCACTATAAGGACCATTATCACCACTATAACAACCATTATCACCACTATAACGACCACTATCACCACTATAACAACCACTATCACCACTATAACAACCACTATCACCACTATAACAACTACTATCACCACTATAACAACCATTATCACCATTATAACGACCATTATCACCACTATATCAACCATTATCACCAGTAGAAGGACCATTATCAACGCTGTAATGACCATTATCACCACTATAACGACCACTATCACCACTATAACAACCATTATCACCACTATAACGACCATTATCACAACTATAACGACCAATATCACCTCTATAACAACTATTATCACCACTATAACAACTACTATCACCACTATAACAACCATTATCACCACTATAACAACCATTATCACCACTATAACAACCATTATCACCACTATAAGGACCATTATCACCACTATAACAACCATTATCACCACTATAACGACCACTATCACCACTATAACAACCATTATCACCACTATAACAACTATTATCACCACTATAAAAACCATTATCACCACTATTACGACCACTATCAACACTATAACCACCATTATCACCACTATAACAACCATTATCACCACTATATGGACCATTATCACCACTATAACGACCACTATCACCACTATAACGGCCATTATCGCCACTATAGCGACCATTATCAGCACTATAACCACCATTACCACCACTATAACGACCACTATCAACACTATAACGGCCATTATCACCACTATAGCGACCTTTATCAACACTATAACGACCATTATCAACACTATAACCACCATTATCACCACTATATCAACCATTATCACCAGTAGAAGGACCATTATCAACACTGTAATGACCATTATCACCACTATAATGACCACTATCACCACTATAACAACCATTATCACCACTACAACAACTATTATCACCACTATAACAACCATTATCACCACTATAACGACCATTATCACCCCTATAACGACCATTATCACCACTATAACGGCCATTATCACCACTATAGCGACCATTATCAGCACTATAACCACCATTATCACCACTATAAGGACCATTATCACCACTATAACAACCATTATCACCACCATAACAACCATTATCACCACTATAAGGACCATTATCACCACTATAACAACCATTATCACCACTATAACAACCATTATCACCACTATAAGGACCATTATCACCACTATAACAACCATTATCACCACTATAACGACCACTATCACCACTATAACAACCATTATCACCACTATAACAACTATTATCACCACTATAACAACCATTATCACCATTATAACAACCATTATCACCACTATATGGACCATTATCACCACTATAACAACCATTATCACCATTATAACGACCACTATCACCACTATAACAACCATTATCACCACTATAACAACTATTATCACCACTATAATAACCATTATGACCACTATAACAACTATTATCACCACTATAACAACCATTATCACCACTAGAACAACCATTATCACCACTATAACGACCACTATCACCACTATAACAACCATTATCACCACTATAACAACCATTATCACCACTATAACAACCATTATCACCACTATAAGGACCATTATCACCACTATAACAACCATTATCACCACTATAACGACCACTATCACCACTATAACAACCATTATCACCACTATAAGGACCATTATCACCACTATAACAACCATTATCACCACTATAACGACCACTATCACCACTATAACAACCACTATCACCACTATAACAACCACTATCACCACTATAACAACTACTATCACCACTATAACAACCATTATCACCATTATAACGACCATTATCACCACTATATCAACCATTATCACCAGTAGAAGGACCATTATCAACGCTGTAATGACCATTATCACCACTATAACGACCACTATCACCACTATAACAACCATTATCACCACTATAACGACCATTATCACAACTATAACGACCAATATCACCTCTATAACAACTATTATCACCACTATAACAACGATTATCACCACTATAACGACCATTATCACAACTATAACGACCATTATCACCATTATAACGACCATTATCACCAGTAGAAGGACCATTATCAACGCTGTAATGACCATTATCACCACTATAACAACCATTATCGCCACTATAACAACCATTATCACCACTATAACAACCATTATCACCACTATATGGACCATTATGACAACTATAACCACCACTATCACCACTTTAACAACCATTATCGCCACTATGACGACCATATATCACCACTATAACGGCCATTATCACCACTATAGCGACCATTATCAACACTATAACCACCATTTTCAGCACTATATCAACCATTATCACCAGTAGAAGGACCATTATCAACGCTGTAGTGACCATTATCACCACTATAACGACCACTATCACCACTATAACAACCATTATCACCACTATAACGACCATTATCACAACTATAACGACCAATATCACCTCTATAACAACTATTATCACCACTATAACAACGATTATCACCACTATAACGACCATTATCACAACTATAACGACCATTATCACCACTATAACGACCATTATCACCACTATAACGACCATTATCACCACTATAACGACCATTATCACCACTATAACGACCACTATCACCACTATAACAACCATTATCACCACTATAACAACTATTATCACCAATATAACAACCATTATCACCACTATAACAACCATTATCACCACTATATGGACCATTATGACAACTATAACCACCACTATCACCACTTTACCAACCATTATCGCCACTATAACGACCATTATCACCACTATAACGGCCATTATCACCACTATAACGACCACTATCACCACTATAACAACCATTATCACCACTATAACAACCATTATCACCACTATAACGACCATTATCACCACTATAAGGACCATTATCACCACTATAACAACCATTATCACCACTATAACGACCACTATCACCACTATAACAACCATTATCACCACTATAACAACTATTATCACCACTATAACAACCATTATCACCATTATAACAACCATTATCACCACTATATGGACCATTATCACCACTATAACAACCATCATCACCATTATAACGACCACTATCACCACTATAACAACCATTATCACCACTATAAGGACCATTATCACCACTATAACAACCATTATCACCACTATAACAACCATTATCACCACTATAACGACCACTATCACCACTATAACAACCATTATCACCACTATAACAACTATTATCACCACTATAACGACCATTATCACCATTATAACGACCATTATCACCAGTAGAAGGACCATTATCAACGCTGTAATGACCATTATCACCACTATAACAACCATTATCGCCACTATAACAACCATTATCACCACTATAACAACCATTATCACCACTATAACAACTATTATCACCACTATAAAAACCATTATCACCACTATAACAACTATTATCACCACTATAAAAACCATTATCACCACTATTACGACCACTATCAACACTATAACCACCATTATCACCACTATAACAACCATTATCACCACTATAACAACCATTATCACCACTATAACGACCACTATCACCACTATAACAACCATTATCACCACTATAACAACTATTATCACCACTATAACGACCATTATCACCATTATAACGACCATTATCACCAGTAGAAGGACCATTATCAACGCTGTAATGACCATTATCACCACTATAACAACCATTATCACCACTATAACGACCACTATCACCACTATAACAACCATTATCACCACTATAACAACTATTATCACCACTATAAAAACCATTATCACCACTATTACGACCACTATCAACACTATAACCACCATTATCACCACTATAACAACCATTATCACCACTATAACAACCTTTATCGCCACTATAACAACCATTATCACCACTATAACAACCATTATCACCACTATATGGACCATTATGACAACTATAACCACCACTATCACCACTTTAACAACCATTATCGCCACTATAACGATCATATATCACCACTATAACGGCCATTATCACCACTATAGCGACCATTATCAACACTATAACCACCATTTTCAGCACTATATCAACCATTATCACCAGTAGAAGGACCATTATCAACGCTGTAGTGACCATTATCACCACTATAACGACCACTATCACCACTATGACAACCATTATCACCACTATAACGACCATTATCACCACTATAACAACCATTATCACCACTATAACGACCATTATCACAACTATAACGACCAATATCACCTCTATAACAACTATTATCACCACTATAACAACGATTATCACCACTATAACGACCATTATCACAACTATAACGACCATTATCACCACTATAACGACCATTATCACCACTATAACGGCCATTATCACCACTATAACAACCATTATCACCACTATAACAACCATTATCACCATTATAACGACCATTATCACCACTATATCAACCATTATCACCAGTAGAAGGACCATTATCAACGCTGTAATGACCATTAGCACCACTATAACAACCATTATCACCACTATAACAACCATTATCACCACTATATGGACCATTATGACAACTATAACCACCACTATCACCACTTTAACAACCATTATCGCCACTATAACGATCATATATCACCACTATAACGGCCATTATCACCACTATAGCGACCATTATCAACACTATAACCACCATTTTCAGCACTATATCAACCATTATCACCAGTAGAAGGACCATTATCAACGCTGTAGTGACCATTATCACCACTATAACGACCACTATCACCACTATGACAACCATTATCACCACTATAACGACCATTATCACCACTATAACAACCATTATCACCACTATAACGACCATTATCACAACTATAACGACCAATATCACCTCTATAACAACTATTATCACCACTATAACAACGATTATCACCACTATAACGACCATTATCACAACTATAACGACCATTATCACCACTATAACGACCATTATCACCACTATAACGGCCATTATCACCACTATAACAACCATTATCACCACTATAACAACCATTATCACCATTATAACGACCATTATCACCACTATATCAACCATTATCACCAGTAGAAGGACCATTATCAACGCTGTAATGACCATTATCACCACTATAACAACCATTATCACCACTATAACAACCATTACCACCACTATAAGGACCAATATCACCACTATAACAACCATTATCACCACTATAACGACCACTATCACCACTATAACAACCATTATCACCACTATAACAACTATTATCACCACTATAACGACCATTATCACCATTATAACGACCATTATCACCAGTAGAAGGACCATTATCAACGCTGTAATGACCTTTATCACCACTATAACAACCATTATCGCCACTATAACAACCATTATCACCACTATAACAACCATTATCACCACTATATGGACCATTATGACAACTATAACCACCACTATCACCACTTTAACAACCATTATCGCCACTATAACGACCATATATCACCACTATAACGGCCATTATCACCACTATAGCGACCATTATCAACACTATAACCACCATTTTCAGCACTATATCAACCATTATCACCAGTAGAAGGACCATTATCAACGCTGTAGTGACCATTATCACCACTATAACGACCACTATCACCACTATAACAACCATTATCACCACTATAACGACCATTATCACAACTATAACGACCAATATCACCTCTATAACAACTATTATCACCACTATAACAACGATTATCACCACTATAACGACCATTATCACAACTATAACGACCATTATCACCACTATAACGACCATTATCACCACTATAACGGCCATTATCACCACTATAACAACCATTATCACCACTATAACAACCATTATCACCACTATATGGACCATTATGACAACTATAACCACCACTATCACCACTTTAACAACCATTATCGCCACTATAACGACCATTATCACCACTATAACGGCCATTATCACCACTATAGCGACCATTATCAACACTATAACAACCATTATCACCACTATAACAACTATTATCACCACTATAACAACTATTATCACCACTATAACGACCACTATCACCACTATAACAACCATTATCACCACTATAACAACTATTATCACCACTATAAAAACCATTATCACCACTATTACGACCACTATCAACACTATAACCACCATTATCACCACTATAACAACCATTATCACCACTATAACAACCATTATCGCCATTATAACAACCATTATCACCACTATAACAACTATTATCACCACTATAAAAACCATTATCACCACTATTACGACCACTATCAACACTATAACCACCATTATCACCACTATAACAACCATTATCACCACTATATGGACCATTATCACCACTATAACGACCACTATCACCACTATAACAACCATTATCACCACTATAAGGACCATTATCACCACTATATGGACCATTATGACAACTATAACCACCACTATCACCACTTTAACAACCATTATCGCCACTATAACGACCATTATCACCACTATAACGGCCATTATCACCACTATAGCGACCATTATCAACACTATAACAACCATTATCACCACTATAACAACTATTATCACCACTATAACAACGATTATCACCACTATAACGACAATTATCACAACTATAACGACCATTATCACCACTATAACGACCATTATCACCACTATAACGGCCATTATCACCACTATAACAACCATTATCACCACTATAACAACCATTATCACCACTATATGGACCATTATGACAACTATAACCACCACTATCACCACTTTAACAACCATTATCGCCACTATAACGATCATATATCACCACTATAACGGCCATTATCACCACTATAGCGACCATTATCAACACTATAACCACCATTTTCAGCACTATATCAACCATTATCACCAGTAGAAGGACCATTATCAACGCTGTAGTGACCATTATCACCACTATAACGACCACTATCACCACTATGACAACCATTATCACCACTATAACGACCATTATCACCACTATAACAACCATTATCACCACTATAACGACCATTATCACAACTATAACGACCAATATCACCTCTATAACAACTATTATCACCACTATAACAACGATTATCACCACTATAACGACCATTATCACAACTATAACGACCATTATCACCACTATAACGACCATTATCACCACTATAACGGCCATTATCACCACTATAACAACCATTATCACCACTATAACAACCATTATCACCATTATAACGACCATTATCACCACTATATCAACCATTATCACCAGTAGAAGGACCATTATCAACGCTGTAATGACCATTATCACCACTATAACAACCATTATCACCACTATAACAACCATTATCACCACTATATGGACCATTATGACAACTATAACCACCACTATCACCACTTTAACAACCATTATCGCCACTATAACGATCATATATCACCACTATAACGGCCATTATCACCACTATAGCGACCATTATCAACACTATAACCACCATTTTCAGCACTATATCAACCATTATCACCAGTAGAAGGACCATTATCAACGCTGTAGTGACCATTATCACCACTATAACGACCACTATCACCACTATGACAACCATTATCACCACTATAACGACCATTATCACCACTATAACAACCATTATCACCACTATAACGACCATTATCACAACTATAACGACCAATATCACCTCTATAACAACTATTATCACCACTATAACAACGATTATCACCACTATAACGACCATTATCACAACTATAACGACCATTATCACCACTATAACGACCATTATCACCACTATAACGGCCATTATCACCACTATAACAACCATTATCACCACTATAACAACCATTATCACCATTATAACGACCATTATCACCACTATATCAACCATTATCACCAGTAGAAGGACCATTATCAACGCTGTAATGACCATTATCACCACTATAACAACCATTATCACCACTATAACAACCATTACCACCACTATAAGGACCAATATCACCACTATAACAACCATTATCACCACTATAACGACCACTATCACCACTATAACAACCATTATCACCACTATAACAACTATTATCACCACTATAACGACCATTATCACCATTATAACGACCATTATCACCAGTAGAAGGACCATTATCAACGCTGTAATGACCTTTATCACCACTATAACAACCATTATCGCCACTATAACAACCATTATCACCACTATAACAACCATTATCACCACTATATGGACCATTATGACAACTATAACCACCACTATCACCACTTTAACAACCATTATCGCCACTATAACGACCATATATCACCACTATAACGGCCATTATCACCACTATAGCGACCATTATCAACACTATAACCACCATTTTCAGCACTATATCAACCATTATCACCAGTAGAAGGACCATTATCAACGCTGTAGTGACCATTATCACCACTATAACGACCACTATCACCACTATAACAACCATTATCACCACTATAACGACCATTATCACAACTATAACGACCAATATCACCTCTATAACAACTATTATCACCACTATAACAACGATTATCACCACTATAACGACCATTATCACAACTATAACGACCATTATCACCACTATAACGACCATTATCACCACTATAACGGCCATTATCACCACTATAACAACCATTATCACCACTATAACAACCATTATCACCACTATATGGACCATTATGACAACTATAACCACCACTATCACCACTTTAACAACCATTATCGCCACTATAACGACCATTATCACCACTATAACGGCCATTATCACCACTATAGCGACCATTATCAACACTATAACAACCATTATCACCACTATAACAACTATTATCACCACTATAACAACTATTATCACCACTATAACGACCACTATCACCACTATAACAACCATTATCACCACTATAACAACTATTATCACCACTATAAAAACCATTATCACCACTATTACGACCACTATCAACACTATAACCACCATTATCACCACTATAACAACCATTATCACCACTATAACAACCATTATCGCCATTATAACAACCATTATCACCACTATAACAACTATTATCACCACTATAAAAACCATTATCACCACTATTACGACCACTATCAACACTATAACCACCATTATCACCACTATAACAACCATTATCACCACTATATGGACCATTATCACCACTATAACGACCACTATCACCACTATAACAACCATTATCACCACTATAAGGACCATTATCACCACTATATGGACCATTATGACAACTATAACCACCACTATCACCACTTTAACAACCATTATCGCCACTATAACGACCATTATCACCACTATAACGGCCATTATCACCACTATAGCGACCATTATCAACACTATAACAACCATTATCACCACTATAACAACTATTATCACCACTATAACAACGATTATCACCACTATAACGACAATTATCACAACTATAACGACCATTATCACCACTATAACGACCATTATCACCACTATAACGGCCATTATCACCACTATAACAACCATTATCACCACTATAACAACCATTATCACCACTATATGGACCATTATGACAACTATAACCACCACTATCACCACTTTAACAACCATTATCGCCACTATAACGACCATTATCACCACTATAACGGCCATTATCACCACTATAGCGACCATTATCAACACTATAACAACCATTATCACCACTATAACGGCCATTATCACCACTATAACGACCACTATCAACACCATAACCACCATTATCACCACTATATGGACCATTATCACCACTATAACGACCACTATCACCACTATAACAACCATTATCACCACTATAAGGACCATTATCACCACTATAAGGACCATTATCACCACTATAACAACCATTATCACCACCATAACAACCATTATCACCACTATAAGGACCATTATCACCACTATAACAACCATTGTCACCACTATAACGACCACTATCACCACTATAACAACCATTATCACCACTATAACAACTATTATCACCACTATAACAACCATTATCACCATTATAACGACCATTATCACCACTATATCAACCATTATCACCAGTAGAAGGACCATTATCAACGCTGTAATGACCATTATCACCACTATAACAACCATTATCACCACTATAACAACCATTACCACCACTATAAGGACCAATATCACCACTATAACAACCATTATCACCACTATAACGACCACTATCACCACTATAACAACCATTGTCACCACTATAACAACTATTATCACCACTATAACAACCATTATCACCATTATAACGACCATTATCACCAGTAGAAGGACCATTATCAACGCTGTAATGACCATTATCACCACTATAACAACCATTATCGCCACTATAACAACCATTATCACCACTATAACAACCATTATCACCACTATATGGACCATTATGACAACTATAACCACCACTATCACCACTTTAACAACCATTATCGCCACTATAACGACCATATATCACCACTATAACGGCCATTATCACCACTATAGCGACCATTATCAACACTATAACCACCATTATCAGCACTATATCAACCATTATCACCAGTAGAAGGACCATTATCAACGCTGTAATGACCATTATCACCACTATAACGACCACTATCAACACTATAACGGCCATTATCACCACTATAGCGACCTTTATCAACACTATAACGATCATTATCAACACTATAACCACCATTATCACCACTATATCAACCATTATCACCAGTAGAAGGACCATTATCAACACTGTAATGACCATTATCACCACTATAATGACCACTATCACCACTATAACAACCATTATCACCACTATAACAACTATTATCACCACTATAACAACCATTATCACCACTATAACGACCATTATCACCCCTATAACGACCATTATCACCACTATAACGGCCATTATCACCACTATAGCGACCATTATCAGCACTATAACCACCATTATCACCACTATAAGGACCATTATCACCACTATAACAACCATTATCACCACCATAACAACCATTATCACCACTATAAGGACCATTATCACCACTATAACAACCATTATCACCACTATAACGACCACTATCACCACTATAACAACCATTATCACCACTATAACAACTATTATCACCACTACAACAACCATTATCACCATTATAACGACCATTATCACCACTATATCAACCATTATCACCAGTAGAAGGACCATTATCAACGCTGTAATGACCATTATCACCACTATAACAACCATTATCACCACTATAACGGCCATTATCACCACTATAGCGACCTTTGTCAACACTATAACCACCATTATCACCACTATATCAACCATTATCACCAGTAGAAGGACCATTATCAACACTGTAATGACCATTATCACCACTATAACGACCACTATCACCACTATAACCACCATTATCACCACTATAACAACCATTATCACCACTATATGGACCATTATCACCACTATAACGACCACTATCATCACTATAACAACCACTATCACCACTATAACAACTATTATCACCACTATAACAACCATTATCACCACTATAAGGACCATTATCACCACTATATAAACCATTATCACCATTATAACGACCACTATCACCACTATAACAACCATTATCACCACTATGTGGACCATTATGACAACTATAACCACCACTATCACCACTTTAACAACCATTATCGCCACTATAACGACCATTATCACCACTATAACGGCCATTATCACCACTATAGCGACCATTATCATCACTATAACAACCATTATCACCACTATAACAACTATTATCACCACTATAACAACCATTATCACCACTATAACGACCACTATCAACACCATAGCCACCATTATCACCACTATATGGACCATCATCACCACTATAACGACCACTATCACCACTATAACAACCATTATCACCACTATAAGGACCATTATCACCACTATAACAACCATTATCACCATTATAACGACCATTATCACCACTATATCAACCATTATCACCAGTAGAAGGACCATTATCAACGCTGTAATGACCATTATCACCACTATAACAACCATTATCGCCACTATAACAACCATTATCACCTCTACAAGGACCATTATCACCACTATAACAACCATTATCACCACTATAACGACCACTATCACCACTATAACAACCATTATCACCACTATAACAACTATTATCACCACTATAAAAACCATTATCACCACTATTACGACCACTATCAACACTATAACCACCATTATCACCACTATAACAACCATTATCACCACTATATGGACCATTATCACCACTATAACGACCACTATCACCACTATAACGGCCATTATCGCCACTATAGCGACCATTATCAGCACTATAACCACCATTACCACCACTATAACGACCACTATCAACACTATAACGGCCATTATCACCACTATAGCGACCTTTATCAACACTATAACGACCATTATCAACACTATAACCACCATTATCACCACTATATCAACCATTATCACCAGTAGAAGGACCATTATCAACACTGTAATGACCATTATCACCACTATAATGACCACTATCACCACTATAACAACCATTATCACCACTACAACAACTATTATCACCACTATAACAACCATTATCACCACTATAACGACCATTATCACCCCTATAACGACCATTATCACCACTATAACGGCCATTATCACCACTATAGCGACCATTATCAGCACTATAACCACCATTATCACCACTATAAGGACCATTATCACCACTATAACAACCATTATCACCACCATAACAACCATTATCACCACTATAAGGACCATTATCACCACTATAACAACCATTATCACCACTATAACAACCATTATCACCACTATAAGGACCATTATCACCACTATAACAACCATTATCACCACTATAACGACCACTATCACCACTATAACAACCATTATCACCACTATAACAACTATTATCACCACTATAACAACCATTATCACCATTATAACAACCATTATCACCACTATATGGACCATTATCACCACTATAACAACCATTATCACCATTATAACGACCACTATCACCACTATAACAACCATTATCACCACTATAACAACTATTATCACCACTATAATAACCATTATGACCACTATAACAACTATTATCACCACTATAACAACCATTATCACCACTAGAACAACCATTATCACCACTATAACGACCACTATCACCACTATAACAACCATTATCACCACTATAACAACCATTATCACCACTATAACAACCATTATCACCACTATAAGGACCATTATCACCACTATAACAACCATTATCACCACTATAACGACCACTATCACCACTATAACAACCATTATCACCACTATAACAACTATTATCACCACTATAACAACCATTATCACCATCATAACAACCATTATCACCACTATATGGACCATTATCACCACTATAACAACCATCATCACCATTATAACGACCACTATCACCACTATAACAACCATTATCACCACTATAACAACTATTATCACCACTATAATAACCATTATGACCACTATAACAACTATTATCACCACTATAACAACCATTATCACCACTATAACAACCATTATCACCACTATAACGACCACTATCACCACTACAACAACCATTATCACCACTATAACAACTATTATCACCACTATAATAACCATTATCACCACTATAACAACTATTATCACCACTATAACAACCATTATCACCACTATAACGACCATTATCACCACTATAACGACCATTATCACCACTATAACAACCATTATCACCACTATAACGGCCATTATCACCACTATAACGACCACTATCAACACCATAACCACCATTATCACCACTATATGGACCATTATCACCACTATAACGACCACTATCACCACTATAACAACCATTATCACCACTATAACGGCCATTATCACCACTATAGCGACCATTATCAACACTATAACAACCATTATCACCACTATAACAGCTATTATCACCACTATAACAACCATTATCACCACTATAACGGCCATTATCACCACCATAACGACCACTATCAACACCATAACCACCATTATCACCACTATATGGACCATTATCACCACTATAACGACCACTATCACCACTATAACAACCATTATCACCACTATAAGGACCATTATCACCACTATAACAACCATTATCACCACTATAACAACCATTATCACCACTATAAGGACCATTATCACCACTATAACAACCATTATCACCACTATAACGACCACTATCACCACTATAACAACCACTATCACCACTATAACAACTACTATCACCACTATAACAACCATTATCACCATTATAACGACCATTATCACCACTATATCAACCATTATCACCAGTAGAAGGACCATTATCAACGCTGTAATGACCATTATCACCACTATAACAACCATTATCACCACTATAACAACCATTACCACCACTATACGGACCAATATCACCACTATAACAACCATTATCACCACTATAACGACCACTATCACCACTATAACAACCATTATCACCACTATAACAACTATTATCACCACTATAACGACCATTATCACCATTATAACGACCATTATCACCAGTAGAAGGACCATTATCAACGCTGTAATGACCATTATCACCACTATAACAACCATTATCGCCACTATAACAACCATTATCACCACTATAACAACCATTATCACCACTATATGGACCATTATGACAACTATAACCACCACTATCACCACTTTAACAACCATTATCGCCACTATGACGACCATATATCACCACTATAACGGCCATTATCACCACTATAGCGACCATTATCAACACTATAACCACCATTTTCAGCACTATATCAACCATTATCACCAGTAGAAGGACCATTATCAACGCTGTAGTGACCATTATCACCACTATAACGACCACTATCACCACTATAACAACCATTATCACCACTATAACGACCATTATCACAACTATAACGACCAATATCACCTCTATAACAACTATTATCACCACTATAACAACGATTATCACCACTATAACGACCATTATCACAACTATAACGACCATTATCACCACTATAACGACCATTATCACCACTATAACGACCATTATCACCACTATAACGACCATTATCACCACTATAACGACCACTATCACCACTATAACAACCATTATCACCACTATAACAACTATTATCACCAATATAACAACCATTATCACCACTATAACAACCATTATCACCACTATATGGACCATTATGACAACTATAACCACCACTATCACCACTTTAACAACCATTATCGCCACTATAACGACCATTATCACCACTATAACGGCCATTATCACCACTATAACGACCACTATCACCACTATAACAACCATTATCACCACTATAACAACCATTATCACCACTATAACGACCATTATCACCACTATAAGGACCATTATCACCACTATAACAACCATTATCACCACTATAACGACCACTATCACCACTATAACAACCATTATCACCACTATAACAACTATTATCACCACTATAACAACCATTATCACCATTATAACAACCATTATCACCACTATATGGACCATTATCACCACTATAACAACCATCATCACCATTATAACGACCACTATCACCACTATAACAACCATTATCACCACTATAAGGACCATTATCACCACTATAACAACCATTATCACCACTATAACAACCATTATCACCACTATAACGACCACTATCACCACTATAACAACCATTATCACCACTATAACAACTATTATCACCACTATAACGACCATTATCACCATTATAACGACCATTATCACCAGTAGAAGGACCATTATCAACGCTGTAATGACCATTATCACCACTATAACAACCATTATCGCCACTATAACAACCATTATCACCACTATAACAACCATTATCACCACTATAACAACTATTATCACCACTATAAAAACCATTATCACCACTATAACAACTATTATCACCACTATAAAAACCATTATCACCACTATTACGACCACTATCAACACTATAACCACCATTATCACCACTATAACAACCATTATCACCACTATAACAACCATTATCACCACTATAACGACCACTATCACCACTATAACAACCATTATCACCACTATAACAACTATTATCACCACTATAACGACCATTATCACCATTATAACGACCATTATCACCAGTAGAAGGACCATTATCAACGCTGTAATGACCATTATCACCACTATAACAACCATTATCACCACTATAACGACCACTATCACCACTATAACAACCATTATCACCACTATAACAACTATTATCACCACTATAAAAACCATTATCACCACTATTACGACCACTATCAACACTATAACCACCATTATCACCACTATAACAACCATTATCACCACTATAACAACCTTTATCGCCACTATAACAACCATTATCACCACTATAACAACCATTATCACCACTATATGGACCATTATGACAACTATAACCACCACTATCACCACTTTAACAACCATTATCGCCACTATAACGATCATATATCACCACTATAACGGCCATTATCACCACTATAGCGAACATTATCAACACTATAACCACCATTTTCAGCACTATATCAACCATTATCACCAGTAGAAGGACCATTATCAACGCTGTAGTGACCATTATCACCACTATAACGACCACTATCACCACTATGACAACCATTATCACCACTATAACGACCATTATCACCACTATAACAACCATTATCACCACTATAACGACCATTATCACAACTATAACGACCAATATCACCTCTATAACAACTATTATCACCACTATAACAACGATTATCACCACTATAACGACCATTATCACAACTATAACGACCATTATCACCACTATAACGACCATTATCACCACTATAACGGCCATTATCACCACTATAACAACCATTATCACCACTATAACAACCATTATCACCATTATAACGACCATTATCACCACTATATCAACCATTATCACCAGTAGAAGGACCATTATCAACGCTGTAATGACCATTATCACCACTATAACAACCATTATCACCACTATAACAACCATTACCACCACTATAAGGACCAATATCACCACTATAACAACCATTATCACCACTATAACGACCACTATCACCACTATAACAACCATTATCACCACTATAACAACTATTATCACCACTATAACGACCATTATCACCATTATAACGACCATTATCACCAGTAGAAGGACCATTATCAACGCTGTAATGACCTTTATCACCACTATAACAACCATTATCGCCACTATAACAACCATTATCACCACTATAACAACCATTATCACCACTATATGGACCATTATGACAACTATAACCACCACTATCACCACTTTAACAACCATTATCGCCACTATAACGACCATATATCACCACTATAACGGCCATTATCACCACTATAGCGACCATTATCAACACTATAACCACCATTTTCAGCACTATATCAACCATTATCACCAGTAGAAGGACCATTATCAACGCTGTAGTGACCATTATCACCACTATAACGACCACTATCACCACTATAACAACCATTATCACCACTATAACGACCATTATCACAACTATAACGACCAATATCACCTCTATAACAACTATTATCACCACTATAACAACGATTATCACCACTATAACGACCATTATCACAACTATAACGACCATTATCACCACTATAACGACCATTATCACCACTATAACGGCCATTATCACCACTATAACAACCATTATCACCACTATAACAACCATTATCACCACTATATGGACCATTATGACAACTATAACCACCACTATCACCACTTTAACAACCATTATCGCCACTATAACGACCATTATCACCACTATAACGGCCATTATCACCACTATAGCGACCATTATCAACACTATAACAACCATTATCACCACTATAACAACTATTATCACCACTATAACAACCATTATCACCACTATAACGACCACTATCACCACTATAACAACCATTATCACCACTATAACAACTATTATCACCACTATAAAAACCATTATCACCACTATTACGACCACTATCAACACTATAACCACCATTATCACCACTATAACAACCATTATCACCACTATAACAACCATTATCGCCATTATAACAACCATTATCACCACTATAACAACTATTATCACCACTATAAAAACCATTATCACCACTATTACGACCACTATCAACACTATAACCACCATTATCACCACTATAACAACCATTATCACCACTATATGGACCATTATCACCACTATAACGACCACTATCACCACTATAACAACCATTATCACCACTATAAGGACCATTATCACCACTATATGGACCATTATGACAACTATAACCACCACTATCACCACTTTAACAACCATTATCGCCACTATAACGACCATTATCACCACTATAACGGCCATTATCACCACTATAGCGACCATTATCAACACTATAACAACCATTATCACCACTATAACAACTATTATCACCACTATAACAACGATTATCACCACTATAACGACCATTATCACAACTATAACGACCATTATCACCACTATAACGACCATTATCACCACTATAACGGCCATTATCACCACTATAACAACCATTATCACCACTATAAGGACCATTATCACCACTATATGGACCATTATGACAACTATAACCACCACTATCACCACTTTAACAACCATTATCGCCACTATAACGACCATTATCACCACTATAACGGCCATTATCACCACTATAGCGACCATTATCAACACTATAACAACCATTATCACCACTATAACGGCCATTATCACCACTATAACGACCACTATCAACACCATAACCACCATTATCACCACTATATGGACCATTATCACCACTATAACGACCACTATCACCACTATAACAACCATTATCACCACTATAAGGACCATTATCACCACTATAAGGACCATTATCACCACTATAACAACCATTATCACCACCATAACAACCATTATCACCACTATAAGGACCATTATCACCACTATAACAACCATTGTCACCACTATAACGACCACTATCACCACTATAACAACCATTATCACCACTATAACAACTATTATCACCACTATAACAACCATTATCACCATTATAACGACCATTATCACCACTATATCAACCATTATCACCAGTAGAAGGACCATTATCAACGCTGTAATGACCATTATCACCACTATAACAACCATTATCACCACTATAACAACCATTACCACCACTATAAGGACCAATATCACCACTATAACAACCATTATCACCACTATAACGACCACTATCACCACTATAACAACCATTGTCACCACTATAACAACTATTATCACCACTATAACAACCATTATCACCATTATAACGACCATTATCACCAGTAGAAGGACCATTATCAACGCTGTAATGACCATTATCACCACTATAACAACCATTATCGCCACTATAACAACCATTATCACCACTATAACAACCATTATCACCACTATATGGACCATTATGACAACTATAACCACCACTATCACCACTTTAACAACCATTATCGCCACTATAACGACCATATATCACCACTATAACGGCCATTATCACCACTATAGCGACCATTATCAACACTATAACCACCATTATCAGCACTATATCAACCATTATCACCAGTAGAAGGACCATTATCAACGCTGTAATGACCATTATCACCACTATAACGACCACTATCAACACTATAACGGCCATTATCACCACTATAGCGACCTTTATCAACACTATAACGACCATTATCAACACTATAACCACCATTATCACCACTATATCAACCATTATCACCAGTAGAAGGACCATTATCAACACTGTAATGACCATTATCACCACTATAATGACCACTATCACCACTATAACAACCATTATCACCACTATAACAACTATTATCACCACTATAACAACCATTATCACCACTATAACGACCATTATCACCCCTATAACGACCATTATCACCACTATAACGGCCATTATCACCACTATAGCGACCATTATCAGCACTATAACCACCATTATCACCACTCTAAGGACCATTATCACCACTATAACAACCATTATCACCACCATAACAACCATTATCACCACTATAAGGACCATTATCACCACTATAACAACCATTATCACCACTATAACGACCACTATCACCACTATAACAACCATTATCACCACTATAACAACTATTATCACCACTACAACAACCATTATCACCATTATAACGACCATTATCACCACTATATCAACCATTATCACCAGTAGAAGGACCATTATCAACGCTGTAATGACCATTATCACCACTATAACAACCATTATCACCACTATAACGGCCATTATCACCACTATAGCGACCTTTGTCAACACTATAACCACCATTATCACCACTATATCAACCATTATCACCAGTAGAAGGACCATTATCAACACTGTAATGACCATTATCACCACTATAACGACCACTATCACCACTATAACCACCATTATCACCACTATAACAACCATTATCACCACTATATGGACCATTATCACCACTATAACGACCACTATCATCACTATAACAACCACTATCACCACTATAACAACTATTATCACCACTATAACAACCATTATCACCACTATAAGGACCATTATCACCACTATAACAACCATTATCACCATTATAACGACCACTATCACCACTATAACAACCATTATCACCACTATGTGGACCATTATGACAACTATAACCACCACTATCACCACTTTAACAACCATTATCGCCACTATAACGACCATTATCACCACTATAACGGCCATTATCACCACTATAGCGACCATTATCATCACTATAACAACCATTATCACCACTATAACAACTATTATCACCACTATAACAACCATTATCACCACTATAACGACCACTATCAACACCATAGCCACCATTATCACCACTATATGGACCATCATCACCACTATAACGACCACTATCACCACTATAACAACCATTATCACCACTATAAGGACCATTATCACCACTATAACAACCATTATCACCATTATAACGACCATTATCACCACTATATCAACCATTATCACCAGTAGAAGGACCATTATCAACGCTGTAATGACCATTATCACCACTATAACAACCATTATCACCACTATAACAACCATTATCACCTCTACAAGGACCATTATCACCACTATAACAACCATTATCACCACTATAACGACCACTATCACCACTATAACAACCATTATCACCACTATAACAACTATTATCACCACTATAAAAACCATTATCACCACTATTACGACCACTATCAACACTATAACCACCATTATCACCACTATAACAACCATTATCACCACTATATGGACCATTATCACCACTATAACGACCACTATCACCACTATAACAACCATTATCACCACTATAACAACTATTATCACCACTATAATAACCATTATGACCACTATAACAACTATTATCACCACTATAACAACCATTATCACCACTAGAACAACCATTATCACCACTATAACGACCACTATCACCACTATAACAACCATTATCACCACTATAACAACCATTATCACCACTATAACAACCATTATCACCACTATAAGGACCATTATCACCACTATAACAACCATTATCACCACTATAACGACCACTATCACCACTATAACAACCATTATCACCACTATAACAACTATTATCACCACTATAACAACCATTATCACCATTATAACAACCATTATCACCACTATATGGACCATTATCACCACTATAACAACCATCATCACCATTATAACGACCACTATCACCACTATAACAACCATTATCACCACTATAACAACTATTATCACCACTATAATAACCATTATGACCACTATAACAACTATTATCACCACTATAACAACCATTATCACCACTATAACAACCATTATCACCACTATAACGACCACTATCACCACTACAACAACCATTATCACCACTATAACAACTATTATCACCACTATAATAACCATTATCACCACTATAACAACTATTATCACCACTATAACAACCATTATCACCACTATAACGACCATTATCACCACTATAACGACCATTATCACCACTATAACAACCATTATCACCACTATAACGGCCATTATCACCACTATAACGACCACTATCAACACCATAACCACCATTATCACCACTATATGGACCATTATCACCACTATAACGACCACTATCACCACTATAACAACCATTATCACCACTATAAGGACCATTATCACCACTATAACAACCATTATCACCACTATAACAACCATTATCACCACTATAAGGACCATTATCACCACTATAACAACCATTATCACCACTATAACGGCCATTATCACCACTATAGCGACCATTATCAACACTATAACAACCATTATCACCACTATAACAGCTATTATCACCACTATAACAACCATTATCACCACTATAACGGCCATTATCACCACCATAACGACCACTATCAACACCATAACCACCATTATCACCACTATATGGACCATTATCACCACTATAACGACCACTATCACCACTATAACAACCATTATCACCACTATAAGGACCATTATCACCACTATAACAACCATTATCACCACTATAACAACCATTATCACCACTATAAGGACCATTATCACCACTATAACAACCATTATCACCACTATAACGACCACTATCACCACTATAACAACCACTATCACCACTATAACAACTACTATCACCACTATAACAACCATTATCACCATTATAACGACCATTATCACCACTATATCAACCATTATCACCAGTAGAAGGACCATTATCAACGCTGTAATGACCATTATCACCACTATAACAACCATTATCACCACTATAACAACCATTACCACCACTATAAGGACCAATATCACCACTATAACAACCATTATCACCACTATAACGACCACTATCACCACTATAACAACCATTATCACCACTATAACAACTATTATCACCACTATAACGACCATTATCACCATTATAACGACCATTATCACCAGTAGAAGGACCATTATCAACGCTGTAATGACCATTATCACCACTATAACAACCATTATCGCCACTATAACAACCATTATCACCACTATAACAACCATTATCACCACTATATGGACCATTATGACAACTATAACCACCACTATCACCACTTTAACAACCATTATCGCCACTATGACGACCATATATCACCACTATAACGGCCATTATCACCACTATAGCGACCATTATCAACACTATAACCACCATTTTCAGCACTATATCAACCATTATCACCACTATAACGACCACTATCAACACCATAACCACCATTATCACCACTATATGGACCATTATCACCACTATAACGACCACTATCACCACTATAACAACCATTATCACCACTATAAGGACCATTATCACCACTATAAGGACCATTATCACCACTATAACAACCATTATCACCACCATAACAACCATTATCACCACTATAAGGACCATTATCACCACTATAACAACCATTGTCACCACTATAACGACCACTATCACCACTATAACAACCATTATCACCACTATAACAACTATTATCACCACTATAACAACCATTATCACCATTATAACGACCATTATCACCACTATATCAACCATTATCACCAGTAGAAGGACCATTATCAACGCTGTAATGACCATTATCACCACTATAACAACCATTATCACCACTATAACAACCATTACCACCACTATAAGGACCAATATCACCACTATAACAACCATTATCACCACTATAACGACCACTATCACCACTATAACAACCATTGTCACCACTATAACAACTATTATCACCACTATAACAACCATTATCACCATTATAACGACCATTATCACCAGTAGAAGGACCATTATCAACGCTGTAATGACCATTATCACCACTATAACAACCATTATCGCCACTATAACAACCATTATCACCACTATAACAACCATTATCACCACTATATGGACCATTATGACAACTATAACCACCACTATCACCACTTTAACAACCATTATCGCCACTATAACGACCATATATCACCACTATAACGGCCATTATCACCACTATAGCGACCATTATCAACACTATAACCACCATTATCAGCACTATATCAACCATTATCACCAGTAGAAGGACCATTATCAACGCTGTAATGACCATTATCACCACTATAACGACCACTATCAACACTATAACGGCCATTATCACCACTATAGCGACCTTTATCAACACTATAACGACCATTATCAACACTATAACCACCATTATCACCACTATATCAACCATTATCACCAGTAGAAGGACCATTATCAACACTGTAATGACCATTATCACCACTATAATGACCACTATCACCACTATAACAACCATTATCACCACTATAACAACTATTATCACCACTATAACAACCATTATCACCACTATAACGACCATTATCACCCCTATAACGACCATTATCACCACTATAACGGCCATTATCACCACTATAGCGACCATTATCAGCACTATAACCACCATTATCACCACTATAAGGACCATTATCACCACTATAACAACCATTATCACCACCATAACAACCATTATCACCACTATAAGGACCATTATCACCACTATAACAACCATTATCACCACTATAACGACCACTATCACCACTATAACAACCATTATCACCACTATAACAACTATTATCACCACTACAACAACCATTATCACCATTATAACGACCATTATCACCACTATATCAACCATTATCACCAGTAGAAGGACCATTATCAACGCTGTAATGACCATTATCACCACTATAACAACCATTATCACCACTATAACGGCCATTATCACCACTATAGCGACCTTTGTCAACACTATAACCACCATTATCACCACTATATCAACCATTATCACCAGTAGAAGGACCATTATCAACACTGTAATGACCATTATCACCACTATAACGACCACTATCACCACTATAACCACCATTATCACCACTATAACAACCATTATCACCACTATATGGACCATTATCACCACTATAACGACCACTATCATCACTATAACAACCACTATCACCACTATAACAACTATTATCACCACTATAACAACCATTATCACCACTATAAGGACCATTATCACCACTATAACAACCATTATCACCATTATAACGACCACTATCACCACTATAACAACCATTATCACCACTATGTGGACCATTATGACAACTATAACCACCACTATCACCACTTTAACAACCATTATCGCCACTATAACGACCATTATCACCACTATAACGGCCATTATCACCACTATAGCGACCATTATCATCACTATAACAACCATTATCACCACTATAACAACTATTATCACCACTATAACAACCATTATCACCACTATAACGACCACTATCAACACCATAGCCACCATTATCACCACTATATGGACCATCATCACCACTATAACGACCACTATCACCACTATAACAACCATTATCACCACTATAAGGACCATTATCACCACTATAACAACCATTATCACCATTATAACGACCATTATCACCACTATATCAACCATTATCACCAGTAGAAGGACCATTATCAACGCTGTAATGACCATTATCACCACTATAACAACCATTATCACCACTATAACAACCATTATCACCTCTACAAGGACCATTATCACCACTATAACAACCATTATCACCACTATAACGACCACTATCACCACTATAACAACCATTATCACCACTATAACAACTATTATCACCACTATAAAAACCATTATCACCACTATTACGACCACTATCAACACTATAACCACCATTATCACCACTATAACAACCATTATCACCACTATATGGACCATTATCACCACTATAACGACCACTATCACCACTATAACAACCATTATCACCACTATAACAACTATTATCACCACTATAATAACCATTATGACCACTATAACAACTATTATCACCACTATAACAACCATTATCACCACTATAACAACCATTATCACCACTATAACGACCACTATCACCACTACAACAACCATTATCACCACTATAACAACTATTATCACCACTATAATAACCATTATCACCACTATAACAACTATTATCACCACTATAACAACCATTATCACCACTATAACGACCATTATCACCACTATAACGACCATTATCACCACTATAACAACCATTATCACCACTATAACGGCCATTATCACCACTATAACGACCACTATCAACACCATAACCACCATTATCACCACTATATGGACCATTATCACCACTATAACGACCACTATCACCACTATAACAACCATTATCACCACTATAAGGACCATTATCACCACTATAACAACCATTATCACCACTATAACAACCATTATCACCACTATAAGGACCATTATCACCACTATAACAACCATTATCACCACTATAACGGCCATTATCACCACTATAGCGACCATTATCAACACTATAACAACCATTATCACCACTATAACAGCTATTATCACCACTATAACAACCATTATCACCACTATAACGGCCATTATCACCACCATAACGACCACTATCAACACCATAACCACCATTATCACCACTATATGGACCATTATCACCACTATAACGACCACTATCACCACTATAACAACCATTATCACCACTATAAGGACCATTATCACCACTATAACAACCATTATCACCACTATAACAACCATTATCACCACTATAAGGACCATTATCACCACTATAACAACCATTATCACCACTATAACGACCACTATCACCACTATAACAACCACTATCACCACTATAACAACTACTATCACCACTATAACAACCATTATCACCATTATAACGACCATTATCACCACTATATCAACCATTATCACCAGTAGAAGGACCATTATCAACGCTGTAATGACCATTATCACCACTATAACAACCATTATCACCACTATAACAACCATTACCACCACTATAAGGACCAATATCACCACTATAACAACCATTATCACCACTATAACGACCACTATCACCACTATAACAACCATTATCACCACTATAACAACTATTATCACCACTATAACGACCATTATCACCATTATAACGACCATTATCACCAGTAGAAGGACCATTATCAACGCTGTAATGACCATTATCACCACTATAACAACCATTATCGCCACTATAACAACCATTATCACCACTATAACAACCATTATCACCACTATATGGACCATTATGACAACTATAACCACCACTATCACCACTTTAACAACCATTATCGCCACTATGACGACCATATATCACCACTATAACGGCCATTATCACCACTATAGCGACCATTATCAACACTATAACCACCATTTTCAGCACTATATCAACCATTATCACCAGTAGAAGGACCATTATCAACGCTGTAGTGACCATTATCACCACTATAACGACCACTATCACCACTATAACAACCATTATCACCACTATAACGACCATTATCACAACTATAACGACCAATATCACCTCTATAACAACTATTATCACCACTATAACAACGATTATCACCACTATAACGACCATTATCACAACTATAACGACCATTATCACCACTATAACGACCATTATCACCACTATAACGACCATTATCACCACTATAACGACCATTATCACCACTATAACGACCACTATCACCACTATAACAACCATTATCACCACTATAACAACTATTATCACCAATATAACAACCATTATCACCACTATAACAACCATTATCACCACTATAACAACTATTATCACCAATATAACAACCATTATCACCACTATAACAACCATTATCACCACTATATGGACCATTATGACAACTATAACCACCACTATCACCACTTTAACAACCATTATCGCCACTATAACGACCATTATCACCACTATAACGGCCATTATCACCACTATAACGACCACTATCACCACTATAACAACCATTATCACCACTATAACAACCATTATCACCACTATAACGACCACTATCACCACTATAACAACCATTATCACCACTATAACAACTATTATCACCACTATAACGACCATTATCACCATTATAACGACCATTATCACCAGTAGAAGGACCATTATCAACGCTGTAATGACCATTATCACCACTATAACAACCATTATCACCACTATAACGACCACTATCACCACTATAACAACCATTATCACCACTATAACAACTATTATCACCACTATAAAAACCATTATCACCACTATTACGACCACTATCAACACTATAACCACCATTATCACCACTATAACAACCATTATCACCACTATAACAACCTTTATCGCCACTATAACAACCATTATCACCACTATAACAACCATTATCACCACTATATGGACCATTATGACAACTATAACCACCACTATCACCACTTTAACAACCATTATCGCCACTATAACGATCATATATCACCACTATAACGGCCATTATCACCACTATAGCGACCATTATCAACACTATAACCACCATTTTCAGCACTATATCAACCATTATCACCAGTAGAAGGACCATTATCAACGCTGTAGTGACCATTATCACCACTATAACGACCACTATCACCACTATGACAACCATTATCACCACTATAACGACCATTATCACCACTATAACAACCATTATCACCACTATAACGACCATTATCACAACTATAACGACCAATATCACCTCTATAACAACTATTATCACCACTATAACAACGATTATCACCACTATAACGACCATTATCACAACTATAACGACCATTATCACCACTATAACGACCATTATCACCACTATAACGGCCATTATCACCACTATAACAACCATTATCACCACTATAACAACCATTATCACCATTATAACGACCATTATCACCACTATATCAACCATTATCACCAGTAGAAGGACCATTATCAACGCTGTAATGACCATTATCACCACTATAACAACCATTATCACCACTATAACAACCATTACCACCACTATAAGGACCAATATCACCACTATAACAACCATTATCACCACTATAACGACCACTATCACCACTATAACAACCATTATCACCACTATAACAACTATTATCACCACTATAACGACCATTATCACCATTATAACGACCATTATCACCAGTAGAAGGACCATTATCAACGCTGTAATGACCTTTATCACCACTATAACAACCATTATCGCCACTATAACAACCATTATCACCACTATAACAACCATTATCACCACTATATGGACCATTATGACAACTATAACCACCACTATCACCACTTTAACAACCATTATCGCCACTATAACGACCATATATCACCACTATAACGGCCATTATCACCACTATAGCGACCATTATCAACACTATAACCACCATTTTCAGCACTATATCAACCATTATCACCAGTAGAAGGACCATTATCAACGCTGTAGTGACCATTATCACCACTATAACGACCACTATCACCACTATAACAACCATTATCACCACTATAACGACCATTATCACAACTATAACGACCAATATCACCTCTATAACAACTATTATCACCACTATAACAACGATTATCACCACTATAACGACCATTATCACAACTATAACGACCATTATCACCACTATAACAACCATTATCACCACTATAACGGCCATTATCACCACTATAACAACCATTATCACCACTATAACAACCATTATCACCACTATATGGACCATTATGACAACTATAACCACCACTATCACCACTTTAACAACCATTATCGCCACTATAACGACCATTATCACCACTATAACGGCCATTATCACCACTATAGCGACCATTATCAACACTATAACAACCATTATCACCACTATAACAACTATTATCACCACTATAACAACCATTATCACCACTATAACGACCACTATCACCACTATAACAACCATTATCACCACTATAACAACTATTATCACCACTATAAAAACCATTATCACCACTATTACGACCACTATCAACACTATAACCACCATTATCACCACTATAACAACCATTATCACCACTATAACAACCATTATCGCCATTATAACAACCATTATCACCACTATAACAACTATTATCACCACTATAAAAACCATTATCACCACTATTACGACCACTATCAACACTATAACCACCATTATCACCACTATAACAACCATTATCACCACTATATGGACCATTATCACCACTATAACGACCACTATCACCACTATAACAACCATTATCACCACTATAAGGACCATTATCACCACTATATGGACCATTATGACAACTATAACCACCACTATCACCACTTTAACAACCATTATCGCCACTATAACGACCATTATCACCACTATAACGGCCATTATCACCACTATAGCGACCATTATCAACACTATAACAACCATTATCACCACTATAACAACTATTATCACCACTATAACAACGATTATCACCACTATAACGACCATTATCACAACTATAACGACCATTATCACCACTATAACGACCATTATCACCACTATAACGGCCATTATCACCACTATAACAACCATTATCACCACTATAACAACCATTATCACCACTATATGGACCATTATGACAACTATAACCACCACTATCACCACTTTAACAACCATTATCGCCACTATAACGACCATTATCACCACTATAACGGCCATTATCACCACTATAGCGACCATTATCAACACTATAACAACCATTATCACCACTATAACGGCCATTATCACCACTATAACGACCACTATCAACACCATAACCACCATTATCACCACTATATGGACCATTATCACCACTATAACGACCACTATCACCACTATAACAACCATTATCACCACTATAAGGACCATTATCACCACTATAACAACCATTATCACCACCATAACAACCATTATCACCACTATAAGGACCATTATCACCACTATAACAACCATTGTCACCACTATAACGACCACTATCACCACTATAACAACCATTATCACCACTATAACAACTATTATCACCACTACAACAACCATTATCACCATTATAACGACCATTATCACCACTATATCAACCATTATCACCAGTAGAAGGACCATTATCAACGCTGTAATGACCATTATCACCACTATAACAACCATTATCACCACTATAACAACCATTACCACCACTATAGGGACCAATATCACCACTATAACAACCATTATCACCACTATAACGACCACTATCACCACTATAACAACCATTGTCACCACTATAACAACTATTATCACCACTATAACAACCATTATCACCATTATAACGACCATTATCACCAGTAGAAGGACCATTATCAACGCTGTAATGACCATTATCACCACTATAACAACCATTATCGCCACTATAACAACCATTATCACCACTATAACAACCATTATCACCACTATATGGACCATTATGACAACTATAACCACCACTATCACCACTTTAACAACCATTATCGCCACTATAACGACCATATATCACCACTATAACGGCCATTATCACCACTATAGCGACCATTATCAACACTATAACCACCATTATCAGCACTATATCAACCATTATCACCAGTAGAAGGACCATTATCAACGCTGTAATGACCATTATCACCACTATAACGACCACTATCAACACTATAACGGCCATTATCACCACTATAGCGACCTTTATCAACACTATAACGACCATTATCAACACTATAACCACCATTATCACCACTATATCAACCATTATCACCAGTAGAAGGACCATTATCAACACTGTAATGACCATTATCACCACTATAATGACCACTATCACCACTATAACAACCATTATCACCACTATAACAACTATTATCACCACTATAACAACCATTATCACCACTATAACGACCATTATCACCCCTATAACGACCATTATCACCACTATAACGGCCATTATCACCACTATAGCGACCATTATCAGCACTATAACCACCATTATCACCACTATAAGGACCATTATCACCACTATAACAACCATTATCACCACCATAACAACCATTATCACCACTATAAGGACCATTATCACCACTATAACAACCATTATCACCACTATAACGACCACTATCACCACTATAACAACCATTATCACCACTATAACAACTATTATCACCACTACAACAACCATTATCACCATTATAACGACCATTATCACCACTATATCAACCATTATCACCAGTAGAAGGACCATTATCAACGCTGTAATGACCATTATCACCACTATAACAACCATTATCACCACTATAACGGCCATTATCACCACTATAGCGACCTTTGTCAACACTATAACCACCATTATCACCACTATATCAACCATTATCACCAGTAGAAGGACCATTATCAACACTGTAATGACCATTATCACCACTATAACGACCACTATCAACACCATAGCCACCATTATCACCACTATATGGACCATCATCACCACTATAACGACCACTATCACCACTATAACAACCATTATCACCACTATAAGGACCATTATCACCACTATAACAACCATTATCACCATTATAACGACCATTATCACCACTATATCAACCATTATCACCAGTAGAAGGACCATTATCAACGCTGTAATGACCATTATCACCACTATAACAACCATTATCACCACTATAACAACCATTATCACCTCTACAAGGACCATTATCACCACTATAACAACCATTATCACCACTATAACGACCACTATCACCACTATAACAACCATTATCACCACTATAACAACTATTATCACCACTATAAAAACCATTATCACCACTATTACGACCACTATCAACACTATAACCACCATTATCACCACTATAACAACCATTATCACCACTATATGGACCATTATCACCACTATAACGACCACTATCACCACTATAACGGCCATTATCGCCACTATAGCGACCATTATCAGCACTATAACCACCATTACCACCACTATAACGACCACTATCAACACTATAACGGCCATTATCACCACTATAGCGACCTTTATCAACACTATAACGACCATTATCAACACTATAACCACCATTATCACCACTATATCAACCATTATCACCAGTAGAAGGACCATTATCAACACTGTAATGACCATTATCACCACTATAATGACCACTATCACCACTATAACAACCATTATCACCACTACAACAACTATTATCACCACTATAACAACCATTATCACCACTATAACGACCATTATCACCCCTATAACGACCATTATCACCACTATAACGGCCATTATCACCACTATAGCGACCATTATCAGCACTATAACCACCATTATCACCACTATAAGGACCATTATCACCACTATAACAACCATTATCACCACCATAACAACCATTATCACCACTATAAGGACCATTATCACCACTATAACAACCATTATCACCACTATAACAACCATTATCACCACTATAAGGACCATTATCACCACTATAACAACCATTATCACCACTATAACGACCACTATCACCACTATAACAACCATTATCACCACTATAACAACCATTATCACCATTATAACAACCATTATCACCACTATATGGACCATTATCATCACTATAACAACCATTATCACCATTATAACGACCACTATCACCACTATAACAACCATTATCACCACTATAACAACTATTATCACCACTATAATAACCATTATGACCACTATAACAACTATTATCACCACTATAACAACCATTATCACCACTAGAACAACCATTATCACCACTATAACGACCACTATCACCACTATAACAACCATTATCACCACTATAACAACCATTATCACCACTATAACAACCATTATCACCACTATAAGGACCATTATCACCACTATAACAACCATTATCACCACTATAACGACCACTATCACCACTATAACAACCATTATCACCACTATAACAACTATTATCACCACTATAACAACCATTATCACCATTATAACAACCATTATCACCACTATATGGACCATTATCACCACTATAACAACCATCATCACCATTATAACGACCACTATCACCACTATAACAACCATTATCACCACTATAACAACTATTATCACCACTATAATAACCATTATGACCACTATAACAACTATTATCACCACTATAACAACCATTATCACCACTATAACAACCATTATCACCACTATAACGACCACTATCACCACTACAACAACCATTATCACCACTATAACAACTATTATCACCACTATAATAACCATTATCACCACTATAACAACTATTATCACCACTATAACAACCATTATCACCACTATAACGACCATTATCACCACTATAACGACCATTATCACCACTATAACAACCATTATCACCACTATAACGGCCATTATCACCACTATAACGACCACTATCAACACCATAACCACCATTATCACCACTATATGGACCATTATCACCACTATAACGACCACTATCACCACTATAACAACCATTATCACCACTATAAGGACCATTATCACCACTATAACAACCATTATCACCACTATAACAACCATTATCACCACTATAAGGACCATTATCACCACTATAACAACCATTATCACCACTATAACGGCCATTATCACCACTATAGCGACCATTATCAACACTATAACAACCATTATCACCACTATAACAGCTATTATCACCACTATAACAACCATTATCACCACTATAACGGCCATTATCACCACCATAACGACCACTATCAACACCATAACCACCATTATCACCACTATATGGACCATTATCACCACTATAACGACCACTATCACCACTATAACAACCATTATCACCACTATAAGGACCATTATCACCACTATAACAACCATTATCACCACTATAACAACCATTATCACCACTATAAGGACCATTATCACCACTATAACAACCATTATCACCACTATAACGACCACTATCACCACTATAACAACCACTATCACCACTATAACAACTACTATCACCACTATAACAACCATTATCACCATTATAACGACCATTATCACCACTATATCAACCATTATCACCAGTAGAAGGACCATTATCAACGCTGTAATGACCATTATCACCACTATAACAACCATTATCACCACTATAACAACCATTACCACCACTATAAGGACCAATATCACCACTATAACAACCATTATCACCACTATAACGACCACTATCACCACTATAACAACCATTATCACCACTATAACAACTATTATCACCACTATAACGACCATTATCACCATTATAACGACCATTATCACCAGTAGAAGGACCATTATCAACGCTGTAATGACCATTATCACCACTATAACAACCATTATCGCCACTATAACAACCATTATCACCACTATAACAACCATTATCACCACTATATGGACCATTATGACAACTATAACCACCACTATCACCACTTTAACAACCATTATCGCCACTATGACGACCATATATCACCACTATAACGGCCATTATCACCACTATAGCGACCATTATCAACACTATAACCACCATTTTCAGCACTATATCAACCATTATCACCAGTAGAAGGACCATTATCAACGCTGTAGTGACCATTATCACCACTATAACGACCACTATCACCACTATAACAACCATTATCACCACTATAACGACCATTATCACAACTATAACGACCAATATCACCTCTATAACAACTATTATCACCACTATAACAACGATTATCACCACTATAACGACCATTATCACAACTATAACGACCATTATCGCCACTATAACGACCATTATCACCACTATAACGACCATTATCACCACTATAACGACCATTATCACCACTATAACGACCACTATCACCACTATAACAACCATTATCACCACTATAACAACTATTATCACCAATATAACAACCATTATCACCACTATAACAACCATTATCACCACTATATGGACCATTATGACAACTATAACCACCACTATCACCACTTTAACAACCATTATCGCCACTATAACGACCATTATCACCACTATAACGGCCATTATCACCACTATAACGACCACTATCACCACTATAACAACCATTATCACCACTATAACAACCATTATCACCACTATAACAACCATTATCACCACTATAAGGACCATTATCACCACTATAACAACCATTATCACCACTATAACGACCACTATCACCACTATAACAACCATTATCACCACTATAACAACTATTATCACCACTATAACAACCATTATCACCATTATAACAACCATTATCACCACTATATGGACCATTATCACCACTATAACAACCATCATCACCATTATAACGACCACTATCACCACTATAACAACCATTATCACCACTATAAGGACCATTATCACCACTATAACAACCATTATCACCACTATAACAACCATTATCACCACTATAACGACCACTATCACCACTACAACAACCATTATCACCACTATAACAACTATTATCACCACTATAATAACCATTATCACCACTATAACAACTATTATCACCACTATAACAACCATTATCACCACTATAACGACCATTATCACCACTATAACGGCCATTATCACCACTATAACAACCATTATCACCACTATAACGGCCATTATCACCACTATAACGACAACTATCAACACCATAACCACCATTATCACCACTATATGGACCATTATCACCACTATAACGACCACTATCACCACTATAACAACCATTATCACCACTATAAGGACCATTATCACCACTATAACAACCATTATCACCACTATAACAACCATTATCACCACTATAAGGACCATTATCACCACTATAACAACCATTATCACCACTATAACAACTATTATCACCACTATAACTACCATTATCACCACTATAACAACCATTATCACCACTATAACAACCATTATCACCACTATATGGACCATTATCACCACTTAACAACCATTATCACCATTATAACGACCACTATCACCACTATAACAACCATTATAACCACTATAACAACTATTATCACCACTATAATAACCATTATGACCACTATAACAACTATTATCACCACTATAACAACCATTATCACCACTATAACAACCATTATCACCACTATAACAACTATTATCACCACTATAATAACCATTATCACCACTATAACAACTATTATCACCACTATAACAACCATTATCACCACTATAACGACCATTATCACCACTATAACGACCACTATCACCACTATAACAACCATTATCACCACTATAACAACTATTATCACCAATATAACAACCATTATCACCACTATAACAACCATTATCACCACTATATGGACCATTATGACAACTATAACCACCACTATCACCACTTTAACAACCATTATCGCCACTATAACGACCATTATCACCACTATAACGGCCATTATCACCACTATAGCGACCATTATCAACACTATAACAACCATTATCACCACTATAACAGCTATTATCGCCACTATAACAACCATTATCACCACTATAACGGCCATTATCACCACCATAACGACCACTATCAACACCATAACCACCATTATCACCACTATATGGACCATTATCACCACTATAACGACCACTATCACCACTATAACAACCATTATCACCACTATAAGGACCATTATCACCACTATAACAACCATTATCACCACTATAACAACCATTATCACCACTATAAGGACCATTATCACCACTATAACAACCATTATCACCACTATAACGACCACTATCACCACTATAACAACCACTATCACCACTATAACAACTATTATCACCACTATAACAACCATTATCACCATTATGACGACCATTATCACCACTATATCAACCATTATCACCAGTAGAAGGACCATTATCAACGCTGTAATGACCATTATCACCACTATAACAACCATTATCACCACTATAGCAACCATTACCACCACTATAAGGACCAATATCACCACTATAACAACCATTATCACCACTATAACGACCACTATCACCACTATAACAACCATTATCACCACTATAACAACTATTATCACCACTATAACGACCATTATCACCATTATAACGACCATTATCACCAGTAGAAGGACCATTATCAACGCTGTAATGACCATTATCACCACTATAACAACCATTATCGCCACTATAACAACCATTATCACCACTATAACAACCATTATCACCACTATATGGACCATTATGACAACTATAACCACCACTATCACCACTTTAACAACCATTATCGCCACTATGACGACCATATATCACCACTATAACGGCCATTATCACCACTATAGCGACCATTATCAACACTATAACCACCATTTTCAGCACTATATCAACCATTATCACCAGTAGAAGGACCATTATCAACGCTGTAGTGACCATTATCACCACTATAACGACCACTATCACCACTATAACAACCATTATCACCACTATAACGACCATTATCACAACTATAACGACCAATATCACCTCTATAACAACTATTATCACCACTATAACAACGATTATCACCACTATAACGACCATTATCACAACTATAACGACCAATATCACCTCTATAACAACTATTATCACCACTATAACAAGGATTATCACCACTATAACGACCATTATCACAACTATAACGACCATTATCACCACTATAACGACCATTATCACCACTATAACGGCCATTATCACGACTATAACAACCATTATCACCACTATAACAACCATTATCACCACTATATGGACCATTATGACAACTATAACCACCACTATCACCACTTTAACAACCATTATCGCCACTATAACGACCATTATCACCACTATAACGGCCATTATCACCACTATAGCGACCATTATCAACACTATAACAACCATTATCACCACTATAATAACTATTATCACCACTATAACAACCATTATCACCACTATAACGACCACTATCACCACTATAACAACCATTATCACCACTATAACATCTATTATCACCACTATAAAAACCATTATCACCACTATTACGACCACTATCAACACTATAACCACCATTATCACCACTATAACAACCATTATCACCACTATAACAACCATTATCGCCACAATAACAACCATTATCACCACTATAACAACCATTATCACCACTATATGGACCATTATGACAACTATAACCACCACTATCACCACTTTAACAACCATTATCGCCACTATAACGACCATATATCACCACTATAACGGCCATTATCACCACTATAGCGACCATTATCAACACTATAACCACCATTTTCAGCACTATATCAACCATTATCACCAGTAGAAGGACCATTATCAACGCTGTAGTGACCATTATCACCACTATAACGACCACTATCACCACTATAACAACCATTATCACCACTATAACGACCATTATCACAACTATAACGACCAATATCACCTCTATAACAACTATTATCACCACTATAACAACTATTATCACCACTATAACGACCATTATCACCATTATAACGACCATTATCACCAGTAGAAGGACCATTATCAACGCTGTAATGACCATTATCACCACTATAACAACCATTATCGCCACTATAACAACCATTATCACCACTATAACAACCATTATCACCACTATATGGACCATTATGACAACTATAACCACCACTATCACCACTTTAACAACCATTATCGCCACTATAACGACCATATATCACCACTATAACGGCCATTATCACCACTATAGCGACCATTATCAACACTATAACCACCATTTTCAGCACTATATCAACCATTATCACCAGTAGAAGGACCATTATCAACGCTGTAGTGACCATTATCACCACTATAACGACCACTATCACCACTATAACAACCATTATCACCACTATAACGACCATTATCACAACTATAACGACCAATATCACCTCTATAACAACTAATATCACCACTATAACAACGATTATCACCACTATAACGACCATTATCACAACTATAACGACCATTATCACCACTATAACGACCATTATCACCACTATAACGGCCATTATCACCACTATAACAACCATTATCACCACTATAACAACCATTATCACCACTATATGGACCATTATGACAACTATAACCACCACTATCACCACTTTAACAACCATTATCGCCACTATAACGACCATTATCACCACTATAACGGCCATTATCACCACTATAGCGACCGTTATCAACACTATAACAACCATTATCACCACTATAACAACTATTATCACCACTATAACAACCATTATCACCACTATAACGACCACTATCACCACTATAACAACCATTATCACCACTATAACAACTATTATTACCACTATAAAAACCATTATCACCACTATTACGACCACTATCAACACTATAACAACCATTATCACCACTATAACAACTATTATCACCACTATAAAAACCATTATCACCACTATAACAACCATTATCACCACTATAACAACCATTATCACCACTATATGGACCATTATGACAACTATAACCACCACTATCACCACTTTAACAACCATTATCGCCACTATAACGACCATTATCACCACTATAACGGCCATTATCACCACTATAGCGACCTTTATCAACACTATAACCACCATTATCACCACTATATCAACCATTATCACCAGTAGAAGGATCATTATCAACACTGTAATGACCATTATCACCACTATAATGACCACTATCACCACTATAACAACCATTATCACCACTATAACAACTATTATCACCACTATAACAACCATTATCACCACTATAACGACCATTATCACCCCTATAACGACCATTATCACCACTATAACGGCCATTATCACCACTATAGCGACCATTATCAGCACTATAACCACCATTATCACCACTATAACGACCACTATCAACACTATAACGGCCATTATCACCACTATAGCGACCTTTATCAACACTATAACCACCATTATCACCACTATATCAACCATTATCACCACTATAATAACCATTATGACCACTATAACAACTATTATCACCACTATAACAACCATTATAACCACTATAACAACTATTATCACCACTATAATAACCATTATGACCACTATAACAACTATTATCACCACTATAACAACCATTATCACCACTATAACAACCATTATCACCACTATAACAACTATTATCACCACTATAACAACCATTATCACCACTATAACGACCATTATCACCCCTATAACGACCATTATCACCACTATAACGGCCATTATCACCACTATAGCGACCATTATCAGCACTATAACCACCATTATCACCACTATAACGACCACTATCAACACTATAACGGCCATTATCACCACTATAGCGACCTTTATCAATACTATAACCACCATTATCACCACTATATCAACCATTATCACCACTATAATAACCATTATGACCACTATAACAACTATTATCACCACTATAACAACCATTATAACCACTATAACAACTATTATCACCACTATAATAACCATTATGACCACTATAACAACTATTATCACCACTATAACAACCATTATCACCACTATAACAACCATTATCACCACTATAACGACCATTATCACCATTATAACGACCATTATCACCAGTAGAAGGACCATTATCAACGCTGTAGTGACCATTATCACCACTATAACGACCACTATCACCACTATAACAACCATTATCACCACTATAACGACCATTATCACAACTATAACGACCAATATCACCTCTATAACAACTATTATCACCACTATAACAACTATTATCACCACTATAACGACCATTATCACCATTATAACGACCATTATCACCAGTAGAAGGACCATTATCAACGCTGTAATGACCATTATCACCACTATAACAACCATTATCGCCACTATAACAACCATTATCACCACTATAACAACCATTATCACCACTATATGGACCATTATGACAACTATAACCACCACTATCACCACTTTAACAACCATTATCGCCACTATAACGACCATATATCACCACTATAACGGCCATTATCACCACTATAGCGACCATTATCAACACTATAACCACCATTTTCAGCACTATATCAACCATTATCACCAGTAGAAGGACCATTATCAACGCTGTAGTGACCATTATCACCACTATAACGACCACTATCACCACTATAACAACCATTATCACCACTATAACGACCATTATCACAACTATAACGACCAATATCACCTCTATAACAACTATTATCACCACTATAACAACGATTATCACCACTATAACGACCATTATCACAACTATAACGACCATTATCACCACTATAACGACCATTATCACCACTATAACGGCCATTATCACCACTATAACAACCATTATCACCACTATAACAACCATTATCACCACTATATGGACCATTATGACAACTATAACCACCACTATCACCACTTTAACAACCATTATCGCCACTATAACGACCATTATCACCACTATAACGGCCATTATCACCACTATAGCGACCATTATCAACACTATAACAACCATTATCACCACTATAACAACTATTATCACCACTATAACAACCATTATCACCACTATAACGACCACTATCACCACTATAACAACCATTATCACCACTATAACAACTATTATTACCACTATAAAAACCATTATCACCACTATTACGACCACTATCAACACTATAACAACCATTATCACCACTATAACAACTATTATCACCACTATAAAAACCATTATCACCACTATAACAACCATTATCACCACTATAACAACCATTATCACCACTATATGGACCATTATGACAACTATAACCACCACTATCACCACTTTAACAACCATTATCGCCACTATAACGACCATTATCACCACTATAACGGCCATTATCACCACTATAGCGACCTTTATCAACACTATAACCACCATTATCACCACTATATCAACCATTATCACCAGTAGAAGGATCATTATCAACACTGTAATGACCATTATCACCACTATAATGACCACTATCACCACTATAACAACCATTATCACCACTATAACAACTATTATCACCACTATAACAACCATTATCACCACTATAACGACCATTATCACCCCTATAACGACCATTATCACCACTATAACGGCCATTATCACCACTATAGCGACCATTATCAGCACTATAACCACCATTATCACCACTATAACAACCATTATCACCACTATAAGGACCATTATCACCACTATAACAACCATTATCACCACTATACCAACCATTATCACCACTATAAGGACCATTATCACCACTATAACAACCATTATCACCACTATAACAACTATTATCACCACTATAACAACCATTATCACCTCTATAACAACCATTACCACCACTATAACAACCATTATCACCACTATATGGACCATTATCACCACTATAACAACCATTATCACCATTATAACGACCACTATCACCACTATAACAACCATTATAACCACTATAACAACTATTATCACCACTATAATAACCATTATGACCACTATAACAACTATTATCACCACTATAACAACCATTATCACCACTATAACAACCATTATCACCACTATAACAACTATTATCACCACTATAATAACCATTATCACCACTATAACAACTATTATCACCACTATAACAACCATTATCACCACTATAACGACCATTATCACCACTATAACGACCACTATCACCACTATAACAACCATTATCACCACTATAACAACTATTATCACCAATATAACAACCATTATCACCACTATAACAACCATTATCACCACTATATGGACCATTATGACAACTATAACCACCACTATCACCACTTTAACAACCATTATCGCCACTATAACGACCATTATCACCATTATAACGGCCATTATCACCACTATAGCGACCATTATCAACACTATAACAACCATTATCACCACTATAACAACTATTATCACCACTATAACAACCATTATCACCACTATAACGACCACTATCACCACTATAACAACCATTATCACCACTATAACAACTATTATTACCACTATAAAAACCATTATCACCACTATTACGACCACTATCAACACTATAACAACCATTATCACCACTATAACAACTATTATCACCACTATAAAAACCATTATCACCACTATAACAACCATTATCACCACTATAACAACCATTATCACCACTATAACAACCATTATCACCACTATATGGACCATTATGACAACTATAACCACCACTATCACCACTTTAACAACCATTATCGCCACTATAACGACCATTATCACCACTATAACGGCCATTATCACCACTATAGCGACCATTATCACCACTATAACAACCATTATCACCACTATAACGACCACTATCACCACTATAACAACCATTATCACCACTATAAGGACCATTATCACCACTATAACAACCATTATCACCACTATACCAACCATTATCACCACTATAAGGACCATTATCACCACTATAACAACCATTATCACCACTATAACAACTATTATCACCACTATAACAACCATTATCACCTCTATAACAACCATTATCAACACTATAACCACCATTATCACCACTATATCAACCATTATCACCAGTAGAAGGATCATTATCAACACTGTAATGACCATTATCACCACTATAATGACCACTATCACCACTATAACAACCATTATCACCACTATAACAACTATTATCACCACTATAACAACCATTATCACCACTATAACGACCATTATCACCCCTATAACGACCATTATCACCACTATAACGGCCATTATCACCACTATAGCGACCATTATCAGCACTATAACCACCATTATCACCACTATAACGACCACTATCAACACTATAACGGCCATTATCACCACTATAGCGACCTTTATCAACACTATAACCACCATTATCACCACTATATCAACCATTATCACCACTATAATAACCATTATGACCACTATAACAACTATTATCACCACTATAACAACCATTATCACCACTATAACAACCATTATCACCACTATAACGACCACTATCACCACTATAACAACCATTATCACCACTATAAGGACCATTATCACCACTATAACAACCATTATCACCACTATACCAACCATTATCACCACTATAAGGACCATTATCACCACTATAACAACCATTATCACCACTATAACAACTATTATCACCACTATAACAACCATTATCACCTCTATAACAACCATTATCACCACTATAACAACCATTATCACCACTATATGGACCATTATCACCACTATAACAACCATTATCACCACTATAACAACTATTATTACCACTATAAAAACCATTATCACCACTATTACGACCACTATCAACACTATAACAACCATTATCACCACTATAACAACTATTATCACCACTATAAAAACCATTATCACCACTATAACAACCATTATCACCACTATAACAACCATTATCACCACTATATGGACCATTATGACAACTATAACCACCACTATCACCACTTTAACAACCATTATCGCCACTATAACGACCATTATCACCACTATAACGGCCATTATCACCACTATAGCGACCTTTATCAACACTATAACCACCATTATCACCACTATATCAACCATTATCACCAGTAGAAGGATCATTATCAACACTGTAATGACCATTATCACCACTATAATGACCACTATCACCACTATAACAACCATTATCACCACTATAACAACTATTATCACCACTATAACAACCATTATCACCACTATAACGACCATTATCACCCCTATAACGACCATTATCACCACTATAACGGCCATTATCACCACTATAGCGACCATTATCAGCACTATAACCACCATTATCACCACTATAACGACCACTATCAACACTATAACGGCCATTATCACCACTATAGCGACCTTTATCAACACTATAACCACCATTATCACCACTATATCAACCATTATCACCACTATAATAACCATTATGACCACTATAACAACTATTATCACCACTATAACAACCATTATCACCACTATAACAACCATTATCACCACTATAACGACCACTATCACCACTATAACAACCATTATCACCACTATAAGGACCATTATCACCACTATAACAACCATTATCACCACTATACCAACCATTATCACCACTATAAGGACCATTATCACCACTATAACAACCATTATCACCACTATAACAACTATTATCACCACTATAACAACCATTATCACCTCTATAACAACCATTACCACCACTATAACAACCATTATCACCACTATATGGACCATTATCACCACTATAACAACCATTATCACCATTATAACGACCACTATCACCACTATAACAACCATTATAACCACTATAACAACTATTATCACCACTATAATAACCATTATGACCACTATAACAACTATTATCACCACTATAACAACCATTATCACCACTATAACAACCATTATCACCACTATAACAACTATTATCACCACTATAATAACCATTATCACCACTATAACAACTATTATCACCACTATAACAACCATTATCACCACTATAACCACCATTATCACCACTATAACGACCACTATCACCACTATAACAACCATTATCACCACTATAACAACTATTATCACCAATATAACAACCATTATCACCACTATAACAACCATTATCACCACTATATGGACCATTATGACAACTATAACCACCACTATCACCACTTTAACAACCATTATCGCCACTATAACGACCATTATCACCATTATAACGGCCATTATCACCACTATAGCGACCATTATCAACACTATAACAACCATTATCACCACTATAACAACTATTATCACCACTATAACAACCATTATCACCACTATAACGACCACTATCACCACTATAACAACCATTATCACCACTATAACAACTATTATTACCACTATAAAAACCATTATCACCACTATTACGACCACTATCAACACTATAACAACCATTATCACCACTATAACAACTATTATCACCACTATAAAAACCATTATCACCACTATAACAACCATTATCACCACTATAACAACCATTATCACCACTATATGGACCATTATGACAACTATAACCACCACTATCACCACTTTAACAACCATTATCGCCACTATAACGACCATTATCACCACTATAACGGCCATTATCACCACTATAGCGACCTTTATCAACACTATAACCACCATTATCACCACTATATCAACCATTATCACCAGTAGAAGGATCATTATCAACACTGTAATGACCATTATCACCACTATAATGACCACTATCACCACTATAACAACCATTATCACCACTATAACAACTATTATCACCACTATAACAACCATTATCACCACTATAACGACCATTATCACCCCTATAACGACCATTATCACCACTATAACGGCCATTATCACCACTATAGCGACCATTATCAGCACTATAACCACCATTATCACCACTATAACGACCACTATCAACACTATAACGGCCATTATCACCACTATAGCGACCTTTATCAACACTATAACCACCATTATCACCACTATATCAACCATTATCACCACTATAATAACCATTATGACCACTATAACAACTATTATCACCACTATAACAACCATTATCACCACTATAACAACCATTATCACCACTATAACGACCACTATCACCACTATAACAACCATTATCACCACTATAAGGACCATTATCACCACTATAACAACCATTATCACCACTATACCAACCATTATCACCACTATAAGGACCATTATCACCACTATAACAACCATTATCACCACTATAACAACTATTATCACCACTATAACAACCATTATCACCTCTATAACAACCATTATCACCACTATAACAACCATTATCACCACTATATGGACCATTATCACCACTATAACAACCATTATCACCATTATAACGACCACTATCACCACTATAACAACCATTATAACCACTATAACAACTATTATCACCACTATAATAACCATTATGACCACTATAACAACTATTATCACCACTATAACAACCATTATCACCACTATAACAACCATTATCACCACTATAACAACTATTATCACCACTATAATAACCATTATCACCACTATAACAACTATTATCACCACTATAACAACCATTATCACCACTATAACGACCATTATCACCACTATAACGACCACTATCACCACTATAACAACCATTATCACCACTATAACAACTATTATCACCAATATAACAACCATTATCACCACTATAACAACCATTATCACCACTATATGGACCATTATGACAACTATAACCACCACTATCACCACTTTAACAACCATTATCGCCACTATAACGACCATTATCACCACTATAACGGCCATTATCACCACTATAGCGACCATTATCAACACTATAACAACCATTATCACCACTATAACAGCTATTATCACCACTATAACAACCATTATCACCACTATAACGGCCATTATCACCACTATAACGACCACTATCAACACCATAACCACCATTATCACCACTATATGGACCATTATCACCACTATAACGACCACTATCACCACTATAACAACCATTATCACCACTATAAGGACCATTATCACCACTATAACAACCACTATCACCACTATAACAACCATTATCACCACTATAAGGACCATTATCACCACTATAACAACCATTATCACCACTATAACGACCACTATCACCACTATAACAACCACTATCACCACTATAACAACTATTATCACCACTATAACAACCATTATCACCATTATAACGACCATTATCACCACTATATCAACCATTATCACCAGTAGAAGGACCATTATCAACGCTGTAATGACCATTATCACCACTATAACAACCATTATCACCACTATAACAACCATTACCACCACTATAAGGACCAATATCACCACTATAACAACCATTATCACCACTATAACGACCACTATCACCACTATAACAACCATTATCACCACTATAACAACTATTATCACCACTATAACGACCATTATCACCATTATAACGACCATTATCACCAGTAGCAGGACCATTATCAACGCTGTAATGACCATTATCACCACTATAACAACCATTATCGCCACTATAACAACCATTATCACCACTATAACGGCCATTATCACCACTATAGCGACCATTATCAACACTATAACAACCATTATCACCACTATAACAACTATTATCACCACTATAACAACCATTATCACCACTATAACGACCACTATCACCACTATAACAACCATTATCACCACTATAACAACTATTATCACCACTATAAAAACCATTATCACCACTATTACGACCACTATCAACACTATAACCACCATTATCACCACTATAACAACCATTATCACCACTATAACAACCATTATCGCCATTATAACAACCATTATCACCACTATAACAACTATTATCACCACTATAAAAACCATTATCACCACTATTACGACCACTATCAACACTATAACCACCATTATCACCACTATAACAACCATTATCACCACTATATGGACCATTATCACCACTATAACGACCACTATCACCACTATAACAACCATTATCACCACTATAAGGACCATTATCACCACTATAACAACCATTATCACCACTATAACGACCATTATCACCATTATAACGACCATTACCACCACTATGTCAACCATTATCACCAGTAGAAGGACCATTATCAACGCTGTAATGACCATTATCACCTCTATAACAACCATTATCACCACTATAACAACCATTATCACCACTATATGGACCATTATCACCACTATATGGACCATTATGATGACTATAACCACCACTATCACCACTTTAAGAACCATTATCACCACTATAACGACCACTATCACCACTATAAGGGCCATTATCACCACTATAGCGACCTTTATCAACGCTATAACCACCATTATCACCACTATATCAACCATTATCACCAGTAGAAGGATCATTATCAACACTGTAATGACCATTATCACCACTATAATGACCACTATCACCACTATAACAACCATTATCACCACTATAACAACTATTATCACCACTATAACAACCATTATCACCACTATAACGACCATTATCACCCCTATAACGACCATTATCACCACTATAACGGCCATTATCACCACTATAGCGACCATTATCAGCACTATAACCACCATTATCAGCACTATAACGACCACTATCAACAGTATAACGGCCATTATCACCACTATAGCGACATTTATCAACACTATAACCACCATTATCACCACTATATCAACCATTATCACCACTATAATAACCATTATGACCACTATAACAACCATTATCACCACTATAACAACCATTATCACCACTATAACAACCATTATCACCACTATAACAACCATTATCACCACTATAACAACCATTATCACCACTATATGGACCATTATCACCACTATAACAACCATTATCACCATTATAACGACCACTATCACCACTATAACAACCATTATAACCACTATAACAACTATTATCACCACTATAATAACCATTATGACCACTATAACAACTATTATCACCACTATAACAACCATTATCACCACTATAACAACCATTATCACCACTATAACAACTATTATCACCACTATAATAACCATTATCACCACTATAACAACTATTATCACCACTATAACAACCATTATCACCACTATAACGACCATTATCACCACTATAACGACCACTATCACCACTATAACAACCATTATCACCACTATAACAACTATTATCACCAATATAACAACCATTATCACCACTATAACAACCATTATCACCACTATATGGACCATTATGACAACTATAACCACCACTATCACCACTTTAACAACCATTATCGCCACTATAACGACCATTATCACCACTATAACGGCCATTATCACCACTATAGCGACCATTATCAACACTATAACAACCATTATCACCACTATAACAGCTATTATCACCACTATAACAACCATTATCACCACTATAACGGCCATTATCACCACTATAACGACCACTATCAACACCATAACCACCATTATCACCACTATATGGACCATTATCACCACTATAACGACCACTATCACCACTATAACAACCATTATCACCACTATAAGGACCATTATCACCACTATAACAACCACTATCACCACTATAACAACCATTATCACCACTATAAGGACCATTATCACCACTATAACAACCATTATCACCACTATAACGACCACTATCACCACTATAACAACCACTATCACCACTATAACAACTATTATCACCACTATAACAACCATTATCACCATTATAACGACCATTATCACCACTATATCAACCATTATCACCAGTAGAAGGACCATTATCAACGTTGTAATGACCATTATCACCACTATAACAACCATTATCACCACTATAACAACCATTACCACCACTATAAGGACCAATATCACCACTATAACAACCATTATCACCACTATAACGACCACTATCACCACTATAACAACCATTATCACCACTATAACAACTATTATCACCACTATAACGACCATTATCACCATTATAACGACCATTATCACCAGTAGAAGGACCATTATCAACGCTGTAATGACCATTATCACCACTATAACAACCATTATCGCCACTATAACAACCATTATCACCACCATAACAACCATTATCACCACTATAACAACTATTATCACCACTATAAAAACCATTATCACCACTATAACAACTATTATCACCACTATAAAAACCATTATCACCACTATTACGACCACTATCAACACTATAACCACCATTATCACCACTATAACAACCATTATCACCACTATAACAACCATTATCACCACTATAACGACCACTATCACCACTATAACAACCAGTATCACCACTATAACAACCATTATCACCACTATAAGGACCATTATCACCACTATAACAACCACTATCACCACTATAACAACTATTATCACCACTATAACAACTATTATCACCACTATAACAACCATTATCACCATTATAACGACCATTATCACCACTATATCAACCATTATCACCAGTAGAAGGACCATTATCAACGCTGTAATGACCATTATCACCACTATAACAACCATTATCACCACTATAACAACCATTACCACCACTATAAGGACCAATATCACCACTATAACAACCATTATCACCACTATAACGACCACTATCACCACTATAACAACCATTATCACCACTATAACAACTATTATCACCACTATAACGACCATTATCACCATTATAACGACCATTATCACCAGTAGCAGGACCATTATCAACGCTGTAATGACCATTATCACCACTATAACAACCATTATCGCCACTATAACAACCATTATCACCACTATAACGGCCATTATCACCACTATAGCGACCATTATCAACACTATAACAACCATTATCACCACTATAACAACTATTATCACCACTATAACAACCATTATCACCACTATAACGACCACTATCACCACTATAACAACCATTATCACCACTATAACAACTATTATCACCACTATAAAAACCATTATCACCACTATTACGACCACTATCAACACTATAACCACCATTATCACCACTATAACAACCATTATCACCACTATAACAACCATTATCGCCATTATAACAACCATTATCACCACTATAACAACTATTATCACCACTATAAAAACCATTATCACCACTATTACGACCACTATCAACACTATAACCACCATTATCACCACTATAACAACCATTATCACCACTATATGGACCATTATCACCACTATAACGACCACTATCACCACTATAACAACCATTATCACCACTATAAGGACCATTATCACCACTATAACAACCATTATCACCACTATAACGACCATTATCACCATTATAACGACCATTACCACCACTATGTCAACCATTATCACCAGTAGAAGGACCATTATCAACGCTGTAATGACCATTATCACCTCTATAACAACCATTATCACCACTATAACAACCATTATCACCACTATATGGACCATTATCACCACTATATGGACCATTATGATGACTATAACCACCACTATCACCACTTTAAGAACCATTATCACCACTATAACGACCACTATCACCACTATAAGGGCCATTATCACCACTATAGCGACCTTTATCAACACTATAACCACCATTATCACCACTATATCAACCATTATCACCAGTAGAAGGATCATTATCAACACTGTAATGACCATTATCACCACTATAATGACCACTATCACCACTATAACAACCATTATCACCACTATAACAACTATTATCACCACTATAACAACCATTATCACCACTATAACGACCATTATCACCCCTATAACGACCATTATCACCACTATAACGGCCATTATCACCACTATAGCGACCATTATCAGCACTATAACCACCATTATCAGCACTATAACGACCACTATCAACAGTATAACGGCCATTATCACCACTATAGCGACATTTATCAACACTATAACCACCATTATCACCACTATATCAACCATTATCACCACTATAATAACCATTATGACCACTATAACAACCATTATCACCACTATAACAACCATTATCACCACTATAACAACCATTATCACCACTATAACAACCATTATCACCACTATAACAACCATTATCACCACTATATGGACCATTATCACCACTATAACAACCATTATCACCATTATAACGACCACTATCACCACTATAACAACCATTATAACCACTATAACAACTATTATCACCACTATAATAACCATTATGACCACTATAACAACTATTATCACCACTATAACAACCATTATCACCACTATAACAACCATTATCACCACTATAACAACTATTATCACCACTATAATAACCATTATCACCACTATAACAACTATTATCACCACTATAACAACCATTATCACCACTATAACGACCATTATCACCACTATAACGACCACTATCACCACTATAACAACCATTATCACCACTATAACAACTATTATCACCAATATAACAACCATTATCACCACTATAACAACCATTATCACCACTATATGGACCATTATGACAACTATAACCACCACTGTCACCACTTTAACAACCATTATCGCCACTATAACGACCATTATCACCACTATAACGGCCATTATCACCACTATAGCGACCATTATCAACACTATAACAACCATTATCACCACTATAACAGCTATTATCACCACTATAACAACCATTATCACCACTATAACGGCCATTATCACCACCATAACCACCATTATCACCACTATATGGACCATTATCACCACTATAACGACCACTATCACCACTATAACAACCATTATCACCACTATAAGGACCATTATCACCACTATAACAACCACTATCACCACTATAACAACCATTATCACCACTATAAGGACCATTATCACCACTATAACAACCATTATCACCACTATAACGACCACTATCACCACTATAACAACCACTATCACCACTATAACAACTATTATCACCACTATAACAACCATTATCACCATTATAACGACCATTATCACCACTATATCAACCATTATCACCAGTAGAAGGACCATTATCAACGTTGTAATGACCATTATCACCACTATAACAACCATTATCACCACTATAACAACCATTACCACCACTATAAGGACCAATATCACCACTATAACAACCATTATCACCACTATAACGACCACTATCACCACTATAACAACCATTATCACCACTATAACAACTATTATCACCACTATAACGACCATTATCACCATTATAACGACCATTATCACCAGTAGAAGGACCATTATCAACGCTGTAATGACCATTATCACCACTATAACAACCATTATCGCCACTATAACAACCATTATCACCACCATAACAACCATTATCACCACTATAACAACTATTATCACCACTATAAAAACCATTATCACCACTATAACAACTATTATCACCACTATAAAAACCATTATCACCACTATTACGACCACTATCAACACTATAACCACCATTATCACCACTATAACAACCATTATCACCACTATAACAACCATTATCACCACTATAACGACCACTATCACCACTATAACAACCATTATCACCACTATAACAACTATTATCACCACTATAACGACCATTATCACCATTATAACGACCATTATCACCAGTAGAAGGACCATTATCAACGCTGTAATGACCATTATCACCTCTATAACAACCATTATCACCACTATAACGACCACTATCACCACTATAACAACCACTATCACCACTATAACAACTATTATCACCACTATAACAACCATTATCACCATTATAACGACCATTATCACCACTATATCAACCATTATCACCAGTAGAAGGACCATTATCAACGCTGTAATGACCATTATCACCACTATAACAACCATTATCACCACTATAACAACCATTACCACCACTATAAGGACCAATATCACCACTATAACAACCATTATCACCACTATAACGACCACTATCACCACTATAACAACCATTATCACCACTATAACAACTATTATCACCACTATAACGACCATTATCACCATTATAACGACCATTATCACCAGTAGCAGGACCATTATCAACGCTGTAATGACCATTATCACCACTATAACAACCATTATCGCCACTATAACAACCATTATCACCACTATAACGGCCATTATCACCACTATAGCGACCATTATCAACACTATAACAACCATTATCACCACTATAACAACTATTATCACCACTATAACAACCATTATCACCACTATAACGACCACTATCACCACTATAACAACCATTATCACCACTATAACAACTATTATCACCACTATAAAAACCATTATCACCACTATTACGACCACTATCAACACTATAACCACCATTATCACCACTATAACAACCATTATCACCACTATAACAACCATTATCGCCATTATAACAACCATTATCACCACTATAACAACTATTATCACCACTATAAAAACCATTATCACCACTATTACGACCACTATCAACACTATAACCACCATTATCACCACTATAACAACCATTATCACCACTATATGGACCATTATCACCACTATAACGACCACTATCACCACTATAACAACCATTATCACCACTATAAGGACCATTATCACCACTATAACAACCATTATCACCACTATAACGACCATTATCACCATTATAACGACCATTACCACCACTATGTCAACCATTATCACCAGTAGAAGGACCATTATCAACGCTGTAATGACCATTATCACCTCTATAACAACCATTATCACCACTATAACAACCATTATCACCACTATATGGACCATTATCACCACTATATGGACCATTATGATGACTATAACCACCACTATCACCACTTTAAGAACCATTATCACCACTATAACGACCACTATCACCACTATAAGGGCCATTATCACCACTATAGCGACCTTTATCAACACTATAACCACCATTATCACCACTATATCAACCATTATCACCAGTAGAAGGATCATTATCAACACTGTAATGACCATTATCACCACTATAATGACCACTATCACCACTATAACAACCATTATCACCACTATAACAACTATTATCACCACTATAACAACCATTATCACCACTATAACGACCATTATCACCCCTATAACGACCATTATCACCACTATAACGGCCATTATCACCACTATAGCGACCATTATCAGCACTATAACCACCATTATCAGCACTATAACGACCACTATCAACAGTATAACGGCCATTATCACCACTATAGCGACATTTATCAACACTATAACCACCATTATCACCACTATATCAACCATTATCACCACTATAATAACCATTATGACCACTATAACAACCATTATCACCACTATAACAACCATTATCACCACTATAACAACCATTATCACCACTATAACAACCATTATCACCACTATAACAACCATTATCACCACTATATGGACCATTATCACCACTATAACAACCATTATCACCATTATAACGACCACTATCACCACTATAACAACCATTATAACCACTATAACAACTATTATCACCACTATAATAACCATTATGACCACTATAACAACTATTATCACCACTATAACAACCATTATCACCACTATAACAACCATTATCACCACTATAACAACTATTATCACCACTATAATAACCATTATCACCACTATAACAACTATTATCACCACTATAACAACCATTATCACCACTATAACGACCATTATCACCACTATAACGACCACTATCACCACTATAACAACCATTATCACCACTATAACAACTATTATCACCAATATAACAACCATTATCACCACTATAACAACCATTATCACCACTATATGGACCATTATGACAACTATAACCACCACTATCACCACTTTAACAACCATTATCGCCACTATAACGACCATTATCACCACTATAACGGCCATTATCACCACTATAGCGACCATTATCAACACTATAACAACCATTATCACCACTATAACAGCTATTATCACCACTATAACAACCATTATCACCACTATAACGGCCATTATCACCACTATAACGACCACTATCAACACCATAACCACCATTATCACCACTATATGGACCATTATCACCACTATAACGACCACTATCACCACTATAACAACCATTATCACCACTATAAGGACCATTATCACCACTATAACAACCACTATCACCACTATAACAACCATTATCACCACTATAAGGACCATTATCACCACTATAACAACCATTATCACCACTATAACGACCACTATCACCACTATAACAACCACTATCACCACTATAACAACTATTATCACCACTATAACAACCATTATCACCATTATAACGACCATTATCACCACTATATCAACCATTATCACCAGTAGAAGGACCATTATCAACGTTGTAATGACCATTATCACCACTATAACAACCATTATCACCACTATAACAACCATTACCACCACTATAAGGACCAATATCACCACTATAACAACCATTATCACCACTATAACGACCACTATCACCACTATAACAACCATTATCACCACTATAACAACTATTATCACCACTATAACGACCATTATCACCATTATAACGACCATTATCACCAGTAGAAGGACCATTATCAACGCTGTAATGACCATTATCACCACTATAACAACCATTATCGCCACTATAACAACCATTATCACCACCATAACAACCATTATCACCACTATAACAACTATTATCACCACTATAAAAACCATTATCACCACTATAACAACTATTATCACCACTATAAAAACCATTATCACCACTATTACGACCACTATCAACACTATAACCACCATTATCACCACTATAACAACCATTATCACCACTATAACAACCATTATCACCACTATAACGACCACTATCACCACTATAACAACCATTATCACCACTATAACAACTATTATCACCACTATAACGACCATTATCACCATTATAACGACCATTATCACCAGTAGAAGGACCATTATCAACGCTGTAATGACCATTATCACCTCTATAACAACCATTATCACCACTATAACGACCACTATCACCACTATAACAACCACTATCACCACTATAACAACTATTATCACCACTATAACAACCATTATCACCATTATAACGACCATTATCACCACTATATCAACCATTATCACCAGTAGAAGGACCATTATCAACGCTGTAATGACCATTATCACCACTATAACAACCATTATCACCACTATAACAACCATTACCACCACTATAAGGACCAATATCACCACTATAACAACCATTATCACCACTATAACGACCACTATCACCACTATAACAACCATTATCACCACTATAACAACTATTATCACCACTATAACGACCATTATCACCATTATAACGACCATTATCACCAGTAGCAGGACCATTATCAACGCTGTAATGACCATTATCACCACTATAACAACCATTATCGCCACTATAACAACCATTATCACCACTATAACGGCCATTATCACCACTATAGCGACCATTATCAACACTATAACAACCATTATCACCACTATAACAACTATTATCACCACTATAACAACCATTATCACCACTATAACGACCACTATCACCACTATAACAACCATTATCACCACTATAACAACTATTATCACCACTATAAAAACCATTATCACCACTATTACGACCACTATCAACACTATAACCACCATTATCACCACTATAACAACCATTATCACCACTATAACAACCATTATCGCCATTATAACAACCATTATCACCACTATAACAACTATTATCACCACTATAAAAACCATTATCACCACTATTACGACCACTATCAACACTATAACCACCATTATCACCACTATAACAACCATTATCACCACTATATGGACCATTATCACCACTATAACGACCACTATCACCACTATAACAACCATTATCACCACTATAAGGACCATTATCACCACTATAACAACCATTATCACCACTATAACGACCATTATCACCATTATAACGACCATTACCACCACTATGTCAACCATTATCACCAGTAGAAGGACCATTATCAACGCTGTAATGACCATTATCACCTCTATAACAACCATTATCACCACTATAACAACCATTATCACCACTATATGGACCATTATCACCACTATATGGACCATTATGATGACTATAACCACCACTATCACCACTTTAAGAACCATTATCACCACTATAACGACCACTATCACCACTATAAGGGCCATTATCACCACTATAGCGACCTTTATCAACACTATAACCACCATTATCACCACTATATCAACCATTATCACCAGTAGAAGGATCATTATCAACACTGTAATGACCATTATCACCACTATAATGACCACTATCACCACTATAACAACCATTATCACCACTATAACAACTATTATCACCACTATAACAACCATTATCACCACTATAACGACCATTATCACCCCTATAACGACCATTATCACCACTATAACGGCCATTATCACCACTATAGCGACCATTATCAGCACTATAACCACCATTATCAGCACTATAACGACCACTATCAACAGTATAACGGCCATTATCACCACTATAGCGACATTTATCAACACTATAACCACCATTATCACCACTATATCAACCATTATCACCACTATAATAACCATTATGACCACTATAACAACCATTATCACCACTATAACAACCATTATCACCACTATAACAACCATTATCACCACTATAACAACCATTATCACCACTATAACAACCATTATCACCACTATATGGACCATTATCACCACTATAACAACCATTATCACCATTATAACGACCACTATCACCACTATAACAACCATTATAACCACTATAACAACTATTATCACCACTATAATAACCATTATGACCACTATAACAACTATTATCACCACTATAACAACCATTATCACCACTATAACAACCATTATCACCACTATAACAACTATTATCACCACTATAATAACCATTATCACCACTATAACAACTATTATCACCACTATAACAACCATTATCACCACTATAACGACCATTATCACCACTATAACGACCACTATCACCACTATAACAACCATTATCACCACTATAACAACTATTATCACCAATATAACAACCATTATCACCACTATAACAACCATTATCACCACTATATGGACCATTATGACAACTATAACCACCACTGTCACCACTTTAACAACCATTATCGCCACTATAACGACCATTATCACCACTATAACGGCCATTATCACCACTATAGCGACCATTATCAACACTATAACAACCATTATCACCACTATAACAGCTATTATCACCACTATAACAACCATTATCACCACTATAACGGCCATTATCACCACTATAACGACCACTATCAACACCATAACCACCATTATCACCACTATATGGACCATTATCACCACTATAACGACCACTATCACCACTATAACAACCATTATCACCACTATAAGGACCATTATCACCACTATAACAACCACTATCACCACTATAACAACCATTATCACCACTATAAGGACCATTATCACCACTATAACAACCATTATCACCACTATAACGACCACTATCACCACTATAACAACCACTATCACCACTATAACAACTATTATCACCACTATAACAACCATTATCACCATTATAACGACCATTATCACCACTATATCAACCATTATCACCAGTAGAAGGACCATTATCAACGTTGTAATGACCATTATCACCACTATAACAACCATTATCACCACTATAACAACCATTACCACCACTATAAGGACCAATATCACCACTATAACAACCATTATCACCACTATAACGACCACTATCACCACTATAACAACCATTATCACCACTATAACAACTATTATCACCACTATAACGACCATTATCACCATTATAACGACCATTATCACCAGTAGAAGGACCATTATCAACGCTGTAATGACCATTATCACCACTATAACAACCATTATCGCCACTATAACAACCATTATCACCACCATAACAACCATTATCACCACTATAACAACTATTATCACCACTATAAAAACCATTATCACCACTATAACAACTATTATCACCACTATAAAAACCATTATCACCACTATTACGACCACTATCAACACTATAACCACCATTATCACCACTATAACAACCATTATCACCACTATAACAACCATTATCACCACTATAACGACCACTATCACCACTATAACAACCATTATCACCACTATAACAACTATTATCACCACTATAACGACCATTATCACCATTATAACGACCATTATCACCAGTAGAAGGACCATTATCAACGCTGTAATGACCATTATCACCTCTATAACAACCATTATCACCACTATAACGACCACTATCACCACTATAACAACCATTATCACCACTATAACAACTATTATCACCACTATAAAAACCATTATCACCACTATTACGACCACTATCAACACTATAACCACCATTATCACCACTATAACAACCATTATCACCACTATAACAACCTTTATCGCCACTATAACAACCATTATCACCACTATAACAACCATTATCACCACTATATGGACCATTATGACAACTATAACCACCACTATCACCACTTTAACAACCATTATCGCCACTATAACGATCATATATCACCAATATAACGGCCATTATCACCACTATAGCGACCATTATCAACACTATAACCACCATTTTCAGCACTATATCAACCATTATCACCAGTAGAAGGACCATTATCAACGCTGTAGTGACCATTATCACCACTATAACGACCACTATCACCACTATGACAACCATTATCACCACTATAACGACCATTATCACCACTATAACAACCATTATCACCACTATAACGACCATTATCACAACTATAACGACCAATATCACCTCTATAACAACTATTATCACCACTATAACAACGATTATCACCACTATAACGACCATTATCACAACTATAACGACCATTATCACCACTATAACGACCATTATCACCACTATAACGGCCATTATCACCACTATAACAACCATTATCACCACTATAACAACCATTATCACCATTATAACGACCATTATCACCACTATATCAACCATTATCACCAGTAGAAGGACCATTATCAACGCTGTAATGACCATTATCACCACTATAACAACCATTATCACCTCTATAACAACCATTACCACCACTATAAGGACCAATATCACCACTATAACAACCATTATCACCACTATAACGACCACTATCACCACTATAACAACCATTATCACCACTATAACAACTATTATCACCACTATAACGACCATTATCACCATTATAACGACCATTATCACCAGTAGAAGGACCATTATCAACGCTGTAATGACCATTATCACCACTATAACAACCATTATCGCCACTATAACAACCATTATCACCACTATAACAACCATTATCACCACTATATGGACCATTATGACAACTATAACCACCACTATCACCACTTTAACAACCATTATCGCCACTATAACGACCATATATCACCACTATAACGGCCATTATCACCACTATAGCGACCATTATCAACACTATAACCACCATTTTCAGCACTATATCAACCATTATCACCAGTAGAAGGACCATTATCAACGCTGTAGTGACCATTATCACCACTATAACGACCACTATCACCACTATATCAACCATTATCACCACTATAACGACCATTATCACAACTATAACGACCAATATCACCTCTATAACAACTATTATCACCACTATAACAACGATTATCACAACTATAACGACCATTATCACAACTATAACGACCATTATCACCACTATAACGACCATTATCACCACTATAACGGCCATTATCACCACTATAACAACCATTATCACCACTATAACAACCATTATCACCACTATATGGACCATTATGACAACTATAACCACCACTATCACCACTTTAACAACCATTATCGCCACTATAACGACCATTATCACCACTATAACGGCCATTATCACCACTATAGCGACCATTATCAACACTATAACAACCATTATCACCACTATAACAACTATTATCACCACTATAACAACCATTATCACCACTATAACGACCACTATCACCACTATAACAACCATTATCACCACTATAACAACTATTATCACCACTATAAAAACCATTATCGCCATTATAACAACCATTATCACCACTATAACAACTATTATCACCACTATAAAAACCATTATCACCACTATTACGACCACTATCAACACTATAACCACCATTATCACCACTATAACAACCATTATCACCACTATATGGACCATTATCACCACTATAACGACCACTATCACCACTATAACAACCATTATCACCACTATAAGGACCATTATCACCACTATATGGACCATTATGACAACTATAACCACCACTATCACCACTTTAACAACCATTATCGCCACTATAACGACCATTATCACCACTATAACGGCCATTATCACCACTATAGCGACCATTATCAACACTATAACAACCATTATCACCACTATAACAACTATTATCACCACTATAACAACGATTATCACCACTATAACGACCATTATCACAACTATAACGACCATTATCACCACTATAACGACCATTATCACCACTATAACGGCCATTATCACCACTACAACAACCATTATCACCACTATAACAACCATTATCACCACTATATGGACCATTATGACAACTATAACCACCACTATCACCACTTTAACAACCATTATCGCCACTATAACGACCATTATCACCACTATAACGGCCATTATCACCACTATAGCGACCATTATCAACACTATAACAACCATTATCACCACTATAATAACTATTATCACCACTATAACAACCATTATCACCACTATAACGACCACTATCACCACTATAACAACCATTATCACCACTATAACATCTATTATCACCACTATAAAAACCATTATCACCACTATTACGACCACTATCAACACTATAACCACCATTATCACCACTATAACAACCATTATCACCACTATATGGACCATTATCACCACTATAACGACCACTATCACCACTATAACAACCATTATCACCACTATAAGGACCATTATCACCACTATAACAACTATTATCACCACTATAACGACCATTATCACCATTATAACGACCATTATCACCACTATAACAACTATTATCACCACTATAACAACCATTATCACCACTATAACAACCATTATCACCACTATAACAACCATTATCACCACTATATGGACCATTATGACAACTATAACCACCACTATCACCACTTTAACAACCATTATCGCCACTATAACGACCATTATCACCACTATAACGGCCATTATCACCACTATAGCGACCATTATCAACACTATAACAACCATTATCACCACTATAACAGCTATTATCACCACTATAACAACCATTATCACCACTATAACGGCCATTATCACCACTATAACGACCACTATCAACACCATAACCACCATTATCACCACTATATGGACCATTATCACCACTATAACGACCACTATCACCACTATAACAACCATTATCACCACTATAAGGACCATTATCACCACTATAACAACCATTATCACCACTATAACAACCATTATCACCACTATAAGGACCATTATCACCACTATAACAACCATTATCACCACTATAACAACCATTATCACCACTATAACAACCATTATCACCATTATAACGACCATTATCACCACTATATCAACCATTATCACCAGTAGAAGGACCATTATCAACGCTGTAATGACCATTATCACCACTATAACAACCATTATACCCACTATAACAACCATTACCACCACTATAAGGACCAATATCACCACTATAACAACCATTATCACCACTATAACGACCACTATCACCACTATAACAACCATTATCACCACTATAACAACTATTATCACCACTATAACGACCATTATCACCACTATAACGGCCATTATCACCACTATAGCGACCATTATCAACACTATAACAACCATTATCACCACTATAATAACTATTATCACCACTATAACAACCATTATCACCACTATAACGACCACTATCACCACTATAACAACCATTATCACCACTATAACATCTAATATCACCACTATAAAAACCATTATCACCACTATTACGACCACTATCAACACTATAACCACCATTATCACCACTATAACAACCATTATCACCACTATATGGACCATTATCACCACTATAACGACCACTATCACCACTATAACAACCATTATCACCACTATAAGGACCATTATCACCACTATAACGACCATTATCACCATTATAACGACCATTATCACCACTATAACAACTATTATCACCACTATAACAACCATTATCACCACTATAACAACCATTATCACCACTATAACAACCATTATCACCACTATATGGACCATTATGACAACTATAACCACCACTATCACCACTTTAACAACCATTATCGCCACTATAACGACCATTATCACCACTATAACGGCCATTATCACCACTATAGCGACCATTATCAACACTATAACAACCATTATCACCACTATAACAGCTATTATCACCACTATAACAACCATTATCACCACTATAACGGCCATTATCACCACTATAACGACCACTATCAACACCATAACCACCATTATCACCACTATATGGACCATTACCACCACTATAACGACCACTATCACCACTATAACAACCATTATCACCACTATAAGGACCATTATCACCACTATAACAACCATTATCACCACTATAACAACCATTATCACCACTATAAGGACCATTATCACCACTATAACAACTATTATCACCACTATAACAACGATTATCACCACTATAACGACCATTATCACAACTATAACGACCAATATCACCACTATAACGACCATTATCACCACTATAACGGCCATTATCACCACTATAACAACCATTATCACCACTATAACAACCATTATCACCATTATAACGACCATTATCACCACTATATCAACCATTATCACCAGTAGAAGGACCATTATCAACGCTGTAATGACCATTATCACCACTATAACAACCATTATCACCACTATAACAACCATTACCACCACTATAAGGACCAATATCACCACTATAACAACCATTATCACCACTATAACGACCACTATCACCACTATAACAACCATTATCACCACTATAACAACTATTATCACCACTATAACGACCATTATCACCATTATAACGACCATTATCACCAGTAGAACGACCATTATCAACGCTGTAATGACCATTATCACCACTATAACAACCATTATCGCCACTATAACAACCATTATCACCACTATAACAGCCATTATCACCACTATATGGACCATTATGACAACTATAACCACCACTATCACCACTTTAACAACCATTATCGCCACTATAACGACCATATATCACCACTATAACGGCCATTATCACCACTATAGCGACCATTATCAACACTATAACCACCATTTTCAGCACTATATCAACCATTATCACCAGTAGAAGGACCATTATCAACGCTGTAGTGACCATTATCACCACTATAACGACCACTATCACCACTATAACAACCATTATCACCACTATAACGACCATTATCACAACTATAACAACTATTATCACCACTATAACAACCATTATCACCACTATAACAACCATTATCACCACTATAACAACCATTATCACCACTATATGGACCATTATCACCACTATAACAACCATTATCACCATTATAACGACCACTATCACCACCATAACAACCATTATAACCACTATAACAACCATTATCACCACTATAACAACTATTATCACCACTATAACAACCATTATCACCACTATAACAACCATTATCACCACTATAACAACCATTATCACCACTATATGGACCATTATCACCACTATAACAACCATTATCACCATTATAACGACCACTATCACCACTATAACAACCATTATAACCACTATAACAACTATTATCACCACTATAATAACCATTATGACCACTATAACAACTATTATCACCACTATAACAACCATTATCACCACTATAACAACCATTATCACCACTATAACAACTATTATCACCACTATAATAACCATTATCACCACTATAACAACTATTATCACCACTATAACAACCATTATCACCACTATAACGACCATTATCACCACTATAACGACCACTATCACCACTATAACAACCATTATCACCACTATAACAACTATTATCACCAATATAACAACCATTATCACCACTATAACAACCATTATCACCACTATATGGACCATTATGACAACTATAACCACCACTATCACCACTTTAACAACCATTATCGCCACTATAACGACCATTATCACCACTATAACGACCACTATCACCACTATAACGACCATTATCACCACTATAAGGACCATTATCACCACTATAACAACCACTATCACCACTATAACAACCATTATCACCACTATAAGGACCATTATCACCACTATAACAACCATTATCACCACTATAACGACCACTATCACCACTATAACAACCACTATCACCACTATAACAACTATTATCACCACTATAACAACCATTATCACCATTATAACGACCATTATCACCACTATATCAACCATTATCACCAGTAGAAGGACCATTATCAACGCTGTAATGACCATTATCACCACTATAACAACCATTATCACCACTATAACAACCATTACCACCACTATAAGGACCAATATCACCACTATAACAACCATTATCACCACCATAACGACCACTATCACCACTATAACAACCATTATCACCACTATAACAACTATTATCACCACTATAACGACCATTATCACCATTATAACGACCATTATCACCAGTAGAAGGACCATTATCAACGCTGTAATGACCATTATCACCACTATAACAACCATTATCGCCACTATAACAACCATTATCACCACTATAACGACCATTATCACAACTATAACGACCAATATCACCTCTATAACAACTATTATCACCACTATAACAACGATTATCACCACTATAATGACCATTATCACAACTATAACGACCATTATCACCACTATAACGACCATTATCACCACTATAACGGCCATTATCACCACTATAACAACCATTATCACCACTATAACAACCATTATCACCACTATATGGACCATTATGACAACTATAACCACCACTATCACCACTTTAACAACCATTATCGCCACTATAACGACCATTATCACCACTATAACGGCCATTATCACCACTATAGCGACCATTATCAACACTATAACAACCATTATCACCACTATAACAACTATTATCACCACTATAACAACCATTATCACCACTATAACGACCACTATCACCACTATAACAACCATTATCACCACTATAACAACTATTATCACCACTATAAAAACCATTATCACCACTATTACGACCACTATCAACACTATAACCACCATTATCACCACTATAACAACCATTATCACCACTATAACAACCATTATCGCCATTATAACAACCATTATCACCACTATAACAACTATTATCACCACTATAAAAACCATTATCACCACTATTACGACCACTATCAACACTATAACCACCATTATCACCACTATAACAACCATTACCACCACTATATGGACCATTATCACCACTATAACGACCACTATCACCACTATAACAACCATTATCACCACTATAAGGACCATTATCACCACTATAACAACCATTATCACCACTATAACGACCATTATCACCATTATAACGACCATTACCACCACTATGTCAACCATTATCACCAGTAGAAGGACCATTATCAACGCTGTAATGACCATTATCACCTCTATAACAACCATTATCACCACTATAACAACCATTATCACCACTATAACAACCATTATCACCACTATATGGACCATTATGATGACTATAACCACCACTATCACCACTTTAAGATCCATTATCACCACTATAACGACCACTATCACCACTATAAGGGCCATTATCACCACTATAGCGACCTTTATCAACACTATAACCACCATTATCACCACTATATCAACCATTATCACCAGTAGAAGGATCATTATCAACACTGTAATGACCATTATCACCACTATAATGACCACTATCACCACTATAACAACCATTATCACCACTATAACAACTATTATCACCACTATAACAACCATTATCACCACTATAACGACCATTATCACCCCTATAACGACCATTATCACCACTATAACGGCCATTGTCACCACTATAGCGACCATTATCAGCACTATAACCACCATTATCACCACTATAACGACCACTATCAACACTATAACGGCCATTATCACCACTATAGCGACCTTTATCAACACTATAACCACCATTATCACCACTATATCCACCATTATCACCACTATAATAACCATTATGACCACTATAACAACTATTATCACCACTATAACAACCATTATCACCACTATAACAACCATTATCACCACTATAACGACCACTATCACCACTATAACAACCATTATCACCACTATAAGGACCATTATCACCACTATAACAACCATTACCACCACTATAAGGACCAATATCACCACTATAACAACCATTATCACCACTATAACGACCACTATCACCACTATAACAACCATTATCACCACTATAACAACTATTATCACCACTATAACGACCATTATCACCATTATAACGACCATTATCACCAGTAGAACGACCATTATCAACGCTGTAATGACCATTATCACCACTATAACAACCATTATCGCCACTATAACAACCATTATCACCACTATAACAACCATTATCACCACTATATGGACCATTATGACAACTATAACCACCACTATCACCACTTTAACAACCATTATCGCCACTATAACGACCATTATCACCACTATAACGACCACTATCACCACTATAACAACCATTATCGCCACTATAACGACCATTATCACCACTATAACGACCACTATCACCACTATAACGACCATTATCACCACTATAAGGACCATTATCACCACTATAACAACCACTATCACCACTATAACAACTATTATCACCACTATAACAACCATTATCACCACTATAACAACCATTACCACCACTATAAGGACCAATATCACCACTATAACAACCATTATCACCACTATAACGACCACTATCACCACTATAACAACCATTATCACCACTATAACAACTATTATCACCACTATAACGACCATTATCACCATTATAACGACCATTATCACCAGTAGAAGGACCATTATCAACGCTGTAATGACCATTATCACCACTATAACAACCATTATCGCCACTATAACAACCATTATCACCACTATATGGACCATTATGACAACTATAACCACCACTATCACCACTTTAACAACCATTATCGCCACTATAACGACCATTATCACCACTATAACGGCCATTATCACCACTATAGCGACCATTATCAACACTATAACAACCATTATCACCACTATAACAACTATTATCACCACTATAACAACCATTATCACCACTATAACGACCACTATCACCACTATAACAACCATTATCACCACTATAACAACTATTATCACCACTATAAAAACCATTATCACCACTATTACGACCACTATCAACACTATAACCACCATTATCACCACTATAACAACCATTATCACCACTATAACAACCATTATCGCCATTATAACAACCATTATCACCACTATAACAACTATTATCACCACTATAAAAACCATTATCACCACTATTACGACCACTATCAACACTATAACCACCATTATCACCACTATAACAACCATTACCACCACTATATGGACCATTATCACCACTATAACGACCACTATCACCACTATAACAACCATTATCACCACTATAAGGACCATTATCACCACTATAACAACCATTATCACCACTATAACGACCATTATCACCATTATAACGACCATTACCACCACTATGTCAACCATTATCACCAGTAGAAGGACCATTATCAACGCTGTAATGACCATTATCACCTCTATAACAACCATTATCACCACTATAACAACCATTATCACCACTATAACAACCATTATGATGACTATAACCACCACTATCACCACTTTAAGATCCATTATCACCACTATAACGACCACTATCACCACTATAAGGGCCATTATCACCACTATAGCGACCTTTATCAACACTATAACCACCATTATCACCACTATATCAACCATTATCACCAGTAGAAGGATCATTATCAACACTGTAATGACCATTATCACCACTATAATGACCACTATCACCACTATAACAACCATTATCACCACTATAACAACTATTATCACCACTATAACAACCATTATCACCACTATAACGACCATTATCACCCCTATAACGACCATTATCACCACTATAACGGCCATTGTCACCACTATAGCGACCATTATCAGCACTATAACCACCATTATCACCACTATAACGACCACTATCAACACTATAACGGCCATTATCACCACTATAGCGACCTTTATCAACACTATAACCACCATTATCACCACTATATCAACCATTATCACCACTATAATAACCATTATGACCACTATAACAACTATTATCACCACTATAACAACCATTATCACCACTATAACAACCATTATCACCACTATAACGACCACTATCACCACTATAACAACCATTATCACCACTATAAGGACCATTATCACCACTATAACAACCATTATCACCACTATAACAACCATTATCACCACTATAAGGACCATTATCACCACTATAACAACCATTATCACCACTATAACAACTATTATCACCACTATAACAACCATTATCACCACTATAACAACCATTATCACCACTATAACAACCATTATCACCACTATATGGACCATTATCACCACTATAACAACCATTATCACCATTATAACGACCACTATCACCACTATAACAACCATTATAACCACTATAACAACTATTATCACCACTATAATAACCATTATGACCACTATAACAACTATTATCACCACTATAACAACCATTATCGCCACTATAACAACCATTATCACCACTATAACAACTATTATCACTACTATAATAACCATTATCACCACTATAACAACTATTATCACCACTATAACAACCATTATCACCACTATAACGACCATTATCACCACTATAACGACCACTATCACCACTATAACAACCATTATCACCACTATAACAACTATTATCACCAATATAACAACCATTATCACCACTATAACAACCATTATCACCACTATATGGACCATTATTACAACTATAACCACCACTATCACCACTTTAACAACCATTATCGCCACTATAACGACCATTATCACCACTATAACGGCCATTATCACCACTATAGCGACCATTATCAACACTATAACAACCATTATCACCACTATAACAGCTATTATCACCACTATAACAACCATTATCACCACCATAACGGCCATTATCACCACTATAACGACCACTATCAACACCATAACCACCATTATCACCACTATATGGACCATTATCACCACTATAACGACCACTATCACCACTATAACAACCATTATCACCACTATAAGGACCATTATCACCACTATAACAACCACTATCACCACTATAACAACCATTATCACCACTATAAGGACCATTATCACCACTATAACAACCATTATCACCACTATAACGACCACTATCACCACTATAACAACCACTATCACCACTATAACAACTATTATCACCACTATAACAACCATTATCACCATTATAACGACCATTATCACCACTATATCAACCATTATCACCAGTAGAAGGACCATTATCAACGCTGTAATGACCATTATCACCACTATAACAACCATTATCACCACTATAACAACCATTACCACCACTATAAGGACCAATATCACCACTATAACAACCATTATCACCACTATGACGACCACTATCACCACTATAACAACCATTATCACCACTATAACAACTATTATCACCACTATAACGACCATTATCACCATTATAACGACCATTATCACCAGTAGAAGGACCATTATCAACGCTGTAATGACCATTATCACCACTATAACAACCATTATCGCCACTATAACAACCATTATCACCACTATAACAACCATTATCACCACTATAACAACTATTATCACCACTATAAAAACCATTATCACCACTATAACAACTATTATCACCACTATAAAAACCATTATCACCACTATTACGACCACTATCAACACTATAACCACCATTATCACCACTATAACAACCATTATCACCACTATAACAACCATTATCACCACTATAACGACCACTATCACCACTATAACAACCATTATCACCACTATAACAACTATTATCACCACTATAACGACCATTATCACCATTATAACGACCATTATCACCAGTAGAAGGACCATTATCAACGCTGTAATGACCATTATCACCACTATAACAACCATTATCACCACTATAACGACCACTATCACCACTATAACAACCATTATCACCACTATAACAACTATTATCACCACTATAAAAACCATTATCACCACTATTACGACCACTATCAACACTATAACCACCATTATCACCACTATAACAACCATTATGACCACTATAACAACCTTTATCGCCACTATAACAACCATTATCACCACTATAACAACCATTATCACCACTATATGGACCATTATGACAACTATAACCACCACTATCACCACTTTAACAACCATTATCGCCACTACAACGACCATATATCACCACTATAACGGCCATTATCACCACTATAGCGACCATTATCAACACTATAACCACCATTTTCAGCACTATATCAACCATTATCACCAGTAGAAGGACCATTATCAACGCTGTAGTGACCATTATCACCACTATAACGACCACTATCACCACTATGACAACCATTATCACCACTATAACGACCATTATCACCACTATAACAACCATTATCACCACTATAACGACCATTATCACAACTATAACGACCAATATCACCTCTATAACAACTATTATCACCACTATAACAACGAGTATCACCACTATAACGACCATTATCACAACTATAACGACCATTATCACCACTATAACGACCATTATCACCACTATAACGGCCATTATCACCACTATAACAACCATTATCACCACTATAACAACCATTATCACCATTATAACGACCATTATCACCACTATATCAACCATTATCACCAGTAGAAGGACCATTATCAACGCTGTAATGACCATTATCACCACTATAACAACCATTATCACCACTATAACAACCATTACCACCACTATAAGGACCAATATCACCACTATAACAACCATTATCACCACTATAACGACCACTATCACCACTATAACAACCATTATCACCACTATAACAACTATTATCACCACTATAACGACCATTATCACCATTATAACGACCATTATCACCAGTAGAAGGACCATTATCAACGCTGTAATGACCATTATCACCACTATAACAACCATTATCGCTACTATAACAACCATTATCACCACTATAACAACCATTATCACCACTATATGGACCATTATGACAACTATAACCACCACTATCACCACTTTAACAACCATTATCGCCACTATAACGACCATATATCACCACTATAACGGCCATTATCACCACTATAGCGACCATTATCAACACTATAACCACCATTTTCAGCACTATATCAACCATTATCACCAGTAGAAGGACCATTATCAACGCAGTAGTGACCATTATCACCTCTATAACAACTATTATCACCACTATAACAACGATTATCACCACTATAACGACCATTATCACAACTATAACGACCATTATCACCACTATAACGACCATTATCACCACTATAACGGCCATTATCACCACTATAACAACCATTATCACCACTATAACAACCATTATCACCACTATATGGACCATTATGACAACTATAACGACCATTATCACCACTATAACGACCACTATCACCACTATAACAACCATTATCACCACTATAACAACTATTATCACCAATATAACAACCATTATCACCACTATAACAACCATTATCACCACTATATGGACCATTATGACAACTATAACCACCACTATCACCACTTTAACAACCATTATCGCCACTATAACGACCATTATCACCACTATAACGGCCATTATCACCACTATAGCGACCATTATCAACACTATAACAACCATTATCACCACTATAACAGCTATTATCACCACTATAACAACCATTATCACCACTATAACGGCCATTATCACCACTATAACGACCACTATCAACACCATAACCACCATTATCACCACTATATGGACCATTATCACCACTATAACGACCACTATCACCACTATAACAACCATTATCACCACTATAAGGACCATTATCACCACTATAACAACCACTATCACCACTATAACAACCATTATCACCACTATAAGGACCATTATCACCACTATAACAACCATTATCACCACTATAACGACCACTATCACCACTATAACAACCACTATCACCACTATAACAACTATTATCACCACTATAACAACCATTATCACCATTATAACGACCATTATCACCACTATATCAACCATTATCACCAGTAGAAGGACCATTATCAACGCTGTAATGACCATTATCACCACTATAACAACCATTATCACCACTATAACAACCATTACCACCACTATAAGGACCAATATCACCACTATAACAACCATTATCACCACTATGACGACCACTATCACCACTATAACAACCATTATCACCACTATAACAACTATTATCACCACTATAACGACCATTATCACCATTATAACGACCATTATCACCAGTAGAAGGACCATTATCAACGCTGTAATGACCATTATCACCACTATAACAACCATTATCGCCACTATAACAACCATTATCACCACTATAACAACCATTATCACCACTATAACAACTATTATCACCACTATAAAAACCATTATCACCACTATAACAACTATTATCACCACTATAAAAACCATTATCACCACTATTACGACCACTATCAACACTATAACCACCATTATCACCACTATAACAACCATTATCACCACTATAACAACCATTATCACCACTATAACGACCACTATCACCACTATAACAACCATTATCACCACTATAACAACTATTATCACCAATATAACGACCATTATCACCATTATAACGACCATTATCACCAGTAGAAGGACCATTATCAACGCTGTAATGACCATTATCACCACTATAACAACCATTATCACCACTATAACGACCACTATCACCACTATAACAACCATTATCACCACTATAACAACTATTATCACCACTATAAAAACCATTATCACCACTATTACGACCACTATCAACACTATAACCACCATTATCACCACTATAACAACCATTATCACCACTATAACAACCTTTATCGCCACTATAACAACCATTATCACCACTATAACAACCATTATCACCACTATATGGACCATTATGACAACTATAACCACCACTATCACCACTTTAACAACCATTATCGCCACTATAACGACCATATATCACCACTATAACGGCCATTATCACCACTATAGCGACCATTATCAACACTATAACCACCATTTTCAGCACTATATCAACCATTATCACCAGTAGAAGGACCATTATCAACGCTGTAGTGACCATTATCACCACTATAACGACCACTATCACCACTATGACAACCATTATCACCACTATAACGACCATTATCACCACTATAACAACCATTATCACCACTATAACGACCATTATCACAACTATAACGACCAATATCACCTCTATAACAACTATTATCACCACTATAACAACGAGTATCACCACTATAACGACCATTATCACAACTATAACGACCATTATCACCACTATAACGACCATTATCACCACTATAACGACCACTATCACCACTATAACAACCATTATCACCACTATAACAACTATTATCACCACTATAACGACCATTATCACCATTATAACGACCATTATCACCAGTAGAAGGACCATTATCAACGCTGTAATGACCATTATCACCACTATAACAACCATTATCGCCACTATAACAACCATTATCACCACTATAACAACCATTATCACCACTATATGGACCATTATGACAACTATAACCACCACTATCACCACTTTAACAACCATTATCGCCACTATAACGACCATATATCACCACTATAACGGCCATTATCACCACTATAGCGACCATTATCAACACTATAACCACCATTTTCAGCACTATATCAACCATTATCACCAGTAGAAGGATCATTATCAACGCAGTAGTGACCATTATCACCTCTATAACAACTATTATCACCACTATAACAACGATTATCACCACTATAACGACCATTATCACAACTATAACGATCATTATCACCACTATAACGACCATTATCACCACTATAACGGCCATTATCACCACTATAACAACCATTATCACCACTATAACAACCATTATCACCACTATATGGACCATTATGACAACTATAACCACCACTATCACCACTTTAACAACCATTATCGCCACTATAACGACCATTATCACCACTATAACGGCCATTATCACCACTATAGCGACCATTATCAACACTATAACAACCATTATCACCACTATAACAACTATTATCACCACTATAACAACCATTATCACCACTATAACGACCACTATCACCACTATAACAACCATTATCACCACTATAACAACTATTATCACCACTATAAAAACCATTATCACCACTATTACGACCACTATCAACACTATAACCACCATTATCACCACTATAACAACCATTATCACCACTATAACAACCATTATCGCCATTATAACAACCATTATCACCACTATAACAACTATTATCACCACTATAAAAACCATTATCACCACTATTACGACCACTATCAACACTATAACCACCATTATCACCACTATAACAACCATTATCACCACTATATGGACCATTATCACCACTATAACGACCACTATCACCACTATAACAACCATTATCACCACTATAAGGACCATTATCACCACTATATGGACCATTATGACAACTATAACCACCACTATCACCACTTTAACAACCATTATCGCCACTATAACGACCATTATCACCACTATAACGGCCATTATCACCACTATAACAACCATTATCACCACTATAAGGACCATTATCACCACTATAACAACCATTATCACCACTATAACAACCATTATCACCACTATAAGGACCATTATCACCACTATAACAACCATTATCACCACTATAACAACTATTATCACCACTATAACAACCATTATCACCACTATAACAACCATTATCACCACTATAACAACCATTATCACCACTATATGGACCATTATCACCACTATAACAACCATTATCACCATTATAACGACCACTATCACCACTATGACAACCATTATAACCACTATAACAACTATTATCACCACTATAATAACCATTATGACCACTATAACAACTATTATCACCACTATAACAACCATTATCACCACTATAACAACCATTATCACCACTATAACAACTATTATCACCACTATAATAACCATTATCACCACTATAACAACTATTATCACCACTATAACAACCATTATCACCACTATAACGACCATTATCACCACTATAACGACCACTATCACCACTATAACAACCATTATCACCACTATAACAACTATTATCACCAATATAACAACCATTATCACCACTATAACAACCATTATCACCACTATATGGACCATTATGACAACTATAACCACCACTATCACCACTTTAACAACCATTATCGCCACTATAACGACCATTATCACCACTATAACGGCCATTATCACCACTATAGCGACCATTATCAACACTATAACAACCATTATCACCACTATAACAACTATTATCACCACTATAACAACCATTATCACCACTATAACGACCACTATCACCACTATAACAACCATTATCACCACTATAACAACTATTATCACCACTATAAAAACCATTATCACCACTATTACGACCACTATCAACACTATAACCACCATTATCACCACTATAACAACCATTACCACCACTATAAGGACCAATATCACCACTATAACAACCATTATCACCACTATAACGACCACTATCACCACTATAACAACCATTATCACCACTATAACAACTATTATCACCACTATAACGACCATTATCACCATTATAACGACCATTATCACCAGTAGAAGGACCATTATCAACGCTGTAATGACCATTATCACCACTATAACAACCATTATCGCCACTATAACAACCATTATCACCACTATAACGACCATTATCACAACTATAACGACCAATATCACCTCTATAACAACTATTATCACCACTATAACAACGATTATCACCACTATAACGACCATTATCACAACTATAACGACCATTATCACCACTATAACGACCATTATCACCACTATAACGGCCATTATCACCACTATAACAACCATTATCACCACTATAACAACCATTATCACCACTATATGGACCATTATGACAACTATAACCACCACTATCACCACTTTAACAACCATTATCGCCACTATAACGACCATTATCACCACTATAGCGGCCATTATCACCACTATAGCGACCATTATCAACACTATAACAACCATTATCACCACTATAACAACTATTATCACCACTATAACAACCATTATCACCACTATAACGACCACTATCACCACTATAACAACCATTATCACCACTATAACAACTATTATCACCACTATAAAAACCATTATCACCACTATTACGACCACTATCAACACTATAACCACCATTATCACCACTATAACAACCATTATCACCACTATAACCACCATTATCACCACTATAACAACCATTATCACCACTATATGGACCATTATCACCACTATAACGACCACTATCACCACTATAACAACCATTATCACCACTATAAGGACCATTATCACCACTATAACAACCATTATCACCACTATAACGACCATTATCACCATTATAACGACCATTACCACCACTATGTCAACCATTATCACCAGTAGAAGGACCATTATCAACGCTGTAATGACCATTATCACCTCTATAACAACCATTATCACCACTATAACAACCATTATCACCACTATAGCAACCATTATCACCACTATATGGACCATTATGATGACTATAACCACCACTATCACCACTTTAAGATCCATTATCACCACTATAACGACCACTATCACCACTATAAGGGCCATTATCACCACTATAGCGACCTTTATCAACACTATAACCACCATTATCACCACTATATCAACCATTATCACCAGTAGAAGGATCATTATCAACACTGTAATGACCATTATCACCACTATAATGACCACTATCACCACTATAACAACCATTATCACCACTATAACAACTATTATCACCACTATAACAACCATTATCACCACTATAACGACCATTATCACCCCTATAACGACCATTATCACCACTATAACGGCCATTATCACCACTATAGCGACCATTATCAGCACTATAACCACCATTATCACCACTATAACGACCACTATCAACACTATAACGGCCATTATCACCACTATAGCGACCTTTATCAACACTATAACCACCATTATCACCACTATATCAACCATTATCACCACTATAATAACCATTATGACCACTATAACAACTATTATCACCACTATAACAACCATTATCACCACTATAACAACCATTATCACCACTATAACGACCACTATCACCACTATAACAACCATTATCACCACTATAAGGACCATTATCACCACTATAACAACCATTATCACCACTATAACAACCATTATCACCACTATAAGGACCATTATCACCACTATAACAACCATTATCACCACTATAACAACTATTATCACCACTATAACAACCATTATCACCACTATAACAACCATTATCACCACTATAACAACCATTATCACCACTATATGGACCATTATCACCACTATAACAACCATTATCACCATTATAACGACCACTATCACCACTATAACAACCATTATAACCACTATAACAACTATTATCACCACTATAATAACCATTATGACCACTATAACAACTATTATCACCACTATAACAACCATTATCACCACTATAACAACCATTATCACCACTATAACAACTATTATCACCACTATAATAACCATTATCACCACTATAACAACTATTATCACCACTATAACAACCATTATCACCACTATAACGACCATTATCACCACTATAACGACCACTATCACCACTATAACAACCATTATCACCACTATAACAACTATTATCACCAATATAACAACCATTATCACCACTATAACAACCATTATCACCACTATATGGACCATTATGACAACTATAACCACCACTATCACCACTTTAACAACCATTATCGCCACTATAACGACCATTATCACCACTATAACGGCCATTATCACCACTATAGCGACCATTATCAACACTATAACAACCATTATCACCACTATAACAGCTATTATCACCACTATAACAACCATTATCACCACTATAACGGCCATTATCACCACTATAACGACCACTATCAACACCATAACCACCATTATCACCACTATATGGACCATTATCACCACTATAACGACCACTATCACCACTATAACAACCATTATCACCACTATAAGGACCATTATCACCACTATAACAACCACTATCACCACTATAACAACCATTATCACCACTATAAGGACCATTATCACCACTATAACAACCATTATCACCACTATAACGACCACTATCACCACTATAACAACCACTATCACCACTATAACAACTATTATCACCACTATAACAACCATTATCACCATTATAACGACCATTATCACCACTATATCAACCATTATCACCAGTAGAAGGACCATTATCAACGCTGTAATGACCATTATCACCACTATAACAACCATTATCACCACTATAACAACCATTACCACCACTATAAGGACCAATATCACCACTATAACAACCATTATCACCACTATAACGACCACTATCACCACTATAACAACCATTATCACCACTATAACAACTATTATCACCACTATAACGACCATTATCACCATTATAACGACCATTATCACCAGTAGAAGGACCATTATCAACGCTGTAATGACCATTATCACCACTATAACAACCATTACCGCCACTATAACAACCATTATCACCACTATAACAACCATTATCACCACTATAACAACTATTATCACCACTATAAAAACCATTATCACCACTATAACAACTATTATCACCACTATAAAAACCATTATCACCACTATTACGACCACTATCAACACTATAACCACCATTATCACCACTATAACAACCATTATCACCACTATAAGGACCATTATCACCACTATAACAACCATTATCACCACTATAACAACTATTATCACCACTATAACAACCATTATCACCACTATAACAACCATTATCACCACTATAACAACCATTATCACCACTATATGGACCATTATCACCACTATAACAACCATTATCACCATTATAACGACCACTATCACCACTATAACAACCATTATAACCACTATAACAACTATTATCACCACTATAATAACCATTATGACCACTATAACAACTATTATCACCACTATAACAACCATTATCGCCACTATAACAACCATTATCACCACTATAACAACTATTATCACTACTATAATAACCATTATCACCACTATAACAACTATTATCACCACTATAACAACCATTATCACCACTATAACGACCATTATCACCACTATAACGACCACTATCACCACTATAACAACCATTATCACCACTATAACAACTATTATCACCAATATAACAACCATTATCACCACTATAACAACCATTATCACCACTATATGGACCATTATTACAACTATAACCACCACTATCACCACTTTAACAACCATTATCGCCACTATAACGACCATTATCACCACTATAACGGCCATTATCACCACTATAGCGACCATTATCAACACTATAACAACCATTATCACCACTATAACAGCTATTATCACCACTATAACAACCATTATCACCACTATAACGGCCATTATCACCACTATAACGACCACTATCAACACCATAACCACCATTATCACCACTATATGGACCATTATCACCACTATAACGACCACTATCACCACTATAACAACCATTATCACCACTATAAGGACCATTATCACCACTATAACAACCACTATCACCACTATAACAACCATTATCACCACTATAAGGACCATTATCACCACTATAACAACCATTATCACCACTATAACGACCACTATCACCACTATAACAACCACTATCACCACTATAACAACTATTATCACCACTATAACAACCATTATCACCATTATAACGACCATTATCACCACTATATCAACCATTATCACCAGTAGAAAGACCATTATCAACGCTGTAATGACCATTATCACCACTATAACAACCATTATCACCACTATAACAACCATTACCACCACTATAAGGACCAATATCACCACTATAACAACCATTATCACCACTATGACGACCACTATCACCACTATAACAACCATTATCACCACTATAACAACTATTATCACCACTATAACGACCATTATCACCATTATAACGACCATTATCACCAGTAGAAGGACCATTATCAACGCTGTAATGACCATTATCACCACTATAACAACCATTATCGCCACTATAACAACCATTATCACCACTATAACAACCATTATCACCACTATAACAACTATTATCACCACTATAAAAACCATTATCACCACTATAACAACTATTATCACCACTATAAAAACCATTATCACCACTATTACGACCACTATCAACACTATAACCACCATTATCACCACTATAACAACCATTATCACCACTATAACAACCATTATCACCACTATAACGACCACTATCACCACTATAACAACCATTATCACCACTATAACAACTATTATCACCACTATAACGACCATTATCACCATTATAACGACCATTATCACCAGTAGAAGGACCATTATCAACGCTGTAATGACCATTATCACCACTATAACAACCATTATCACCACTATAACGACCACTATCACCACTATAACAACCATTATCACCACTATAACAACTATTATCACCACTATAAAAACCATTATCACCACTATTACGACCACTATCAACACTATAACCACCATTATCACCACTATAACAACCATTATGACCACTATAACAACCTTTATCGCCACTATAACAACCATTATCACCACTATAACAACCATTATCACCACTATATGGACCATTATGACAACTATAACCACCACTATCACCACTTTAACAACCATTATCGCCACTACAACGACCATATATCACCACTATAACGGCCATTATCACCACTATAGCGACCATTATCAACACTATAACCACCATTTTCAGCACTATATCAACCATTATCACCAGTAGAAGGACCATTATCAACGCTGTAGTGACCATTATCACCACTATAACGACCACTATCACCACTATGACAACCATTATCACCACTATAACGACCATTATCACCACTATAACAACCATTATCACCACTATAACGACCATTATCACAACTATAACGACCAATATCACCTCTATAACAACTATTATCACCACTATAACAACGAGTATCACCACTATAACGACCATTATCACAACTATAACGACCATTATCACCACTATAACGACCATTATCACCACTATAACGGCCATTATCACCACTATAACAACCATTATCACCACTATAACAACCATTATCACCATTATAACGACCATTATCACCACTATATCAACCATTATCACCAGTAGAAGGACCATTATCAACGCTGTAATGACCATTATCACCACTATAACAACCATTATCACCACTATAACAACCATTACCACCACTATAAGGACCAATATCACCACTATAACAACCATTATCACCACTATAACGACCACTATCACCACTATAACAACCATTATCACCACTATAACAACTATTATCACCACTATAACGACCATTATCACCATTATAACGACCATTATCACCAGTAGAAGGACCATTATCAACGCTGTAATGACCATTATCACCACTATAACAACCATTATCGCTACTATAACAACCATTATCACCACTATAACAACCATTATCACCACTATATGGACCATTATGACAACTATAACCACCACTATCACCACTTTAACAACCATTATCGCCACTATAACGACCATATATCACCACTATAACGGCCATTATCACCACTATAGCGACCATTATCAACACTATAACCACCATTTTCAGCACTATATCAACCATTATCACCAGTAGAAGGACCATTATCAACGCAGTAGTGACCATTATCACCTCTATAACAACTATTATCACCACTATAACAACGATTATCACCACTATAACGACCATTATCACAACTATAACGACCATTATCACCACTATAACGACCATTATCACCACTATAACGGCCATTATCACCACTATAACAACCATTATCACCACTATAACAACCATTATCACCACTATATGGACCATTATGACAACTATAACGACCATTATCACCACTATAACGACCACTATCACCACTATAACAACCATTATCACCACTATAACAACTATTATCACCAATATAACAACCATTATCACCACTATAACAACCATTATCACCACTATATGGACCATTATGACAACTATAACCACCACTATCACCACTTTAACAACCATTATCGCCACTATAACGACCATTATCACCACTATAACGGCCATTATCACCACTATAGCGACCATTATCAACACTATAACAACCATTATCACCACTATAACAGCTATTATCACCACTATAACAACCATTATCACCACTATAACGGCCATTATCACCACTATAACGACCACTATCAACACCATAACCACCATTATCACCACTATATGGACCATTATCACCACTATAACGACCACTATCACCACTATAACAACCATTATCACCACTATAAGGACCATTATCACCACTATAACAACCACTATCACCACTATAACAACCATTATCACCACTATAAGGACCATTATCACCACTATAACAACCATTATCACCACTATAACGACCACTATCACCACTATAACAACCACTATCACCACTATAACAACTATTATCACCACTATAACAACCATTATCACCATTATAACGACCATTATCACCACTATATCAACCATTATCACCAGTAGAAGGACCATTATCAACGCTGTAATGACCATTATCACCACTATAACAACCATTATCACCACTATAACAACCATTACCACCACTATAAGGACCAATATCACCACTATAACAACCATTATCACCACTATGACGACCACTATCACCACTATAACAACCATTATCACCACTATAACAACTATTATCACCACTATAACGACCATTATCACCATTATAACGACCATTATCACCAGTAGAAGGACCATTATCAACGCTGTAATGACCATTATCACCACTATAACAACCATTATCGCCACTATAACAACCATTATCACCACTATAACAACCATTATCACCACTATAACAACTATTATCACCACTATAAAAACCATTATCACCACTATAACAACTATTATCACCACTATAAAAACCATTATCACCACTATTACGACCACTATCAACACTATAACCACCATTATCACCACTATAACAACCATTATCACCACTATAACAACCATTATCACCACTATAACGACCACTATCACCACTATAACAACCATTATCACCACTATAACAACTATTATCACCAATATAACGACCATTATCACCATTATAACGACCATTACCACCACTATGTCAACCATTATCACCAGTAGAAGGACCATTATCAACGCTGTAATGACCATTATCACCTCTATAACAACCATTATCACCACTATAACAACCATTATCACCACTATAGCAACCATTATCACCACTATATGGACCATTATGATGACTATAACCACCACTATCACCACTTTAAGATCCATTATCACCACTATAACGACCACTATCACCACTATAAGGGCCATTATCACCACTATAGCGACCTTTATCAACACTATAACCACCATTATCACCACTATATCAACCATTATCACCAGTAGAAGGATCATTATCAACACTGTAATGACCATTATCACCACTATAATGACCACTATCACCACTATAACAACCATTATCACCACTATAACAACTATTATCACCACTATAACAACCATTATCACCACTATAACGACCATTATCACCCCTATAACGACCATTATCACCACTATAACGGCCATTATCACCACTATAGCGACCATTATCAGCACTATAACCACCATTATCACCACTATAACGACCACTATCAACACTATAACGGCCATTATCACCACTATAGCGACCTTTATCAACACTATAACCACCATTATCACCACTATATCAACCATTATCACCACTATAATAACCATTATGACCACTATAACAACTATTATCACCACTATAACAACCATTATCACCACTATAACAACCATTATCACCACTATAACGACCACTATCACCACTATAACAACCATTATCACCACTATAAGGACCATTATCACCACTATAACAACCATTATCACCACTATAACAACCATTATCACCACTATAAGGACCATTATCACCACTATAACAACCATTATCACCACTATAACAACTATTATCACCACTATAACAACCATTATCACCACTATAACAACCATTATCACCACTATAACAACCATTATCACCACTATATGGACCATTATCACCACTATAACAACCATTATCACCATTATAACGACCACTATCACCACTATAACAACCATTATAACCACTATAACAACTATTATCACCACTATAATAACCATTATGACCACTATAACAACTATTATCACCACTATAACAACCATTATCACCACTATAACAACCATTATCACCACTATAACAACTATTATCACCACTATAATAACCATTATCACCACTATAACAACTATTATCACCACTATAACAACCATTATCACCACTATAACGACCATTATCACCACTATAACGACCACTATCACCACTATAACAACCATTATCACCACTATAACAACTATTATCACCAATATAACAACCATTATCACCACTATAACAACCATTATCACCACTATATGGACCATTATGACAACTATAACCACCACTATCACCACTTTAACAACCATTATCGCCACTATAACGACCATTATCACCACTATAACGGCCATTATCACCACTATAGCGACCATTATCAACACTATAACAACCATTATCACCACTATAACAGCTATTATCACCACTATAACAACCATTATCACCACTATAACGGCCATTATCACCACTATAACGACCACTATCAACACCATAACCACCATTATCACCACTATATGGACCATTATCACCACTATAACGACCACTATCACCACTATAACAACCATTATCACCACTATAAGGACCATTATCACCACTATAACAACCACTATCACCACTATAACAACCATTATCACCACTATAAGGACCATTATCACCACTATAACAACCATTATCACCACTATAACGACCACTATCACCACTATAACAACCACTATCACCACTATAACAACTATTATCACCACTATAACAACCATTATCACCATTATAACGACCATTATCACCACTATATCAACCATTATCACCAGTAGAAGGACCATTATCAACGCTGTAATGACCATTATCACCACTATAACAACCATTATCACCACTATAACAACCATTACCACCACTATAAGGACCAATATCACCACTATAACAACCATTATCACCACTATAACGACCACTATCACCACTATAACAACCATTATCACCACTATAACAACTATTATCACCACTATAACGACCATTATCACCATTATAACGACCATTATCACCAGTAGAAGGACCATTATCAACGCTGTAATGACCATTATCACCACTATAACAACCATTACCGCCACTATAACAACCATTATCACCACTATAACAACCATTATCACCACTATAACAACTATTATCACCACTATAAAAACCATTATCACCACTATAACAACTATTATCACCACTATAAAAACCATTATCACCACTATTACGACCACTATCAACACTATAACCACCATTATCACCACTATAACAACCATTATCACCACTATAAGGACCATTATCACCACTATAACAACCATTATCACCACTATAACAACTATTATCACCACTATAACAACCATTATCACCACTATAACAACCATTATCACCACTATAACAACCATTATCACCACTATATGGACCATTATCACCACTATAACAACCATTATCACCATTATAACGACCACTATCACCACTATAACAACCATTATAACCACTATAACAACTATTATCACCACTATAATAACCATTATGACCACTATAACAACTATTATCACCACTATAACAACCATTATCGCCACTATAACAACCATTATCACCACTATAACAACTATTATCACTACTATAATAACCATTATCACCACTATAACAACTATTATCACCACTATAACAACCATTATCACCACTATAACGACCATTATCACCACTATAACGACCACTATCACCACTATAACAACCATTATCACCACTATAACAACTATTATCACCAATATAACAACCATTATCACCACTATAACAACCATTATCACCACTATATGGACCATTATTACAACTATAACCACCACTATCACCACTTTAACAACCATTATCGCCACTATAACGACCATTATCACCACTATAACGGCCATTATCACCACTATAGCGACCATTATCAACACTATAACAACCATTATCACCACTATAACAGCTATTATCACCACTATAACAACCATTATCACCACTATAACGGCCATTATCACCACTATAACGACCACTATCAACACCATAACCACCATTATCACCACTATATGGACCATTATCACCACTATAACGACCACTATCACCACTATAACAACCATTATCACCACTATAAGGACCATTATCACCACTATAACAACCACTATCACCACTATAACAACCATTATCACCACTATAAGGACCATTATCACCACTATAACAACCATTATCACCACTATAACGACCACTATCACCACTATAACAACCACTATCACCACTATAACAACTATTATCACCACTATAACAACCATTATCACCATTATAACGACCATTATCACCACTATATCAACCATTATCACCAGTAGAAGGACCATTATCAACGCTGTAATGACCATTATCACCACTATAACAACCATTATCACCACTATAACAACCATTACCACCACTATAAGGACCAATATCACCACTATAACAACCATTATCACCACTATGACGACCACTATCACCACTATAACAACCATTATCACCACTATAACAACTATTATCACCACTATAACGACCATTATCACCATTATAACGACCATTATCACCAGTAGAAGGACCATTATCAACGCTGTAATGACCATTATCACCACTATAACAACCATTATCGCCACTATAACAACCATTATCACCACTATAACAACCATTATCACCACTATAACAACTATTATCACCACTATAAAAACCATTATCACCACTATAACAACTATTATCACCACTATAAAAACCATTATCACCACTATTACGACCACTATCAACACTATAACCACCATTATCACCACTATAACAACCATTATCACCACTATAACAACCATTATCACCACTATAACGACCACTATCACCACTATAACAACCATTATCACCACTATAACAACTATTATCACCACTATAACGACCATTATCACCATTATAACGACCATTATCACCAGTAGAAGGACCATTATCAACGCTGTAATGACCATTATCACCACTATAACAACCATTATCACCACTATAACGACCACTATCACCACTATAACAACCATTATCACCACTATAACAACTATTATCACCACTATAAAAACCATTATCACCACTATTACGACCACTATCAACACTATAACCACCATTATCACCACTATAACAACCATTATGACCACTATAACAACCTTTATCGCCACTATAACAACCATTATCACCACTATAACAACCATTATCACCACTATATGGACCATTATGACAACTATAACCACCACTATCACCACTTTAACAACCATTATCGCCACTACAACGACCATATATCACCACTATAACGGCCATTATCACCACTATAGCGACCATTATCAACACTATAACCACCATTTTCAGCACTATATCAACCATTATCACCAGTAGAAGGACCATTATCAACGCTGTAGTGACCATTATCACCACTATAACGACCACTATCACCACTATGACAACCATTATCACCACTATAACGACCATTATCACCACTATAACAACCATTATCACCACTATAACGACCATTATCACAACTATAACGACCAATATCACCTCTATAACAACTATTATCACCACTATAACAACGAGTATCACCACTATAACGACCATTATCACAACTATAACGACCATTATCACCACTATAACGACCATTATCACCACTATAACGGCCATTATCACCACTATAACAACCATTATCACCACTATAACAACCATTATCACCATTATAACGACCACTATCACCACTATAACAACCATTATCACCACTATAACAACTATTATCACCACTATAACGACCATTATCACCATTATAACGACCATTATCACCAGTAGAAGGACCATTATCAACGCTGTAATGACCATTATCACCACTATAACAACCATTATCGCTACTATAACAACCATTATCACCACTATAACAACCATTATCACCACTATATGGACCATTATGACAACTATAACCACCACTATCACCACTTTAACAACCATTATCGCCACTATAACGACCATATATCACCACTATAACGGCCATTATCACCACTATAGCGACCATTATCAACACTATAACCACCATTTTCAGCACTATATCAACCATTATCACCAGTAGAAGGACCATTATCAACGCAGTAGTGACCATTATCACCTCTATAACAACTATTATCACCACTATAACAACGATTATCACCACTATAACGACCATTATCACAACTATAACGACCATTATCACCACTATAACGACCATTATCACCACTATAACGGCCATTATCACCACTATAACAACCATTATCACCACTATAACAACCATTATCACCACTATATGGACCATTATGACAACTATAACGACCATTATCACCACTATAACGACCACTATCACCACTATAACAACCATTATCACCACTATAACAACTATTATCACCAATATAACAACCATTATCACCACTATAACAACCATTATCACCACTATATGGACCATTATGACAACTATAACCACCACTATCACCACTTTAACAACCATTATCGCCACTATAACGACCATTATCACCACTATAACGGCCATTATCACCACTATAGCGACCATTATCAACACTATAACAACCATTATCACCACTATAACAGCTATTATCACCACTATAACAACCATTATCACCACTATAACGGCCATTATCACCACTATAACGACCACTATCAACACCATAACCACCATTATCACCACTATATGGACCATTATCACCACTATAACGACCACTATCACCACTATAACAACCATTATCACCACTATAAGGACCATTATCACCACTATAACAACCACTATCACCACTATAACAACCATTATCACCACTATAAGGACCATTATCACCACTATAACAACCATTATCACCACTATAACGACCACTATCACCACTATAACAACCACTATCACCACTATAACAACTATTATCACCACTATAACAACCATTATCACCATTATAACGACCATTATCACCACTATATCAACCATTATCACCAGTAGAAGGACCATTATCAACGCTGTAATGACCATTATCACCACTATAACAACCATTATCACCACTATAACAACCATTACCACCACTATAAGGACCAATATCACCACTATAACAACCATTATCACCACTATGACGACCACTATCACCACTATAACAACCATTATCACCACTATAACAACTATTATCACCACTATAACGACCATTATCACCATTATAACGACCATTATCACCAGTAGAAGGACCATTATCAACGCTGTAATGACCATTATCACCACTATAACAACCATTATCGCCACTATAACAACCATTATCACCACTATAACAACCATTATCACCACTATAACAACTATTATCACCACTATAAAAACCATTATCACCACTATAACAACTATTATCACCACTATAAAAACCATTATCACCACTATTACGACCACTATCAACACTATAACCACCATTATCACCACTATAACAACCATTATCACCACTATAACAACCATTATCACCACTATAACGACCACTATCACCACTATAACAACCATTATCACCACTATAACAACTATTATCACCAATATAACGACCATTATCACCATTATAACGACCATTATCACCAGTAGAAGGACCATTATCAACGCTGTAATGACCATTATCACCACTATAACAACCATTATCACCACTATAACGACCACTATCACCACTATAACAACCATTATCACCACTATAACAACTATTATCACCACTATAAAAACCATTATCACCACTATTACGACCACTATCAACACTATAACCACCATTATCACCACTATAACAACCATTATCACCACTATAACAACCTTTATCGCCACTATAACAACCATTATCACCACTATAACAACCATTATCACCACTATATGGACCATTATGACAACTATAACCACCACTATCACCACTTTAACAACCATTATCGCCACTATAACGACCATATATCACCACTATAACGGCCATTATCACCACTATAGCGACCATTATCAACACTATAACCACCATTTTCAGCACTATATCAACCATTATCACCAGTAGAAGGACCATTATCAACGCTGTAGTGACCATTATCACCACTATAACGACCACTATCACCACTATGACAACCATTATCACCACTATAACGACCATTATCACCACTATAACAACCATTATCACCACTATAACGACCATTATCACAACTATAACGACCAATATCACCTCTATAACAACTATTATCACCACTATAACAACGAGTATCACCACTATAACGACCATTATCACAACTATAACGACCATTATCACCACTATAACGACCATTATCACCACTATAACGACCACTATCACCACTATAACAACCATTATCACCACTATAACAACTATTATCACCACTATAACGACCATTATCACCATTATAACGACCATTATCACCAGTAGAAGGACCATTATCAACGCTGTAATGACCATTATCACCACTATAACAACCATTATCGCCACTATAACAACCATTATCACCACTATAACAACCATTATCACCACTATATGGACCATTATGACAACTATAACCACCACTATCACCACTTTAACAACCATTATCGCCACTATAACGACCATATATCACCACTATAACGGCCATTATCACCACTATAGCGACCATTATCAACACTATAACCACCATTTTCAGCACTATATCAACCATTATCACCAGTAGAAGGACCATTATCAACGCAGTAGTGACCATTATCACCTCTATAACAACTATTATCACCACTATAACAACGATTATCACCACTATAACGACCATTATCACAACTATAACGATCATTATCACCACTATAACGACCATTATCACCACTATAACGGCCATTATCACCACTATAACAACCATTATCACCACTATAACAACCATTATCACCACTATATGGACCATTATGACAACTATAACCACCACTATCACCACTTTAACAACCATTATCGCCACTATAACGACCATTATCACCACTATAACGGCCATTATCACCACTATAGCGACCATTATCAACACTATAACAACCATTATCACCACTATAACAACTATTATCACCACTATAACAACCATTATCACCACTATAACGACCACTATCACCACTATAACAACCATTATCACCACTATAACAACTATTATCACCACTATAAAAACCATTATCACCACTATTACGACCACTATCAACACTATAACCACCATTATCACCACTATAACAACCATTATCACCACTATAACAACCATTATCGCCATTATAACAACCATTATCACCACTATAACAACTATTATCACCACTATAAAAACCATTATCACCACTATTACGACCACTATCAACACTATAACCACCATTATCACCACTATAACAACCATTATCACCACTATATGGACCATTATCACCACTATAACGACCACTATCACCACTATAACAACCATTATCACCACTATAAGGACCATTATCACCACTATATGGACCATTATGACAACTATAACCACCACTATCACCACTTTAACAACCATTATCGCCACTATAACGACCATTATCACCACTATAACGGCCATTATCACCACTATAACAACCATTATCACCACTATAAGGACCATTATCACCACTATAACAACCATTATCACCACTATAACAACCATTATCACCACTATAAGGACCATTATCACCACTATAACAACCATTATCACCACTATAACAACTATTATCACCACTATAACAACCATTATCACCACTATAACAACCATTATCACCACTATAACAACCATTATCACCACTATAACAACCATTATAACCACTATAACAACTATTATCACCACTATAATAACCATTATGACCACTATAACAACTATTATCACCACTATAACAACCATTATCACCACTATAACAACCATTATCACCACTATAACAACTATTATCACCACTATAATAACCATTATCACCACTATAAGGACCATTATCACCACTATAACAACCATTATCACCATTATAACGACCACTATCACCACTATAACAACCATTATAACCACTATAACAACTATTATCACCACTATAATAACCATTATGACCACTATAACAACTATTATCACCACTATAACAACCATTATCACCACTATAACAACCATTATCACCACTATAACAACTATTATCACCACTATAATAACCATTATCACCACTATAACAACTATTATCACCACTATAACAACCATTATCACCACTATAACGACCATTATCACCACTATAACGACCACTATCACCACTATAACAACCATTATCACCACTATAACAACTATTATCACCAATATAACAACCATTATCACCACTATAACAACCATTATCACCACTATATGGACCATTATGACAACTATAACCACCACTATCACCACTTTAACAACCATTATCGCCACTATAACGACCATTATCACCACTATAACGGCCATTATCACCACTATAGCGACCATTATCAACACTATAACAACCATTATCACCACTATAACAGCTATTATCACCACTATAACAACCATTATCACCACTATAACGGCCATTATCACCACTATAACGACCACTATCAACACCATAACCACCATTATCACCACTATATGGACCATTATCACCACTATAACGACCACTATCACCACTATAACAACCATTATCACCACTATAAGGACCATTATCACCACTATAACAACCACTATCACCACTATAACAACCATTATCACCACTATAAGGACCATTATCACCACTATAACAACCATTATCACCACTATAACGACCACTATCACCACTATAACAACCACTATCACCACTATAACAACTATTATCACCACTATAACAACCATTATCACCATTATAACGACCATTATCACCACTATATCAACCATTATCACCAGTAGAAGGACCATTATCAACGCTGTAATGACCATTATCACCACTATAACAACCATTATCACCACTATAACAACCATTACCACCACTATAAGGACCAATATCACCACTATAACAACCATTATCACCACTATAACGACCACTATCACCACTATAACAACCATTATCACCACTATAACAACTATTATCACCACTATAACGACCATTATCACCATTATAACGACCATTATCACCAGTAGAAGGACCATTATCAACGCTGTAATGACCATTATCACCACTATAACAACCATTATCGCCACTATAACAACCATTATCACCACTATAACGACCATTATCACAACTATAACGACCAATATCACCTCTATAACAACTATTATCACCACTATAACAACGATTATCACCACTATAACGACCATTATCACAACTATAACGACCATTATCACCACTATAACGACCATTATCACCACTATAACGGCCATTATCACCACTATAACAACCATTATCACCACTATAACAACCATTATCACCACTATATGGACCATTATGACAACTATAACCACCACTATCACCACTTTAACAACCATTATCGCCACTATAACGACCATTATCACCACTATAACGGCCATTATCACCACTATAGCGACCATTATCAACACTATAACAACCATTATCACCACTATAACAACTATTATCACCACTATAACAACCATTATCACCAATATAACGACCACTATCACCACTATAACAACCATTATCACCACTATAACAACTATTATCACCACTATAAAAACCATTATCACCACTATTACGACCACTATCAACACTATAACCACCATTATCACCACTATAACAACCATTATCACCACTATAACCACCATTATCACCACTATAACAACCATTATCACCACTATATGGACCATTATCACCACTATAACGACCACTATCACCACTATAACAACCATTATCACCACTATAAGGACCATTATCACCACTATAACAACCATTATCACCACTATAACGACCATTATCACCATTATAACGACCATTACCACCACTATGTCAACCATTATCACCAGTAGAAGGACCATTATCAACGCTGTAATGACCATTATCACCTCTATAACAACCATTATCACCACTATAACAACCATTATCACCACTATAGCAACCATTATCACCACTATATCAACCATTATCACCAGTAGAAGGATCATTATCAACACTGTAATGACCATTATCACCACTATAATGACCACTATCACCACTATAACAACCATTATCACCACTATAACAACTATTATCACCACTATAACAACCATTATCACCACTATAACGACCATTATCACCCCTATAACGACCATTATCACCACTATAACGGCCATTATCACCACTATAGCGACCATTATCAGCACTATAACCACCATTATCACCACTATAACGACCACTATCAACACTATAACGGCCATTATCACCACTATAGCGACCTTTATCAACACTATAACCACCATTATCACCACTATATCAACCATTATCACCACTATAATAACCATTATGACCACTATAACAACTATTGTCACCACTATAACAACCATTATCACCACTATAACAACCATTATCACCACTATAACGACCACTATCACCACTATAACAACCATTATCACCACTATAAGGACCATTATCACCACTATAACAACCATTATCACCACTATAACAACCATTATCACCACTATAAGGACCATTATCACCACTATAACAACCATTATCACCACTATAACAACTATTATCACCACTATAACAACCATTATCACCACTATAACAACCACTATCACCACTATAACAACCATTATCACCACTATATGGACCATTATCACCACTATAACAACCATTATCACCATTATAACGACCACTATCACCACTATAACAACCATTATAACCACTATAACAACTATTATCACCACTATAATAACCATTATGACCACTATAACAACTATTATCACCACTATAACAACCATTATCACCACTATAACAACTATTATCACCACTATAATAACCATTATCACCACTATAACAACTATTATCACCACTATAACAACCATTATCACCACTATAACGACCATTATCACCACTATAACGACCACTATCACCACTATAACAACCATTATCACCACTATAACAACTATTATCACCAATATAACAACCATTATCACCACTATAACAACCATTATCACCACTATATGGACCATTATGACAACTATAACCACCACTATCACCACTTTAACAACCATTATCGCCACTATAACGACCATTATCACCACTATAACGGCCATTATCACCACTATAGCGACCATTATCAACACTATAACAACCATTATCACCACTATAACAGCTATTATCACCACTATAACAACCATTATCACCACTATAACGGCCATTATCACCACTATAGCGACCATTATCAACACTATAACCACCATTTTCAGCACTATATCAACCATTATCACCAGTAGAAGGACCATTATCAACGCTGTAGTGACCATTATCACCACTATAACGACCACTATCACCACTATGACAACCATTATCACCACTATAACGACCATTATCACCACTATAACAACCATTATCACCACTATAACGACCATTATCACAACTATAACGACCAATATCACCTCTATAACAACTATTATCACCACTATAACAACGATTATCACCACTATAACGACCATTATCACAACTATAACGACCATTATCACCACTATAACGGCCATTATCACCACTATAACAACCATTATCACCACTATAACAACCATTATCACCATTATAACGACCATTATCGCCACTATATCAACCATTATCACCAGTAGAAGGACCATTATCAACGCTGTAATGACCATTGTCACCACTATAACAACCATTATCACCACTATAACAACCATTACCACCACTATAAGGACCAATATCACCACTATAACAACCATTATCACCACTATAACGACCACTATCACCACTATAACAACCATTATCACCACTATAACAACTATTATCACCACTATAACGACCATTATCACCATTATAACGACCATTATCACCAGTAGAAGGACCATTATCAACGCTGTAATGACCATTATCACCACTATAACAACCATTATCGCCACTATAACAACCATTATCACCACTATAACAACCATTATCACCACTATATGGACCATTATGACAACTATAACCACCACTATCACCACTTTAACAACCATTATCGCCACTATAACGACCATATATCACCACTATAACGGCCATTATCACCACTATAGCGACCATTATCAACACTATAACCACCATTTTCAGCACTATATCAACCATTATCACCAGTAGAAGGACCATTATCAACGCAGTAGTGACCATTATCACCTCTATAACAACTATTATCACCACTATAACAACGATTATCACCACTATAACGACCATTATCACAACTATAACGATCATTATCACCACTATAACGACCATTATCACCACTATAACCACCATTATCACCACTATAACGACCACTATCAACACTATAACGGCCATTATCACCACTATAGCGACCTTTATCAACACTATAACCACCATTATCACCACTATATCAACCATTATCACCACTATAATAACCATTATGACCACTATAACAACTATTATCACCACTATAACAACCATTATCACCACTATAACAACCATTATCACCACTATAACGACCACTATCACCACTATAACAACCATTATCACCACTATAAGGACCATTATCACCACTATAACAACCATTATCACCACTATAACAACCATTATCACCACTATAAGGACCATTATCACCACTATAACAACCATTATCACCACTATAACAACTATTATCACCACTATAACAACCATTATCACCACTATAACAACCATTATCACCACTATAACAACCATTATCACCACTATATGGACCATTATCACCACTATAACAACCATTATCACCATTATAACGACCACTATCACCACTATAACAACCATTATAACCACTATAACAACTATTATCACCACTATAATAACCATTATGACCACTATAACAACTATTATCACCACTATAACAACCATTATCACCACTATAACAACCATTATCACCACTATAACAACTATTATCACCACTATAATAACCATTATCACCACTATAACAACTATTATCACCACTATAACAACCATTATCACCACTATAACGACCATTATCACCACTATAACGACCACTATCACCACTATAACAACCATTATCACCACTATAACAACTATTATCACCAATATAACAACCATTATCACCACTATAACAACCATTATCACCACTATATGGACCATTATGACAACTATAACCACCACTATCACCACTTTAACAACCATTATCGCCACTATAACGACCATTATCACCACTATAACGGCCATTATCACCACTATAGCGACCATTATCAACACTATAACAACCATTATCACCACTATAACAGCTATTATCACCACTATAACAACCATTATCACCACTATAACGGCCATTATCACCACTATAACGACCACTATCAACACCATAACCACCATTATCACCACTATATGGACCATTATCACCACTATAACGACCACTATCACCACTATAACAACCATTATCACCACTATAAGGACCATTATCACCACTATAACAACCACTATCACCACTATAACAACCATTATCACCACTATAAGGACCATTATCACCACTATAACAACCATTATCACCACTATAACGACCACTATCACCACTATAACAACCACTATCACCACTATAACAACTATTATCACCACTATAACAACCATTATCACCATTATAACGACCATTATCACCACTATATCAACCATTATCACCAGTAGAAGGACCATTATCAACGCTGTAATGACCATTATCACCACTATAACAACCATTATCACCACTATAACAACCATTACCACCACTATAAGGACCAATATCACCACTATAACAACCATTATCACCACTATAACGACCACTATCACCACTATAACAACCATTATCACCACTATAACAACTATTATCACCACTATAACGACCATTATCACCATTATAACGACCATTATCACCAGTAGAAGGACCATTATCAACGCTGTAATGACCATTATCACCACTATAACAACCATTACCGCCACTATAACAACCATTATCACCACTATAACAACCATTATCACCACTATAACAACTATTATCACCACTATAAAAACCATTATCACCACTATAACAACTATTATCACCACTATAAAAACCATTATCACCACTATTACGACCACTATCAACACTATAACCACCATTATCACCACTATAACAACCATTATCACCACTATAAGGACCATTATCACCACTATAACAACCATTATCACCACTATAACAACTATTATCACCACTATAACAACCATTATCACCACTATAACAACCATTATCACCACTATAACAACCATTATCACCACTATATGGACCATTATCACCACTATAACAACCATTATCACCATTATAACGACCACTATCACCACTATAACAACCATTATAACCACTATAACAACTATTATCACCACTATAATAACCATTATGACCACTATAACAACTATTATCACCACTATAACAACCATTATCGCCACTATAACAACCATTATCACCACTATAACAACTATTATCACTACTATAATAACCATTATCACCACTATAACAACTATTATCACCACTATAACAACCATTATCACCACTATAACGACCATTATCACCACTATAACGACCACTATCACCACTATAACAACCATTATCACCACTATAACAACTATTATCACCAATATAACAACCATTATCACCACTATAACAACCATTATCACCACTATATGGACCATTATTACAACTATAACCACCACTATCACCACTTTAACAACCATTATCGCCACTATAACGACCATTATCACCACTATAACGGCCATTATCACCACTATAGCGACCATTATCAACACTATAACAACCATTATCACCACTATAACAGCTATTATCACCACTATAACAACCATTATCACCACTATAACGGCCATTATCACCACTATAACGACCACTATCAACACCATAACCACCATTATCACCACTATATGGACCATTATCACCACTATAACGACCACTATCACCACTATAACAACCATTATCACCACTATAAGGACCATTATCACCACTATAACAACCACTATCACCACTATAACAACCATTATCACCACTATAAGGACCATTATCACCACTATAACAACCATTATCACCACTATAACGACCACTATCACCACTATAACAACCACTATCACCACTATAACAACTATTATCACCACTATAACAACCATTATCACCATTATAACGACCATTATCACCACTATATCAACCATTATCACCAGTAGAAGGACCATTATCAACGCTGTAATGACCATTATCACCACTATAACAACCATTATCACCACTATAACAACCATTACCACCACTATAAGGACCAATATCACCACTATAACAACCATTATCACCACTATGACGACCACTATCACCACTATAACAACCATTATCACCACTATAACAACTATTATCACCACTATAACGACCATTATCACCATTATAACGACCATTATCACCAGTAGAAGGACCATTATCAACGCTGTAATGACCATTATCACCACTATAACAACCATTATCGCCACTATAACAACCATTATCACCACTATAACAACCATTATCACCACTATAACAACTATTATCACCACTATAAAAACCATTATCACCACTATAACAACTATTATCACCACTATAAAAACCATTATCACCACTATTACGACCACTATCAACACTATAACCACCATTATCACCACTATAACAACCATTATCACCACTATAACAACCATTATCACCACTATAACGACCACTATCACCACTATAACAACCATTATCACCACTATAACAACTATTATCACCACTATAACGACCATTATCACCATTATAACGACCATTATCACCAGTAGAAGGACCATTATCAACGCTGTAATGACCATTATCACCACTATAACAACCATTATCACCACTATAACGACCACTATCACCACTATAACAACCATTATCACCACTATAACAACTATTATCACCACTATAAAAACCATTATCACCACTATTACGACCACTATCAACACTATAACCACCATTATCACCACTATAACAACCATTATGACCACTATAACAACCTTTATCGCCACTATAACAACCATTATCACCACTATAACAACCATTATCACCACTATATGGACCATTATGACAACTATAACCACCACTATCACCACTTTAACAACCATTATCGCCACTACAACGACCATATATCACCACTATAACGGCCATTATCACCACTATAGCGACCATTATCAACACTATAACCACCATTTTCAGCACTATATCAACCATTATCACCAGTAGAAGGACCATTATCAACGCTGTAGTGACCATTATCACCACTATAACGACCACTATCACCACTATGACAACCATTATCACCACTATAACGACCATTATCACCACTATAACAACCATTATCACCACTATATGGACCATTATCACCACTATAACAACCATTATCACCATTATAACGACCACTATCACCACTATAACAACCATTATAACCACTATAACAACTATTATCACCACTATAATAACCATTATGACCACTATAACAACTATTATCACCACTATAACAACCATTATCGCCACTATAACAACCATTATCACCACTATAACAACTATTATCACCACTATAACAACCATTATCACCACTATAACAACCATTATCACCACTATAACAACCATTATCACCACTATATGGACCATTATCACCACTATAACAACCATTATCACCATTATAACGACCACTATCACCACTATAACAACCATTATAACCACTATAACAACTATTATCACCACTATAATAACCATTATGACCACTATAACAACTATTATCACCACTATAACAACCATTATCGCCACTATAACAACCATTATCACCACTATAACAACTATTATCACTACTATAATAACCATTATCACCACTATAACAACTATTATCACCACTATAACAACCATTATCACCACTATAACGACCATTATCACCACTATAACGACCACTATCACCACTATAACAACCATTATCACCACTATAACAACTATTATCACCAATATAACAACCATTATCACCACTATAACAACCATTATCACCACTATATGGACCATTATTACAACTATAACCACCACTATCACCACTTTAACAACCATTATCGCCACTATAACGACCATTATCACCACTATAACGGCCATTATCACCACTATAGCGACCATTATCAACACTATAACAACCATTATCACCACTATAACAGCTATTATCACCACTATAACAACCATTATCACCACTATAACGGCCATTATCACCACTATAACGACCACTATCAACACCATAACCACCATTATCACCACTATATGGACCATTATCACCACTATAACGACCACTATCACCACTATAACAACCATTATCACCACTATAAGGACCATTATCACCACTATAACAACCACTATCACCACTATAACAACCATTATCACCACTATAAGGACCATTATCACCACTATAACAACCATTATCACCACTATAACGACCACTATCACCACTATAACAACCACTATCACCACTATAACAACTATTATCACCACTATAACAACCATTATCACCATTATAACGACCATTATCACCACTATATCAACCATTATCACCAGTAGAAGGACCATTATCAACGCTGTAATGACCATTATCACCACTATAACAACCATTATCACCACTATAACAACCATTACCACCACTATAAGGACCAATATCACCACTATAACAACCATTATCACCACTATGACGACCACTATCACCACTATAACAACCATTATCACCACTATAACAACTATTATCACCACTATAACGACCATTATCACCATTATAACGACCATTATCACCAGTAGAAGGACCATTATCAACGCTGTAATGACCATTATCACCACTATAACAACCATTATCGCCACTATAACAACCATTATCACCACTATAACAACCATTATCACCACTATAACAACTATTATCACCACTATAAAAACCATTATCACCACTATAACAACTATTATCACCACTATAAAAACCATTATCACCACTATTACGACCACTATCAACACTATAACCACCATTATCACCACTATAACAACCATTATCACCACTATAACAACCATTATCACCACTATAACGACCACTATCACCACTATAACAACCATTATCACCACTATAACAACTATTATCACCACTATAACGACCATTATCACCATTATAACGACCATTATCACCAGTAGAAGGACCATTATCAACGCTGTAATGACCATTATCACCACTATAACAACCATTATCACCACTATAACGACCACTATCACCACTATAACAACCATTATCACCACTATAACAACTATTATCACCACTATAAAAACCATTATCACCACTATTACGACCACTATCAACACTATAACCACCATTATCACCACTATAACAACCATTATGACCACTATAACAACCTTTATCGCCACTATAACAACCATTATCACCACTATAACAACCATTATCACCACTATATGGACCATTATGACAACTATAACCACCACTATCACCACTTTAACAACCATTATCGCCACTACAACGACCATATATCACCACTATAACGGCCATTATCACCACTATAGCGACCATTATCAACACTATAACCACCATTTTCAGCACTATATCAACCATTATCACCAGTAGAAGGACCATTATCAACGCTGTAGTGACCATTATCACCACTATAACGACCACTATCACCACTATGACAACCATTATCACCACTATAACGACCATTATCACCACTATAACAACCATTATCACCACTATAACGACCATTATCACAACTATAACGACCAATATCACCTCTATAACAACTATTATCACCACTATAACAACGAGTATCACCACTATAACGACCATTATCACAACTATAACGACCATTATCACCACTATAACGACCATTATCACCACTATAACGGCCATTATCACCACTATAACAACCATTATCACCACTATAACAACCATTATCACCATTATAACGACCATTATCACCACTATATCAACCATTATCACCAGTAGAAGGACCATTATCAACGCTGTAATGACCATTATCACCACTATAACAACCATTATCACCACTATAACGACCATTATCACAACTATAACGACCATTATCACCACTATAACGACCATTATCACCACTATAACGGCCATTATCACCACTATAACAACCATTATCACCACTATAACAACCATTATCACCACTATATGGACCATTATGACAACTATAACGACCATTATCACCACTATAACGACCACTATCACCACTATAACAACCATTATCACCACTATAACAACTATTATCACCAATATAACAACCATTATCACCACTATAACAACCATTATCACCACTATATGGACCATTATGACAACTATAACCACCACTATCACCACTTTAACAACCATTATCGCCACTATAACGACCATTATCACCACTATAACGGCCATTATCACCACTATAGCGACCATTATCAACACTATAACAACCATTATCACCACTATAACAGCTATTATCACCACTATAACAACCATTATCACCACTATAACGGCCATTATCACCACTATAACGACCACTATCAACACCATAACCACCATTATCACCACTATATGGACCATTATCACCACTATAACGACCACTATCACCACTATAACAACCATTATCACCACTATAAGGACCATTATCACCACTATAACAACCACTATCACCACTATAACAACCATTATCACCACTATAAGGACCATTATCACCACTATAACAACCATTATCACCACTATAACGACCACTATCACCACTATAACAACCACTATCACCACTATAACAACTATTATCACCACTATAACAACCATTATCACCATTATAACGACCATTATCACCACTATATCAACCATTATCACCAGTAGAAGGACCATTATCAACGCTGTAATGACCATTATCACCACTATAACAACCATTATCACCACTATAACAACCATTACCACCACTATAAGGACCAATATCACCACTATAACAACCATTATCACCACTATGACGACCACTATCACCACTATAACAACCATTATCACCACTATAACAACTATTATCACCACTATAACGACCATTATCACCATTATAACGACCATTATCACCAGTAGAAGGACCATTATCAACGCTGTAATGACCATTATCACCACTATAACAACCATTATCGCCACTATAACAACCATTATCACCACTATAACAACCATTATCACCACTATAACAACTATTATCACCACTATAAAAACCATTATCACCACTATAACAACTATTATCACCACTATAAAAACCATTATCACCACTATTACGACCACTATCAACACTATAACCACCATTATCACCACTATAACAACCATTATCACCACTATAACAACCATTATCACCACTATAACGACCACTATCACCACTATAACAACCATTATCACCACTATAACAACTATTATCACCAATATAACGACCATTATCACCATTATAACGACCATTATCACCAGTAGAAGGACCATTATCAACGCTGTAATGACCATTATCACCACTATAACAACCATTATCACCACTATAACGACCACTATCACCACTATAACAACCATTATCACCACTATAACAACTATTATCACCACTATAAAAACCATTATCACCACTATTACGACCACTATCAACACTATAACCACCATTATCACCACTATAACAACCATTATCACCACTATAACAACCTTTATCGCCACTATAACAACCATTATCACCACTATAACAACCATTATCACCACTATATGGACCATTATGACAACTATAACCACCACTATCACCACTTTAACAACCATTATCGCCACTATAACGACCATATATCACCACTATAACGGCCATTATCACCACTATAGCGACCATTATCAACACTATAACCACCATTTTCAGCACTATATCAACCATTATCACCAGTAGAAGGACCATTATCAACGCTGTAGTGACCATTATCACCACTATAACGACCACTATCACCACTATGACAACCATTATCACCACTATAACGACCATTATCACCACTATAACAACCATTATCACCACTATAACGACCATTATCACAACTATAACGACCAATATCACCTCTATAACAACTATTATCACCACTATAACAACGAGTATCACCACTATAACGACCATTATCACAACTATAACGACCATTATCACCACTATAACGACCATTATCACCACTATAACGACCACTATCACCACTATAACAACCATTATCACCACTATAACAACTATTATCACCACTATAACGACCATTATCACCATTATAACGACCATTATCACCAGTAGAAGGACCATTATCAACGCTGTAATGACCATTATCACCACTATAACAACCATTATCGCCACTATAACAACCATTATCACCACTATAACAACCATTATCACCACTATATGGACCATTATGACAACTATAACCACCACTATCACCACTTTAACAACCATTATCGCCACTATAACGACCATATATCACCACTATAACGGCCATTATCACCACTATAGCGACCATTATCAACACTATAACCACCATTTTCAGCACTATATCAACCATTATCACCAGTAGAAGGACCATTATCAACGCAGTAGTGACCATTATCACCTCTATAACAACTATTATCACCACTATAACAACGATTATCACCACTATAACGACCATTATCACAACTATAACGATCATTATCACCACTATAACGACCATTATCACCACTATAACGGCCATTATCACCACTATAACAACCATTATCACCACTATAACAACCATTATCACCACTATATGGACCATTATGACAACTATAACCACCACTATCACCACTTTAACAACCATTATCGCCACTATAACGACCATTATCACCACTATAACGGCCATTATCACCACTATAGCGACCATTATCAACACTATAACAACCATTATCACCACTATAACAACTATTATCACCACTATAACAACCATTATCACCACTATAACGACCACTATCACCACTATAACAACCATTATCACCACTATAACAACTATTATCACCACTATAAAAACCATTATCACCACTATTACGACCACTATCAACACTATAACCACCATTATCACCACTATAACAACCATTATCACCACTATAACAACCATTATCGCCATTATAACAACCATTATCACCACTATAACAACTATTATCACCACTATAAAAACCATTATCACCACTATTACGACCACTATCAACACTATAACCACCATTATCACCACTATAACAACCATTATCACCACTATATGGACCATTATCACCACTATAACGACCACTATCACCACTATAACAACCATTATCACCACTATAAGGACCATTATCACCACTATATGGACCATTATGACAACTATAACCACCACTATCACCACTTTAACAACCATTATCGCCACTATAACGACCATTATCACCACTATAACGGCCATTATCACCACTATAACAACCATTATCACCACTATAAGGACCATTATCACCACTATAACAACCATTATCACCACTATAACAACCATTATCACCACTATAAGGACCATTATCACCACTATAACAACCATTATCACCACTATAACAACTATTATCACCACTATAACAACCATTATCACCACTATAACAACCATTATCACCACTATAACAACCATTATCACCACTATAACAACCATTATAACCACTATAACAACTATTATCACCACTATAATAACCATTATGACCACTATAACAACTATTATCACCACTATAACAACCATTATCACCACTATAACAACCATTATCACCACTATAACAACTATTATCACCACTATAATAACCATTATCACCACTATAAGGACCATTATCACCACTATAACAACCATTATCACCATTATAACGACCACTATCACCACTATAACAACCATTATAACCACTATAACAACTATTATCACCACTATAATAACCATTATGACCACTATAACAACTATTATCACCACTATAACAACCATTATCACCACTATAACAACCATTATCACCACTATAACAACTATTATCACCACTATAATAACCATTATCACCACTATAACAACTATTATCACCACTATAACAACCATTATCACCACTATAACGACCATTATCACCACTATAACGACCACTATCACCACTATAACAACCATTATCACCACTATAACAACTATTATCACCAATATAACAACCATTATCACCACTATAACAACCATTATCACCACTATATGGACCATTATGACAACTATAACCACCACTATCACCACTTTAACAACCATTATCGCCACTATAACGACCATTATCACCACTATAACGGCCATTATCACCACTATAGCGACCATTATCAACACTATAACAACCATTATCACCACTATAACAGCTATTATCACCACTATAACAACCATTATCACCACTATAACGGCCATTATCACCACTATAACGACCACTATCAACACCATAACCACCATTATCACCACTATATGGACCATTATCACCACTATAACGACCACTATCACCACTATAACAACCATTATCACCACTATAAGGACCATTATCACCACTATAACAACCACTATCACCACTATAACAACCATTATCACCACTATAAGGACCATTATCACCACTATAACAACCATTATCACCACTATAACGACCACTATCACCACTATAACAACCACTATCACCACTATAACAACTATTATCACCACTATAACAACCATTATCACCATTATAACGACCATTATCACCACTATATCAACCATTATCACCAGTAGAAGGACCATTATCAACGCTGTAATGACCATTATCACCACTATAACAACCATTATCACCACTATAACAACCATTACCACCACTATAAGGACCAATATCACCACTATAACAACCATTATCACCACTATAACGACCACTATCACCACTATAACAACCATTATCACCACTATAACAACTATTATCACCACTATAACGACCATTATCACCATTATAACGACCATTATCACCAGTAGAAGGACCATTATCAACGCTGTAATGACCATTATCACCACTATAACAACCATTATCGCCACTATAACAACCATTATCACCACTATAACGACCATTATCACAACTATAACGACCAATATCACCTCTATAACAACTATTATCACCACTATAACAACGATTATCACCACTATAACGACCATTATCACAACTATAACGACCATTATCACCACTATAACGACCATTATCACCACTATAACGGCCATTATCACCACTATAACAACCATTATCACCACTATAACAACCATTATCACCACTATATGGACCATTATGACAACTATAACCACCACTATCACCACTTTAACAACCATTATCGCCACTATAACGACCATTATCACCACTATAACGGCCATTATCACCACTATAGCGACCATTATCAACACTATAACAACCATTATCACCACTATAACAACTATTATCACCACTATAACAACCATTATCACCAATATAACGACCACTATCACCACTATAACAACCATTATCACCACTATAACAACTATTATCACCACTATAAAAACCATTATCACCACTATTACGACCACTATCAACACTATAACCACCATTATCACCACTATAACAACCATTATCACCACTATAACCACCATTATCACCACTATAACAACCATTATCACCACTATATGGACCATTATCACCACTATAACGACCACTATCACCACTATAACAACCATTATCACCACTATAAGGACCATTATCACCACTATAACAACCATTATCACCACTATAACGACCATTATCACCATTATAACGACCATTACCACCACTATGTCAACCATTATCACCAGTAGAAGGACCATTATCAACGCTGTAATGACCATTATCACCTCTATAACAACCATTATCACCACTATAACAACCATTATCACCACTATAGCAACCATTATCACCACTATATCAACCATTATCACCAGTAGAAGGATCATTATCAACACTGTAATGACCATTATCACCACTATAATGACCACTATCACCACTATAACAACCATTATCACCACTATAACAACTATTATCACCACTATAACAACCATTATCACCACTATAACGACCATTATCACCCCTATAACGACCATTATCACCACTATAACGGCCATTATCACCACTATAGCGACCATTATCAGCACTATAACCACCATTATCACCACTATAACGACCACTATCAACACTATAACGGCCATTATCACCACTATAGCGACCTTTATCAACACTATAACCACCATTATCACCACTATATCAACCATTATCACCACTATAATAACCATTATGACCACTATAACAACTATTGTCACCACTATAACAACCATTATCACCACTATAACAACCATTATCACCACTATAACGACCACTATCACCACTATAACAACCATTATCACCACTATAAGGACCATTATCACCACTATAACAACCATTATCACCACTATAACAACCATTATCACCACTATAAGGACCATTATCACCACTATAACAACCATTATCACCACTATAACAACTATTATCACCACTATAACAACCATTATCACCACTATAACAACCACTATCACCACTATAACAACCATTATCACCACTATATGGACCATTATCACCACTATAACAACCATTATCACCATTATAACGACCACTATCACCACTATAACAACCATTATAACCACTATAACAACTATTATCACCACTATAATAACCATTATGACCACTATAACAACTATTATCACCACTATAACAACCATTATCACCACTATAACAACTATTATCACCACTATAATAACCATTATCACCACTATAACAACTATTATCACCACTATAACAACCATTATCACCACTATAACGACCATTATCACCACTATAACGACCACTATCACCACTATAACAACCATTATCACCACTATAACAACTATTATCACCAATATAACAACCATTATCACCACTATAACAACCATTATCACCACTATATGGACCATTATGACAACTATAACCACCACTATCACCACTTTAACAACCATTATCGCCACTATAACGACCATTATCACCACTATAACGGCCATTATCACCACTATAGCGACCATTATCAACACTATAACAACCATTATCACCACTATAACAGCTATTATCACCACTATAACAACCATTATCACCACTATAACGGCCATTATCACCACTATAACGACCACTATCAACACCATAACCACCATTATCACCACTATATGGACCATTATCACCACTATAACGACCACTATCACCACTATAACAACCATTATCACCACTATAAGGACCATTATCACCACTATAACAACCACTATCACCACTATAACAACCATTATCACCACTATAAGGACCATTATCACCACTATAACAACCATTATCACCACTATAACGACCACTATCACCACTATAACAACCACTATCACCACTATAACAACTATTATCACCACTATAACAACCATTATCACCATTATAACGACCATTATCACCACTATATCAACCATTATCACCAGTAGAAGGACCATTATCAACGCTGTAATGACCATTATCACCACTATAACAACCATTATCACCACTATAACAACCATTACCACCACTATAAGGACCAATATCACCACTATAACAACCATTATCACCACTATAACGACCACTATCACCACTATAACAACCATTATCACCACTATAACAACTATTATCACCACTATAACGACCATTATCACCATTATAACGACCATTATCACCAGTAGAAGGACCATTATCAACGCTGTAATGACCATTATCACCACTATAACAACCATTACCGCCACTATAACAACCATTATCACCACTATAACAACCATTATCACCACTATAACAACTATTATCACCACTATAAAAACCATTATCACCACTATAACAACTATTATCACCACTATAAAAACCATTATCACCACTATTACGACCACTATCAACACTATAACCACCATTATCACCACTATAACAACCATTATCACCACTATAACAACCATTATCACCACTATAACGACCACTATCACCACTATAACAACCATTATCACCACTATAACAACTATTATCACCACTATAACGACCATTATCACCATTATAACGACCATTATCACCAGTAGAAGGACCATTATCAACGCTGTAATGACCATTATCACCACTATAACAACCATTATCACCACTATAACGACCACTATCACCACTATAACAACCATTATCACCACTATAACAACTATTATCACCACTATAAAAACCATTATCACCACTATTACGACCACTATCAACACTATAACCACCATTATCACCACTATAACAACCATTATCACCACTATAACAACCTTTATCGCCACTATAACAACCATTATCACCACTATAACAACCATTATCACCACTATATGGACCATTATGACAACTATAACCACCACTATCACCACTTTAACAACCATTATCGCCACTATAACGACCATATATCACCACTATAACGGCCATTATCACCACTATAGCGACCATTATCAACACTATAACCACCATTTTCAGCACTATATCAACCATTATCACCAGTAGAAGGACCATTATCAACGCTGTAGTGACCATTATCACCACTATAACGACCACTATCACCACTATGACAACCATTATCACCACTATAACGACCATTATCACCACTATAACAACCATTATCACCACTATAACGACCATTATCACAACTATAACGACCAATATCACCTCTATAACAACTATTATCACCACTATAACAACGATTATCACCACTATAACGACCATTATCACAACTATAACGACCATTATCACCACTATAACGGCCATTATCACCACTATAACAACCATTATCACCACTATAACAACCATTATCACCATTATAACGACCATTATCGCCACTATATCAACCATTATCACCAGTAGAAGGACCATTATCAACGCTGTAATGACCATTGTCACCACTATAACAACCATTATCACCACTATAACAACCATTACCACCACTATAAGGACCAATATCACCACTATAACAACCATTATCACCACTATAACGACCACTATCACCACTATAACAACCATTATCACCACTATAACAACTATTATCACCACTATAACGACCATTATCACCATTATAACGACCATTATCACCAGTAGAAGGACCATTATCAACGCTGTAATGACCATTATCACCACTATAACAACCATTATCGCCACTATAACAACCATTATCACCACTATAACAACCATTATCACCACTATATGGACCATTATGACAACTATAACCACCACTATCACCACTTTAACAACCATTATCGCCACTATAACGACCATATATCACCACTATAACGGCCATTATCACCACTATAGCGACCATTATCAACACTATAACCACCATTTTCAGCACTATATCAACCATTATCACCAGTAGAAGGACCATTATCAACGCAGTAGTGACCATTATCACCTCTATAACAACTATTATCACCACTATAACAACGATTATCACCACTATAACGACCATTATCACAACTATAACGATCATTATCACCACTATAACGACCATTATCACCACTATAACCACCATTATCACCACTATAACGACCACTATCAACACTATAACGGCCATTATCACCACTATAGCGACCTTTATCAACACTATAACCACCATTATCACCACTATATCAACCATTATCACCACTATAATAACCATTATGACCACTATAACAACTATTATCACCACTATAACAACCATTATCACCACTATAACAACCATTATCACCACTATAACGACCACTATCACCACTATAACAACCATTATCACCACTATAAGGACCATTATCACCACTATAACAACCATTATCACCACTATAACAACCATTATCACCACTATAAGGACCATTATCACCACTATAACAACCATTATCACCACTATAACAACTATTATCACCACTATAACAACCATTATCACCACTATAACAACCATTATCACCACTATAACAACCATTATCACCACTATATGGACCATTATCACCACTATAACAACCATTATCACCATTATAACGACCACTATCACCACTATAACAACCATTATAACCACTATAACAACTATTATCACCACTATAATAACCATTATGACCACTATAACAACTATTATCACCACTATAACAACCATTATCACCACTATAACAACCATTATCACCACTATAACAACTATTATCACCACTATAATAACCATTATCACCACTATAACAACTATTATCACCACTATAACAACCATTATCACCACTATAACGACCATTATCACCACTATAACGACCACTATCACCACTATAACAACCATTATCACCACTATAACAACTATTATCACCAATATAACAACCATTATCACCACTATAACAACCATTATCACCACTATATGGACCATTATGACAACTATAACCACCACTATCACCACTTTAACAACCATTATCGCCACTATAACGACCATTATCACCACTATAACGGCCATTATCACCACTATAGCGACCATTATCAACACTATAACAACCATTATCACCACTATAACAGCTATTATCACCACTATAACAACCATTATCACCACTATAACGGCCATTATCACCACTATAACGACCACTATCAACACCATAACCACCATTATCACCACTATATGGACCATTATCACCACTATAACGACCACTATCACCACTATAACAACCATTATCACCACTATAAGGACCATTATCACCACTATAACAACCACTATCACCACTATAACAACCATTATCACCACTATAAGGACCATTATCACCACTATAACAACCATTATCACCACTATAACGACCACTATCACCACTATAACAACCACTATCACCACTATAACAACTATTATCACCACTATAACAACCATTATCACCATTATAACGACCATTATCACCACTATATCAACCATTATCACCAGTAGAAGGACCATTATCAACGCTGTAATGACCATTATCACCACTATAACAACCATTATCACCACTATAACAACCATTACCACCACTATAAGGACCAATATCACCACTATAACAACCATTATCACCACTATAACGACCACTATCACCACTATAACAACCATTATCACCACTATAACAACTATTATCACCACTATAACGACCATTATCACCATTATAACGACCATTATCACCAGTAGAAGGACCATTATCAACGCTGTAATGACCATTATCACCACTATAACAACCATTACCGCCACTATAACAACCATTATCACCACTATAACAACCATTATCACCACTATAACAACTATTATCACCACTATAAAAACCATTATCACCACTATAACAACTATTATCACCACTATAAAAACCATTATCACCACTATTACGACCACTATCAACACTATAACCACCATTATCACCACTATAACAACCATTATCACCACTATAAGGACCATTATCACCACTATAACAACCATTATCACCACTATAACAACTATTATCACCACTATAACAACCATTCTCACCACTATAACAACCATTATCACCACTATAACAACCATTATCACCACTATATGGACCATTATCACCACTATAACAACCATTATCACCATTATAACGACCACTATCACCACTATAACAACCATTATAACCACTATAACAACTATTATCACCACTATAATAACCATTATGACCACTATAACAACTATTATCACCACTATAACAACCATTATCGCCACTATAACAACCATTATCACCACTATAACAACTATTATCACTACTATAATAACCATTATCACCACTATAACAACTATTATCACCACTATAACAACCATTATCACCACTATAACGACCATTATCACCACTATAACGACCACTATCACCACTATAACAACCATTATCACCACTATAACAACTATTATCACCAATATAACAACCATTATCACCACTATAACAACCATTATCACCACTATATGGACCATTATTACAACTATAACCACCACTATCACCACTTTAACAACCATTATCGCCACTATAACGACCATTATCACCACTATAACGGCCATTATCACCACTATAGCGACCATTATCAACACTATAACAACCATTATCACCACTATAACAGCTATTATCACCACTATAACAACCATTATCACCACTATAACGGCCATTATCACCACTATAACGACCACTATCAACACCATAACCACCATTATCACCACTATATGGACCATTATCACCACTATAACGACCACTATCACCACTATAACAACCATTATCACCACTATAAGGACCATTATCACCACTATAACAACCACTATCACCACTATAACAACCATTATCACCACTATAAGGACCATTATCACCACTATAACAACCATTATCACCACTATAACGACCACTATCACCACTATAACAACCACTATCACCACTATAACAACTATTATCACCACTATAACAACCATTATCACCATTATAACGACCATTATCACCACTATATCAACCATTATCACCAGTAGAAGGACCATTATCAACGCTGTAATGACCATTATCACCACTATAACAACCATTATCACCACTATAACAACCATTACCACCACTATAAGGACCAATATCACCACTATAACAACCATTATCACCACTATGACGACCACTATCACCACTATAACAACCATTATCACCACTATAACAACTATTATCACCACTATAACGACCATTATCACCATTATAACGACCATTATCACCAGTAGAAGGACCATTATCAACGCTGTAATGACCATTATCACCACTATAACAACCATTATCGCCACTATAACAACCATTATCACCACTATAACAACCATTATCACCACTATAACAACTATTATCACCACTATAAAAACCATTATCACCACTATAACAACTATTATCACCACTATAAAAACCATTATCACCACTATTACGACCACTATCAACACTATAACCACCATTATCACCACTATAACAACCATTATCACCACTATAACAACCATTATCACCACTATAACGACCACTATCACCACTATAACAACCATTATCACCACTATAACAACTATTATCACCACTATAACGACCATTATCACCATTATAACGACCATTATCACCAGTAGAAGGACCATTATCAACGCTGTAATGACCATTATCACCACTATAACAACCATTATCACCACTATAACGACCACTATCACCACTATAACAACCATTATCACCACTATAACAACTATTATCACCACTATAAAAACCATTATCACCACTATTACGACCACTATCAACACTATAACCACCATTATCACCACTATAACAACCATTATGACCACTATAACAACCTTTATCGCCACTATAACAACCATTATCACCACTATAACAACCATTATCACCACTATATGGACCATTATGACAACTATAACCACCACTATCACCACTTTAACAACCATTATCGCCACTACAACGACCATATATCACCACTATAACGGCCATTATCACCACTATAGCGACCATTATCAACACTATAACCACCATTTTCAGCACTATATCAACCATTATCACCAGTAGAAGGACCATTATCAACGCTGTAGTGACCATTATCACCACTATAACGACCACTATCACCACTATGACAACCATTATCACCACTATAACGACCATTATCACCACTATAACAACCATTATCACCACTATAACGACCATTATCACAACTATAACGACCAATATCACCTCTATAACAACTATTATCACCACTATAACAACGAGTATCACCACTATAACGACCATTATCACAACTATAACGACCATTATCACCACTATAACGACCATTATCACCACTATAACGGCCATTATCACCACTATAACAACCATTATCACCACTATAACAACCATTATCACCATTATAACGACCATTATCACCACTATATCAACCATTATCACCAGTAGAAGGACCATTATCAACGCTGTAATGACCATTATCACCACTATAACAACCATTATCACCACTATAACAACCATTACCACCACTATAAGGACCAATATCACCACTATAACAACCATTATCACCACTATAACGACCACTATCACCACTATAACAACCATTATCACCACTATAACAACTATTATCACCACTATAACGACCATTATCACCATTATAACGACCATTATCACCAGTAGAAGGACCATTATCAACGCTGTAATGACCATTATCACCACTATAACAACCATTATCGCTACTATAACAACCATTATCACCACTATAACAACCATTATCACCACTATATGGACCATTATGACAACTATAACCACCACTATCACCACTTTAACAACCATTATCGCCACTATAACGACCATATATCACCACTATAACGGCCATTATCACCACTATAGCGACCATTATCAACACTATAACCACCATTTTCAGCACTATATCAACCATTATCACCAGTAGAAGGACCATTATCAACGCAGTAGTGACCATTATCACCTCTATAACAACTATTATCACCACTATAACAACGATTATCACCACTATAACGACCATTATCACAACTATAACGACCATTATCACCACTATAACGACCATTATCACCACTATAACGGCCATTATCACCACTATAACAACCATTATCACCACTATAACAACCATTATCACCACTATATGGACCATTATGACAACTATAACGACCATTATCACCACTATAACGACCACTATCACCACTATAACAACCATTATCACCACTATAACAACTATTATCACCAATATAACAACCATTATCACCACTATAACAACCATTATCACCACTATATGGACCATTATGACAACTATAACCACCACTATCACCACTTTAACAACCATTATCGCCACTATAACGACCATTATCACCACTATAACGGCCATTATCACCACTATAGCGACCATTATCAACACTATAACAACCATTATCACCACTATAACAGCTATTATCACCACTATAACAACCATTATCACCACTATAACGGCCATTATCACCACTATAACGACCACTATCAACACCATAACCACCATTATCACCACTATATGGACCATTATCACCACTATAACGACCACTATCACCACTATAACAACCATTATCACCACTATAAGGACCATTATCACCACTATAACAACCACTATCACCACTATAACAACCATTATCACCACTATAAGGACCATTATCACCACTATAACAACCATTATCACCACTATAACGACCACTATCACCACTATAACAACCACTATCACCACTATAACAACTATTATCACCACTATAACAACCATTATCACCATTATAACGACCATTATCACCACTATATCAACCATTATCACCAGTAGAAGGACCATTATCAACGCTGTAATGACCATTATCACCACTATAACAACCATTATCACCACTATAACAACCATTACCACCACTATAAGGACCAATATCACCACTATAACAACCATTATCACCACTATGACGACCACTATCACCACTATAACAACCATTATCACCACTATAACAACTATTATCACCACTATAACGACCATTATCACCATTATAACGACCATTATCACCAGTAGAAGGACCATTATCAACGCTGTAATGACCATTATCACCACTATAACAACCATTATCGCCACTATAACAACCATTATCACCACTATAACAACCATTATCACCACTATAACAACTATTATCACCACTATAAAAACCATTATCACCACTATAACAACTATTATCACCACTATAAAAACCATTATCACCACTATTACGACCACTATCAACACTATAACCACCATTATCACCACTATAACAACCATTATCACCACTATAACAACCATTATCACCACTATAACGACCACTATCACCACTATAACAACCATTATCACCACTATAACAACTATTATCACCAATATAACGACCATTATCACCATTATAACGACCATTATCACCAGTAGAAGGACCATTATCAACGCTGTAATGACCATTATCACCACTATAACAACCATTATCACCACTATAACGACCACTATCACCACTATAACAACCATTATCACCACTATAACAACTATTATCACCACTATAAAAACCATTATCACCACTATTACGACCACTATCAACACTATAACCACCATTATCACCACTATAACAACCATTATCACCACTATAACAACCTTTATCGCCACTATAACAACCATTATCACCACTATAACAACCATTATCACCACTATATGGACCATTATGACAACTATAACCACCACTATCACCACTTTAACAACCATTATCGCCACTATAACGACCATATATCACCACTATAACGGCCATTATCACCACTATAGCGACCATTATCAACACTATAACCACCATTTTCAGCACTATATCAACCATTATCACCAGTAGAAGGACCATTATCAACGCTGTAGTGACCATTATCACCACTATAACGACCACTATCACCACTATGACAACCATTATCACCACTATAACGACCATTATCACCACTATAACAACCATTATCACCACTATAACGACCATTATCACAACTATAACGACCAATATCACCTCTATAACAACTATTATCACCACTATAACAACGAGTATCACCACTATAACGACCATTATCACAACTATAACGACCATTATCACCACTATAACGACCATTATCACCACTATAACGACCACTATCACCACTATAACAACCATTATCACCACTATAACAACTATTATCACCACTATAACGACCATTATCACCATTATAACGACCATTATCACCAGTAGAAGGACCATTATCAACGCTGTAATGACCATTATCACCACTATAACAACCATTATCGCCACTATAACAACCATTATCACCACTATAACAACCATTATCACCACTATATGGACCATTATGACAACTATAACCACCACTATCACCACTTTAACAACCATTATCGCCACTATAACGACCATATATCACCACTATAACGGCCATTATCACCACTATAGCGACCATTATCAACACTATAACCACCATTTTCAGCACTATATCAACCATTATCACCAGTAGAAGGACCATTATCAACGCAGTAGTGACCATTATCACCTCTATAACAACTATTATCACCACTATAACAACGATTATCACCACTATAACGACCATTATCACAACTATAACGATCATTATCACCACTATAACGACCATTATCACCACTATAACGGCCATTATCACCACTATAACAACCATTATCACCACTATAACAACCATTATCACCACTATATGGACCATTATGACAACTATAACCACCACTATCACCACTTTAACAACCATTATCGCCACTATAACGACCATTATCACCACTATAACGGCCATTATCACCACTATAGCGACCATTATCAACACTATAACAACCATTATCACCACTATAACAACTATTATCACCACTATAACAACCATTATCACCACTATAACGACCACTATCACCACTATAACAACCATTATCACCACTATAACAACTATTATCACCACTATAAAAACCATTATCACCACTATTACGACCACTATCAACACTATAACCACCATTATCACCACTATAACAACCATTATCACCACTATAACAACCATTATCGCCATTATAACAACCATTATCACCACTATAACAACTATTATCACCACTATAAAAACCATTATCACCACTATTACGACCACTATCAACACTATAACCACCATTATCACCACTATAACAACCATTATCACCACTATATGGACCATTATCACCACTATAACGACCACTATCACCACTATAACAACCATTATCACCACTATAAGGACCATTATCACCACTATATGGACCATTATGACAACTATAACCACCACTATCACCACTTTAACAACCATTATCGCCACTATAACGACCATTATCACCACTATAACGGCCATTATCACCACTATAACAACCATTATCACCACTATAAGGACCATTATCACCACTATAACAACCATTATCACCACTATAACAACCATTATCACCACTATAAGGACCATTATCACCACTATAACAACCATTATCACCACTATAACAACTATTATCACCACTATAACAACCATTATCACCACTATAACAACCATTATCACCACTATAACAACCATTATCACCACTATAACAACCATTATAACCACTATAACAACTATTATCACCACTATAATAACCATTATGACCACTATAACAACTATTATCACCACTATAACAACCATTATCACCACTATAACAACCATTATCACCACTATAACAACTATTATCACCACTATAATAACCATTATCACCACTATAAGGACCATTATCACCACTATAACAACCATTATCACCATTATAACGACCACTATCACCACTATAACAACCATTATAACCACTATAACAACTATTATCACCACTATAATAACCATTATGACCACTATAACAACTATTATCACCACTATAACAACCATTATCACCACTATAACAACCATTATCACCACTATAACAACTATTATCACCACTATAATAACCATTATCACCACTATAACAACTATTATCACCACTATAACAACCATTATCACCACTATAACGACCATTATCACCACTATAACGACCACTATCACCACTATAACAACCATTATCACCACTATAACAACTATTATCACCAATATAACAACCATTATCACCACTATAACAACCATTATCACCACTATATGGACCATTATGACAACTATAACCACCACTATCACCACTTTAACAACCATTATCGCCACTATAACGACCATTATCACCACTATAACGGCCATTATCACCACTATAGCGACCATTATCAACACTATAACAACCATTATCACCACTATAACAGCTATTATCACCACTATAACAACCATTATCACCACTATAACGGCCATTATCACCACTATAACGACCACTATCAACACCATAACCACCATTATCACCACTATATGGACCATTATCACCACTATAACGACCACTATCACCACTATAACAACCATTATCACCACTATAAGGACCATTATCACCACTATAACAACCACTATCACCACTATAACAACCATTATCACCACTATAAGGACCATTATCACCACTATAACAACCATTATCACCACTATAACGACCACTATCACCACTATAACAACCACTATCACCACTATAACAACTATTATCACCACTATAACAACCATTATCACCATTATAACGACCATTATCACCACTATATCAACCATTATCACCAGTAGAAGGACCATTATCAACGCTGTAATGACCATTATCACCACTATAACAACCATTATCACCACTATAACAACCATTACCACCACTATAAGGACCAATATCACCACTATAACAACCATTATCACCACTATAACGACCACTATCACCACTATAACAACCATTATCACCACTATAACAACTATTATCACCACTATAACGACCATTATCACCATTATAACGACCATTATCACCAGTAGAAGGACCATTATCAACGCTGTAATGACCATTATCACCACTATAACAACCATTATCGCCACTATAACAACCATTATCACCACTATAACGACCATTATCACAACTATAACGACCAATATCACCTCTATAACAACTATTATCACCACTATAACAACGATTATCACCACTATAACGACCATTATCACAACTATAACGACCATTATCACCACTATAACGACCATTATCACCACTATAACGGCCATTATCACCACTATAACAACCATTATCACCACTATAACAACCATTATCACCACTATATGGACCATTATGACAACTATAACCACCACTATCACCACTTTAACAACCATTATCGCCACTATAACGACCATTATCACCACTATAACGGCCATTATCACCACTATAGCGACCATTATCAACACTATAACAACCATTATCACCACTATAACAACTATTATCACCACTATAACAACCATTATCACCAATATAACGACCACTATCACCACTATAACAACCATTATCACCACTATAACAACTATTATCACCACTATAAAAACCATTATCACCACTATTACGACCACTATCAACACTATAACCACCATTATCACCACTATAACAACCATTATCACCACTATAACCACCATTATCACCACTATAACAACCATTATCACCACTATATGGACCATTATCACCACTATAACGACCACTATCACCACTATAACAACCATTATCACCACTATAAGGACCATTATCACCACTATAACAACCATTATCACCACTATAACGACCATTATCACCATTATAACGACCATTACCACCACTATGTCAACCATTATCACCAGTAGAAGGACCATTATCAACGCTGTAATGACCATTATCACCTCTATAACAACCATTATCACCACTATAACAACCATTATCACCACTATAGCAACCATTATCACCACTATATCAACCATTATCACCAGTAGAAGGATCATTATCAACACTGTAATGACCATTATCACCACTATAATGACCACTATCACCACTATAACAACCATTATCACCACTATAACAACTATTATCACCACTATAACAACCATTATCACCACTATAACGACCATTATCACCCCTATAACGACCATTATCACCACTATAACGGCCATTATCACCACTATAGCGACCATTATCAGCACTATAACCACCATTATCACCACTATAACGACCACTATCAACACTATAACGGCCATTATCACCACTATAGCGACCTTTATCAACACTATAACCACCATTATCACCACTATATCAACCATTATCACCACTATAATAACCATTATGACCACTATAACAACTATTGTCACCACTATAACAACCATTATCACCACTATAACAACCATTATCACCACTATAACGACCACTATCACCACTATAACAACCATTATCACCACTATAAGGACCATTATCACCACTATAACAACCATTATCACCACTATAACAACCATTATCACCACTATAAGGACCATTATCACCACTATAACAACCATTATCACCACTATAACAACTATTATCACCACTATAACAACCATTATCACCACTATAACAACCACTATCACCACTATAACAACCATTATCACCACTATATGGACCATTATCACCACTATAACAACCATTATCACCATTATAACGACCACTATCACCACTATAACAACCATTATAACCACTATAACAACTATTATCACCACTATAATAACCATTATGACCACTATAACAACTATTATCACCACTATAACAACCATTATCACCACTATAACAACTATTATCACCACTATAATAACCATTATCACCACTATAACAACTATTATCACCACTATAACAACCATTATCACCACTATAACGACCATTATCACCACTATAACGACCACTATCACCACTATAACAACCATTATCACCACTATAACAACTATTATCACCAATATAACAACCATTATCACCACTATAACAACCATTATCACCACTATATGGACCATTATGACAACTATAACCACCACTATCACCACTTTAACAACCATTATCGCCACTATAACGACCATTATCACCACTATAACGGCCATTATCACCACTATAGCGACCATTATCAACACTATAACAACCATTATCACCACTATAACAGCTATTATCACCACTATAACAACCATTATCACCACTATAACGGCCATTATCACCACTATAACGACCACTATCAACACCATAACCACCATTATCACCACTATATGGACCATTATCACCACTATAACGACCACTATCACCACTATAACAACCATTATCACCACTATAAGGACCATTATCACCACTATAACAACCACTATCACCACTATAACAACCATTATCACCACTATAAGGACCATTATCACCACTATAACAACCATTATCACCACTATAACGACCACTATCACCACTATAACAACCACTATCACCACTATAACAACTATTATCACCACTATAACAACCATTATCACCATTATAACGACCATTATCACCACTATATCAACCATTATCACCAGTAGAAGGACCATTATCAACGCTGTAATGACCATTATCACCACTATAACAACCATTATCACCACTATAACAACCATTACCACCACTATAAGGACCAATATCACCACTATAACAACCATTATCACCACTATAACGACCACTATCACCACTATAACAACCATTATCACCACTATAACAACTATTATCACCACTATAACGACCATTATCACCATTATAACGACCATTATCACCAGTAGAAGGACCATTATCAACGCTGTAATGACCATTATCACCACTATAACAACCATTACCGCCACTATAACAACCATTATCACCACTATAACAACCATTATCACCACTATAACAACTATTATCACCACTATAAAAACCATTATCACCACTATAACAACTATTATCACCACTATAAAAACCATTATCACCACTATTACGACCACTATCAACACTATAACCACCATTATCACCACTATAACAACCATTATCACCACTATAACAACCATTATCACCACTATAACGACCACTATCACCACTATAACAACCATTATCACCACTATAACAACTATTATCACCACTATAACGACCATTATCACCATTATAACGACCATTATCACCAGTAGAAGGACCATTATCAACGCTGTAATGACCATTATCACCACTATAACAACCATTATCACCACTATAACGACCACTATCACCACTATAACAACCATTATCACCACTATAACAACTATTATCACCACTATAAAAACCATTATCACCACTATTACGACCACTATCAACACTATAACCACCATTATCACCACTATAACAACCATTATCACCACTATAACAACCTTTATCGCCACTATAACAACCATTATCACCACTATAACAACCATTATCACCACTATATGGACCATTATGACAACTATAACCACCACTATCACCACTTTAACAACCATTATCGCCACTATAACGACCATATATCACCACTATAACGGCCATTATCACCACTATAGCGACCATTATCAACACTATAACCACCATTTTCAGCACTATATCAACCATTATCACCAGTAGAAGGACCATTATCAACGCTGTAGTGACCATTATCACCACTATAACGACCACTATCACCACTATGACAACCATTATCACCACTATAACGACCATTATCACCACTATAACAACCATTATCACCACTATAACGACCATTATCACAACTATAACGACCAATATCACCTCTATAACAACTATTATCACCACTATAACAACGATTATCACCACTATAACGACCATTATCACAACTATAACGACCATTATCACCACTATAACGGCCATTATCACCACTATAACAACCATTATCACCACTATAACAACCATTATCACCATTATAACGACCATTATCGCCACTATATCAACCATTATCACCAGTAGAAGGACCATTATCAACGCTGTAATGACCATTGTCACCACTATAACAACCATTATCACCACTATAACAACCATTACCACCACTATAAGGACCAATATCACCACTATAACAACCATTATCACCACTATAACGACCACTATCACCACTATAACAACCATTATCACCACTATAACAACTATTATCACCACTATAACGACCATTATCACCATTATAACGACCATTATCACCAGTAGAAGGACCATTATCAACGCTGTAATGACCATTATCACCACTATAACAACCATTATCGCCACTATAACAACCATTATCACCACTATAACAACCATTATCACCACTATATGGACCATTATGACAACTATAACCACCACTATCACCACTTTAACAACCATTATCGCCACTATAACGACCATATATCACCACTATAACGGCCATTATCACCACTATAGCGACCATTATCAACACTATAACCACCATTTTCAGCACTATATCAACCATTATCACCAGTAGAAGGACCATTATCAACGCAGTAGTGACCATTATCACCTCTATAACAACTATTATCACCACTATAACAACGATTATCACCACTATAACGACCATTATCACAACTATAACGATCATTATCACCACTATAACGACCATTATCACCACTATAACGGCCATTATCACCACTATAACAACCATTATCACCACTATAACAACCATTATCACCACTATATGGACCATTATGACAACTATAACCACCACTATCACCACTTTAACAACCATTATCGCCACTATAACGACCATTATCACCACTATAACGGCCATTATCACCACTATAGCGACCATTATCAACACTATAACAACCATTATCACCACTATAACAACTATTATCACCACTATAACAACCATTATCACCACTATAACGACCACTATCACCACTATAACAACCATTATCACCACTATAACAACTATTATCACCACTATAAAAACCATTATCACCACTATTACGACCACTATCAACACTATAACCACCATTATCACCACTATAACAACGATTATCACCACTATAACGACCATTATCACAACTATAACGATCATTATCACCACTATAACGACCATTATCACCACTATAACGGCCATTATCACCACTATAACAACCATTATCACCACTATAACAACCATTATCACCACTATATGGACCATTATGACAACTATAACCACCACTATCACCACTTTAACAACCATTATCGCCACTATAACGACCATTATCACCACTATAACGGCCATTATCACCACTATAGCGACCATTATCAACACTATAACAACCATTATCACCACTATAACAACTATTATCACCACTATAACAACCATTATCACCACTATAACGACCACTATCACCACTATAACAACCATTATCACCACTATAACAACTATTATCACCACTATAAAAACCATTATCACCACTATTACGACCACTATCAACACTATAACCACCATTATCACCACTATAACAACCATTATCACCACTATAACAACCATTATCGTCATTATAACAACCATTATCACCACTATAACAACTATTATCACCACTATAAAAACCATTATCACCACTATTACGACCACTATCAACACTATAACCACCATTATCACCACTATAACAACCATTATCACCACTATATGGACCATTATCACCACTATAACGACCACTATCACCACTATAACAACCATTATCACCACTATAAGGACCATTATCACCACTATATGGACCATTATGACAACTATAACCACCACTATCACCACTTTAACAACCATTATCGCCACTATAACGACCATTATCACCACTATAACGGCCATTATCACCACTATAGCGACCATTATCAACACTATAACAACCATTATCACCACTATAACAACTATTATCACCACTATAACAACGATTATCACCACTATAACGACCATTATCACAACTATAACGACCATTATCACCACTATAACGACCATTATCACCACTATAACGGCCATTATCACCACTATAACAACCATTATCACCACTATAACAACCATTATCACCACTATAAGGACCATTATCACCACTATAACAACCATTATCACCACTATAACGACCATTATCACCCCTATAACGACCATTATCACCACTATAACGGCCATTATCACCACTATAGCGACCATTATCAGCACTATAACCACCATTATCACCACTATAACGACCACTATCAACACTATAACGGCCATTATCACCACTATAGCGACCTTTATCAACACTATAACCACCATTATCACCACTATATCAACCATTATCACCACTATAATAACCATTATGACCACTATAACAACTATTATCACCACTATAACAACCATTATCACCACTATAACAACCATTATCACCACTATAACAACTATTATCACCACTATAATAACCATTATGACCACTATAACAACTATTATCACCACTATAACAACCATTATCACCACTATAACAACCATTATCACCACTATAACAACTATTATCACCACTATAATAACCATTATCACCACTATAACAACCATTATCACCACTATAAGGACCATTATCACCACTATAACAACCATTATCACCACTATAACAACCATTATCACCACTATAAGGACCATTATCACCACTATAACAACCATTATCACCACTATAACAACTATTATCACCACTATAACAACCATTATCACCACTATAACAACCATTATCACCACTATGACAACCATTATCACCACTATAACGACCATTATCACCACTATAACAACCATTATCACCATTATAACGACCATTATCACCACTATATCAACCATTATCACCAGTAGAAGGACCATTATCAACGCTGTAATGACCATTATCACCACTATAACAACCATTATCACCACTATAACAACCATTACCACCACTATAAGGACCAATATCACCACTATAACAACCATTATCACCACTATAACGACCACTATCACCACTATAACAACCATTATCACCACTATAACAACTATTATCACCACTATAACGACCATTATCACCATTATAACGACCATTATCACCAGTAGAAGGACCATTATCAACGCTGTAATGACCATTATCACCACTATAACAACCATTATCACCACTATAACAACCATTATCACCACTATAACAACCATTATCACCACTATATGGACCATTATGACAACTATAACCACCACTATCACCACTTTAACAACCATTATCGCCACTATAACGACCATATATCACCACTATAACGGCCATTATCACCACTATAGCGACCATTATCAACACTATAACCACCATTTTCAGCACTATATCAACCATTATCACCAGTAGAAGGACCATTATCAACGCTGTAGTGACCATTATCACCACTATAACGACCACTATCACCACTATAACAACCATTATCACCACTATAACGACCATTATCACAACTATAACGACCAATATCACCTCTATAACAACTATTATCACCACTATAACAACGATTATCACCACTATAACGACCATTATCACAACTATAACGACCATTATCACCACTATAACGACCATTATCACCACTATAACGGCCATTATCACCACTATAACAACCATTATCACCACTATAACAACCATTATCACCACTATATGGACCATTATGACAACTATAACCACCACTATCACCACTTTAACAACCATTATCGCCACTATAACGACCATTATCACCACTGTAACGGCCATTATCACCACTATAGCGACCATTATCAACACTATAACAACCATTATCACCACTATAACAACTATTATCACCACTATAACAACCATTATCACCACTATAACGACCACTATCACCACTATAACAACCATTATCACCACTATAACAACTATTATCACCACTATAAAAACCATTATCACCACTATTACGACCACTATCAACACTATAACCACCATTATCACCACTATAACAACCATTATCACCACTATAACAACCATTATCGCCATTATAACAACCATTATCACCACTATAACAACTATTATCACCACTATAAAAACCATTATCACCACTATTACGACCACTATCAACACTATAACCACCATTATCACCACTATAACAACCATTATCACCACTATATGGACCATTATCACCACTATAACGACCACTATCACCACTATAACAACCATTATCACCACTATAAGGACCATTATCACCACTATATGGACCATTATGACAACTATAACCACCACTATCACCACTTTAACAACCATTATCGCCACTATAACGACCATTATCACCACTATAACGGCCATTATCACCACTATAGCGACCATTATCAACACTATAACAACCATTATCACCACTATAACAACTATTATCACCACTATAACAACGATTATCACCACTATAACGACCATTATCACAACTATAACGACCATTATCACCACTATAACGACCATTATCACCACTATAACGGCCATTATCACCACTATAACAACCATTATCACCACTATAACAACCATTATCACCACTATATGGACCATTATGACAACTATAACCACCACTATCACCACTTTAACAACCATTATCGCCACTATAACGACCATTATCACCACTATAACGGCCATTATCACCACTATAGCGGCCATTATCAACACTATAACAACCATTATCACCACTATAACAACTATTATCACCACTATAACAACCATTATCACCACTATAACGACCACTATCACCACTATAACAACCATTATCACCACTATAACAACCATTATCACCACTATAACGGCCATTATCACCACTATAACGACCACTATCAACACCATAACCACCATTATCACCACTATAACGACCACTATCACCACTATAACAACCATTATCACCACTATAAGGACCATTATCACCACTATAACAACCATTATCACCACTATAACGACCACTATCATCACTATAACAACCACTATCACCACTATAACAACTATTATCACCACTATAACAACCATTATCACCATTATAACGACCATTATCACCACTATATCAACCATTATCACCAGTAGAAGGACCATTATCAACGCTGTAATGACCATTATCACCACTATAACAACCATTATCACCACTATAACAACCATTACCACCACTATAAGGACCAATATCACCACTATAACAACCATTATCACCACTATAACGACCACTATCACCACTATAACAACCATTATCACCACTACAACAACTATTATCACCACTATAACGACCATTATCACCATTATAACGACCATTATCACCAGTAGAAGGACCATTATCAACGCTGTAATGACCATTATCACCACTATAACAACCATTATCGCCACTATAACAACCATTATCACCACTATAACAACCATTATCACCACTATAACAACTATTATCACCACTATAAAAACCATTATCACCACTATAACAACTATTATCACCACTATAAAAACCATTATCACCACTATTACGACCACTATCAACACTATAACCACCATTATCACCACTATAACAACCATTATCACCACTATAACAACCATTATCACCACTATAACGACCACTATCACCACTATAACAACCATTATCACCACTATAACAACTATTATCACCACTATAACGACCATTATCACCATTATAACGACCATTATCACCAGTAGAAGGACCATTATCAACGCTGTAATGACCATTATCACCACTATAACAACCATTATCACCACTATAACGACCACTATCACCACTATAACAACCATTATCACCACTATAACAACTATTATCACCACTATAAAAACCATTATCACCACTATTACGACCACTATCAACACTATAACCACCATTATCACCACTATAACAACCATTATCACCACTATAACAACCTTTATCGCCACTATAACAACCATTATCACCACTATAACAACCATTATCACCACTATATGGACCATTATGACAACTATAACCACCACTATCACCACTTTAACAACCATTATCGCCACTATAACGACCATATATCACCACTATAACGGCCATTATCACCACTATAGCGACCATTATCAACACTATAACCACCATTTTCAGCACTATATCAACCATTATCACCAGTAGAAGGACCATTATCAACGCTGTAGTGACCATTATCACCACTATAACGACCACTATCACCACTATGACAACCATTATCACCACTATAACGACCATTATCACCACTATAACAACCATTATCACCATTATAACGACCATTATCACCACTATATCAACCATTATCACCAGTAGAAGGACCATTATCAACGCTGTAATGACCATTATCACCACTATAACAACCATTATCACCACTATAACAACCATTACCACCACTATAAGGACCAATATCACCACTATAACAACCATTATCACCACTATAACGACCACTATCACCACTATAACAACCATTATCACCACTATAACAACTATTATCACCACTATAACGACCATTATCACCATTATAACGACCATTATCACCAGTAGAAGGACCACTATCAACGCTGTAATGACCATTATCACCACTATAACAACCATTATCACCACTATAACAACCATTATCACCACTATAACAACCATTATCACCACTATATGGACCATTATGACAACTATAACCACCACTATCACCACTTTAACAACCATTATCGCCACTATAACGACCATATATCACCACTATAACGGCCATTATCACCACTATAGCGACCATTATCAACACTATAACCACCATTTTCAGCACTATATCAACCATTATCACCAGTAGAAGGACCATTATCAACGCTGTAGTGACCATTATCACCACTATAACGACCACTATCACCACTATAACAACCATTATCACCACTATAACGACCATTATCACAACTATAACGACCAATATCACCTCTATAACAACTATTATCACCACTATAACAACGATTATCACCACTATAACGACCATTATCACAACTATAACGACCATTATCACCACTATAACGACCATTATCACCACTATAACGGCCATTATCACCACTATAACAACCATTATCACCACTATAACAACCATTATCACCACTATATGGACCATTATGACAACTATAACCACCACTATCACCACTTTAACAACCATTATCGCCACTATAACGACCATTATCACCACTATAACGGCCATTATCACCACTATAGCGACCATTATCAACACTATAACAACCATTATCACCACTATAACAACTATTATCACCACTATAACAACCATTATCACCACTATAACGACCACTATCACCACTATAACAACCATTATCACCACTATAACAACTATTATCACCACTATAAAAACCATTATCACCACTATTACGACCACTATCAACACTATAACCACCATTATCACCACTATAACAACCATTATCACCACTATAACAACCATTATCGCCATTATAACAACCATTATCACCACTATAACAACTATTATCACCACTATAAAAACCATTATCACCACTATTACGACCACTATCAACACTATAACCACCATTATCACCACTATAACAACCATTATCACCACTATATGGACCATTATCACCACTATAACGACCACTATCACCACTATAACAACCATTATCACCACTATAAGGACCATTATCACCACTATATGGACCATTATGACAACTATAACCACCACTATCACCACTTTAACAACCATTATCGCCACTATAACGACCATTATCACCACTATAACGGCCATTATCACCACTATAGCGACCATTATCAACACTATAACAACCATTATCACCACTATAACAACTATTATCACCACTATAACAACGATTATCACCACTATAACGACCATTATCACAACTATAACGACCATTATCACCACTATAACGACCATTATCACCACTATAACGGCCATTATCACCACTATAACAACCATTATCACCACTATAACAACCATTATCACCACTATATGGACCATTATGACAACTATAACCACCACTATCACCACTTTAACAACCATTATCGCCACTATAACGACCATTATCACCACTATAACGGCCATTATCACCACTATAGCGGCCATTATCAACACTATAACAACCATTATCACCACTATAACAACTATTATCACCACTATAACAACCATTATCACCACTATAACGACCACTATCACCACTATAACAACCATTATCACCACTATAACAACTATTATCACCACTATAAAAACCATTATCACCACTATTACGACCACTATCAACACTATAACCACCATTATCACCACTATAACAACCATTATCACCACTATATGGACCATTATCACCACTATAACGACCACTATCACCACTATAACAACCATTATCACCACTATAAGGACCATTATCACCACTATAACAACCATTATCACCACTATAACGACCATTATCACCATTATAACGACCATTATCACCACTATAACAACTATTATCACCACTATAACAACCATTATCACCACTATAACAACCATTATCACCACTATAACAACCATTATCACCACTATATGGACCATTATGACAACTATAACCACCACTATCACCACTTTAACAACCATTATCGCCACTATAACGACCATTATCACCACTATAACGGCCATTATCACCACTATAGCGACCATTATCAACACTATAACAACCATTATCACCACTATAACAGCTATTATCACCACTATAACAACCATTATCACCACTATAACGGCCATTATCACCACTATAACGACCACTATCAACACCATAACCACCATTATCACCACTATATGGACCATTATCACCACTATAACGACCACTATCACCACTATAACAACCATTATCACCACTATAAGGACCATTATCACCACTATAACAACCATTATCACCACTATAACAACCATTATCACCACTATAAGGACCATTATCACCACTATAACAACCATTATCACCACTATAACGACCACTATCACCACTATAACAACCACTATCACCACTATAACAACTATTATCACCACTATAACAACCATTATCACCACTATAACAACCATTACCACCACTATAACGACCAATATCACCACTATAACAACCATTATCACCACTATAACGACCACTATCACCACTATAACAACCATTATCACCACTATAACAACTATTATCACCACTATAACGACCATTATCACCATTATAACGACCATTATCACCAGTAGAAGGACCATTATCAACGCTGTAATGACCATTATCACCACTATAACAACCATTATCGCCACTATAACGACCATTATCACCACTATAACGGCCATTATCACCGCTATAGCGACCATTATCAACACTATAACAACCATTATCACCACTATAATAACTATTATCACCACTATAACAACCATTATCACCACTATAACGACCACTATCACCACTATAACAACCATTATCACCACTATAACATCTATTATCACCACTATAAAAACCATTATCACCACTATTACGACCACTATCAACACTATAACCACCATTATCACCACTATAACAACCATTATCACCACTATAACAACCATTATCGCCATTATAACAACCATTATCACCACTATAACAACTATTATCACCACTATAAAAACCATTATCACCACTATTACGACCACTATCAACACTATAACCACCATTATCACCACTATAACAACCATTATCACCACTATATGGACCATTATCACCACTATAACGACCACTATCACCACTATAACAACCATTATCACCACTATAAGGACCATTATCACCACTATATGGACCATTATGACAACTATAACCACCACTATCACCACTTTAACAACCATTATCGCCACTATAACGACCATTATCACCACTATAACGGCCATTATCACCACTATAGCGACCATTATCAACACTATAACAACCATTATCACCACTATAACAACTATTATCACCACTATAACAACGATTATCACCACTATAACGACCATTATCACAACTATAACGACCATTATCACCACTATAACGACCATTATCACCACTATAACGGCCATTATCACCACTATAACAACCATTATCACCACTATAACAACCATTATCACCACTATATGGACCATTATGACAACTATAACCACCACTATCACCACTTTAACAACCATTATCGCCACTATAACGACCATTATCACCACTATAACGGCCATTATCACCACTATAGCGACCATTATCAACACTATAACAACCATTATCACCACTATAACAACTATTATCACCACTATAACAACCATTATCACCACTATAACGACCACTATCACAACTATAACGACCAATATCACCTCTATAACAACTATTATCACCACTATAACAACGATTATCACCACTATAACGACCATTATCACAACTATAACGACCATTATCACCACTATAACGACCATTATCACCACTATAACGGCCATTATCACCACTATAACAACCATTATCACCACTATAACAACCATTATCACCATTATAACGACCATTATCACCACTATATCAACCATTATCACCAGTAGAAGGACCATTATCAACGCTGTAATGACCATTATCACCACTATAACAACCATTATCACCACTATAACAACCATTACCACCACTATAAGGACCAATATCACCACTATAACAACCATTATCACCACTATAACGACCACTATCACCACTATAACAACCATTATCACCACTATAACAACTATTATCACCACTATAACGACCATTATCACCATTATAACGACCATTATCACCAGTAGAAGGACCATTATCAACGCTGTAATGACCATTATCACCACTATAACAACCATTATCGCCACTATAACAACCATTATCACCACTATAACAACCATTATCACCACTATATGGACCATTATGACAACTATAACCACCACTATCACCACTTTAACAACCATTATCGCCACTATAACGACCATATATCACCACTATAACGGCCATTATCACCACTATAGCGACCATTATCAACACTATAACCACCATTTTCAGCACTATATCAACCATTATCACCAGTAGAAGGACCATTATCAACGCAGTAGTGACCATTATCACCTCTATAACAACTATTATCACCACTATAACAACGATTATCACCACTATAACGACCATTATCACAACTATAACGATCATTATCACCACTATAACGACCATTATCACCACTATAACGGCCATTATCACCACTATAACAACCATTATCACCACTATAACAACCATTATCACCACTATATGGACCATTATGACAACTATAACCACCACTATCACCACTTTAACAACCATTATCGCCACTATAACGACCATTATCACCACTATAACGGCCATTATCACCACTATAGCGACCATTATCAACACTATAACAACCATTATCACCACTATAACAACTATTATCACCACTATAACAACCATTATCACCACTATAACGACCACTATCACCACTATAACAACCATTATCACCACTATAACAACTATTATCACCACTATAAAAACCATTATCACCACTATTACGACCACTATCAACACTATAACCACCATTATCACCACTATAACAACCATTATCACCACTATAACAACCATTATCGCCATTATAACAACCATTATCACCACTATAACAACTATTATCACCACTATAAAAACCATTATCACCACTATTACGACCACTATCAACACTATAACCACCATTATCACCACTATAACAACCATTATCACCACTATATGGACCATTATCACCACTATAACGACCACTATCACCACTATAACAACCATTATCACCACTATAAGGACCATTATCACCACTATATGGACCATTATGACAACTATAACCACCACTATCACCACTTTAACAACCATTATCGCCACTATAACGACCATTATCACCACTATAACGGCCATTATCACCACTATAGCGACCATTATCAACACTATAACAACCATTATCACCACTATAACAACTATTATCACCACTATAACAACGATTATCACCACTATAACGACCATTATCACAACTATAACGACCATTATCACCACTATAACGACCATTATCACCACTATAACGGCCATTATCACCACTATAACAACCATTATCACCACTATAACAACCATTATCACCACTATATGGACCATTATGACAACTATAACCACCACTATCACCACTTTAACAACCATTATCGCCACTATAACGACCATTATCACCACTATAACGGCCATTATCACCACTATAGCGACCATTATCAACACTATAACAACCATTATCACCACTATAACAACTATTATCACCACTATAACAACCATTATCACCACTATAACGACCACTATCACCACTATAACAACCATTATCACCACTATAACAACTATTATCACCACTATAAAAACCATTATCACCACTATTACGACCACTATCAACACTATAACCACCATTATCACCACTATAACAACCATTATCACCACTATAACAACCTTTATCGCCACTATAACAACCATTATCACCACTATAACAACCATTATCACCACTATATGGACCATTATGACAACTATAACCACCACTATCACCACTTTAACAACCATTATCGCCACTATAACGACCATATATCACCACTATAACGGCCATTATCACCACTATAGCGACCATTATCAACACTATAACCACCATTTTCAGCACTATATCAACCATTATCACCAGTAGAAGGACCATTATCAACGCTGTAGTGACCATTATCACCACTATAACGACCACTATCACCACTATGACAACCATTATCACCACTATAACGACCATTATCACCACTATAACAACCATTATCACCATTATAACGACCATTATCACCACTATATCAACCATTATCACCAGTAGAAGGACCATTATCAACGCTGTAATGACCATTATCACCACTATAACAACCATTATCACCACTATAACAACCATTACCACCACTATAAGGACCAATATCACCACTATAACAACCATTATCACCACTATAACGACCACTATCACCACTATAACAACCATTATCACCACTATAACAACTATTATCACCACTATAACGACCATTATCACCATTATAACGACCATTATCACCAGTAGAAGGACCATTATCAACGCTGTAATGACCATTATCACCACTATAACAACCATTATCACCACTATAACAACCATTATCACCACTATAACAACCATTATCACCACTATATGGACCATTATGACAACTATAACCACCACTATCACCACTTTAACAACCATTATCGCCACTATAACGACCATATATCACCACTATAACGGCCATTATCACCACTATAGCGACCATTATCAACACTATAACCACCATTTTCAGCACTATATCAACCATTATCACCAGTAGAAGGACCATTATCAACGCTGTAGTGACCATTATCACCACTATAACGACCACTATCACCACTATAACAACCATTATCACCACTATAACGACCATTATCACAACTATAACGACCAATATCACCTCTATAACAACTATTATCACCACTATAACAACGATTATCACCACTATAACGACCATTATCACAACTATAACGACCATTATCACCACTATAACGACCATTATCACCACTATAACGGCCATTATCACCACTATAACAACCATTATCACCACTATAACAACCATTATCACCACTATATGGACCATTATGACAACTATAACCACCACTATCACCACTTTAACAACCATTATCGCCACTATAACGACCATTATCACCACTATAACGGCCATTATCACCACTATAGCGACCATTATCAACACTATAACAACCATTATCACCACTATAACAACTATTATCACCACTATAACAACCATTATCACCACTATAACGACCACTATCACCACTATAACAACCATTATCACCACTATAACAACTATTATCACCACTATAAAAACCATTATCACCACTATTACGACCACTATCAACACTATAACCACCATTATCACCACTATAACAACCATTATCACCACTATAACAACCATTATCGCCATTATAACAACCATTATCACCACTATAACAACTATTATCACCACTATAAAAACCATTATCACCACTATTACGACCACTATCAACACTATAACCACCATTATCACCACTATAACAACCATTATCACCACTATATGGACCATTATCACCACTATAACGACCACTATCACCACTATAACAACCATTATCACCACTATAAGGACCATTATCACCACTATATGGACCATTATGACAACTATAACCACCACTATCACCACTTTAACAACCATTATCGCCACTATAACGACCATTATCACCACTATAACGGCCATTATCACCACTATAGCGACCATTATCAACACTATAACAACCATTATCACCACTATAACAACTATTATCACCACTATAACAACGATTATCACCACTATAACGACCATTATCACAACTATAACGACCATTATCACCACTATAACGACCATTATCACCACTATAACGGCCATTATCACCACTATAACAACCATTATCACCACTATAACAACCATTATCACCACTATATGGACCATTATGACAACTATAACCACCACTATCACCACTTTAACAACCATTATCGCCACTATAACGACCATTATCACCACTATAACGGCCATTATCACCACTATAGCGGCCATTATCAACACTATAACAACCATTATCACCACTATAACAACTATTATCACCACTATAACAACCATTATCACCACTATAACGACCACTATCACCACTATAACAACCATTATCACCACTATAACAACTATTATCACCACTATAAAAACCATTATCACCACTATTACGACCACTATCAACACTATAACCACCATTATCACCACTATAACAACCATTATCACCACTATATGGACCATTATCACCACTATAACGACCACTATCACCACTATAACAACCATTATCACCACTATAAGGACCATTATCACCACTATAACAACCATTATCACCACTATAACGACCATTATCACCATTATAACGACCATTATCACCACTATAACAACTATTATCACCACTATAACAACCATTATCACCACTATAACAACCATTATCACCACTATAACAACCATTATCACCACTATATGGACCATTATGACAACTATAACCACCACTATCACCACTTTAACAACCATTATCGCCACTATAACGACCATTATCACCACTATAACGGCCATTATCACCACTATAGCGACCATTATCAACACTATAACAACCATTATCACCACTATAACAGCTATTATCACCACTATAACAACCATTATCACCACTATAACGGCCATTATCACCACTATAACGACCACTATCAACACCATAACCACCATTATCACCACTATATGGACCATTATCACCACTATAACGACCACTATCACCACTATAACAACCATTATCACCACTATAAGGACCATTATCACCACTATAACAACCATTATCACCACTATAACAACCATTATCACCACTATAAGGACCATTATCACCACTATAACAACCATTATCACCACTATAACGACCACTATCACCACTATAACAACCACTATCACCACTATAACAACTATTATCACCACTATAACAACCATTATCACCACTATAACAACCATTACCACCACTATAACGACCAATATCACCACTATAACAACCATTATCACCACTATAACGACCACTATCACCACTATAACAACCATTATCACCACTATAACAACTATTATCACCACTATAACGACCATTATCACCATTATAACGACCATTATCACCAGTAGAAGGACCATTATCAACGCTGTAATGACCATTATCACCACTATAACAACCATTATCGCCACTATAACGACCATTATCACCACTATAACGGCCATTATCACCGCTATAGCGACCATTATCAACACTATAACAACCATTATCACCACTATAATAACTATTATCACCACTATAACAACCATTATCACCACTATAACGACCACTATCACCACTATAACAACCATTATCACCACTATAACATCTATTATCACCACTATAAAAACCATTATCACCACTATTACGACCACTATCAACACTATAACCACCATTATCACCACTATAACAACCATTATCACCACTATAACAACCATTATCGCCATTATAACAACCATTATCACCACTATAACAACTATTATCACCACTATAAAAACCATTATCACCACTATTACGACCACTATCAACACTATAACCACCATTATCACCACTATAACAACCATTATCACCACTATATGGACCATTATCACCACTATAACGACCACTATCACCACTATAACAACCATTATCACCACTATAAGGACCATTATCACCACTATATGGACCATTATGACAACTATAACCACCACTATCACCACTTTAACAACCATTATCGCCACTATAACGACCATTATCACCACTATAACGGCCATTATCACCACTATAGCGACCATTATCAACACTATAACAACCATTATCACCACTATAACAACTATTATCACCACTATAACAACGATTATCACCACTATAACGACCATTATCACAACTATAACGACCATTATCACCACTATAACGACCATTATCACCACTATAACGGCCATTATCACCACTATAACAACCATTATCACCACTATAACAACCATTATCACCACTATATGGACCATTATGACAACTATAACCACCACTATCACCACTTTAACAACCATTATCGCCACTATAACGACCATTATCACCACTATAACGGCCATTATCACCACTATAGCGACCATTATCAACACTATAACAACCATTATCACCACTATAACAACTATTATCACCACTATAACAACCATTATCACCACTATAACGACCACTATCACAACTATAACGACCAATATCACCTCTATAACAACTATTATCACCACTATAACAACGATTATCACCACTATAACGACCATTATCACAACTATAACGACCATTATCACCACTATAACGACCATTATCACCACTATAACGGCCATTATCACCACTATAACAACCATTATCACCACTATAACAACCATTATCACCATTATAACGACCATTATCACCACTATATCAACCATTATCACCAGTAGAAGGACCATTATCAACGCTGTAATGACCATTATCACCACTATAACAACCATTATCACCACTATAACAACCATTACCACCACTATAAGGACCAATATCACCACTATAACAACCATTATCACCACTATAACGACCACTATCACCACTATAACAACCATTATCACCACTATAACAACTATTATCACCACTATAACGACCATTATCACCATTATAACGACCATTATCACCAGTAGAAGGACCATTATCAACGCTGTAATGACCATTATCACCACTATAACAACCATTATCGCCACTATAACAACCATTATCACCACTATAACAACCATTATCACCACTATATGGACCATTATGACAACTATAACCACCACTATCACCACTTTAACAACCATTATCGCCACTATAACGACCATATATCACCACTATAACGGCCATTATCACCACTATAGCGACCATTATCAACACTATAACCACCATTTTCAGCACTATATCAACCATTATCACCAGTAGAAGGACCATTATCAACGCAGTAGTGACCATTATCACCTCTATAACAACTATTATCACCACTATAACAACGATTATCACCACTATAACGACCATTATCACAACTATAACGATCATTATCACCACTATAACGACCATTATCACCACTATAACGGCCATTATCACCACTATAACAACCATTATCACCACTATAACAACCATTATCACCACTATATGGACCATTATGACAACTATAACCACCACTATCACCACTTTAACAACCATTATCGCCACTATAACGACCATTATCACCACTATAACGGCCATTATCACCACTATAGCGACCATTATCAACACTATAACAACCATTATCACCACTATAACAACGATTATCACCACTATAACGACCATTATCACAACTATAACGACCATTATCACCACTATAACGACCATTATCACCACTATAACGGCCATTATCACCACTATAACAACCATTATCACCACTATAACAACCATTATCACCACTATATGGACCATTATGACAACTATAACCACCACTATCACCACTTTAACAACCATTATCGCCACTATAACGACCATTATCACCACTATAACGGCCATTATCACCACTATAGCGACCATTATCAACACTATAACAACCATTATCACCACTATAACAACTATTATCACCACTATAACAACCATTATCACCACTATAACGACCACTATCACAACTATAACGACCAATATCACCTCTATAACAACTATTATCACCACTATAACAACGATTATCACCACTATAACGACCATTATCACAACTATAACGACCATTATCACCACTATAACGACCATTATCACCACTATAACGGCCATTATCACCACTATAACAACCATTATCACCACTATAACAACCATTATCACCATTATAACGACCATTATCACCACTATATCAACCATTATCACCAGTAGAAGGACCATTATCAACGCTGTAATGACCATTATCACCACTATAACAACCATTATCACCACTATAACAACCATTACCACCACTATAAGGACCAATATCACCACTATAACAACCATTATCACCACTATAACGACCACTATCACCACTATAACAACCATTATCACCACTATAACAACTATTATCACCACTATAACGACCATTATCACCATTATAACGACCATTATCACCAGTAGAAGGACCATTATCAACGCTGTAATGACCATTATCACCACTATAACAACCATTATCGCCACTATAACAACCATTATCACCACTATAACAACCATTATCACCACTATATGGACCATTATGACAACTATAACCACCACTATCACCACTTTAACAACCATTATCGCCACTATAACGACCATATATCACCACTATAACGGCCATTATCACCACTATAGCGACCATTATCAACACTATAACCACCATTTTCAGCACTATATCAACCATTATCACCAGTAGAAGGACCATTATCAACGCAGTAGTGACCATTATCACCTCTATAACAACTATTATCACCACTATAACAACGATTATCACCACTATAACGACCATTATCACAACTATAACGATCATTATCACCACTATAACGACCATTATCACCACTATAACGGCCATTATCACCACTATAACAACCATTATCACCACTATAACAACCATTATCACCACTATATGGACCATTATGACAACTATAACCACCACTATCACCACTTTAACAACCATTATCGCCACTATAACGACCATTATCACCACTATAACGGCCATTATCACCACTATAGCGACCATTATCAACACTATAACAACCATTATCACCACTATAACAACTATTATCACCACTATAACAACCATTATCACCACTATAACGACCACTATCACCACTATAACAACCATTATCACCACTATAACAACTATTATCACCACTATAAAAACCATTATCACCACTATTACGACCACTATCAACACTATAACCACCATTATCACCACTATAACAACCATTATCACCACTATAACAACCATTATCGCCATTATAACAACCATTATCACCACTATAACAACTATTATCACCACTATAAAAACCATTATCACCACTATTACGACCACTATCAACACTATAACCACCATTATCACCACTATAACAACCATTATCACCACTATATGGACCATTATCACCACTATAACGACCACTATCACCACTATAACAACCATTATCACCACTATAAGGACCATTATCACCACTATATGGACCATTATGACAACTATAACCACCACTATCACCACTTTAACAACCATTATCGCCACTATAACGACCATTATCACCACTATAACGGCCATTATCACCACTATAGCGACCATTATCAACACTATAACAACCATTATCACCACTATAACAACTATTATCACCACTATAACAACGATTATCACCACTATAACGACCATTATCACAACTATAACGACCATTATCACCACTATAACGACCATTATCACCACTATAACGGCCATTATCACCACTATAACAACCATTATCACCACTATAACAACCATTATCACCACTATATGGACCATTATGACAACTATAACCACCACTATCACCACTTTAACAACCATTATCGCCACTATAACGACCATTATCACCACTATAACGGCCATTATCACCACTATAGCGACCATTATCAACACTATAACAACCATTATCACCACTATAACAACTATTATCACCACTATAACAACCATTATCACCACTATAACGACCACTATCACCACTATAACAACCATTATCACCACTATAACAACTATTATCACCACTATAAAAACCATTATCACCACTATTACGACCACTATCAACACTATAACCACCATTATCACCACTATAACAACCATTATCACCACTATATGGATCATTATCACCACTATAACGACCACTATCACCACTATAACAACCATTATCACCACTATAAGGACCATTATCACCACTATAACAACCATTATCACCACTATAACGACCATTATCACCATTATAACGACCATTATCACCACTATAACAACTATTATCACCACTATAACAACCATTATCACCACTATAACAACCATTATCACCACTATAACAACCATTATCACCACTATATGGACCATTATGACAACTATAACCACCACTATCACCACTTTAACAACCATTATCGCCACTATAACGACCATTATCACCACTATAACGGCCATTATCACCACTATAGCGACCATTATCAACACTATAACAACCATTATCACCACTATAACGACCATTATCACCATTATAACGACCATTATCACCAGTAGAAGGACCATTATCAACGCTGTAATGACCATTATCACCACTATAACAACCATTATCACCACTATAACAACCATTATCACCACTATAACAACCATTATCACCACTATATGGACCATTATGACAACTATAACCACCACTATCACCACTTTAACAACCATTATCGCCACTATAACGACCATATATCACCACTATAACGGCCATTATCACCACTATAGCGACCATTATCAACACTATAACCACCATTTTCAGCACTATATCAACCATTATCACCAGTAGAAGGACCATTATCAACGCTGTAGTGACCATTATCACCACTATAACGACCACTATCACCACTATAACAACCATTATCACCACTATAACGACCATTATCACAACTATAACGACCAATATCACCTCTATAACAACTATTATCACCACTATAACAACGATTATCACCACTATAACGACCATTATCACAACTATAACGACCATTATCACCACTATAACGACCATTATCACCACTATAACGGCCATTATCACCACTATAACAACCATTATCACCACTATAACAACCATTATCACCACTATATGGACCATTATGACAACTATAACCACCACTATCACCACTTTAACAACCATTATCGCCACTATAACGACCATTATCACCACTATAACGGCCATTATCACCACTATAGCGACCATTATCAACACTATAACAACCATTATCACCACTATAACAACTATTATCACCACTATAACAACCATTATCACCACTATAACGACCACTATCACCACTATAACAACCATTATCACCACTATAACAACTATTATCACCACTATAAAAACCATTATCACCACTATTACGACCACTATCAACACTATAACCACCATTATCACCACTATAACAACCATTATCACCACTATAACAACCATTATCGCCATTATAACAACCATTATCACCACTATAACAACTATTATCACCACTATAAAAACCATTATCACCACTATTACGACCACTATCAACACTATAACCACCATTATCACCACTATAACAACCATTATCACCACTATATGGACCATTATCACCACTATAACGACCACTATCACCACTATAACAACCATTATCACCACTATAAGGACCATTATCACCACTATATGGACCATTATGACAACTATAACCACCACTATCACCACTTTAACAACCATTATCGCCACTATAACGACCATTATCACCACTATAACGGCCATTATCACCACTATAGCGACCATTATCAACACTATAACAACCATTATCACCACTATAACAACTATTATCACCACTATAACAACGATTATCACCACTATAACGACCATTATCACAACTATAACGACCATTATCACCACTATAACGACCATTATCACCACTATAGCGACCATTATCAACACTATAACCACCATTTTCAGCACTATATCAACCATTATCACCAGTAGAAGGACCATTATCAACGCAGTAGTGACCATTATCACCTCTATAACAACTATTATCACCACTATAACAACGATTATCACCACTATAACGACCATTATCACAACTATAACGATCATTATCACCACTATAACGACCATTATCACCACTATAACGGCCATTATCACCACTATAACAACCATTATCACCACTATAACAACCATTATCACCACTATATGGACCATTATGACAACTATAACCACCACTATCACCACTTTAACAACCATTATCGCCACTATAACGACCATTATCACCACTATAACGGCCATTATCACCACTATAGCGACCATTATCAACACTATAACAACCATTATCACCACTATAACAACTATTATCACCACTATAACAACCATTATCACCACTATAACGACCACTATCACCACTATAACAACCATTATCACCACTATAACAACTATTATCACCACTATAAAAACCATTATCACCACTATTACGACCACTATCAACACTATAACCACCATTATCACCACTATAACAACCATTATCACCACTATAACAACCATTATCGCCATTATAACAACCATTATCACCACTATAACAACTATTATCACCACTATAAAAACCATTATCACCACTATTACGACCACTATCAACACTATAACCACCATTATCACCACTATAACAACCATTATCACCACTATATGGACCATTATCACCACTATAACGACCACTATCACCACTATAACAACCATTATCACCACTATAAGGACCATTATCACCACTATATGGACCATTATGACAACTATAACCACCACTATCACCACTTTAACAACCATTATCGCCACTATAACGACCATTATCACCACTATAACGGCCATTATCACCACTATAGCGACCATTATCAACACTATAACAACCATTATCACCACTATAACAACTATTATCACCACTATAACAACGATTATCACCACTATAACGACCATTATCACAACTATAACGACCATTATCACCACTATAACGACCATTATCACCACTATAACGGCCATTATCACCACTATAACAACCATTATCACCACTATAACAACCATTATCACCACTATATGGACCATTATGACAACTATAACCACCACTATCACCACTTTAACAACCATTATCGCCACTATAACGACCATTATCACCACTATAACGGCCATTATCACCACTATAGCGACCATTATCAACACTATAACAACCATTATCACCACTATAACAACTATTATCACCACTATAACAACCATTATCACCACTATAACGACCACTATCACCACTATAACAACCATTATCACCACTATAACAACTATTATCACCACTATAAAAACCATTATCACCACTATTACGACCACTATCAACACTATAACCACCATTATCACCACTATAACAACCATTATCACCACTATATGGATCATTATCACCACTATAACGACCACTATCACCACTATAACAACCATTATCACCACTATAAGGACCATTATCACCACTATAACAACCATTATCACCACTATAACGACCATTATCACCATTATAACGACCATTATCACCACTATAACAACTATTATCACCACTATAACAACCATTATCACCACTATAACAACCATTATCACCACTATAACAACCATTATCACCACTATATGGACCATTATGACAACTATAACCACCACTATCACCACTTTAACAACCATTATCGCCACTATAACGACCATTATCACCACTATAACGGCCATTATCACCACTATAGCGACCATTATCAACACTATAACAACCATTATCACCACTATAACGACCATTATCACCATTATAACGACCATTATCACCAGTAGAAGGACCATTATCAACGCTGTAATGACCATTATCACCACTATAACAACCATTATCACCACTATAACAACCATTATCACCACTATAACAACCATTATCACCACTATATGGACCATTATGACAACTATAACCACCACTATCACCACTTTAACAACCATTATCGCCACTATAACGACCATATATCACCACTATAACGGCCATTATCACCACTATAGCGACCATTATCAACACTATAACCACCATTTTCAGCACTATATCAACCATTATCACCAGTAGAAGGACCATTATCAACGCTGTAGTGACCATTATCACCACTATAACGACCACTATCACCACTATAACAACCATTATCACCACTATAACGACCATTATCACAACTATAACGACCAATATCACCTCTATAACAACTATTATCACCACTATAACAACGATTATCACCACTATAACGACCATTATCACAACTATAACGACCATTATCACCACTATAACGACCATTATCACCACTATAACGGCCATTATCACCACTATAACAACCATTATCACCACTATAACAACCATTATCACCACTATATGGACCATTATGACAACTATAACCACCACTATCACCACTTTAACAACCATTATCGCCACTATAACGACCATTATCACCACTATAACGGCCATTATCACCACTATAGCGACCATTATCAACACTATAACAACCATTATCACCACTATAACAACTATTATCACCACTATAACAACCATTATCACCACTATAACGACCACTATCACCACTATAACAACCATTATCACCACTATAACAACTATTATCACCACTATAAAAACCATTATCACCACTATTACGACCACTATCAACACTATAACCACCATTATCACCACTATAACAACCATTATCACCACTATAACAACCATTATCGCCATTATAACAACCATTATCACCACTATAACAACTATTATCACCACTATAAAAACCATTATCACCACTATTACGACCACTATCAACACTATAACCACCATTATCACCACTATAACAACCATTATCACCACTATATGGACCATTATCACCACTATAACGACCACTATCACCACTATAACAACCATTATCACCACTATAAGGACCATTATCACCACTATATGGACCATTATGACAACTATAACCACCACTATCACCACTTTAACAACCATTATCGCCACTATAACGACCATTATCACCACTATAACGGCCATTATCACCACTATAGCGACCATTATCAACACTATAACAACCATTATCACCACTATAACAACTATTATCACCACTATAACAACGATTATCACCACTATAACGACCATTATCACAACTATAACGACCATTATCACCACTATAACGACCATTATCACCACTATAACGGCCATTATCACCACTATAACAACCATTATCACCACTATAACAACCATTATCACCACTATATGGACCATTATGACAACTATAACCACCACTATCACCACTTTAACAACCATTATCGCCACTATAACGACCATTATCACCACTATAACGGCCATTATCACCACTATAGCGGCCATTATCAACACTATAACAACCATTATCACCACTATAACAACTATTATCACCACTATAACAACCATTATCACCACTATAACGACCACTATCACCACTATAACAACCATTATCACCACTATAACAACTATTATCACCACTATAAAAACCATTATCACCACTATTACGACCACTATCAACACTATAACCACCATTATCACCACTATAACAACCATTATCACCACTATATGGACCATTATCACCACTATAACGACCACTATCACCACTATAACAACCATTATCACCACTATAAGGACCATTATCACCACTATAACAACCATTATCACCACTATAACGACCATTATCACCATTATAACGACCATTATCACCACTATAACAACTATTATCACCACTATAACAACCATTATCACCACTATAACAACCATTATCACCACTATAACAACCATTATCACCACTATATGGACCATTATGACAACTATAACCACCACTATCACCACTTTAACAACCATTATCGCCACTATAACGACCATTATCACCACTATAACGGCCATTATCACCACTATAGCGACCATTATCAACACTATAACAACCATTATCACCACTATAACAGCTATTATCACCACTATAACAACCATTATCACCACTATAACGGCCATTATCACCACTATAACGACCACTATCAACACCATAACCACCATTATCACCACTATATGGACCATTATCACCACTATAACGACCACTATCACCACTATAACAACCATTATCACCACTATAAGGACCATTATCACCACTATAACAACCATTATCACCACTATAACAACCATTATCACCACTATAAGGACCATTATCACCACTATAACAACCATTATCACCACTATAACGACCACTATCACCACTATAACAACCACTATCACCACTATAACAACTATTATCACCACTATAACAACCATTATCACCACTATAACAACCATTACCACCACTATAACGACCAATATCACCACTATAACAACCATTATCACCACTATAACGACCACTATCACCACTATAACAACCATTATCACCACTATAACAACTATTATCACCACTATAACGACCATTATCACCATTATAACGACCATTATCACCAGTAGAAGGACCATTATCAACGCTGTAATGACCATTATCACCACTATAACAACCATTATCGCCACTATAACGACCATTATCACCACTATAACGGCCATTATCACCGCTATAGCGACCATTATCAACACTATAACAACCATTATCACCACTATAATAACTATTATCACCACTATAACAACCATTATCACCACTATAACGACCACTATCACCACTATAACAACCATTATCACCACTATAACATCTATTATCACCACTATAAAAACCATTATCACCACTATTACGACCACTATCAACACTATAACCACCATTATCACCACTATAACAACCATTATCACCACTATAACAACCATTATCGCCATTATAACAACCATTATCACCACTATAACAACTATTATCACCACTATAAAAACCATTATCACCACTATTACGACCACTATCAACACTATAACCACCATTATCACCACTATAACAACCATTATCACCACTATATGGACCATTATCACCACTATAACGACCACTATCACCACTATAACAACCATTATCACCACTATAAGGACCATTATCACCACTATATGGACCATTATGACAACTATAACCACCACTATCACCACTTTAACAACCATTATCGCCACTATAACGACCATTATCACCACTATAACGGCCATTATCACCACTATAGCGACCATTATCAACACTATAACAACCATTATCACCACTATAACAACTATTATCACCACTATAACAACGATTATCACCACTATAACGACCATTATCACAACTATAACGACCATTATCACCACTATAACGACCATTATCACCACTATAACGGCCATTATCACCACTATAACAACCATTATCACCACTATAACAACCATTATCACCACTATATGGACCATTATGACAACTATAACCACCACTATCACCACTTTAACAACCATTATCGCCACTATAACGACCATTATCACCACTATAACGGCCATTATCACCACTATAGCGACCATTATCAACACTATAACAACCATTATCACCACTATAACAACTATTATCACCACTATAACAACCATTATCACCACTATAACGACCACTATCACAACTATAACGACCAATATCACCTCTATAACAACTATTATCACCACTATAACAACGATTATCACCACTATAACGACCATTATCACAACTATAACGACCATTATCACCACTATAACGACCATTATCACCACTATAACGGCCATTATCACCACTATAACAACCATTATCACCACTATAACAACCATTATCACCATTATAACGACCATTATCACCACTATATCAACCATTATCACCAGTAGAAGGACCATTATCAACGCTGTAATGACCATTATCACCACTATAACAACCATTATCACCACTATAACAACCATTACCACCACTATAAGGACCAATATCACCACTATAACAACCATTATCACCACTATAACGACCACTATCACCACTATAACAACCATTATCACCACTATAACAACTATTATCACCACTATAACGACCATTATCACCATTATAACGACCATTATCACCAGTAGAAGGACCATTATCAACGCTGTAATGACCATTATCACCACTATAACAACCATTATCGCCACTATAACAACCATTATCACCACTATAACAACCATTATCACCACTATATGGACCATTATGACAACTATAACCACCACTATCACCACTTTAACAACCATTATCGCCACTATAACGACCATATATCACCACTATAACGGCCATTATCACCACTATAGCGACCATTATCAACACTATAACCACCATTTTCAGCACTATATCAACCATTATCACCAGTAGAAGGACCATTATCAACGCAGTAGTGACCATTATCACCTCTATAACAACTATTATCACCACTATAACAACGATTATCACCACTATAACGACCATTATCACAACTATAACGATCATTATCACCACTATAACGACCATTATCACCACTATAACGGCCATTATCACCACTATAACAACCATTATCACCACTATAACAACCATTATCACCACTATATGGACCATTATGACAACTATAACCACCACTATCACCACTTTAACAACCATTATCGCCACTATAACGACCATTATCACCACTATAACGGCCATTATCACCACTATAGCGACCATTATCAACACTATAACAACCATTATCACCACTATAACAACTATTATCACCACTATAACAACCATTATCACCACTATAACGACCACTATCACCACTATAACAACCATTATCACCACTATAACAACTATTATCACCACTATAAAAACCATTATCACCACTATTACGACCACTATCAACACTATAACCACCATTATCACCACTATAACAACCATTATCACCACTATAACAACCATTATCGCCATTATAACAACCATTATCACCACTATAACAACTATTATCACCACTATAAAAACCATTATCACCACTATTACGACCACTATCAACACTATAACCACCATTATCACCACTATAACAACCATTATCACCACTATATGGACCATTATCACCACTATAACGACCACTATCACCACTATAACAACCATTATCACCACTATAAGGACCATTATCACCACTATATGGACCATTATGACAACTATAACCACCACTATCACCACTTTAACAACCATTATCGCCACTATAACGACCATTATCACCACTATAACGGCCATTATCACCACTATAGCGACCATTATCAACACTATAACAACCATTATCACCACTATAACAACTATTATCACCACTATAACAACGATTATCACCACTATAACGACCATTATCACAACTATAACGACCATTATCACCACTATAACGACCATTATCACCACTATAACGGCCATTATCACCACTATAACAACCATTATCACCACTATAACAACCATTATCACCACTATATGGACCATTATGACAACTATAACCACCACTATCACCACTTTAACAACCATTATCGCCACTATAACGACCATTATCACCACTATAACGGCCATTATCACCACTATAGCGACCATTATCAACACTATAACAACCATTATCACCACTATAACAACTATTATCACCACTATAACAACCATTATCACCACTATAACGACCACTATCACCACTATAACAACCATTATCACCACTATAACAACTATTATCACCACTATAAAAACCATTATCACCACTATTACGACCACTATCAACACTATAACCACCATTATCACCACTATAACAACCATTATCACCACTATAACAACCTTTATCGCCACTATAACAACCATTATCACCACTATAACAACCATTATCACCACTATATGGACCATTATGACAACTATAACCACCACTATCACCACTTTAACAACCATTATCGCCACTATAACGACCATATATCACCACTATAACGGCCATTATCACCACTATAGCGACCATTATCAACACTATAACCACCATTTTCAGCACTATATCAACCATTATCACCAGTAGAAGGACCATTATCAACGCTGTAGTGACCATTATCACCACTATAACGACCACTATCACCACTATGACAACCATTATCACCACTATAACGACCATTATCACCACTATAACAACCATTATCACCATTATAACGACCATTATCACCACTATATCAACCATTATCACCAGTAGAAGGACCATTATCAACGCTGTAATGACCATTATCACCACTATAACAACCATTATCACCACTATAACAACCATTACCACCACTATAAGGACCAATATCACCACTATAACAACCATTATCACCACTATAACGACCACTATCACCACTATAACAACCATTATCACCACTATAACAACTATTATCACCACTATAACGACCATTATCACCATTATAACGACCATTATCACCAGTAGAAGGACCATTATCAACGCTGTAATGACCATTATCACCACTATAACAACCATTATCACCACTATAACAACCATTATCACCACTATAACAACCATTATCACCACTATATGGACCATTATGACAACTATAACCACCACTATCACCACTTTAACAACCATTATCGCCACTATAACGACCATATATCACCACTATAACGGCCATTATCACCACTATAGCGACCATTATCAACACTATAACCACCATTTTCAGCACTATATCAACCATTATCACCAGTAGAAGGACCATTATCAACGCTGTAGTGACCATTATCACCACTATAACGACCACTATCACCACTATAACAACCATTATCACCACTATAACGACCATTATCACAACTATAACGACCAATATCACCTCTATAACAACTATTATCACCACTATAACAACGATTATCACCACTATAACGACCATTATCACAACTATAACGACCATTATCACCACTATAACGACCATTATCACCACTATAACGGCCATTATCACCACTATAACAACCATTATCACCACTATAACAACCATTATCACCACTATATGGACCATTATGACAACTATAACCACCACTATCACCACTTTAACAACCATTATCGCCACTATAACGACCATTATCACCACTATAACGGCCATTATCACCACTATAGCGACCATTATCAACACTATAACAACCATTATCACCACTATAACAACTATTATCACCACTATAACAACCATTATCACCACTATAACGACCACTATCACCACTATAACAACCATTATCACCACTATAACAACTATTATCACCACTATAAAAACCATTATCACCACTATTACGACCACTATCAACACTATAACCACCATTATCACCACTATAACAACCATTATCACCACTATAACAACCATTATCGCCATTATAACAACCATTATCACCACTATAACAACTATTATCACCACTATAAAAACCATTATCACCACTATTACGACCACTATCAACACTATAACCACCATTATCACCACTATAACAACCATTATCACCACTATATGGACCATTATCACCACTATAACGACCACTATCACCACTATAACAACCATTATCACCACTATAAGGACCATTATCACCACTATATGGACCATTATGACAACTATAACCACCACTATCACCACTTTAACAACCATTATCGCCACTATAACGACCATTATCACCACTATAACGGCCATTATCACCACTATAGCGACCATTATCAACACTATAACAACCATTATCACCACTATAACAACTATTATCACCACTATAACAACGATTATCACCACTATAACGACCATTATCACAACTATAACGACCATTATCACCACTATAACGACCATTATCACCACTATAACGGCCATTATCACCACTATAACAACCATTATCACCACTATAACAACCATTATCACCACTATATGGACCATTATGACAACTATAACCACCACTATCACCACTTTAACAACCATTATCGCCACTATAACGACCATTATCACCACTATAACGGCCATTATCACCACTATAGCGGCCATTATCAACACTATAACAACCATTATCACCACTATAACAACTATTATCACCACTATAACAACCATTATCACCACTATAACGACCACTATCACCACTATAACAACCATTATCACCACTATAACAACTATTATCACCACTATAAAAACCATTATCACCACTATTACGACCACTATCAACACTATAACCACCATTATCACCACTATAACAACCATTATCACCACTATATGGACCATTATCACCACTATAACGACCACTATCACCACTATAACAACCATTATCACCACTATAAGGACCATTATCACCACTATAACAACCATTATCACCACTATAACGACCATTATCACCATTATAACGACCATTATCACCACTATAACAACTATTATCACCACTATAACAACCATTATCACCACTATAACAACCATTATCACCACTATAACAACCATTATCACCACTATATGGACCATTATGACAACTATAACCACCACTATCACCACTTTAACAACCATTATCGCCACTATAACGACCATTATCACCACTATAACGGCCATTATCACCACTATAGCGACCATTATCAACACTATAACAACCATTATCACCACTATAACAGCTATTATCACCACTATAACAACCATTATCACCACTATAACGGCCATTATCACCACTATAACGACCACTATCAACACCATAACCACCATTATCACCACTATATGGACCATTATCACCACTATAACGACCACTATCACCACTATAACAACCATTATCACCACTATAAGGACCATTATCACCACTATAACAACCATTATCACCACTATAACAACCATTATCACCACTATAAGGACCATTATCACCACTATAATAACCATTATCACCACTATAACGACCACTATCACCACTATAACAACCACTATCACCACTATAACAACTATTATCACCACTATAACAACCATTATCACCACTATAACAACCATTACCACCACTATAACGACCAATATCACCACTATAACAACCATTATCACCACTATAACGACCACTATCACCACTATAACAACCATTATCACCACTATAACAACTATTATCACCACTATAACGACCATTATCACCATTATAACGACCATTATCACCAGTAGAAGGACCATTATCAACGCTGTAATGACCATTATCACCACTATAACAACCATTATCGCCACTATAACGACCATTATCACCACTATAACGGCCATTATCACCGCTATAGCGACCATTATCAACACTATAACAACCATTATCACCACTATAATAACTATTATCACCACTATAACAACCATTATCACCACTATAACGACCACTATCACCACTATAACAACCATTATCACCACTATAACATCTATTATCACCACTATAAAAACCATTATCACCACTATTACGACCACTATCAACACTATAACCACCATTATCACCACTATAACAACCATTATCACCACTATAACAACCATTATCGCCATTATAACAACCATTATCACCACTATAACAACTATTATCACCACTATAAAAACCATTATCACCACTATTACGACCACTATCAACACTATAACCACCATTATCACCACTATAACAACCATTATCACCACTATATGGACCATTATCACCACTATAACGACCACTATCACCACTATAACAACCATTATCACCACTATAAGGACCATTATCACCACTATATGGACCATTATGACAACTATAACCACCACTATCACCACTTTAACAACCATTATCGCCACTATAACGACCATTATCACCACTATAACGGCCATTATCACCACTATAGCGACCATTATCAACACTATAACAACCATTATCACCACTATAACAACTATTATCACCACTATAACAACGATTATCACCACTATAACGACCATTATCACAACTATAACGACCATTATCACCACTATAACGACCATTATCACCACTATAACGGCCATTATCACCACTATAACAACCATTATCACCACTATAACAACCATTATCACCACTATATGGACCATTATGACAACTATAACCACCACTATCACCACTTTAACAACCATTATCGCCACTATAACGACCATTATCACCACTATAACGGCCATTATCACCACTATAGCGACCATTATCAACACTATAACAACCATTATCACCACTATAACAACTATTATCACCACTATAACAACCATTATCACCACTATAACGACCACTATCACAACTATAACGACCAATATCACCTCTATAACAACTATTATCACCACTATAACAACGATTATCACCACTATAACGACCATTATCACAACTATAACGACCATTATCACCACTATAACGACCATTATCACCACTATAACGGCCATTATCACCACTATAACAACCATTATCACCACTATAACAACCATTATCACCATTATAACGACCATTATCACCACTATATCAACCATTATCACCAGTAGAAGGACCATTATCAACGCTGTAATGACCATTATCACCACTATAACAACCATTATCACCACTATAACAACCATTACCACCACTATAAGGACCAATATCACCACTATAACAACCATTATCACCACTATAACGACCACTATCACCACTATAACAACCATTATCACCACTATAACAACTATTATCACCACTATAACGACCATTATCACCATTATAACGACCATTATCACCAGTAGAAGGACCATTATCAACGCTGTAATGACCATTATCACCACTATAACAACCATTATCGCCACTATAACAACCATTATCACCACTATAACAACCATTATCACCACTATATGGACCATTATGACAACTATAACCACCACTATCACCACTTTAACAACCATTATCGCCACTATAACGACCATATATCACCACTATAACGGCCATTATCACCACTATAGCGACCATTATCAACACTATAACCACCATTTTCAGCACTATATCAACCATTATCACCAGTAGAAGGACCATTATCAACGCAGTAGTGACCATTATCACCTCTATAACAACTATTATCACCACTATAACAACGATTATCACCACTATAACGACCATTATCACAACTATAACGATCATTATCACCACTATAACGACCATTATCACCACTATAACGGCCATTATCACCACTATAACAACCATTATCACCACTATAACAACCATTATCACCACTATATGGACCATTATGACAACTATAACCACCACTATCACCACTTTAACAACCATTATCGCCACTATAACGACCATTATCACCACTATAACGGCCATTATCACCACTATAGCGACCATTATCAACACTATAACAACCATTATCACCACTATAACAACTATTATCACCACTATAACAACCATTATCACCACTATAACGACCACTATCACCACTATAACAACCATTATCACCACTATAACAACTATTATCACCACTATAAAAACCATTATCACCACTATTACGACCACTATCAACACTATAACCACCATTATCACCACTATAACAACCATTATCACCACTATAACAACCATTATCGCCATTATAACAACCATTATCACCACTATAACAACTATTATCACCACTATAAAAACCATTATCACCACTATTACGACCACTATCAACACTATAACCACCATTATCACCACTATAACAACCATTATCACCACTATATGGACCATTATCACCACTATAACGACCACTATCACCACTATAACAACCATTATCACCACTATAAGGACCATTATCACCACTATATGGACCATTATGACAACTATAACCACCACTATCACCACTTTAACAACCATTATCGCCACTATAACGACCATTATCACCACTATAACGGCCATTATCACCACTATAGCGACCATTATCAACACTATAACAACCATTATCACCACTATAACAACTATTATCACCACTATAACAACGATTATCACCACTATAACGACCATTATCACAACTATAACGACCATTATCACCACTATAACGACCATTATCACCACTATAACGGCCATTATCACCACTATAACAACCATTATCACCACTATAACAACCATTATCACCACTATATGGACCATTATGACAACTATAACCACCACTATCACCACTTTAACAACCATTATCGCCACTATAACGACCATTATCACCACTATAACGGCCATTATCACCACTATAGCGACCATTATCAACACTATAACAACCATTAGCACCACTATAACAACTATTATCACCACTATAACAACCATTATCACCACTATAACGACCACTATCACCACTATAACAACCATTATCACCACTATAACAACTATTATCACCACTATAAAAACCATTATCACCACTATTACGACCACTATCAACACTATAACCACCATTATCACCACTATAACAACCATTATCACCACTATATGGATCATTATCACCACTATAACGACCACTATCACCACTATAACAACCATTATCACCACTATAAGGACCATTATCACCACTATAACAACCATTATCACCACTATAACGACCATTATCACCATTATAACGACCATTATCACCACTATAACAACTATTATCACCACTATAACAACCATTATCACCACTATAACAACCATTATCACCACTATAACAACCATTATCACCACTATATGGACCATTATGACAACTATAACCACCACTATCACCACTTTAACAACCATTATCGCCACTATAACGACCATTATCACCACTATAACGGCCATTATCACCACTATAGCGACCATTATCAACACTATAACAACCATTATCACCACTATAACGACCATTATCACCATTATAACGACCATTATCACCAGTAGAAGGACCATTATCAACGCTGTAATGACCATTATCACCACTATAACAACCATTATCACCACTATAACAACCATTATCACCACTATAACAACCATTATCACCACTATATGGACCATTATGACAACTATAACCACCACTATCACCACTTTAACAACCATTATCGCCACTATAACGACCATATATCACCACTATAACGGCCATTATCACCACTATAGCGACCATTATCAACACTATAACCACCATTTTCAGCACTATATCAACCATTATCACCAGTAGAAGGACCATTATCAACGCTGTAGTGACCATTATCACCACTATAACGACCACTATCACCACTATAACAACCATTATCACCACTATAACGACCATTATCACAACTATAACGACCAATATCACCTCTATAACAACTATTATCACCACTATAACAACGATTATCACCACTATAACGACCATTATCACAACTATAACGACCATTATCACCACTATAACGACCATTATCACCACTATAACGGCCATTATCACCACTATAACAACCATTATCACCACTATAACAACCATTATCACCACTATATGGACCATTATGACAACTATAACCACCACTATCACCACTTTAACAACCATTATCGCCACTATAACGACCATTATCACCACTATAACGGCCATTATCACCACTATAGCGACCATTATCAACACTATAACAACCATTATCACCACTATAACAACTATTATCACCACTATAACAACCATTATCACCACTATAACGACCACTATCACCACTATAACAACCATTATCACCACTATAACAACTATTATCACCACTATAAAAACCATTATCACCACTATTACGACCACTATCAACACTATAACCACCATTATCACCACTATAACAACCATTATCACCACTATAACAACCATTATCGCCATTATAACAACCATTATCACCACTATAACAACTATTATCACCACTATAAAAACCATTATCACCACTATTACGACCACTATCAACACTATAACCACCATTATCACCACTATAACAACCATTATCACCACTATATGGACCATTATCACCACTATAACGACCACTATCACCACTATAACAACCATTATCACCACTATAAGGACCATTATCACCACTATATGGACCATTATGACAACTATAACCACCACTATCACCACTTTAACAACCATTATCGCCACTATAACGACCATTATCACCACTATAACGGCCATTATCACCACTATAGCGACCATTATCAACACTATAACAACCATTATCACCACTATAACAACTATTATCACCACTATAACAACGATTATCACCACTATAACGACCATTATCACAACTATAACGACCATTATCACCACTATAACGACCATTATCACCACTATAACGGCCATTATCACCACTATAACAACCATTATCACCACTATAACAACCATTATCACCACTATATGGACCATTATGACAACTATAACCACCACTATCACCACTTTAACAACCATTATCGCCACTATAACGACCATTATCACCACTATAACGGCCATTATCACCACTATAGCGGCCATTATCAACACTATAACAACCATTATCACCACTATAACAACTATTATCACCACTATAACAACCATTATCACCACTATAACGACCACTATCACCACTATAACAACCATTATCACCACTATAACAACTATTATCACCACTATAAAAACCATTATCACCACTATTACGACCACTATCAACACTATAACCACCATTATCACCACTATAACAACCATTATCACCACTATATGGACCATTATCACCACTATAACGACCACTATCACCACTATAACAACCATTATCACCACTATAAGGACCATTATCACCACTATAACAACCATTATCACCACTATAACGACCATTATCACCATTATAACGACCATTATCACCACTATAACAACTATTATCACCACTATAACAACCATTATCACCACTATAACAACCATTATCACCACTATAACAACCATTATCACCACTATATGGACCATTATGACAACTATAACCACCACTATCACCACTTTAACAACCATTATCGCCACTATAACGACCATTATCACCACTATAACGGCCATTATCACCACTATAGCGACCATTATCAACACTATAACAACCATTATCACCACTATAACAGCTATTATCACCACTATAACAACCATTATCACCACTATAACGGCCATTATCACCACTATAACGACCAGTATCAACACCATAACCACCATTATCACCACTATATGGACCATTATCACCACTATAACGACCACTATCACCACTATAACAACCATTATCACCACTATAAGGACCATTATCACCACTATAACAACCATTATCACCACTATAACAACCATTATCACCACTATAAGGACCATTATCACCACTATAACAACCATTATCACCACTATAACGACCACTATCACCACTATAACAACCACTATCACCACTATAACAACTATTATCACCACTATAACAACCATTATCACCACTATAACAACCATTACCACCACTATAACGACCAATATCACCACTATAACAACCATTATCACCACTATAACGACCACTATCACCACTATAACAACCATTATCACCACTATAACAACTATTATCACCACTATAACGACCATTATCACCATTATAACGACCATTATCACCAGTAGAAGGACCATTATCAACGCTGTAATGACCATTATCACCACTATAACAACCATTATCGCCACTATAACGACCATTATCACCACTATAACGGCCATTATCACCGCTATAGCGACCATTATCAACACTATAACAACCATTATCACCACTATAATAACTATTATCACCACTATAACAACCATTATCACCACTATAACGACCACTATCACCACTATAACAACCATTATCACCACTATAACATCTATTATCACCACTATAAAAACCATTATCACCACTATTACGACCACTATCAACACTATAACCACCATTATCACCACTATAACAACCATTATCACCACTATAACAACCATTATCGCCATTATAACAACCATTATCACCACTATAACAACTATTATCACCACTATAAAAACCATTATCACCACTATTACGACCACTATCAACACTATAACCACCATTATCACCACTATAACAACCATTATCACCACTATATGGACCATTATCACCACTATAACGACCACTATCACCACTATAACAACCATTATCACCACTATAAGGACCATTATCACCACTATATGGACCATTATGACAACTATAACCACCACTATCACCACTTTAACAACCATTATCGCCACTATAACGACCATTATCACCACTATAACGGCCATTATCACCACTATAGCGACCATTATCAACACTATAACAACCATTATCACCACTATAACAACTATTATCACCACTATAACAACGATTATCACCACTATAACGACCATTATCACAACTATAACGACCATTATCACCACTATAACGACCATTATCACCACTATAACGGCCATTATCACCACTATAACAACCATTATCACCACTATAACAACCATTATCACCACTATATGGACCATTATGACAACTATAACCACCACTATCACCACTTTAACAACCATTATCGCCACTATAACGACCATTATCACCACTATAACGGCCATTATCACCACTATAGCGACCATTATCAACACTATAACAACCATTATCACCACTATAACAACTATTATCACCACTATAACAACCATTATCACCACTATAACGACCACTATCACAACTATAACGACCAATATCACCTCTATAACAACTATTATCACCACTATAACAACGATTATCACCACTATAACGACCATTATCACAACTATAACGACCATTATCACCACTATAACGACCATTATCACCACTATAACGGCCATTATCACCACTATAACAACCATTATCACCACTATAACAACCATTATCACCATTATAACGACCATTATCACCACTATATCAACCATTATCACCAGTAGAAGGACCATTATCAACGCTGTAATGACCATTATCACCACTATAACAACCATTATCACCACTATAACAACCATTACCACCACTATAAGGACCAATATCACCACTATAACAACCATTATCACCACTATAACGACCACTATCACCACTATAACAACCATTATCACCACTATAACAACTATTATCACCACTATAACGACCATTATCACCATTATAACGACCATTATCACCAGTAGAAGGACCATTATCAACGCTGTAATGACCATTATCACCACTATAACAACCATTATCGCCACTATAACAACCATTATCACCACTATAACAACCATTATCACCACTATATGGACCATTATGACAACTATAACCACCACTATCACCACTTTAACAACCATTATCGCCACTATAACGACCATATATCACCACTATAACGGCCATTATCACCACTATAGCGACCATTATCAACACTATAACCACCATTTTCAGCACTATATCAACCATTATCACCAGTAGAAGGACCATTATCAACGCAGTAGTGACCATTATCACCTCTATAACAACTATTATCACCACTATAACAACGATTATCACCACTATAACGACCATTATCACAACTATAACGATCATTATCACCACTATAACGACCATTATCACCACTATAACGGCCATTATCACCACTATAACAACCATTATCACCACTATAACAACCATTATCACCACTATATGGACCATTATGACAACTATAACCACCACTATCACCACTTTAACAACCATTATCGCCACTATAACGACCATTATCACCACTATAACGGCCATTATCACCACTATAGCGACCATTATCAACACTATAACAACCATTATCACCACTATAACAACTATTATCACCACTATAACAACCATTATCACCACTATAACGACCACTATCACCACTATAACAACCATTATCACCACTATAACAACTATTATCACCACTATAAAAACCATTATCACCACTATTACGACCACTATCAACACTATAACCACCATTATCACCACTATAACAACCATTATCACCACTATAACAACCATTATCGCCATTATAACAACCATTATCACCACTATAACAACTATTATCACCACTATAAAAACCATTATCACCACTATTACGACCACTATCAACACTATAACCACCATTATCACCACTATAACAACCATTATCACCACTATAACGACCACTATCACCACTATAACAACCATTATCACCACTATAAGGACCATTATCACCACTATATGGACCATTATGACAACTATAACCACCACTATCACCACTTTAACAACCATTATCGCCACTATAACGACCATTATCACCACTATAACGGCCATTATCACCACTATAGCGACCATTATCAACACTATAACAACCATTATCACCACTATAACAACTATTATCACCACTATAACAACGATTATCACCACTATAACGACCATTATCACAACTATAACGACCATTATCACCACTATAACGACCATTATCACCACTATAACGGCCATTATCACCAATATAACAACCATTATCACCACTATAACAACCATTATCACCACTATATGGACCATTATGACAACTATAACCACCACTATCACCACTTTAACAACCATTATCGCCACTATAACGACCATTATCACCACTATAACGGCCATTATCACCACTATAGCGACCATTATCAACACTATAACAACCATTATCACCACTATAACAGCTATTATCACCACTATAACAACCATTATCACCACTATAACGGCCATTATCACCACTATAACGACCACTATCAACACCATAACCACCATTATCACCACTATAACGACCACTATCACCACTATAACAACCATTATCACCACTATAAGGACCATTATCACCACTATAACAACCATTATCACCACTATAACGACCACTATCACCACTATAACAACCACTATCACCACTATAACAACTATTATCACCACTATAACAACCATTATCACCAATATAACAACCATTATCACCACTATAACAACCATTATCACCACTATATGGACCATTATGACAACTATAACCACCACTATCACCACTTTAACAACCATTATCGCCACTATAACGACCATTATCACCACTATAACGGCCATTATCACCACTATAGCGACCATTATCAACACTATAACAACCATTATCACCACTATAACAGCTATTATCACCACTATAACAACCATTATCACCACTATAACGGCCATTATCACCACTATAACGACCACTATCAACACCATAACCACCATTATCACCACTATAACGACCACTATCACCACTATAACAACCATTATCACCACTATAAGGACCATTATCACCACTATAACAACCATTATCACCACTATAACGACCACTATCACCACTATAACAACCACTATCACCACTATAACAACTATTATCACCACTATAACAACCATTATCACCATTATAACGACCATTATCACCACTATATCAACCATTATCACCAGTAGAAGGACCATTATCAACGCTGTAATGACCATTATCACCACTATAACAACCATTATCACCACTATAACAACCATTACCACCACTATAAGGACCAATATCACCACTATAACAACCATTATCACCACTATAACGACCACTATCACCACTATAACAACCATTATCACCACTACAACAACTATTATCACCACTATAACGACCATTATCACCATTATAACGACCATTATCACCAGTAGAAGGACCATTATCAACGCTGTAATGACCATTATCATCACTATAACAACCATTATCGCCACTATAACAACCATTATCACCACTATAACAACCATTATCACCACTATAACAACTATTATCACCACTATAAAAACCATTATCACCACTATAACAACTATTATCACCACTATAAAAACCATTATCACCACTATTACGACCACTATCAACACTATAACCACCATTATCACCACTATAACAACCATTATCACCACTATAACAACCATTATCACCACTATAACGACCACTATCACCACTATAACAACCATTATCACCACTATAACAACTATTATCACCACTATAACGACCATTATCACCATTATAACGACCATTATCACCAGTAGAAGGACCATTATCAACGCTGTAATGACCATTATCACCACTATAACAACCATTATCACCACTATAACGACCACTATCACCACTATAACAACCATTATCACCACTATAACAACTATTATCACCACTATAAAAACCATTATCACCACTATTACGACCACTATCAACACTATAACCACCATTATCACCACTATAACAACCATTATCACCACTATAACAACCTTTATCGCCACTATAACAACCATTATCACCACTATAACAACCATTATCACCACTATATGGACCATTATGACAACTATAACCACCACTATCACCACTTTAACAACCATTATCGCCACTATAACGACCATATATCACCACTATAACGGCCATTATCACCACTATAGCGACCATTATCAACACTATAACCACCATTTTCAGCACTATATCAACCATTATCACCAGTAGAAGGACCATTATCAACGCTGTAGTGACCATTATCACCACTATAACGACCACTATCACCACTATGACAACCATTATCACCACTATAACGACCATTATCACCACTATAACAACCATTATCACCACTATAACGACCATTATCACAACTATAACGACCAATATCACCTCTATAACAACTATTATCACCACTATAACAACGATTATCACCACTATAACGACCATTATCACAACTATAACGACCATTATCACCACTATAACGACCATTATCACCACTATAACGGCCATTATCACCACTATAACAACCATTATCACCACTATAACAACCATTATCACCATTATAACGACCATTATCACCACTATATCAACCATTATCACCAGTAGAAGGACCATTATCAACGCTGTAATGACCATTATCACCACTATAACAACCATTATCACCACTATAACAACCATTACCACCACTATAAGGACCAATATCACCACTATAACAACCATTATCACCACTATAACGACCACTATCACCACTATAACAACCATTATCACCACTATAACAACTATTATCACCACTATAACGACCATTATCACCATTATAACGACCATTATCACCAGTAGAAGGACCATTATCAACGCTGTAATGACCATTATCACCACTATAACAACCATTATCACCACTATAACAACCATTATCACCACTATAACAACCATTATCACCACTATATGGACCATTATGACAACTATAACCACCACTATCACCACTTTAACAACCATTATCGCCACTATAACGACCATATATCACCACTATAACGGCCATTATCACCACTATAGCGACCATTATCAACACTATAACCACCATTTTCAGCACTATATCAACCATTATCACCAGTAGAAGGACCATTATCAACGCTGTAGTGACCATTATCACCACTATAACGACCACTATCACCACTATAACAACCATTATCACCACTATAACGACCATTATCACAACTATAACGACCAATATCACCTCTATAACAACTATTATCACCACTATAACAACGATTATCACCACTATAACGACCATTATCACAACTATAACGACCATTATCACCACTATAACGACCATTATCACCACTATAACGGCCATTATCACCACTATAACAACCATTATCACCACTATAACAACCATTATCACCACTATATGGACCATTATGACAACTATAACCACCACTATCACCACTTTAACAACCATTATCGCCACTATAACGACCATTATCACCACTATAACGGCCATTATCACCACTATAGCGACCATTATCAACACTATAACAACCATTATCACCACTATAACAACTATTATCACCACTATAACAACCATTATCACCACTATAACGACCACTATCACCACTATAACAACCATTATCACCACTATAACAACTATTATCACCACTATAAAAACCATTATCACCACTATTACGACCACTATCAACACTATAACCACCATTATCACCACTATAACAACCATTATCACCACTATAACAACCATTATCGCCATTATAACAACCATTATCACCACTATAACAACTATTATCACCACTATAAAAACCATTATCACCACTATTACGACCACTATCAACACTATAACCACCATTATCACCACTATAACAACCATTATCACCACTATATGGACCATTATCACCACTATAACGACCACTATCACCACTATAACAACCATTATCACCACTATAAGGACCATTATCACCACTATATGGACCATTATGACAACTATAACCACCACTATCACCACTTTAACAACCATTATCGCCACTATAACGACCATTATCACCACTATAACGGCCATTATCACCACTATAGCGACCATTATCAACACTATAACAACCATTATCACCACTATAACAACTATTATCACCACTATAACAACGATTATCACCACTATAACGACCATTATCACAACTATAACGACCATTATCACCACTATAACGACCATTATCACCACTATAACGGCCATTATCACCACTATAACAACCATTATCACCACTATAACAACCATTATCACCACTATATGGACCATTATGACAACTATAACCACCACTATCACCACTTTAACAACCATTATCGCCACTATAACGACCATTATCACCACTATAACGGCCATTATCACCACTATAGCGGCCATTATCAACACTATAACAACCATTATCACCACTATAACAACTATTATCACCACTATAACAACCATTATCACCACTATAACGACCACTATCACCACTATAACAACCATTATCACCACTATAACAACTATTATCACCACTATAAAAACCATTATCACCACTATTACGACCACTATCAACACTATAACCACCATTATCACCACTATAACAACCATTATCACCACTATATGGACCATTATCACCACTATAACGACCACTATCACCACTATAACAACCATTATCACCACTATAAGGACCATTATCACCACTATAACAACCATTATCACCACTATAACGACCATTATCACCATTATAACGACCATTATCACCACTATAACAACTATTATCACCACTATAACAACCATTATCACCACTATAACAACCATTATCACCACTATAACAACCATTATCACCACTATATGGACCATTATGACAACTATAACCACCACTATCACCACTTTAACAACCATTATCGCCACTATAACGACCATTATCACCACTATAACGGCCATTATCACCACTATAGCGACCATTATCAACACTATAACAACCATTATCACCACTATAACAGCTATTATCACCACTATAACAACCATTATCACCACTATAACGGCCATTATCACCACTATAACGACCACTATCAACACCATAACCACCATTATCACCACTATATGGACCATTATCACCACTATAACGACCACTATCACCACTATAACAACCATTATCACCACTATAAGGACCATTATCACCACTATAACAACCATTATCACCACTATAACAACCATTATCACCACTATAAGGACCATTATCACCACTATAACAACCATTATCACCACTATAACGACCACTATCACCACTATAACAACCACTATCACCACTATAACAACTATTATCACCACTATAACAACCATTATCACCACTATAACAACCATTACCACCACTATAACGACCAATATCACCACTATAACAACCATTATCACCACTATAACGACCACTATCACCACTATAACAACCATTATCACCACTATAACAACTATTATCACCACTATAACGACCATTATCACCATTATAACGACCATTATCACCAGTAGAAGGACCATTATCAACGCTGTAATGACCATTATCACCACTATAACAACCATTATCGCCACTATAACGACCATTATCACCACTATAACGGCCATTATCACCGCTATAGCGACCATTATCAACACTATAACAACCATTATCACCACTATAATAACTATTATCACCACTATAACAACCATTATCACCACTATAACGACCACTATCACCACTATAACAACCATTATCACCACTATAACATCTATTATCACCACTATAAAAACCATTATCACCACTATTACGACCACTATCAACACTATAACCACCATTATCACCACTATAACAACCATTATCACCACTATAACAACCATTATCGCCATTATAACAACCATTATCACCACTATAACAACTATTATCACCACTATAAAAACCATTATCACCACTATTACGACCACTATCAACACTATAACCACCATTATCACCACTATAACAACCATTATCACCACTATATGGACCATTATCACCACTATAACGACCACTATCACCACTATAACAACCATTATCACCACTATAAGGACCATTATCACCACTATATGGACCATTATGACAACTATAACCACCACTATCACCACTTTAACAACCATTATCGCCACTATAACGACCATTATCACCACTATAACGGCCATTATCACCACTATAGCGACCATTATCAACACTATAACAACCATTATCACCACTATAACAACTATTATCACCACTATAACAACGATTATCACCACTATAACGACCATTATCACAACTATAACGACCATTATCACCACTATAACGACCATTATCACCACTATAACGGCCATTATCACCACTATAACAACCATTATCACCACTATAACAACCATTATCACCACTATATGGACCATTATGACAACTATAACCACCACTATCACCACTTTAACAACCATTATCGCCACTATAACGACCATTATCACCACTATAACGGCCATTATCACCACTATAGCGACCATTATCAACACTATAACAACCATTATCACCACTATAACAACTATTATCACCACTATAACAACCATTATCACCACTATAACGACCACTATCACCACTATAACAACGATTATCACCACTATAACAACTATTATCACCACTATAAAAACCATTATCACCACTATTACGACCACTATCAACACTATAACCACCATTATCACCACTATAACAACCATTATCACCACTATATGGATCATTATCACCACTATAACGACCACTATCACCACTATAACAACCATTATCACCACTATAAGGACCATTATCACCACTATAACAACCATTATCACCACTATAACGACCATTATCACCATTATAACGACCATTATCACCACTATAACAACTATTATCACCACTATAACAACCATTATCACCACTATAACAACCATTATCACCACTATAACAACCATTATCACCACTATATGGACCATTATGACAACTATAACCACCACTATCACCACTTTAACAACCATTATCGCCACTATAACGACCATTATCACCACTATAACGGCCATTATCACCACTATAGCGACCATTATCAACACTATAACAACCATTATCACCACTATAACAGCTATTATCACCACTATAACAACCATTATCACCACTATAACGGCCATTATCACCACTATAACGACCACTATCAACACCATAACCACCATTATCACCACTATATGGACCATTATCACCACTATAACGACCACTATCACCACTATAACAACCATTATCACCACTATAAGGACCATTATCACCACTATAACAACCATTATCACCACTATAACAACCATTATCACCACTATAAGGACCATTATCACCACTATAACAACCATTATCACCACTATAACGACCACTATCAACACTATAACGGCCATTATCACCACTATAGCGACCTTTATCAACACTATAACCACCATTATCACCACTATATCAACCATTATCACCACTATAATAACCATTATGACCACTATAACAACTATTATCACCACTATAACAACCATTATCACCACTATAACAACCATTATCACCACTATAACGACCACTATCACCACTATAACAACCATTATCACCACTATAAGGACCATTATCACTACTATAACAACCATTATCACCACTATAACAACCATTATCACCACTATAAGGACCATTATCACCACTATAACAACCATTATCACCACTATAACAACTATTATCACCACTATAACAACCATTATCACCACTATAACAACCATTATCACCACTATAACAACCATTATCACCACTATATGGACCATTATCACCACTATATGGACCATTATCACCACTATAACAACCATTATCACTATTATAACGACCACTATCACCACTATAACAACCATTATAACCACTATAACAACTATTATCACCACTATAATAACCATTATGACCACTATAACAACTATTATCACCACTATAACAACCATTATCACCACTATAACAACCATTATCACCACTATAACAACTATTATCACCACTATAATAACCATTATCACCACTATAACAACTATTATCACCACTATAACAACCATTATCACCACTATAACGACCATTATCACCACTATAACGACCACTATCACCACTATAACAACCATTATCACCACTATAACAACTATTATCACCAATATAACAACCATTATCACCACTATAACAACCATTATCACCACTATATGGACCATTATGACAACTATAACCACCACTATCACCACTTTAACAACCATTATCGCCACTATAACGACCATTATCACCACTATAACGGCCATTATCACCACTATAGCGACCATTATCAACACTATAACAACCATTATCACCACTATAACAACCATTATCGCCACTATAACAACCATTATCACCACTATAACAACCATTATCACCACTATATGGACCATTATGACAACTATAACCACCACTATCACCACTTTAACAACCATTATCGCCACTATAACGACCATATATCACCACTATAACGGCCATTATCACCACTATAGCGACCATTATCAACACTATAACCACCATTTTCAGCACTATATCAACCATTATCACCAGTAGAAGGACCATTATCAACGCAGTAGTGACCATTATCACCTCTATAACAACCATTATCACCACTATAACAACCATTATCGCCATTATAACAACCATTATCACCACTATAACAACTATTATCACCACTATAAAAACCATTATCACCACTATTACGACCACTATCAACACTATAACCACCATTATCACCACTATAACAACCATTATCACCACTATATGGACCATTATCACCACTATAACGACCACTATCACCACTATAACAACCATTATCACCACTATAAGGACCATTATCACCACTATATGGACCATTATGACAACTATAACCACCACTATCACCACTTTAACAACCATTATCGCCACTATAACGACCATTATCACCACTATAACGGCCATTATCACCACTATAGCGACCATTATCAACACTATAACAACCATTATCACCACTATAACAACTATTATCACCACTATAACAACGATTATCACCACTATAACGACCATTATCACAACTATAACGACCATTATCACCACTATAACGACCATTATCACCACTATAACGGCCATTATCACCACTATAACAACCATTATCACCACTATAACAACCATTATCACCACTATATGGACCATTATGACAACTATAACCACCACTATCACCACTTTAACAACCATTATCGCCACTATAACGACCATTATCACCACTATAACGGCCATTATCACCACTATAGCGACCATTATCAACACTATAACAACCATTATCACCACTATAACAACTATTATCACCACTATAACAACCATTATCACCACTATAACGACCACTATCACCACTATAACAACCATTATCACCACTATAACAACTATTATCACCACTATAAAAACCATTATCACCACTATTACGACCACTATCAACACTATAACCACCATTATCACCACTATAACAACCATTATCACCACTATATGGATCATTATCACCACTATAACGACCACTATCACCACTATAACAACCATTATCACCACTATAAGGACCATTATCACCACTATAACAACCATTATCACCACTATAACGACCATTATCACCATTATAACGACCATTATCACCACTATAACAACTATTATCACCACTATAACAACCATTATCACCACTATAACAACCATTATCACCACTATAACAACCATTATCACCACTATATGGACCATTATGACAACTATAACCACCACTATCACCACTTTAACAACCATTATCGCCACTATAACGACCATTATCACCACTATAACGGCCATTATCACCACTATAGCGACCATTATCAACACTATAACAACCATTATCACCACTATAACAGCTATTATCACCACTATAACAACCATTATCACCACTATAACGGCCATTATCACCACTATAACGACCACTATCAACACCATAACCACCATTATCACCACTATATGGACCATTATCACCACTATAACGACCACTATCACCACTATAACAACCATTATCACCACTATAAGGACCATTATCACCACTATAACAACCATTATCACCACTATAACAACCATTATCACCACTATAAGGACCATTATCACCACTATAACAACCATTATCACCACTATAACGACCACTATCAACACTATAACGGCCATTATCACCACTATAGCGACCTTTATCAACACTATAACCACCATTATCACCACTATATCAACCATTATCACCACTATAATAACCATTATGACCACTATAACAACTATTATCACCACTATAACAACCATTATCACCACTATAACAACCATTATCACCACTATAACGACCACTATCACCACTATAACAACCATTATCACCACTATAAGGACCATTATCACTACTATAACAACCATTATCACCACTATAACAACCATTATCACCACTATAAGGACCATTATCACCACTATAACAACCATTATCACCACTATAACAACTATTATCACCACTATAACAACCATTATCACCACTATAACAACCATTATCACCACTATAACAACCATTATCACCACTATATGGACCATTATCACCACTATATGGACCATTATCACCACTATAACAACCATTATCACTATTATAACGACCACTATCACCACTATAACAACCATTATAACCACTATAACAACTATTATCACCACTATAATAACCATTATGACCACTATAACAACTATTATCACCACTATAACAACCATTATCACCACTATAACAACCATTATCACCACTATAACAACTATTATCACCACTATAATAACCATTATCACCACTATAACAACTATTATCACCACTATAACAACCATTATCACCACTATAACGACCATTATCACCACTATAACGACCACTATCACCACTATAACAACCATTATCACCACTATAACAACTATTATCACCAATATAACAACCATTATCACCACTATAACAACCATTATCACCACTATATGGACCATTATGACAACTATAACCACCACTATCACCACTTTAACAACCATTATCGCCACTATAACGACCATTATCACCACTATAACGGCCATTATCACCACTATAGCGACCATTATCAACACTATAACAACCATTATCACCACTATAACAGCTATTATCACCACTATAACAACCATTATCACCACTATAACGGCCATTATCACCACTATAACGACCACTATCAACACCATAACCACCATTATCACCACTATATGGACCATTATCACCACTATAACGACCACTATCACCACTATAACAACCATTATCACCACTATAAGGACCATTATCACCACTATAACAACCACTATCACCACTATAACAACCATTATCACCACTATAAGGACCATTATCACCACTATAACAACCATTATCACCACTATAACGACCACTATCACCACTATAACAACCACTATCACCACTATAACAACTATTATCACCACTATAACAACCATTATCACCATTATAACGACCATTATCACCACTATATCAACCATTATCACCAGTAGAAGGACCATTATCAACGCTGTAATGACCATTATCACCACTATAACAACCATTATCACCACTATAACAACCATTACCACCACTATAAGGACCAATATCACCACTATAACAACCATTATCACCACTATAACGACCACTATCACCACTATAACAACCATTATCACCACTACAACAACTATTATCACCACTATAACGACCATTATCACCATTATAACGACCATTATCACCAGTAGAAGGACCATTATCAACGCTGTAATGACCATTATCACCACTATAACAACCATCATCGCCACTATAACAACCATTATCACCACTATAACAACCATTATCACCACTGTAACAACTATTATCACCACTATAAAAACCATTATCACCACTATAACAACTATTATCACCACTATAAAAACCATTATCACCACTATTACGACCACTATCAACACTATAACCACCATTATCACCACTATAACAACCATTATCACCACTATAACAACCATTATCACCACTATAACGACCACTATCACCACTATAACAACCATTATCACCACTATAACAACTATTATCACCACTATAACGACCATTATCACCATTATAACGACCATTATCACCAGTAGAAGGACCATTATCAACGCTGTAATGACCATTATCACCACTATAACAACCATTATCACCACTATAACGACCACTATCACCACTATAACAACCATTATCACCACTATAACAACTATTATCACCACTATAAAAACCATTATCACCACTATCACGACCACTATCAACACTATAACCACCATTATCACCACTATAACAACCATTATCACCACTATAACAACCTTTATCGCCACTATAACAACCATTATCACCACTATAACAACCATTATCACCACTATATGGACCATTATGACAACTATAACCACCACTATCACCACTTTAACAACCATTATCGCCACTATAACGACCATATATCACCACTATAACGGCCATTATCACCACTATAGCGACCATTATCAACACTATAACCACCATTTTCAGCACTATATCAACCATTATCACCAGTAGAAGGACCATTATCAACGCTGTAGTGTCCATTATCACCACTATAACGACCACTATCACCACTATGACAACCATTATCACCACTATAACGACCATTATCACCACTATAACAACCATTATCACCACTATAACGACCATTATCACAACTATAACGACCAATATCACCTCTATAACAACTATTATCACCACTATAACAACGATTATCACCACTATAACGACCTTTATCACAACTATAACGACCATTATCACCACTATAACGACCATTATCACCACTATAACGGCCATTATCACCACTATAACAACCATTATCACCACTATAACAACCATTATCACCATTATAACGACCATTATCACCACTATATCAACCATTATCACCAGTAGAAGGACCATTATCAACGCTGTAATGACCATTATCACCACTATAACAACCATTATCACCACTATAACGACCACTATCACCACTATAACAACCATTATCACCACTATAACAACTATTATCACCACTATAACGACCATTATCACCATTATAACGACCATTATCACCAGTAGAAGGACCATTATCAACGCTGTAATGACCATTATCACCACTATAACAACCATTATCGCCACTATAACAACCATTATCACCACTATAACAACCATTATCACCACTATATGGACCATTATGACAACTATAACCACCACTATCACCACTTTAACAACCATTATCGCCACTATAACGACCATATATCACCACTATAACGGCCATTATCACCACTATAGCGACCATTATCAACACTATAACGACCATTATCACAACTATAACGACCATTATCACCACTATAACGACCATTATCACCACTATAACGGCCATTATCACCACTATAACAACCATTATCACCACTATAACAACCATTATCACCATTATAACGACCATTATCACCACTATATCAACCATTATCACCAGTAGAAGGACCATTATCAACGCTGTAATGACCATTATCACCACTATAACAACCATTATCACCACTATAACGACCACTATCACCACTATAACAACCATTATCACCACTATAACAACTATTATCACCACTATAACGACCATTATCACCATTATAACGACCATTATCACCAGTAGAAGGACCATTATCAACGCTGTAATGACCATTATCACCACTATAACAACCATTATCGCCACTATAACAACCATTATCACCACTATAACAACCATTATCACCACTATATGGACCATTATGACAACTATAACCACCACTATCACCACTTTAACAACCATTATCGCCACTATAACGACCATATATCACCACTATAACGGCCATTATCACCACTATAGCGACCATTATCAACACTATAACCACCATTTTCAGCACTATATCAACCATTATCACCAGTAGAAGGACCATTATCAACGCTGTAGTGACCATTATCACCACTATAACGACCACTATCACCACTATAACAACCAATTATCACCACTATAACGACCATTATCACAACTATAACGACCAATATCACCTCTATAACAACTATTATCACCACTATAACAACGATTATCACCACTATAACGACCATTATCACAACTATAACGACCATTATCACCACTATAACGACCATTATCACCACTATAACGGCCATTATCACCACTATAACAACCATTATCACCACTATAACAACCATTATCACCACTATATGGACCATTATGACAACTATAACCACCACTATCACCACTTTAACAACCATTATCGCCACTATAACGACCATATATCACCACTATAACGGCCATTATCACCACTATAGCGACCATTATCAACACTATAACCACCATTTTCAGCACTATATCAACCATTATCACCAGTAGAAGGACCATTATCAACGCTGTAGTGACCATTATCACCACTATAACGACCACTATCACCACTATGACAACCATTATCACCACTATAACGACCATTATCACCACTATAACAACCATTATCACCACTATAACGACCATTATCACAACTATAACGACCAATATCACCTCTATAACAACTATTATCACCACTATAACAACGATTATCACCACTATAACGACCATTATCACAACTATAACGACCATTATCACCACTATAACGGCCATTATCACCACTATAACAACTATTATCACCACTATAACGACCATTATCACCATTATAACGACCATTATCACCAGTAGAAGGACCATTATCAACGCTGTAATGACCATTATCACCACTATAACAACCATTATCGCCACTATAACAACCATTATCACCACTATAACAACCATTATCACCACTATAACAACTATTATCACCACTATAAAAACCATTATCACCACTATAACAACTATTATCACCACTATAAAAACCATTATCACCACTATTACGACCACTATCAACACTATAACCACCATTATCACCACTATAACAACCATTATCACCACTATAACAACCATTATCACCACTATAACGACCACTATCACCACTATAACAACCATTATCACCACTATAACAACTATTATCACCACTATAACGACCATTATCACCATTATAACGACCATTATCACCAGTAGAAGGACCATTATCAACGCTGTAATGACCATTATCACCACTATAACAACCATTATCACCACTATAACGACCACTATCACCACTATAACAACCATTATCACCACTATAACAACTATTATCACCACTATAAAAACCATTATCACCACTATTACGACCACTATCAACACTATAACCACCATTATCACCACTATAACAACCATTATCACCACTATAACAACCTTTATCGCCACTATAACAACCATTATCACCACTATAACAACCATTATCACCACTATATGGACCATTATGACAACTATAACCACCACTATCACCACTTTAACAACCATTATCGCCACTATAACGACCATATATCACCACTATAACGGCCATTATCACCACTATAGCGACCATTATCAACACTATAACCACCATTTTCAGCACTATATCAACCATTATCACCAGTAGAAGGACCATTATCAACGCTGTAGTGACCATTATCACCACTATAACGACCACTATCACCACTATGACAACCATTATCACCACTATAACGACCATTATCACCACTATAACAACCATTATCACCACTATAACGACCATTATCACAACTATAACGACCAATATCACCTCTATAACAACTATTATCACCACTATAACAACGATTATCACCACTATAACGACCATTATCACAACTATAACGACCATTATCACCACTATAACGACCATTATCACCACTATAACGGCCATTATCACCACTATAACAACCATTATCACCACTATAACAACCATTATCACCATTATAACGACCATTATCACCACTATATCAACCATTATCACCAGTAGAAGGACCATTATCAACGCTGTAATGACCATTATCACCACTATAACAACCATTATCACCACTATAACGACCACTATCACCACTATAACAACCATTATCACCACTATAACAACTATTATCACCACTATAACGACCATTATCACCATTATAACGACCATTATCACCAGTAGAAGGACCATTATCAACGCTGTAATGACCATTATCACCACTATAACAACCATTATCGCCACTATAACAACCATTATCACCACTATAACAACCATTATCACCACTATATGGACCATTATGACAACTATAACCACCACTATCACCACTTTAACAACCATTATCGCCACTATAACGACCATATATCACCACTATAACGGCCATTATCACCACTATAGCGACCATTATCAACACTATAACCACCATTTTCAGCACTATATCAACCATTATCACCAGTAGAAGGACCATTATCAACGCTGTAGTGACCATTATCACCACTATAACGACCACTATCACCACTATAACAACCAATTATCACCACTATAACGACCATTATCACAACTATAACGACCAATATCACCTCTATAACAACTATTATCACCACTATAACAACGATTATCACCACTATAACGACCATTATCACAACTATAACGACCATTATCACCACTATAACGACCATTATCACCACTATAACAACCATTATCACCATGTGACGATGTCGCGCTACGTCGGCAACGTGCTCCGTCGCGTGCCGTCGACCGCGCATCGTCAGCCGCGCACCGCGGTGGGGGACCCCCCACCGAGACCACCCGCGAGACCGTGACCTACTTAGATACCGATCGATCGCGTGATCGATGGAGTTGGCCCGGGGCTTCGGCCCCGAAAGGATCTCTCCGGAGATCCGCTCCCAGGCGTAAAGGTCTTCCTGGCTTGAAGGGTACCCTGAGCTAGGTGGACTGGAGGCCAGTCTCAGGAGGAAGGGTAACACTTCTTCTGAGACCAGCCGAGCCAACGGTCAGCCAGCAAACCGACTCGACAGGGTAACACGGAGGGTCGGTAAGCTGGAGACAGTCGCCACAAGGAGGGGGTAGCACCTCCGCGCGGTGACTGTCCGAACGTGGAGGAACGAGCCAGCTCCCTCGAAGGCTAGCCTAGCCACAGGTCAGCCGGCGAGTCGACTTAACGGGGGAGCCCGGAGAGTTGGCGAGTCGGAGGCAGTAGCCGCGCTGGGAGGGTAGCACCACGGCGCGGTGTCTGTCCGAACGTGGAGGCGCCTGTAAGACCCCACTGGGGCAATCTCGGAACATTCTCGGAACAACCAGGTTCCAGTTTAATAAGGGCAAGGCAAGGCCAGAACTGGCCATTTACCCGGTGTATTTTGATATCCCTTCTCTCCTCCTCCTCTTGCGACCGTAGTTTAAGACCCGCGAACGCGCCTCCGCGTAACCCGCGAAACGCGCCTCCGCATCCGACCGCGCCGACCGACACGCGAGTACGTCCCGCGACGAACCGCGTCCAACCGTAACCCGCGAGCGCGCCTCCGCGTAACCCGCGAAACGCGCCTCCGCGCCCGACACTCCCGACCGAACACGGACATCCCGTGATGTCCCCCGTGCCGCACCCCGTCCGCCGTTAGTATGTAAGCTATAGTACGTAAGTATAGTAAGTAAGATAGATTGTATGATAGATAGGTAAGCGTAGTTTATAAGATAGTATGTAAGCTAGGTAGGGTATAGAGTATAAGATTCGCGCCGCCGTCACCCGCTTTATAACACCGTTTTATATATTATAGAAACCGAATGTAGACCCGCCAGCGAAGCAGGCTGTCCCCACCGGACCAGCCGCCCCGTCACCCGCCGCGGAGGAAGCCAATAAAGCATAGTCATCTTTTGTACATCCTGCGTTTTCTCTTTCTACCCCGCGACCAGTCCCCTTTCCCCACCGCGACCGGCCCCCTCGCGAAAACCCTGGCTCGCTGAAGCGTCCAGCACCAGGGGGCCCGCGAGTCGCGACTCCACCGCGTTGCCTAGCAACGCGGTGCGACGAAACCGACTCCGTTACATGGCGCCCGAACAGGGACTGGTGGAAGGGGACTGAGACAGTGACGGCGGCGAATTTAGCTTTAAGTACGCGTGCGAGAGCGGAGGAACGAGAAGAAGAGGACGAACCACCGAACCGAGGGCAACGAGCACTCCAGGGACAACGGCAGCAGAAGCGGCAACAGGAGCAGCAACCACCGCACCACCGGCCGTGCCACCACCACAGGTGGCCCCACTGCTGATGGCTCCGGAGGCGCCAGGAAGACGCCCGACCGTGGCAGTGACCTTACCGGACGGAAGCGTCCACCAGTTGCCGCTCGGGATCCGCCGGCACAGAAAAATGTCCCGAGGACGTCGGTGGACCATCCTCCTCGACCCCACGGGGAGGGTAATCGAGTTCCGGCCAGGAGTACAGGTAATAACCGACACCACATATATTATAACCGACATTGTACCGTAGATATTGTAACCGACACCGGGTATATGTTAACCGACACCGCGTTGTATATATTGTAACCGGCATAATTGTAAATATTTGGTAGTTAAGGAATGCGACGACCAAGGTCCTATACCTTGGTCTACCCGGAGGAGGAGGGGGGTGTGACGATGTCGCGCTACGTCGGCAACGTGCTCCGTCGCGTGCCGTCGACCGCGCATCGTCAGCCGCGCACCGCGGTGGGGGACCCCCCACCGAGACCACCCGCGAGACCGTGACCTACTTAGATACCGATCGATCGCGTGATCGATGGAGTTGGCCCGGGGCTTCGGCCCCGAAAGGATCTCTCCGGAGATCCGCTCCCAGGCGTAAAGGTCTTCCTGGCTTGAAGGGTACCCTGAGCTAGGTGGACTGGAGGCCAGTCTCAGGAGGAAGGGTAACACTTCTTCTGAGACCAGCCGAGCCAACGGTCAGCCAGCAAACCGACTCGACAGGGTAACACGGAGGGTCGGTAAGCTGGAGACAGTCGCCACAAGGAGGGGGTAGCACCTCCGCGCGGTGACTGTCCGAACGTGGAGGAACGAGCCAGCTCCCTCGAAGGCTAGCCTAGCCACAGGTCAGCCGGCGAGTCGACTTAACGGGGGAGCCCGGAGAGTTGGCGAGTCGGAGGCAGTAGCCGCGCTGGGAGGGTAGCACCACGGCGCGGTGTCTGTCCGAACGTGGAGGCGCCTGTAAGACCCCACTGGGGCAATCTCGGAACATTCTCGGAACAACCAGGTTCCAGTTTAATAAGAGCAAGGCAAGGCCAGAACTGGCCATTTACCCGGTGTATTTTGATATCCCTTCTCTCCTCCTCCTCTTGCGACCGTAGTTTAAGACCCGCGAACGCGCCTCCGCGTAACCCGCGAAACGCGCCTCCGCATCCGACCGCGCCGACCGACACGCGAGTACGTCCCGCGACGAACCGCGTCCAACCGTAACCCGCGAGCGCGCCTCCGCGTAACCCGCGAAACGCGCCTCCGCGCCCGACACTCCCGACCGAACACGGACATCCCGTGATGTCCCCCGTGCCGCACCCCGTCCGCCGTTAGTATGTAAGCTATAGTACGTAAGTATAGTAAGTAAGATAGATTGTATGATAGATAGGTAAGCGTAGTTTATAAGATAGTATGTAAGCTAGGTAGGGTATAGAGTATAAGATTCGCGCCGCCGTCACCCGCTTTATAACACCGTTTTATATATTATAGAAACCGAATGTAGACCCGCCAGCGAAGCAGGCTGTCCCCACCGGACCAGCCGCCCCGTCACCCGCCGCGGAGGAAGCCAATAAAGCATAGTCATCTTTTGTACATCCTGCGTTTTCTCTTTCTACCCCGCGACCAGTCCCCTTTCCCCACCGCGACCGGCCCCCTCGCGAAAACCCTGGCTCGCTGAAGCGTCCAGCACCAGGGGGCCCGCGAGTCGCGACTCCACCGCGTTGCCTAGCAACGCGGTGCGACGAAACCGACTCCGTTACAACCACTATAACAACCATTATCACCACTATATGGACCATTATGACAACTATAACCACCACTATCACCACTTTAACAACCATTATCGCCACTATAACGACCATTATCACCACTATAACGGCCATTATCACCACTATAGCGACCATTATCAACACTATAACAACCATTATCACCACTATAACAACTATTATCACCACTATAACAACCATTATCACCACTATAACGACCACTATCACCACTATAACAACCATTATCACCACTATAACAACTATTATCACCACTATAAAAACCATTATCACCACTATTACGACCACTATCAACACTATAACCACCATTATCACCACTATAACAACCATTATCACCACTATAACAACCATTATCGCCATTATAACAACCATTATCACCACTATAACAACTATTATCACCACTATAAAAACCATTATCACCACTATTACGACCACTATCAACACTATAACCACCATTATCACCACTATAACAACCATTATCACCACTATATGGACCATTATCACCACTATAACGACCACTATCACCACTATAACAACCATTATCACCACTATAAGGACCATTATCACCACTATATGGACCATTATGACAACTATAACCACCACTATCACCACTTTAACAACCATTATCGCCACTATAACGACCATTATCACCACTATAACGGCCATTATCACCACTATAGCGACCATTATCAACACTATAACAACCATTATCACCACTATAACAACTATTATCACCACTATAACAACGATTATCACCACTATAACGACCATTATCACAACTATAACGACCATTATCACCACTATAACGACCATTATCACCACTATAACGGCCATTATCACCACTATAACAACCATTATCACCACTATAACAACCATTATCACCACTATATGGACCATTATGACAACTATAACCACCACTATCACCACTTTAACAACCATTATCGCCACTATAACGACCATTATCACCACTATAACGGCCATTATCACCACTATAGCGACCATTATCAACACTATAACAACCATTATCACCACTATAACAACTATTATCACCACTATAACAACCATTATCACCACTATAACGACCACTATCACCACTATAACAACCATTATCACCACTATAACAACTATTATCACCACTATAAAAACGATTATCACCACTATTACGACCACTATCAACACTATAACCACCATTATCACCACTATAACAACCATTATCACCACTATATGGACCATTATCACCACAATAACGACCACTATCACCACTATAACAACCATTATCACCACTATAAGGACCATTATCACCACTATAACAACCATTATCACCACTATAACGACCATTATCACCATTATAACGACCATTATCACCACTATAACAACTATTATCACCACTATAACAACCATTATCACCACTATAACAACCATTATCACCACTATAACAACCATTATCACCACTATATGGACCATTATGACAACTATAACCACCACTATCACCACTTTAACAACCATTATCGCCACTATAACGACCATTATCACCACTATAACGGCCATTATCACCACTATAGCGACCATTATCAACACTATAACAACCATTATCACCACTATAACAGCTATTATCACCACTATAACAACCATTATCACCACTATAACGGCCATTATCACCACTATAACGACCACTATCAACACCATAACCACCATTATCACCACTATATGGACCATTATCACCACTATAACGACCACTATCACCACTATAACAACCATTATCACCACTATAAGGACCATTATCACCACTATAACAACCATTATCACCACTATAACAACCATTATCACCACTATAAGGACCATTATCACCACTATAACAACCATTATCACCACTATAACGACCACTATCACCACTATAACAACCACTATCACCACTATAACAACTATTATCACCACTATAACAACCATTATCACCACTATAACAACCATTACCACCACTATAACGACCAATATCACCACTATAACAACCATTATCACCACTATAACGACCACTATCACCACTATAACAACCATTATCACCACTATAACAACTATTATCACCACTATAACGACCATTATCACCATTATAACGACCATTATCACCAGTAGAAGGACCATTATCAACGCTGTAATGACCATTATCACCACTATAACAACCATTATCGCCACTATAACGACCATTATCACCACTATAACGGCCATTATCACCGCTATAGCGACCATTATCAACACTATAACAACCATTATCACCACTATAATAACTATTATCACCACTATAACAACCATTATCACCACTATAACGACCACTATCACCACTATAACAACCATTATCACCACTATAACATCTATTATCACCACTATAAAAACCATTATCACCACTATTACGACCACTATCAACACTATAACCACCATTATCACCACTATAACAACCATTATCACCACTATAACAACCATTATCGCCACTATAACAACCATTATCACCACTATAACAACCATTATCACCACTATATGGACCATTATGACAACTATAACCACCACTATCACCACTTTAACAACCATTATCGCCACTATAACGACCATTATCACCACTATAACGGCCATTATCACCACTATAGCGACCATTATCAACACTATAACAACCATTATCACCACTATAACAACTATTATCACCACTATAACAACCATTATCACCACTATAACGACCACTATCACCACTATAACAACCATTATCACCACTATAACAACTATTATCACCACTATAAAAACCATTATCACCACTATTACGACCACTATCAACACTATAACCACCATTATCACCACTATAACAACCATTATCACCACTATATGGACCATTATCACCACAATAACGACCACTATCACCACTATAACAACCATTATCACCACTATAAGGACCATTATCACCACTGTAACAACCATTATCACCACTATAACGACCATTATCACCATTATAACGACCATTATCACCACTATAACAACTATTATCACCACTATAACAACCATTATCACCACTATAACAACCATTATCACCACTATAACAACCATTATCACCACTATATGGACCATTATGACAACTATAACCACCACTATCACCACTTTAACAACCATTATCGCCACTATAACGACCATTATCACCACTATAACGGCCATTATCACCACTATAGCGACCATTATCAACACTATAACAACCATTATCACCACTATAACAGCTATTATCACCACTATAACAACCATTATCACCACTATAACGGCCATTATCACCACTATAACGACCACTATCAACACCATAACCACCATTATCACCACTATATGGACCATTATCACCACTATAACGACCACTATCACCACTATAACAACCATTATCACCACTATAAGGACCATTATCACCACTATAACAACCATTATCACCACTATAACAACCATTATCACCACTATAAGGACCATTATCACCACTATAACAACCATTATCACCACTATAACGACCACTATCACCACTATAACAACCACTATCACCACTATAACAACTATTATCACCACTATAACAACCATTATCACCACTATAACAACCATTACCACCACTATAACGACCAATATCACCACTATAATAACCATTATCACCACTATAACGACCACTATCACCACTATAACAACCATTATCACCACTACAACAACTATTATCACCACTATAACGACCATTATCACCATTATAACGACCATTATCACCAGTAGAAGGACCATTATCAACGCTGTAATGACCATTATCACCACTATAACAACCATTATCGCCACTATAACGACCATTATCACCACTATAACGGCCATTATCACCGCTATAGCGACCATTATCAACACTATAACAACCATTATCACCACTATAATAACTATTATCACCACTATAACAACCATTATCACCACTATAACGACCACTATCATCACTATAACAACCATTATCACCACTATAACATCTATTATCACCACTATAAAAACCATTATCACCACTATTACGACCACTATCAACACTATAACCACCATTATCACCACTATAACAACCATTATCACCACTATAACAACCATTATCGCCACTATAACAACCATTATCACCACTATAACAACCATTATCACCACTATATGGACCATTATGACAACTATAACCACCACTATCACCACTTTAACAACCATTATCGCCACTATAACGACCATATATCACCACTATAACGGCCATTATCACCACTATAGCGACCATTATCAACACTATAACCACCATTATCACCACTATAACGACCATTATCACAACTATAACGACCAATATCACCTCTATAACAACTATTATCACCACTATAACAACGATTATCACCACTATAACGACCATTATCACAACTATAACGACCATTATCACCACTATAACGACCATTATCACCACTATAACGGCCATTATCACCACTATAACAACCATTATCACCACTATAACAACCATTATCACCATTATAACGACCATTATCACCACTATATCAACCATTATCACCAGTAGAAGGACCATTATCAACGCTGTAATGACCATTATCACCACTATAACAACCATTATCACCACTATAACGACCACTATCACCACTATAACAACCATTATCACCACTATAACAACTATTATCACCACTATAACGACCATTATCACCATTATAACGACCATTATCAGCAGTAGAAGGACCATTATCAACGCTGTAATGACCATTATCACCACTATAACAACCATTATCGCCACTATAACAACCATTATCACCACTATAACAACCATTATCACCACTATATGGACCATTATGACAACTATAACCACCACTATCACCACTTTAACAACCATTATCGCCACTATAACGACCATATATCACCACTATAACGGCCATTATCACCACTATAGCGACCATTATCAACACTATAACCACCATTTTCAGCACTATATCAACCATTATCACCAGTAGAAGGACCATTATCAACGCTGTAGTGACCATTATCACCACTATAACGACCACTATCACCACTATAACAACCAATTATCACCACTATAACGACCATTATCACAACTATAACGACCAATATCACCTCTATAACAACTATTATCACCAATATAACAACGATTATCACCACTATAACGACCATTATCACAACTATAACGACCATTATCACCACTATAACGACCATTATCACCACTATAACGGCCATTATCACCACTATAACAACCATTATCACCACTATAACAACCATTATCACCACTATATGGACCATTATGACAACTATAACCACCACTATCACCACTTTAACAACCATTATCGCCACTATAACGACCATATATCACCACTATAACGGCCATTATCACCACTATAGCGACCATTATCAACACTATAACCACCATTTTCAGCACTATATCAACCATTATCACCAGTAGAAGGACCATTATCAACGCTGTAGTGACCATTATCACCACTATAACGACCACTATCACCACTATGACAACCATTATCACCACTATAACGACCATTATCACCACTATAACAACCATTATCACCACTATAACGACCATTATCACAACTATAACGACCAATATCACCTCTATAACAACTATTATCACCACTATAACAACGATTATCACCACTATAACGACCATTATCACAACTATAACGACCATTATCACCACTATAACGGCCATTATCACCACTATAACAACTATTATCACCACTATAACGACCATTATCACCATTATAACGACCATTATCACCAGTAGAAGGACCATTATCAACGCTGTAATGACCATTATCACCACTATAACAACCATTATCGCCACTATAACAACCATTATCACCACTATAACAACCATTATCACCACTATAACAACTATTATCACCACTATAAAAACCATTATCACCACTATAACAACTATTATCACCACTATAAAAACCATTATCACCACTATTACGACCACTATCAACACTATAACCACCATTATCACCACTATAACAACCATTATCACCACTATAACAACCATTATCACCACTATAACGACCACTATCACCACTATAACAACCATTATCACCACTATAACAACTATTATCACCACTATAACGACCATTATCACCATTATAACGACCATTATCACCAGTAGAAGGACCATTATCAACGCTGTAATGACCATTATCACCACTATAACAACCATTATCACCACTATAACGACCACTATCACCACTATAACAACCATTATCACCACTATAACAACTATTATCACCACTATAAAAACCATTATCACCACTATTACGACCACTATCAACACTATAACCACCATTATCACCACTATAACAACCATTATCACCACTATAACAACCTTTATCGCCACTATAACAACCATTATCACCACTATAACAACCATTATCACCACTATATGGACCATTATGACAACTATAACCACCACTATCACCACTTTAACAACCATTATCGCCACTATAACGACCATATATCACCACTATAACGGCCATTATCACCACTATAGCGACCATTATCAACACTATAACCACCATTTTCAGCACTATATCAACCATTATCACCAGTAGAAGGACCATTATCAACGCTGTAGTGACCATTATCACCACTATAACGACCACTATCACCACTATGACAACCATTATCACCACTATAACGACCATTATCACCACTATAACAACCATTATCACCACTATAACGACCATTATCACAACTATAACGACCAATATCACCTCTATAACAACTATTATCACCACTATAACAACGATTATCACCACTATAACGACCATTATCACAACTATAACGACCATTATCACCACTATAACGACCATTATCACCACTATAACGGCCATTATCACCACTATAACAACCATTATCACCACTATAACAACCATTATCACCATTATAACGACCATTATCACCACTATATCAACCATTATCACCAGTAGAAGGACCATTATCAACGCTGTAATGACCATTATCACCACTATAACAACCATTATCACCACTATAACGACCACTATCACCACTATAACAACCATTATCACCACTATAACAACTATTATCACCACTATAACGACCATTATCACCATTATAACGACCATTATCACCAGTAGAAGGACCATTATCAACGCTGTAATGACCATTATCACCACTATAACAACCATTATCGCCACTATAACAACCATTATCACCACTATAACAACCATTATCACCACTATATGGACCATTATGACAACTATAACCACCACTATCACCACTTTAACAACCATTATCGCCACTATAACGACCATATATCACCACTATAACGGCCATTATCACCACTATAGCGACCATTATCAACACTATAACCACCATTTTCAGCACTATATCAACCATTATCACCAGTAGAAGGACCATTATCAACGCTGTAGTGACCATTATCACCACTATAACGACCACTATCACCACTATAACAACCAATTATCACCACTATAACGACCATTATCACAACTATAACGACCAATATCACCTCTATAACAACTATTATCACCACTATAACAACGATTATCACCACTATAACGACCATTATCACAACTATAACGACCATTATCACCACTATAACGACCATTATCACCACTATAACAACCATTATCACCACTATAACAACCATTATCACCACTATATGGACCATTATGACAACTATAACCACCACTATCACCACTTTAACAACCATTATCGCCACTATAACGACCATTATCACCACTATAACGGCCATTATCACCACTATAGCGACCATTATCAACACTATAACAACCATTATCACCACTATAACAACTATTATCACCACTATAACAACCATTATCACCACTATAACGACCACTATCACCACTATAACAACCATTATCACCACTATAACAACTATTATCACCACTATAAAAACCATTATCACCACTATTACGACCACTATCAACACTATAACCACCATTATCACCACTATAACAACCATTATCACCACTATAACAACCATTATCGCCATTATAACAACCATTATCACCACTATAACAACTATTATCACCACTATAAAAACCATTATCACCACTATTACGACCACTATCAACACTATAACCACCATTATCACCACTATAACAACCATTATCACCACTATATGGACCATTATCACCACTATAACGACCACTATCACCACTATAACAACCATTATCACCACTATAAGGACCATTATCACCACTATATGGACCATTATGACAACTATAACCACCACTATCACCACTTTAACAACCATTATCGCCACTATAACGACCATTATCACCACTATAACGGCCATTATCACCACTATAGCGACCATTATCAACACTATAACAACCATTATCACCACTATAACAACTATTATCACCACTATAACAACGATTATCACCACTATAACGACCATTATCACAACTATAACGACCATTATCACCACTATAACGACCATTATCACCACTATAACGGCCATTATCACCACTATAACAACCATTATCACCACTATAACAACCATTATCACCACTATATGGACCATTATGACAACTATAACCACCACTATCACCACTTTAACAACCATTATCGCCACTATAACGACCATTATCACCACTATAACGGCCATTATCACCACTATAGCGACCATTATCAACACTATAACAACCATTATCACCACTATAACAACTATTATCACCACTATAACAACCATTATCACCACTATAACGACCACTATCACCACTATAACAACCATTATCACCACTATAACAACTATTATCACCACTATAAAAACGATTATCACCACTATTACGACCACTATCAACACTATAACCACCATTATCACCACTATAACAACCATTATCACCACTATATGGACCATTATCACCACAATAACGACCACTATCACCACTATAACAACCATTATCACCACTATAAGGACCATTATCACCACTATAACAACCATTATCACCACTATAACGACCATTATCACCATTATAACGACCATTATCACCACTATAACAACTATTATCACCACTATAACAACCATTATCACCACTATAACAACCATTATCACCACTATAACAACCATTATCACCACTATATGGACCATTATGACAACTATAACCACCACTATCACCACTTTAACAACCATTATCGCCACTATAACGACCATTATCACCACTATAACGGCCATTATCACCACTATAGCGACCATTATCAACACTATAACAACCATTATCACCACTATAACAGCTATTATCACCACTATAACAACCATTATCACCACTATAACGGCCATTATCACCACTATAACGACCACTATCAACACCATAACCACCATTATCACCACTATATGGACCATTATCACCACTATAACGACCACTATCACCACTATAACAACCATTATCACCACTATAACAACCATTATCACCACTATAAGGACCATTATCACCACTATAACAACCATTATCACCACTATAACGACCACTATCACCACTATAACAACCACTATCACCACTATAACAACTATTATCACCACTATAACAACCATTATCACCACTATAACAACCATTACCACCACTATAACGACCAATATCACCACTATAACAACCATTATCACCACTATAACGACCACTATCACCACTATAACAACCATTATCACCACTATAACAACTATTATCACCACTATAACGACCATTATCACCATTATAACGACCATTATCACCAGTAGAAGGACCATTATCAACGCTGTAATGACCATTATCACCACTATAACAACCATTATCGCCACTATAACGACCATTATCACCACTATAACGGCCATTATCACCGCTATAGCGACCATTATCAACACTATAACAACCATTATCACCACTATAATAACTATTATCACCACTATAACAACCATTATCACCACTATAACGACCACTATCACCACTATAACAACCATTATCACCACTATAACATCTATTATCACCACTATAAAAACCATTATCACCACTATTACGACCACTATCAACACTATAACCACCATTATCACCACTATAACAACCATTATCACCACTATAACAACCATTATCGCCACTATAACAACCATTATCACCACTATAACAACCATTATCACCACTATATGGACCATTATGACAACTATAACCACCACTATCACCACTTTAACAACCATTATCGCCACTATAACGACCATATATCACCACTATAACGGCCATTATCACCACTATAGCGACCATTATCAACACTATAACCACCATTTTCAGCACTATATCAACCATTATCACCAGTAGAAGGACCATTATCAACGCTGTAGTGACCATTATCACCACTATAACGACCACTATCACCACTATAACAACCATTATCACCACTTTAACGACCATTATCACAACTATAACGACCAATATCACCTCTATTACAACTATTATCACCACTATAACAACGATTATCACCACTATAACGACCATTATCACAACTATAACGACCAATATCACCACTATAACGACCATTATCACCACTATAACGGCCATTATCACCACTATAACAACCATTATCACCACTATAACAACCATTATCACCATTATAACGACCATTATCACCACTATATCAACCATTATCACCAGTAGAAGGACCATTATCAACGCTGTAGTGACCATTATCACCACTATAACGACCACTATCACCACTATAACAACCATTATCACCACTATAACGACCATTATCACAACTATAACGACCAATATCACCTCTATAACAACTATTATCACCACTATAACAACGATTATCACCACTATAACGACCATTATCACAACTATAACGACCATTATCACCACTATAACGACCATTATCACCACTATAACGGCCATTATCACCACTATAACAACCATTATCACCACTATAACAACCATTATCACCACTATAACAACCATTACCACCACTATAAGGACCAATATCACCACTATAACAACCATTATCACCACTATAACGACCACTATCACCACTATAACAACCATTATCACCACTATAACAACTATTATCACCACTATAACGACCATTATCACCATTATAACGACCATTATCACCAGTAGAAGGACCATTATCAACGCTGTAATGACCATTATCACCACTATAACAACCATTATCGCCACTATAACAACCATTATCACCACTATAACAACCATTATCACCACTATATGGACCATTATGACAACTATAACCACCACTATCACCACTTTAACAACCATTATCGCCACTATAACGACCATATATCACCACTATAACGGCCATTATCACCACTATAGCGACCATTATCAACACTATAACCACCATTTTCAGCACTATATCATCCATTATCACCAGTAGAAGGACCATTATCAACGCTGTAGTGACCATTATCACCACTATAACGACCACTATCACCACTATAACAACCATTATCACCACTATAACGACCATTATCACAACTATAACGACCAATATCACCTCTATAACAACTATTATCACCACTATAACAACGATTATCACCACTATAACGACCATTATCACAACTATAACGACCATTATCACCACTATAACGACCATTATCACCACTATAACGGCCATTATCACCACTATAACAACCATTATCACCACTATAACAACCATTATCACCACTATATGGACCATTATGACAACTATAACCACCACTATCACCACTTTAACAACCATTATCGCCACTATAACAACCATTATCACCACTATAACGGCCATTATCACCACTATTACGACCACTATCAACACTATAACCACCATTATCACCACTATAACAACCATTATCACCACTATAACAACCATTATCGCCATTATAACAACCATTATCACCACTATAACAACTATTATCACCACTATAAAAACCATTATCACCACTATTACGACCACTATCAACACTATAACCACCATTATCACCACTATAACAACCATTATCACCACTATATGGACCATTATCACCACTATAACGACCACTATCACCACTATAACAACCATTATCACCACTATAAGGACCATTATCACCACTATAACAACTATTATCACCACTATAAAAACCATTATCACCACTATAACGACCATTATCACCATTATAACGACCATTATCACCAGTAGAAGGACCATTATCAACGCTGTAATGACCATTATCACCACTATAACAACCATTATCGCCACTATAACAACCATTATCACCACTATAACAACCATTATCACCACTATAACAACTATTATCACCACTATAAAAACCATTATCACCACTATAACAACTATTATCACCACTATAAAAACCATTATCACCACTATTACGACCACTATCAACACTATAACCACCATTATCACCACTATAACAACCATTATCACCACTATAACAACCATTATCACCACTATAACGACCACTATCACCACTATAACAACCATTATCACCACTATAACAACTATTATCACCACTATAACGACCATTATCACCATTATAACGACCATTATCACCAGTAGAAGGACCATTATCAACGCTGTAATGACCATTATCACCACTATAACAACCATTATCACCACTATAACGACCACTATCACCACTATAACAACCATTATCACCACTATAACAACTATTATCACCACTATAAAAACCATTATCACCACTATTACGACCACTATCAACACTATAACCACCATTATCACCACTATAACAACCATTATCACCACTATAACAACCTTTATCGCCACTATAACAACCATTATCACCACTATAACAACCATTATCACCACTATATGGACCATTATGACAACTATAACCACCACTATCACCACTTTAACAACCATTATCGCCACTATAACGACCATATATCACCACTATAACGGCCATTATCACCACTATAGCGACCATTATCAACACTATAACCACCATTTTCAGCACTATATCAACCATTATCACCAGTAGAAGGACCATTATCAACGCTGTAGTGACCATTATCACCACTATAACGACCACTATCACCACTATGACAACCATTATCACCACTATAACGACCATTATCACCACTATAACAACCATTATCACCACTATAACGACCATTATCACAACTATAACGACCAATATCACCTCTATAACAACTATTATCACCACTATAACAACGATTATCACCACTATAACGACCATTATCACAACTATAACGACCATTATCACCACTATAACGACCATTATCACCACTATAACGGCCATTATCACCACTATAACAACCATTATCACCACTATAACAACCATTATCACCATTATAACGACCATTATCACCACTATATCAACCATTATCACCAGTAGAAGGACCATTATCAACGCTGTAATGACCATTATCACCACTATAACAACCATTATCACCACTATAACGACCACTATCACCACTATAACAACCATTATCACCACTATAACAACTATTATCACCACTATAACGACCATTATCACCATTATAACGACCATTATCACCAGTAGAAGGACCATTATCAACGCTGTAATGACCATTATCACCACTATAACAACCATTATCGCCACTATAACAACCATTATCACCACTATAACAACCATTATCACCACTATATGGACCATTATGACAACTATAACCACCACTATCACCACTTTAACAACCATTATCGCCACTATAACGACCATATATCACCACTATAACGGCCATTATCACCACTATAGCGACCATTATCAACACTATAACCACCATTTTCAGCACTATATCAACCATTATCACCAGTAGAAGGACCATTATCAACGCTGTAGTGACCATTATCACCACTATAACGACCACTATCACCACTATAACAACCAATTATCACCACTATAACGACCATTATCACAACTATAACGACCAATATCACCTCTATAACAACTATTATCACCACTATAACAACGATTATCACCACTATAACGACCATTATCACAACTATAACGACCATTATCACCACTATAACGACCATTATCACCACTATAACAACCATTATCACCACTATAACAACCATTATCACCACTATATGGACCATTATGACAACTATAACCACCACTATCACCACTTTAACAACCATTATCGCCACTATAACGACCATTATCACCACTATAACGGCCATTATCACCACTATAGCGACCATTATCAACACTATAACAACCATTATCACCACTATAACAACTATTATCACCACTATAACAACCATTATCACCACTATAACGACCACTATCACCACTATAACAACCATTATCACCACTATAACAACTATTATCACCACTATAAAAACCATTATCATCACTATTACGACCACTATCAACACTATAACCACCATTATCACCACTATAACAACCATTATCACCACTATAACAACCATTATCGCCATTATAACAACCATTATCACCACTATAACAACTATTATCACCACTATAAAAACCATTATCACCACTATTACGACCACTATCAACACTATAACCACCATTATCACCACTATAACAACCATTATCACCACTATATGGACCATTATCACCACTATAACGACCACTATCACCACTATAACAACCATTATCACCACTATAAGGACCATTATCATCACTATATGGACCATTATGACAACTATAACCACCACTATCACCACTTTAACAACCATTATCGCCACTATAACGACCATTATCACCACTATAACGGCCATTATCACCACTATAGCGACCATTATCAACACTATAATAACCATTATCACCACTATAACAACTATTATCACCACTATAACAACGATTATCACCACTATAACGACCATTATCACAACTATAACGACCATTATCACCACTATAACGACCATTATCACCACTATAACGGCCATTATCACCACTATAACAACCATTATCACCACTATAACAACCATTATCACCACTATATGGACCATTATGACAACTATAACCACCACTATCACCACTTTAACAACCATTATCGCCACTATAACGACCATTATCACCACTATAACGGCCATTATCACCACTATAGCGACCATTATCAACACTATAACAACCATTATCACCACTATAACAACTATTATCACCACTATAACAACCATTATCACCACTATAACGACCACTATCACCACTATAACAACCATTATCACCACTATAACAACTATTATCACCACTATAAAAACGATTATCACCACTATTACGACCACTATCAACACTATAACCACCATTATCACCACTATAACAACCATTATCACCACTATATGGACCATTATCACCACAATAACGACCACTATCACCACTATAACAACCATTATCACCACTATAAGGACCATTATCACCACTATAACAACCATTATCACCACTATAACGACCATTATCACCATTATAACGACCATTATCACCACTATAACAACTATTATCACCACTATAACAACCATTATCACCACTATAACAACCACTTTCACCACTATAACAACCATTATCACCACTATATGGACCATTATGACAACTATAACCACCACTATCACCACTTTAACAACCATTATCGCCACTATAACGACCATTATCACCACTATAACGGCCATTATCACCACTATAGCGACCATTATCAACACTATAACAACCATTATCACCACTATAACAGCTATTATCACCACTATAACAACCATTATCACCACTATAACGGCCATTATCACCACTATAACGACCACTATCAACACCATAACCACCATTATCACCACTATATGGACCATTATCACCACTATAACGACCACTATCACCACTATAACAACCATTATCACCACTATAACAACCATTATCACCACTATAAGGACCATTATCACCACTATAACAACCATTATCACCACTATAACGACCACTATCACCACTATAACAACCACTATCACCACTATAACAACTATTATCACCACTATAACAACCATTATCACCACTATAACAACCATTACCACCACTATAACGACCAATATCACCACTATAACAACCATTATCACCACTATAACGACCACTATCACCACTATAACAACCATTATCACCACTATAACAACTATTATCACCACTATAACGACCATTATCACCATTATAACGACCATTATCACCAGTAGAAGGACCATTATCAACGCTGTAATGACCATTATCACCACTATAACAACCATTATCGCCACTATAACGACCATTATCACCACTATAACGGCCATTATCACCGCTATAGCGACCATTATCAACACTATAACAACCATTATCACCACTATAATAACTATTATCACCACTATAACAACCATTATCACCACTATAACGACCACTATCACCACTATAACAACCATTATCACCACTATAACATCTATTATCACCACTATAAAAACCATTATCACCACTATTACGACCACTATCAACACTATAACCACCATTATCACCACTATAACAACCATTATCACCACTATAACAACCATTATCGCCACTATAACAACCATTATCACCACTATAACAACCATTATCACCACTATATGGACCATTATGACAACTATAACCACCACTATCACCACTTTAACAACCATTATCGCCACTATAACGACCATATATCACCACTATAACGGCCATTATCACCACTATAGCGACCATTATCAACACTATAACCACCATTTTCAGCACTATATCAACCATTATCACCAGTAGAAGGACCATTATCAACGCTGTAGTGACCATTATCACCACTATAACGACCACTATCACCACTATAACAACCATTATCACCACTTTAACGACCATTATCACAACTATAACGACCAATATCACCTCTATTACAACTATTATCACCACTATAACAACGATTATCACCACTATAACGACCATTATCACAACTATAACGACCAATATCACCACTATAACGACCATTATCACCACTATAACGGCCATTATCACCACTATAACAACCATTATCACCACTATAACAACCATTATCACCATTATAACGACCATTATCACCACTATATCAACCATTATCACCAGTAGAAGGACCATTATCAACGCTGTAGTGACCATTATCACCACTATAACGACCACTATCACCACTATAACAACCATTATCACCACTATAACGACCATTATCACAACTATAACGACCAATATCACCTCTATAACAACTATTATCACCACTATAACAACGATTATCACCACTATAACGACCATTATCACAACTATAACGACCATTATCACCACTATAACGACCATTATCACCACTATAACGGCCATTATCACCACTATAACAACCATTATCACCACTATAACAACCATTATCACCACTATAACAACCATTACCACCACTATAAGGACCAATATCACCACTATAACAACCATTATCACCACTATAACGACCACTATCACCACTATAACAACCATTATCACCACTATAACAACTATTATCACCACTATAACGACCATTATCACCATTATAACGACCATTATCACCAGTAGAAGGACCATTATCAACGCTGTAATGACCATTATCACCACTATAACAACCATTATCGCCACTATAACAACCATTATCACCACTATAACAACCATTATCACCACTATATGGACCATTATGACAACTATAACCACCACTATCACCACTTTAACAACCATTATCGCCACTATAACGACCATATATCACCACTATAACGGCCATTATCACCACTATAGCGACCATTATCAACACTATAACCACCATTTTCAGCACTATATCATCCATTATCACCAGTAGAAGGACCATTATCAACGCTGTAGTGACCATTATCACCACTATAACGACCACTATCACCACTATAACAACCATTATCACCACTATAACGACCATTATCACAACTATAACGACCAATATCACCTCTATAACAACTATTATCACCACTATAACAACGATTATCACCACTATAACGACCATTATCACAACTATAACGACCATTATCACCACTATAACGACCATTATCACCACTATAACGGCCATTATCACCACTATAACAACCATTATCACCACTATAACAACCATTATCACCACTATATGGACCATTATGACAACTATAACCACCACTATCACCACTTTAACAACCATTATCGCCACTATAACAACCATTATCACCACTATAACGGCCATTATCACCACTATTACGACCACTATCAACACTATAACCACCATTATCACCACTATAACAACCATTATCACCACTATAACAACCATTATCGCCATTATAACAACCATTATCACCACTATAACAACTATTATCACCACTATAAAAACCATTATCACCACTATTACGACCACTATCAACACTATAACCACCATTATCACCACTATAACAACCATTATCACCACTATATGGACCATTATCACCACTATAACGACCACTATCACCACTATAACAACCATTATCACCACTATAAGGACCATTATCACCACTATAACAACCATTATCACCACTATAACGACCATTATCACCATTATAACGACCATTACCACCACTATATCAACCATTATCACCAGTAGAAGGACCATTATCAACGCTGTAATGACCATTATCACCACTATAACAACCATTATCACCACTATAACAACCATTATCGCCATTATAACAACCATTATCACCACTATAACAACTATTATCACCACTATAAAAACCATTATCACCACTATTACGACCACTATCAACACTATAACCACCATTATCACCACTATAACAACCATTATCACCACTATATGGACCATTATCACCACTATAACGACCACTATCACCACTATAACAACCATTATCACCACTATAAGGACCATTATCACCACTATAACAACCATTATCACCACTATAACGACCATTATCACCATTATAACGACCATTACCACCACTATATCAACCATTATCACCAGTAGAAGGACCATTATCAACGCTGTAATGACCATTATCACCACTATAATGACCACTATCACCACTATAACAACCATTATCACCACTATAACAACTATTATCACCACTATAACAACCATTATCACCACTATAACGACCATTATCACCCCTATAACGACCATTATCACCACTATAACGGCCATTATCACCACTATAGCGACCATTATCAGCACTATAACCACCATTATCACCACTATAACGACCACTATCAACACTATAACGGCCATTATCACCACTATAGCGACCTTTATCAACACTATAACCACCATTATCACCACTATATCAACCATTATCACCACTATAATAACCATTATGACCACTATAACAACTATTATCACCACTATAACAACCATTATCACCACTATAACAACCATTATCACCACTATAACGACCACTATCACCACTATAACAACCATTATCACCACTATAAGGACCATTATCACCACTATAACAACCATTATCACCACTATAACAACCATTATCACCACTATAAGGACCATTATCACCACTATAACAACCATTATCACCACTATAACAACTATTATCACCACTATAACAACCATTATCACCACTATAACAACCATTATCACCACTATAACAACCATTATCACCACTATATGGACCATTATCACCACTATAACAACCATTATCACCATTATAACGACCACTATCACCACTATAACAACCATTATAACCACTATAACAACTATTATCACCACTATAATAACCATTATGACCACTATAACAACTATTATCACCACTATAACAACCATTATCACCACTATAACAACCATTATCACCACTATAACAACTATTATCACCACTATAATAACCATTATCACCACTATAACAACTATTATCACCACTATAACAACCATTATCACCACTATAACGACCATTATCACCACTATAACGACCACTATCACCACTATAACAACCATTATCACCACTATAACAACCATTATCACCAATATAACAACCATTATCACCACTATAACAACCATTATCACCACTATATGGACCATTATGACAACTATAACCACCACTATCACCACTTTAACAACCATTATCGCCACTATAACGACCATTATCACCACTATAACGGCCATTATCACCACTATAGCGACCATTATCAACACTATAACAACCATTATCACCACTATAACAGCTATTATCACCACTATAACAACCATTATCACCACTATAACGGCCATTATCACCACTATAACGACCACTATCAACACCATAACCACCATTATCACCACTATATGGACCATTATCACCACTATAACGACCACTATCACCACTATAACAACCATTATCACCACTATAACAACCATTATCACCACTATAAGGACCATTATCACCACTATAACAACCATTATCACCACTATAACGACCACTATCACCACTATAACAACCACTATCACCACTATAACAACTATTATCACCACTATAACAACCATTATCACCACTATAACAACCATTACCACCACTATAACGACCAATATCACCACTATAACAACCATTATCACCACTATAACGACCACTATCACCACTATAACAACCATTATCACCACTATAACAACTATTATCACCACTATAACGACCATTATCACCATTATAACGACCATTATCACCAGTAGAAGGACCATTATCAACGCTGTAATGACCATTATCACCACTATAACAACCATTATCGCCACTATAACGACCATTATCACCACTATAACGGCCATTATCACCGCTATAGCGACCATTATCAACACTATAACAACCATTATCACCACTATAATAACTATTATCACCACTATAACAACCATTATCACCACTATAACGACCACTATCACCACTATAACAACCATTATCACCACTATAACATCTATTATCACCACTATAAAAACCATTATCACCACTATTACGACCACTATCAACACTATAACCACCATTATCACCACTATAACAACCATTATCACCACTATAACAACCATTATCGCCACTATAACAACCATTATCACCACTATAACAACCATTATCACCACTATATGGACCATTATGACAACTATAACCACCACTATCACCACTTTAACAACCATTATCGCCACTATAACGACCATATATCACCACTATAACGGCCATTATCACCACTATAGCGACCATTATCAACACTATAACCACCATTTTCAGCACTATATCAACCATTATCACCAGTAGAAGGACCATTATCAACGCTGTAGTGACCATTATCACCACTATAACGACCACTATCACCACTATAACAACCATTATCACCACTTTAACGACCATTATCACAACTATAACGACCAATATCACCTCTATTACAACTATTATCACCACTATAACAACGATTATCACCACTATAACGACCATTATCACAACTATAACGACCAATATCACCACTATAACGACCATTATCACCACTATAACGGCCATTATCACCACTATAACAACCATTATCACCACTATAACAACCATTATCACCATTATAACGACCATTATCACCACTATATCAACCATTATCACCAGTAGAAGGACCATTATCAACGCTGTAGTGACCATTATCACCACTATAACGACCACTATCACCACTATAACAACCATTATCACCACTATAACGACCATTATCACAACTATAACGACCAATATCACCTCTATAACAACTATTATCACCACTATAACAACGATTATCACCACTATAACGACCATTATCACAACTATAACGACCATTATCACCACTATAACGACCATTATCACCACTATAACGGCCATTATCACCACTATAACAACCATTATCACCACTATAACAACCATTATCACCACTATAACAACCATTACCACCACTATAAGGACCAATATCACCACTATAACAACCATTATCACCACTATAACGACCACTATCACCACTATAACAACCATTATCACCACTATAACAACTATTATCACCACTATAACGACCATTATCACCATTATAACGACCATTATCACCAGTAGAAGGACCATTATCAACGCTGTAATGACCATTATCACCACTATAACAACCATTATCGCCACTATAACGACCATTATCACCACTATAACGGCCATTATCACCGCTATAGCGACCATTATCAACACTATAACAACCATTATCACCACTATAATAACTATTATCACCACTATAACAACCATTATCACCACTATAACGACCACTATCACCACTATAACAACCATTATCACCACTATAACATCTATTATCACCACTATAAAAACCATTATCACCACTATTACGACCACTATCAACACTATAACCACCATTATCACCACTATAACAACCATTATCACCACTATAACAACCATTATCGCCACTATAACAACCATTATCACCACTATAACAACCATTATCACCACTATATGGACCATTATGACAACTATAACCACCACTATCACCACTTTAACAACCATTATCGCCACTATAACGACCATATATCACCACTATAACGGCCATTATCACCACTATAGCGACCATTATCAACACTATAACCACCATTTTCAGCACTATATCAACCATTATCACCAGTAGAAGGACCATTATCAACGCTGTAGTGACCATTATCACCACTATAACGACCACTATCACCACTATAACAACCATTATCACCACTTTAACGACCATTATCACAACTATAACGACCAATATCACCTCTATTACAACTATTATCACCACTATAACAACGATTATCACCACTATAACAACCATTATCACAACTATAACGACCAATATCACCACTATAACGACCATTATCACCACTATAACGGCCATTATCACCACTATAACAACCATTATCACCACTATAACAACCATTATCACCATTATAACGACCATTATCACCACTATATCAACCATTATCACCAGTAGAAGGACCATTATCAACGCTGTAGTGACCATTATCACCACTATAACGACCACTATCACCACTATAACAACCATTATCACCACTATAACGACCATTATCACAACTATAACGACCAATATCACCTCTATAACAACTATTATCACCACTATAACAACGATTATCACCACTATAACGACCATTATCACAACTATAACGACCATTATCACCACTATAACGACCATTATCACCACTATAACGGCCATTATCACCACTATAACAACCATTATCACCACTATAACAACCATTATCACCACTATAACAACCATTACCACCACTATAAGGACCAATATCACCACTATAACAACCATTATCACCACTATAACGACCACTATCACCACTATAACAACCATTATCACCACTATAACAACTATTATCACCACTATAACGACCATTATCACCATTATAACGACCATTATCACCAGTAGAAGGACCATTATCAACGCTGTAATGACCATTATCACCACTATAACAACCATTATCGCCACTATAACAACCATTATCACCACTATAACAACCATTATCACCACTATATGGACCATTATGACAACTATAACCACCACTATCACCACTTTAACAACCATTATCGCCACTATAACGACCATATATCACCACTATAACGGCCATTATCACCACTATAGCGACCATTATCAACACTATAACCACCATTTTCAGCACTATATCATCCATTATCACCAGTAGAAGGACCATTATCAACGCTGTAGTGACCATTATCACCACTATAACGACCACTATCACCACTATAACAACCATTATCACCACTATAACGACCATTATCACAACTATAACGACCAATATCACCTCTATAACAACTATTATCACCACTATAACAACGATTATCACCACTATAACGACCATTATCACAACTATAACGACCATTATCACCACTATAACGACCATTATCACCACTATAACGGCCATTATCACCACTATAACAACCATTATCACCACTATAACAACCATTATCACCACTATATGGACCATTATGACAACTATAACCACCACTATCACCACTTTAACAACCATTATCGCCACTATAACAACCATTATCACCACTATAACGGCCATTATCACCACTATTACGACCACTATCAACACTATAACCACCATTATCACCACTATAACAACCATTATCACCACTATAACAACCATTATCGCCATTATAACAACCATTATCACCACTATAACAACTATTATCACCACTATAAAAACCATTATCACCACTATTACGACCACTATCAACACTATAACCACCATTATCACCACTATAACAACCATTATCACCACTATATGGACCATTATCACCACTATAACGACCACTATCACCACTATAACAACCATTATCACCACTATAAGGACCATTATCACCACTATAACAACTATTATCACCACTATAAAAACCATTATCACCACTATAACGACCATTATCACCATTATAACGACCATTATCACCAGTAGAAGGACCATTATCAACGCTGTAATGACCATTATCACCACTATAACAACCATTATCGCCACTATAACAACCATTATCACCACTATAACAACCATTATCACCACTATAACAACTATTATCACCACTATAAAAACCATTATCACCACTATAACAACTATTATCACCACTATAAAAACCATTATCACCACTATTACGACCACTATCAACACTATAACCACCATTATCACCACTATAACAACCATTATCACCACTATAACAACCATTATCACCACTATAACGACCACTATCACCACTATAACAACCATTATCACCACTATAACAACTATTATCACCACTATAACGACCATTATCACCATTATAACGACCATTATCACCAGTAGAAGGACCATTATCAACGCTGTAATGACCATTATCACCACTATAACAACCATTATCACCACTATAACGACCACTATCACCACTATAACAACCATTATCACCACTATAACAACTATTATCACCACTATAAAAACCATTATCACCACTATTACGACCACTATCAACACTATAACCACCATTATCACCACTATAACAACCATTATCACCACTATAACAACCTTTATCGCCACTATAACAACCATTATCACCACTATAACAACCATTATCACCACTATATGGACCATTATGACAACTATAACCACCACTATCACCACTTTAACAACCATTATCGCCACTATAACGACCATATATCACCACTATAACGGCCATTATCACCACTATAGCGACCATTATCAACACTATAACCACCATTTTCAGCACTATATCAACCATTATCACCAGTAGAAGGACCATTATCAACGCTGTAGTGACCATTATCACCACTATAACGACCACTATCACCACTATGACAACCATTATCACCACTATAACGACCATTATCACCACTATAACAACCATTATCACCACTATAACGACCATTATCACAACTATAACGACCAATATCACCTCTATAACAACTATTATCACCACTATAACAACGATTATCACCACTATAACGACCATTATCACAACTATAACGACCATTATCACCACTATAACGACCATTATCACCACTATAACGGCCATTATCACCACTATAACAACCATTATCACCACTATAACAACCATTATCACCATTATAACGACCATTATCACCACTATATCAACCATTATCACCAGTAGAAGGACCATTATCAACGCTGTAATGACCATTATCACCACTATAACAACCATTATCACCACTATAACGACCACTATCACCACTATAACAACCATTATCACCACTATAACAACTATTATCACCACTATAACGACCATTATCACCATTATAACGACCATTATCACCAGTAGAAGGACCATTATCAACGCTGTAATGACCATTATCACCACTATAACAACCATTATCGCCACTATAACAACCATTATCACCACTATAACAACCATTATCACCACTATATGGACCATTATGACAACTATAACCACCACTATCACCACTTTAACAACCATTATCGCCACTATAACGACCATATATCACCACTATAACGGCCATTATCACCACTATAGCGACCATTATCAACACTATAACCACCATTTTCAGCACTATATCAACCATTATCACCAGTAGAAGGACCATTATCAACGCTGTAGTGACCATTATCACCACTATAACGACCACTATCACCACTATAACAACCAATTATCACCACTATAACGACCATTATCACAACTATAACGACCAATATCACCTCTATAACAACTATTATCACCACTATAACAACGATTATCACCACTATAACGACCATTATCACAACTATAACGACCATTATCACCACTATAACGACCATTATCACCACTATAACAACCATTATCACCACTATAACAACCATTATCACCACTATATGGACCATTATGACAACTATAACCACCACTATCACCACTTTAACAACCATTATCGCCACTATAACGACCATTATCACCACTATAACGGCCATTATCACCACTATAGCGACCATTATCAACACTATAACAACCATTATCACCACTATAACAACTATTATCACCACTATAACAACCATTATCACCACTATAACGACCACTATCACCACTATAACAACCATTATCACCACTATAACAACTATTATCACCACTATAAAAACCATTATCATCACTATTACGACCACTATCAACACTATAACCACCATTATCACCACTATAACAACCATTATCACCACTATAACAACCATTATCGCCATTATAACAACCATTATCACCACTATAACAACTATTATCACCACTATAAAAACCATTATCACCACTATTACGACCACTATCAACACTATAACCACCATTATCACCACTATAACAACCATTATCACCACTATATGGACCATTATCACCACTATAACGACCACTATCACCACTATAACAACCATTATCACCACTATAAGGACCATTATCACCACTATATGGACCATTATGACAACTATAACCACCACTATCACCACTTTAACAACCATTATCGCCACTATAACGACCATTATCACCACTATAACGGCCATTATCACCACTATAGCGACCATTATCAACACTATAATAACCATTATCACCACTATAACAACTATTATCACCACTATAACAACGATTATCACCACTATAACGACCATTATCACAACTATAACGACCATTATCACCACTATAACGACCATTATCACCACTATAACGGCCATTATCACCACTATAACAACCATTATCACCACTATAACAACCATTATCACCACTATATGGACCATTATGACAACTATAACCACCACTATCACCACTTTAACAACCATTATCGCCACTATAACGACCATTATCACCACTATAACGGCCATTATCACCACTATAGCGACCATTATCAACACTATAACAACCATTATCACCACTATAACAACTATTATCACCACTATAACAACCATTATCACCACTATAACGACCACTATCACCACTATAACAACCATTATCACCACTATAACAACTATTATCACCACTATAAAAACGATTATCACCACTATTACGACCACTATCAACACTATAACCACCATTATCACCACTATAACAACCATTATCACCACTATATGGACCATTATCACCACAATAACGACCACTATCACCACTATAACAACCATTATCACCACTATAAGGACCATTATCACCACTATAACAACCATTATCACCACTATAACGACCATTATCACCATTATAACGACCATTATCACCACTATAACAACTATTATCACCACTATAACAACCATTATCACCACTATAACAACCATTATCACCACTATAACAACCATTATCACCACTATATGGACCATTATGACAACTATAACCACCACTATCACCACTTTAACAACCATTATCGCCACTATAACGACCATTATCACCACTATAACGGCCATTATCACCACTATAGCGACCATTATCAACACTATAACAACCATTATCACCACTATAACAGCTATTATCACCACTATAACAACCATTATCACCACTATAACGGCCATTATCACCACTATAACGACCACTATCAACACCATAACCACCATTATCACCACTATATGGACCATTATCACCACTATAACGACCACTATCACCACTATAACAACCATTATCACCACTATAACAACCATTATCACCACTATAAGGACCATTATCACCACTATAACAACCATTATCACCACTATAACGACCACTATCACCACTATAACAACCACTATCACCACTATAACAACTATTATCACCACTATAACAACCATTATCACCACTATAACAACCATTACCACCACTATAACGACCAATATCACCACTATAACAACCATTATCACCACTATAACGACCACTATCACCACTATAACAACCATTATCACCACTATAACAACTATTATCACCACTATAACGACCATTATCACCATTATAACGACCATTATCACCAGTAGAAGGACCATTATCAACGCTGTAATGACCATTATCACCACTATAACAACCATTATCGCCACTATAACGACCATTATCACCACTATAACGGCCATTATCACCGCTATAGCGACCATTATCAACACTATAACAACCATTATCACCACTATAATAACTATTATCACCACTATAACAACCATTATCACCACTATAACGACCACTATCACCACTATAACAACCATTATCACCACTATAACATCTATTATCACCACTATAAAAACCATTATCACCACTATTACGACCACTATCAACACTATAACCACCATTATCACCACTATAACAACCATTATCACCACTATAACAACCATTATCGCCACTATAACAACCATTATCACCACTATAACAACCATTATCACCACTATATGGACCATTACGACAACTATAACCACCACTATCACCACTTTAACAACCATTATCGCCACTATAACGACCATATATCACCACTATAACGGCCATTATCACCACTATAGCGACCATTATCAACACTATAACCACCATTTTCAGCACTATATCAACCATTATCACCAGTAGAAGGACCATTATCAACGCTGTAGTGACCATTATCACCACTATAACGACCACTATCACCACTATAACAACCATTATCACCACTTTAACGACCATTATCACAACTATAACGACCAATATCACCTCTATTACAACTATTATCACCACTATAACAACGATTATCACCACTATAACGACCATTATCACAACTATAACGACCAATATCACCACTATAACGACCATTATCACCACTATAACGGCCATTATCACCACTATAACAACCATTATCACCACTATAACAACCATTATCACCATTATAACGACCATTATCACCACTATATCAACCATTATCACCAGTAGAAGGACCATTATCAACGCTGTAGTGACCATTATCACCACTATAACGACCACTATCACCACTATAACAACCATTATCACCACTATAACGACCATTATCACAACTATAACGACCAATATCACCTCTATAACAACTATTATCACCACTATAACAACGATTATCACCACTATAACGACCATTATCACAACTATAACGACCATTATCACCACTATAACGACCATTATCACCACTATAACGGCCATTATGACCACTATAACAACCATTATCACCACTATAACAACCATTATCACCACTATAACAACCATTACCACCACTATAAGGACCAATATCACCACTATAACAACCATTATCACCACTATAACGACCACTATCACCACTATAACAACCATTATCACCACTATAACAACTATTATCACCACTATAACGACCATTATCACCATTATAACGACCATTATCACCAGTAGAAGGACCATTATCAACGCTGTAATGACCATTATCACCACTATAACAACCATTATCGCCACTATAACAACCATTATCACCACTATAACAACCATTATCACCACTATATGGACCATTATGACAACTATAACCACCACTATCACCACTTTAACAACCATTATCGCCACTATAACGACCATATATCACCACTATAACGGCCATTATCACCACTATAGCGACCATTATCAACACTATAACCACCATTTTCAGCACTATATCATCCATTATCACCAGTAGAAGGACCATTATCAACGCTGTAGTGACCATTATCACCACTATAACGACCACTATCACCACTATAACAACCATTATCACCACTATATCAACCATTATCACCACTATAATAACCATTATGACCACTATAACAACTATTATCACCACTATAACAACCATTATCACCACTATAACAACCATTATCACCACTATAACGACCACTATCACCACTATAACAACCATTATCACCACTATAAGGACCATTATCACCACTATAACAACCATTATCACCACTATAACAACCATTATCACCACTATAAGGACCATTATCACCACTATAACAACCATTATCACCACTATAACAACTATTATCACCACTATAACAACCATTATCACCACTATAACAACCATTATCACCACTATAACAACCATTATCACCACTATATGGACCATTATCACCACTATAACAACCATTATCACCATTATAACGACCACTATCACCACTATAACAACCATTATAACCACTATAACAACTATTATCACCACTATAATAACCATTATGACCACTATAACAACTATTATCACCACTATAACAACCATTATCACCACTATAACAACCATTATCACCACTATAACAACTATTATCACCACTATAATAACCATTATCACCACTATAACAACTATTATCACCACTATAACAACCATTATCACCACTATAACGACCATTATCACCACTATAACGACCACTATCACCACTATAACAACCATTATCACCACTATAACAACCATTATCACCAATATAACAACCATTATCACCACTATAACAACCATTATCACCACTATATGGACCATTATGACAACTATAACCACCACTATCACCACTTTAACAACCATTATCGCCACTATAACGACCATTATCACCACTATAACGGCCATTATCACCACTATAGCGACCATTATCAACACTATAACAACCATTATCACCACTATAACAGCTATTATCACCACTATAACAACCATTATCACCACTATAACGGCCATTATCACCACTATAACGACCACTATCAACACCATAACCACCATTATCACCACTATATGGACCATTATCACCACTATAACGACCACTATCACCACTATAACAACCATTATCACCACTATAACAACCATTATCACCACTATAAGGACCATTATCACCACTATAACAACCATTATCACCACTATAACGACCACTATCACCACTATAACAACCACTATCACCACTATAACAACTATTATCACCACTATAACAACCATTATCACCACTATAACAACCATTACCACCACTATAACGACCAATATCACCACTATAACAACCATTATCACCACTATAACGACCACTATCACCACTATAACAACCATTATCACCACTATAACAACTATTATCACCACTATAACGACCATTATCACCATTATAACGACCATTATCACCAGTAGAAGGACCATTATCAACGCTGTAATGACCATTATCACCACTATAACAACCATTATCGCCACTATAACGACCATTATCACCACTATAACGGCCATTATCACCGCTATAGCGACCATTATCAACACTATAACAACCATTATCACCACTATAATAACTATTATCACCACTATAACAACCATTATCACCACTATAACGACCACTATCACCACTATAACAACCATTATCACCACTATAACATCTATTATCACCACTATAAAAACCATTATCACCACTATTACGACCACTATCAACACTATAACCACCATTATCACCACTATAACAACCATTATCACCACTATAACAACCATTATCGCCACTATAACAACCATTATCACCACTATAACAACCATTATCACCACTATATGGACCATTATGACAACTATAACCACCACTATCACCACTTTAACAACCATTATCGCCACTATAACGACCATATATCACCACTATAACGGCCATTATCACCACTATAGCGACCATTATCAACACTATAACCACCATTTTCAGCACTATATCAACCATTATCACCAGTAGAAGGACCATTATCAACGCTGTAGTGACCATTATCACCACTATAACGACCACTATCACCACTATAACAACCATTATCACCACTTTAACGACCATTATCACAACTATAACGACCAATATCACCTCTATTACAACTATTATCACCACTATAACAACGATTATCACCACTATAACGACCATTATCACAACTATAACGACCAATATCACCACTATAACGACCATTATCACCACTATAACGGCCATTATCACCACTATAACAACCATTATCACCACTATAACAACCATTATCACCATTATAACGACCATTATCACCACTATATCAACCATTATCACCAGTAGAAGGACCATTATCAACGCTGTAGTGACCATTATCACCACTATAACGACCACTATCACCACTATAACAACCATTATCACCACTATAACGACCATTATCACAACTATAACGACCAATATCACCTCTATAACAACTATTATCACCACTATAACAACGATTATCACCACTATAACGACCATTATCACAACTATAACGACCATTATCACCACTATAACGACCATTATCACCACTATAACGGCCATTATCACCACTATAACAACCATTATCACCACTATAACAACCATTATCACCACTATAACAACCATTACCACCACTATAAGGACCAATATCACCACTATAACAACCATTATCACCACTATAACGACCACTATCACCACTATAACAACCATTATCACCACTATAACAACTATTATCACCACTATAACGACCATTATCACCATTATAACGACCATTATCACCAGTAGAAGGACCATTATCAACGCTGTAATGACCATTATCACCACTATAACAACCATTATCGCCACTATAACAACCATTATCACCACTATAACAACCATTATCACCACTATATGGACCATTATGACAACTATAACCACCACTATCACCACTTTAACAACCATTATCGCCACTATAACGACCATATATCACCACTATAACGGCCATTATCACCACTATAGCGACCATTATCAACACTATAACCACCATTTTCAGCACTATATCATCCATTATCACCAGTAGAAGGACCATTATCAACGCTGTAGTGACCATTATCACCACTATAACGACCACTATCACCACTATAACAACCATTATCACCACTATAACGACCATTATCACAACTATAACGACCAATATCACCTCTATAACAACTATTATCACCACTATAACAACGATTATCACCACTATAACGACCATTATCACAACTATAACGACCATTATCACCACTATAACGACCATTATCACCACTATAACGGCCATTATCACCACTATAACAACCATTATCACCACTATAACAACCATTATCACCACTATATGGACCATTATGACAACTATAACCACCACTATCACCACTTTAACAACCATTATCGCCACTATAGCAACCATTATCACCACTATAACGGCCATTATCACCACTATTACGACCACTATCAACACTATAACCACCATTATCACCACTATAACAACCATTATCACCACTATAACAACCATTATCGCCATTATAACAACCATTATCACCACTATAACAACTATTATCACCACTATAAAAACCATTATCACCACTATTACGACCACTATCAACACTATAACCACCATTATCACCACTATAACAACCATTATCACCACTATATGGACCATTATCACCACTATAACGACCACTATCACCACTATAACAACCATTATCACCACTATAAGGACCATTATCACCACTATAACAACCATTATCACCACTATAACGACCATTATCACCATTATAACGACCATTACCACCACTATATCAACCATTATCACCAGTAGAAGGACCATTATCAACGCTGTAATGACCATTATCACCACTATAACAACCATTATCACCACTATAACAACCATTATCGCCATTATAACAACCATTATCACCACTATAACAACTATTATCACCACTATAAAAACCATTATCACCTCTATTACGACCACTATCAACACTATAACCACCATTATCACCACTATAACAACCATTATCACCACTATATGGACCATTATCACCACTATAACGACCACTATCACCACTATAACAACCATTATCACCACTATAAGGACCATTATCACCACTATAACAACCATTATCACCACTATAACGACCATTATCACCATTATAACGACCATTACCACCACTATATCAACCATTATCACCAGTAGAAGGACCATTATCAACGCTGTAATGACCATTATCACCACTATAATGACCACTATCACCACTATAACAACCATTATCACCACTATAACAACTATTATCACCACTATAACAACCATTATCACCACTATAACGACCATTATCACCCCTATAACGACCATTATCACCACTATAACGGCCATTATCACCACTATAGCGACCATTATCAGCACTATAACCACCATTATCACCACTATAACGACCACTATCAACACTATAACGGCCATTATCACCACTATAGCGACCTTTATCAACACTATAACCACCATTATCACCACTATATCAACCATTATCACCACTATAATAACCATTATGACCACTATAACAACTATTATCACCACTATAACAACCATTATCACCACTATAACAACCATTATCACCACTATAACGACCACTATCACCACTATATCAACCATTATCACCTGTAGAAGGACCATTATCAACGCTGTAGTGACCATTATCACCACTATAACGACCACTATCACCACTATAACAACCATTATCACCACTATAACGACCATTATCACAACTATAACGTCCAATATCACCTCTATAACAACCATTATCACCACTATAACGACCACTATCACCACTATAACAACCATGATCACCACTATAACAACTATTATCACCACTATAAAAACCATTATCACCACTATTACGACCACTATCAACACTATAACCACCATTATCACCACTATAACAACCATTATCACCACTATAACAACCATTATCGCCACTATAACAACCATTATCACCACTATAACAACCATTATCACCACTATATGGACCATTATGACAACTATAACCACCACTATCACCACTTTAACAACCATTATCGCCACTATAACGACCATATATCACCACTATAACGGCCATTATCACCACTATAGCGACCATTATCACCATTATAACGACCATTACCACCACTATATCAACCATTATCACCAGTAGAAGGACCATTATCAACGCTGTAGTGACCATTATCACCACTATAACGACCACTATCACCACTATAACAACCATTATCACCACTATAACGACCATTATCACAACTATAACGACCAATATCACCTCTATAACAACTATTATCACCACTATAACAACGATTATCACCACTATAACGACCATTATCACAACTATAACGACCATTATCACCACTATAACGACCATTATCACCACTATAACGGCCATTATCACCACTATAACAACCATTATCACCACTATAACAACCATTATCACCATTATAACGACCATTATCACCACTATATCAACCATTATCACCAGTAGAAGGACCATTATCAACGCTGTAATGACCATTATCACCACTATAACAACCATTATCACCACTATAACAACCATTACCACCACTATAAGGACCAATATCACCACTATAACAACCATTATCACCACTATAACGACCACTATCACCACTATAACAACCATTATCACCACTATAACAACTATTATCACCACTATAACGACCATTATCACCATTATAACGACCATTATCACCAGTAGAAGGACCATTATCAACGCTGTAATGACCATTATCACCACTATAACAACCATTATCGCCACTATAACAACCATTATCACCACTATAACAACCATTATCACCACTATATGGACCATTATGACAACTATAACCACCACTATCACCACTTTAACAACCATTATCGCCACTATAACGACCATATATCACCACTATAACGGCCATTATCACCACTATAGCGACCATTATCAACACTATAACCACCATTTTCAGCACTATATCAACCATTATCACCTGTAGAAGGACCATTATCAACGCTGTAGTGACCATTATCACCACTATAACGACCACTATCACCACTATAACAACCATTATCACCACTATAACGACCATTATCACAACTATAACGTCCAATATCACCTCTATAACAACTATTATCACCACTATAACAACGATTATCACCACTATAACGACCATTATCACAACTATAACGACCATTATCACCACTATAACGACCATTATCACCACTATAACGGCCATTATCACCACTATAACAACCATTATCACCACTATAACAACCATTATCACCACTATGACAACCATTATCGCCACTATAACAACCATTATCACCACTATAACAACCATTATCACCACTATATGGACCATTATGACAACTATAACCACCACTATCACCACTTTAACAACCATTATCGCCACTATAACGACCATATATCACCACTATAACGGCCATTATCACCACTATAGCGACCATTATCAACACTATAACCACCATTTTCAGCACTATATCAACCATTATCACCAGTAGAAGGACCATTATCACCACTATAACGACCATTATCACCACTATAACGGCCATTATCACCACTATAACAACCATTATCACCACTATAACAACCATTATCACCACTATATGGACCATTATGACAACTATAACCACCACTATCACCACTTTAACAACCATTATCGCCACTATAACGACCATTATCACCACTATAACGGCCATTATCACCACTATAGCGACCATTATCAACACTATAACAACCATTATCACCACTATAACAACTGTTATCACCACTATAACAACCATTATCACCACTATAACGACCACTATCACCACTATAACAACCATTATCACCACTATAACAACTATTATCACCACTATAAAAACCATTATCACCACTATTACGACCACTATCAACACTATAACCACCATTATCACCACTATAACAACCATTATCACCACTATATGGACCATTATCACCACTATAACGACCACTATCACCACTATAACAACCATTATCACCACTATAAGGACCATTATCACCACTATAACAACCATTATCACCACTATAACGACCATTATCACCATTATAACGACCATTACCACCACTATATCAACCATTATCACCAGTAGAAGGACCATTATCAACGCTGTAATGACCATTATCACCTCTATAACAACCATTATCACCACTATAACAACCATTATCACCACTATAACAACCATTATCACCACTATAACGACCACTATCACCACTATAACAACCATTATCACCACTATAAGGACCATTATCACCACTATAACAACCATTATCACCACTATAACAACCATTATCACCACTATAAGGACCATTATCACCACTATAACAAACATTATCACCACTATAACAACTATTATCACCACTATAACAACCATTATCACCACTATAACGACCATTATCACCACTATAACGACCACTATCACCACTATAACAACCATTATCACCACTATAACAACTATTATCACCAATATAACAACCATTATCACCACTATAACAACCATTATCACCACTATATGGACCATTATGACAACTATAACCACCACTATCACCACTTTAACAACCATTATCGCCACTATAACGACCATTATCACCACTATAACGGCCATTATCACCACTATAGCGACCATTATCAACACTATAACGACCATTATCACCACTATAACACCTATTATCACCACTATAACAACCATTATCACCACTATAACGGCCATTATCACCACTATAACGACCACTATCAACACCATAACCACCATTATCACCACTATATGGACCATTATCACCACTATAACGACCACTATCACCACTATAACAACCATTATCACCACTATAAGGACCATTATCACCACTATAACAACCATTATCACCACTATAACAACCATTATCACCACTATATGGACCATTATGACAACTATAACCACCACTATCACCACTTTAACAACCATTATCGCCACTATAACAACCATTATCACCACTATAAGGACCACTATCACCACTATAACAACCACTATCACCACTATAACAACTATTATCACCACTATAACAACCATTATCACCATTATAACGACCATTATCACCACTATATCAACCATTATCACCAGTAGAAGGACCATTATCAACGCTGTAATGACCATTATCACCACTATAACAACCATTATCACCACTATAACAACCATTACCACCACTATAAGGACCAATATCACCACTATAACAACCATTATCACCACTATAACGACAACTATCACCACTATAACAACCATTATCACCACTATAACAACTATTATCACCACTATAACAACCATTATCACCATTATAACGACCATTATCACCACTATATCAACCATTATCACCAGTAGAAGGACCATTATCAACGCTGTAATGACCATTATCACCACTATAACAACCATTATCGCCACTATAACGACCATATATCACCACTATAACGGCCATTATCACCACTATAGCGACCATTGTCAACACTATAACCACCATTTTCAGCACTATATCAACCATTATCACCAGTAGAAGGACCATTATCAACGCTGTAGTGACCATTATCACCACTATAACGACCACTATCACCACTATAACAACCATTATCACCACTATAACGACCATTATCACAACTATAACGACCAATATCACCTCTATAACAACTATTATCACCACTATAACAACGATTATCACCACTATAACGACCATTATCACAACTATAACGACCATTATCACCACTATAACGACCATTATCACCACTATAACGGCCATTATCACCACTATAACAACCATTATCACCACTATAACAACCATTATCACCACTATATGGACCATTATGACAACTATAACCACCACTATCACCACTTTAACAACCATTATCGCCACTATAACGACCATTATCACCACTATAACGGCCATTATCACCACTATAGCGACCATTATCAACACTATAACAACCATTATCACCACTATAACAACTGTTATCACCACTATAACAACCATTATCACCACTATAACGACCACTATCACCACTATAACAACCATTATCACCACTATAACAACTATTATCACCACTATAAAAACCATTATCACCACTATTACGACCACTATCAACACTATAACCACCATTATCACCACTATAACAACCATTATCACCACTATATGGACCATTATCACCACTATAACGACCACTATCACCACTATAACAACCATTATCACCACTATAAGGACCATTATCACCACTATAACAACCATTATCACCACTATAACGACCATTATCACCATTATAACGACCATTACCACCACTATATCAACCATTATCACCAGTAGAAGGACCATTATCAACGCTGTAATGACCATTATCACCTCTATAACAACCATTATCACCACTATAACAACCATTATCACCACTATATGGACCATTATGATGACTATAACCACCACTATCACCACTTTAACAACCATTATCACCACTATAACGACCACTATCACCACTATAAGGGCCATTATCACCACTATAGCGACCTTTATCAACACTATAACCACCATTATCACCACTATATCAACCATTATCACCAGTAGAAGGACCATTATCAACACTGTAATGACCATTATCACCACTATAATGACCACTATCACCACTATAACAACCATTATCACCACTATAACAACTATTATCACCACTATAACAACCATTATCACCACTATAACGACCATTATCACCCCTATAACGACCATTATCACCACTATAACGGCCATTATCACCACTATAGCGACCATTATCAGCACTATAACCACCATTATCACCACTATAACGACCACTATCAACACTATAACGGCCATTATCACCACTATAGCGACCTTTATCAACACTATAACCACCATTATCACCACTATATCAACCATTATCACCACTATAATAACCATTATGACCACTATAACAACTATTATCACCACTATAACAACCATTATCACCACTATAACAACCATTATCACCACTATAACGACCACTATCACCACTATAACAACCATTATCACCACTATAAGGACCATTATCACCACTATAACAACCATTATCACCACTATAACAACCATTATCACCACTATAAGGACCATTATCACCACTATAACAACCATTATCACCACTATAACAACTATTATCACCACTATAACAACCATTATCACCACTATAACAACCATTATCTCCACTATAACAACCATTATCACCACTATATGGACCATTATCACCACTATAACAACCATTATCACCATTATAACGACCACTATCACCACTATAGCGACCATTGTCAACACTATAACCACCATTTTCAGCACTATATCAACCATTATCACCAGTAGAAGGACCATTATCAACGCTGTAGTGACCATTATCACCACTATAACGACCACTATCACCACTATAACAACCATTATCACCACTATAACGACCATTATCACAACTATAACGACCAATATCACCTCTATAACAACTATTATCACCACTATAACAACGATTATCACCACTATAACGACCATTATCACAACTATAACGACCATTATCACCACTATAACGACCATTATCACCACTATAACGGCCATTATCACCACTATAACAACCATTATCACCACTATAACAACCATTATCACCACTATATGGACCATTATGACAACTATAACCACCACTATCACCACTTTAACAACCATTATCGCCACTATAACGACCATTATCACCACTATAACGGCCATTATCACCACTATAGCGACCATTATCAACACTATAACAACCATTATCACCACTATAACAACTGTTATCACCACTATAACAACCATTATCACCACTATAACGACCACTATCACCACTATAACAACCATTATCACCACTATAACAACTATTATCACCACTATAAAAACCATTATCACCACTATTACGACCACTATCAACACTATAACCACCATTATCACCACTATAACAACCATTATCACCACTATATGGACCATTATCACCACTATAACGACCACTATCACCACTATAACAACCATTATCACCACTATAAGGACCATTATCACCACTATAACAACCATTATCACCACTATAACGACCATTATCACCATTATAACGACCATTACCACCACTATATCAACCATTATCACCAGTAGAAGGACCATTATCAACGCTGTAATGACCATTATCACCTCTATAACAACCATTATCACCACTATAACAACCATTATCACCACTATATGGACCATTATGATGACTATAACCACCACTATCACCACTTTAACAACCATTATCACCACTATAACGACCACTATCACCACTATAAGGGCCATTATCACCACTATAGCGACCTTTATCAACACTATAACCACCATTATCACCACTATATCAACCATTATCACCAGTAGAAGGACCATTATCAACACTGTAATGACCATTATCACCACTATAATGACCACTATCACCACTATAACAACCATTATCACCACTATAACAACTATTATCACCACTATAACAACCATTATCACCACTATAACGACCATTATCACCCCTATAACGACCATTATCACCACTATAACGGCCATTATCACCACTATAGCGACCATTATCAGCACTATAACCACCATTATCACCACTATAACGACCACTATCAACACTATAACGGCCATTATCACCACTATAGCGACCTTTATCAACACTATAACCACCATTATCACCACTATATCAACCATTATCACCACTATAATAACCATTATGACCACTATAACAACTATTATCACCACTATAACAACCATTATCACCACTATAACAACCATTATCACCACTATAACGACCACTATCACCACTATAACAACCATTATCACCACTATAAGGACCATTATCACCACTATAACAACCATTATCACCACTATAACAACCATTATCACCACTATAAGGACCATTATCACCACTATAACAACCATTATCACCACTATAACAACTATTATCACCACTATAACAACCATTATCACCACTATAACAACCATTATCTCCACTATAACAACCATTATCACCACTATATGGACCATTATCACCACTATAACAACCATTATCACCATTATAACGACCACTATCACCACTATAACAACCATTATCACCACTATAACGACCATTATCACCACTATAACGACCACTATCACCACTATAACAACCATTATCACCACTATAACAACTATTATCACCAATATAACAACCATTATCACCACTATAACAACCATTATCACCACTATATGGACCATTATGACAACTATAACCACCACTATCACCACTTTAACAACCATTATCGCCACTATAACGACCATTATCACCACTATAACGGCCATTATCACCACTATAGCGACCATTATCAACACTATAACGACCATTATCACCACTATAACACCTATTGTCACCACTATAACAACCATTATCACCACTATAACGGCCATTATCACCACTATAACGACCACTATCAACACCATAACCACCATTATCACCACTATATGGACCATTATCACCACTATAACGACCACTATCACCACTATAACAACCATTATCACCACTATAAGGACCATTATCACCACTATAACAACCATTATCACCACTATAACAACCATTATCACCACTATATGGACCATTATGACAACTATAACCACCACTATCACCACTTTAACAACCATTATCGCCACTATAACGACCATTATCACCACTATAACGGCCATTATCACCACTATAGCGACCATTATCAACACTATAACAACCATTATCACCACTATAACAACTGTTATCACCACTATAACAACCATTATCACCACTATAACGACCACTATCACCACTATAACAACCATTATCACCACTATAACAACTATTATCACCACTATAAAAACCATTATCACCACTATTACGACCACTATCAACACTATAACCACCATTATCACCACTATAACAACCATTATCACCACTATATGGACCATTATCACCACTATAACGACCACTATCACCACTATAACAACCATTATCACCACTATAAGGACCATTATCACCACTATAACAACCATTATCACCACTATAACGACCATTATCACCATTATAACGACCATTACCACCACTATATCAACCATTATCATCAGTAGAAGGACCATTATCAACGCTGTAATGACCATTATCACCTCTATAACAACCATTATCACCACTATAACAACCATTATCACCACTATATGGACCATTATGATGACTATAACCACCACTATCACCACTTTAACAACCATTATCACCACTATAACGACCACTATCACCACTATAAGGGCCATTATCACCACTATAGCGACCTTTATCAACACTATAACCACCATTATCACCACTATATCAACCATTATCACCAGTAGAAGGACCATTATCAACACTGTAATGACCATTATCACCACTATAATGACCACTATCACCACTATAACAACCATTATCACCACTATAACAACTATTATCACCACTATAACAACCATTATCACCACTATAACGACCATTATCACCCCTATAACGACCATTATCACCACTATAACGGCCATTATCACCACTATAGCGACCATTATCAGCACTATAACCACCATTATCACCACTATAACGACCACTATCAACACTATAACGGCCATTATCACCACTATAGCGACCTTTATCAACACTATAACCACCATTATCACCACTATATCAACCATTATCACCACTATAATAACCATTATGACCACTATAACAACTATTATCACCACTATAACAACCATTATCACCACTATAACAACCATTATCACCACTATAACGACCACTATCACCACTATAACAACCATTATCACCACTATAAGGACCATTATCACCACTATAACAACCATTATCACCACTATAACAACCATTATCACCACTATAAGGACCATTATCACCACTATAACAACCATTATCACCACTATAACAACTATTATCACCACTATAACAACCATTATCACCACTATAACAACCATTATCTCCACTATAACAACCATTATCACCACTATATGGACCATTATCACCACTATAACAACCATTATCACCATTATAACGACCACTATCACCACTATAACAACCATTATCACCACTATAACGACCATTATCACCACTATAACGACCACTATCACCACTATAACAACCATTATCACCACTATAACAACTATTATCACCAATATAACAACCATTATCACCACTATAACAACCATTATCACCACTATATGGACCATTATGACAACTATAACCACCACTATCACCACTTTAACAACCATTATCGCCACTATAACGACCATTATCACCACTATAACGGCCATTATCACCACTATAACAACTATTATCACCACTATAACGACCATTATCACCATTATAACGACCATTATCACCACTATAACGGCCATTATCACCACTATAACAACCATTATCACCACTATAACAACCATTATCACCACTATATGGACCATTATGACAACTATAACCACCACTATCACCACTTTAACAACCATTATCGCCGCTATAACGACCATTATCACCACTATAACGGCCATTATCACCACTATAGCGACCATTATCAACACTATAACAGCCATTATCACCACTATAACAACTATTATCACCACTATAACAACCATTATCACCACTATAACGACCACTATCACCACTATAACAACCATTATCACCACTATAACAACTATTATCACCACTATAAAAACCATTATCACCACTATTACGACCACTATCAACACTATAACCACCATTATCACCACTATAACAACCATTATCAGCACTATATGGACCATTATCACCACTATAACGACCACTATCACCACTATAACGGCCATTATCACCACTATAGCGACCATTATCAGCACTATAACCACCATTATCACCACTATAACGACCACTATCAACACTATAACGGCCATTATCACCACTATAGCGACCTTTATCAACACTATAACGACCATTATCAACACTATAACCACCATTATCACCACTATATCAACCATTATCACCAGTAGAAGGACCATTATCAACACTGTAATGACCATTATCACCACTATAATGACCACTATCACCACTATAACAACCATTATCACCACTATAACAACTATTATCACCACTATAACAACCATTATCACCACTATAACGACCATTATCACCCCTATAACGACCATTATCACCACTATAACGGCCATTATCACCACTATAGCGACCATTATCAGCACTATAATCACCATTATCACCACTATAACGACCACTATCAACACTATAACGGCCATTATCACCACTATAGCGACCTTTATCAACACTATAACGACCATTATCAACACTATAACCACCATTATCACCACTATATCAACCATTATCACCAGTAGAAGGACCATTATCAACACTGTAATGACCATTATCACCACTATAATGACCACTATCACCACTATAACAACCATTATCACCACTATAACAACTATTATCACCACTATAACAACCATTATCACCACTATAACGACCACTATCAACACCATAACCACCATTATCACCACTATATGGACCATTATCACCACTATAACGACCACTATCACCACTATAACGGCCATTATCACCACTATAACGACCACTATCAACACCATAACCACCATTATCACCACTATATGGACCATTATCACCACTATAACGACCACTATCACCACTATAGCAACCATTATCACCACTATAACAACCATTATCACCACTATAGCGACCTTTATCAACACTATAACCACCATTATCACCACTATATCAACCATTATCACCACTATAATAACCATTATGACCACTATAACAACTATTATCACCACTATAACAACCATTATCACCACTATAACAACCATTATCACCACTATAACGACCACTATCACCACTATAACAACCATTATCACCACTATAAGGACCATTATCACCACTATAACAACCATTATCACCACTATAACAACCATTATCACCACTATAAGGACCATTATCACCACTATAACAACCATTATCACCACTATAACAACTATTATCACCACTATAACAACCATTATCACCACTATAACAACCATTATCACCACTATAACAACCATTATCACCACTATATGGACCATTATCACCACTATAACAACCATTATCACCATTATAACGACCACTATCACCACTATAACAACCATTATAACCACTATAACAACTATTATCACCACTATAATAACCATTATGACCACTATAACAACTATTATCACCACTATAACAACCATTATCACCACTATAACAACCATTATCACCACTATAACAACTATTATCACCACTATAATAACCATTATCACCACTATAACAACTATTATCACCACTATAACAACCATTATCACCACTATAACGACCATTATCACCACTATAACGACCACTATCACCACTATAACAACCATTATCACCACTATAACAACCATTATCACCAATATAACAACCATTATCACCACTATAACAACCATTATCACCACTATATGGACCATTATGACAACTATAACCACCACTATCACCACTTTAACAACCATTATCGCCACTATAACGACCATTATCACCACTATAACGGCCATTATCACCACTATAGCGACCATTATCAACACTATAACAACCATTATCACCACTATAACAGCTATTATCACCACTATAACAACCATTATCACCACTATAACGGCCATTATCACCACTATAACGACCACTATCAACACCATAACCACCATTATCACCACTATATGGACCATTATCACCACTATAACGACCACTATCACCACTATAACAACCATTATCACCACTATAACAACCATTATCACCACTATAAGGACCATTATCACCACTATAACAACCATTATCACCACTATAACGACCACTATCACCACTATAACAACCACTATCACCACTATAACAACTATTATCACCACTATAACAACCATTATCACCACTATAACAACCATTACCACCACTATAACGACCAATATCACCACTATAACAACCATTATCACCACTATAACGACCACTATCACCACTATAACAACCATTATCACCACTATAACAACTATTATCACCACTATAACGACCATTATCACCATTATAACGACCATTATCACCAGTAGAAGGACCATTATCAACGCTGTAATGACCATTATCACCACTATAACAACCATTATCGCCACTATAACGACCATTATCACCACTATAACGGCCATTATCACCGCTATAGCGACCATTATCAACACTATAACAACCATTATCACCACTATAATAACTATTATCACCACTATAACAACCATTATCACCACTATAACGACCACTATCACCACTATAACAACCATTATCACCACTATAACATCTATTATCACCACTATAAAAACCATTATCACCACTATTACGACCACTATCAACACTATAACCACCATTATCACCACTATAACAACCATTATCACCACTATAACAACCATTATCGCCACTATAACAACCATTATCACCACTATAACAACCATTATCACCACTATATGGACCATTATGACAACTATAACCACCACTATCACCACTTTAACAACCATTATCGCCACTATAACGACCATATATCACCACTATAACGGCCATTATCACCACTATAGCGACCATTATCAACACTATAACCACCATTTTCAGCACTATATCAACCATTATCACCAGTAGAAGGACCATTATCAACGCTGTAGTGACCATTATCACCACTATAACGACCACTATCACCACTATAACAACCATTATCACCACTTTAACGACCATTATCACAACTATAACGACCAATATCACCTCTATTACAACTATTATCACCACTATAACAACGATTATCACCACTATAACGACCATTATCACAACTATAACGACCAATATCACCACTATAACGACCATTATCACCACTATAACGGCCATTATCACCACTATAACAACCATTATCACCACTATAACAACCATTATCACCATTATAACGACCATTATCACCACTATATCAACCATTATCACCAGTAGAAGGACCATTATCAACGCTGTAGTGACCATTATCACCACTATAACGACCACTATCACCACTATAACAACCATTATCACCACTATAACGACCATTATCACAACTATAACGACCAATATCACCTCTATAACAACTATTATCACCACTATAACAACGATTATCACCACTATAACGACCATTATCACAACTATAACGACCATTATCACCACTATAACGACCATTATCACCACTATAACGGCCATTATCACCACTATAACAACCATTATCACCACTATAACAACCATTATCACCACTATAACAACCATTACCACCACTATAAGGACCAATATCACCACTATAACAACCATTATCACCACTATAACGACCACTATCACCACTATAACAACCATTATCACCACTATAACAACTATTATCACCACTATAACGACCATTATCACCATTATAACGACCATTATCACCAGTAGAAGGACCATTATCAACGCTGTAATGACCATTATCACCACTATAACAACCATTATCGCCACTATAACAACCATTATCACCACTATAACAACCATTATCACCACTATATGGACCATTATGACAACTATAACCACCACTATCACCACTTTAACAACCATTATCGCCACTATAACGACCATATATCACCACTATAACGGCCATTATCACCACTATAGCGACCATTATCAACACTATAACCACCATTTTCAGCACTATATCATCCATTATCACCAGTAGAAGGACCATTATCAACGCTGTAGTGACCATTATCACCACTATAACGACCACTATCACCACTATAACAACCATTATCACCACTATAACGACCATTATCACAACTATAACGACCAATATCACCTCTATAACAACTATTATCACCACTATAACAACGATTATCACCACTATAACGACCATTATCACAACTATAACGACCATTATCACCACTATAACGACCATTATCACCACTATAACGGCCATTATCACCACTATAACAACCATTATCACCACTATAACAACCATTATCACCACTATATGGACCATTATGACAACTATAACCACCACTATCACCACTTTAACAACCATTATCGCCACTATAGCAACCATTATCACCACTATAACGGCCATTATCACCACTATTACGACCACTATCAACACTATAACCACCATTATCACCACTATAACAACCATTATCACCACTATAACAACCATTATCGCCATTATAACAACCATTATCACCACTATAACAACTATTATCACCACTATAAAAACCATTATCACCACTATTACGACCACTATCAACACTATAACCACCATTATCACCACTATAACAACCATTATCACCACTATATGGACCATTATCACCACTATAACGACCACTATCACCACTATAACAACCATTATCACCACTATAAGGACCATTATCACCACTATAACAACCATTATCACCACTATAACGACCATTATCACCATTATAACGACCATTACCACCACTATATCAACCATTATCACCAGTAGAAGGACCATTATCAACGCTGTAATGACCATTATCACCACTATAACAACCATTATCACCACTATAACAACCATTATCGCCATTATAACAACCATTATCACCACTATAACAACTATTATCACCACTATAAAAACCATTATCACCACTATTACGACCACTATCAACACTATAACCACCATTATCACCACTATAACAACCATTATCACCACTATATGGACCATTATCACCACTATAACGACCACTATCACCACTATAACAACCATTATCACCACTATAAGGACCATTATCACCACTATAACAACCATTATCACCACTATAACGACCATTATCACCATTATAACGACCATTACCACCACTATATCAACCATTATCACCAGTAGAAGGACCATTATCAACGCTGTAATGACCATTATCACCACTATAATGACCACTATCACCACTATAACAACCATTATCACCACTATAACAACTATTATCACCACTATAACAACCATTATCACCACTATAACGACCATTATCACCCCTATAACGACCATTATCACCACTATAACGGCCATTATCACCACTATAGCGACCATTATCAGCACTATAACCACCATTATCACCACTATAACGACCACTATCAACACTATAACGGCCATTATCACCACTATAGCGACCTTTATCAACACTATAACCACCATTATCACCACTATATCAACCATTATCACCACTATAATAACCATTATGACCACTATAACAACTATTATCACCACTATAACAACCATTATCACCACTATAACAACCATTATCACCACTATAACGACCACTATCACCACTATAACAACCATTATCACCACTATAAGGACCATTATCACCACTATAACAACCATTATCACCACTATAACAACCATTATCACCACTATAAGGACCATTATCACCACTATAACAACCATTATCACCACTATAACAACTATTATCACCACTATAACAACCATTATCACCACTATAACAACCATTATCACCACTATAACAACCATTATCACCACTATATGGACCATTATCACCACTATAACAACCATTATCACCATTATAACGACCACTATCACCACTATAACAACCATTATAACCACTATAACAACTATTATCACCACTATAATAACCATTATGACCACTATAACAACTATTATCACCACTATAACAACCATTATCACCACTATAACAACCATTATCACCACTATAACAACTATTATCACCACTATAATAACCATTATCACCACTATAACAACTATTATCACCACTATAACAACCATTATCACCACTATAACGACCATTATCACCACTATAACGACCACTATCACCACTATAACAACCATTATCACCACTATAACAACTATTATCACCAATATAACAACCATTATCACCACTATAACAACCATTATCACCACTATATGGACCATTATGACAACTATAACCACCACTATCACCACTTTAACAACCATTATCGCCACTATAACGACCATTATCACCACTATAACGGCCATTATCACCACTATAGCGACCATTATCAACACTATAACAACCATTATCACCACTATAACAGCTATTATCACCACTATAACAACCATTATCACCACTATAACGGCCATTATCACCACTATAACGACCACTATCAACACCATAACCACCATTATCACCACTATATGGACCATTATCACCACTATAACGACCACTATCACCACTATAACAACCATTATCACCACTATAAGGACCATTATCACCACTATAACAACCACTATCACCACTATAACAACCATTATCACCACTATAAGGACCATTATCACCACTATAACAACCATTATCACCACTATAACGACCACTATCACCACTATAACAACCACTATCACCACTATAACAGCTATTATCACCACTATAACAACCATTATCACCATCATAACGACCATTATCACCACTATATCAACCATTATCACCAGTAGAAGGACCATTATCAACGCTGTAATGACCATTATCACCACTATAACAACCATTATCACCACTATAACAACCATTACCACCACTATAAGGACCAATATCACCACTATAACAACCATTATCACCACTATAACGACCACTATCACCACTATAACAACCATTATCACCACTATAACAACTATTATCACCACTATAACGACCATTACCACCATTATAACGACCATTATCACCAGTAGAAGGACCATTATCAACGCTGTAATGACCATTATCACCACTATAACAACCATTATCGCCACTATAACAACCATTATCACCACTATAACAACCATTATCACCACTATATGGACCATTATGACAACTATAACCACCACTATCACCACTTTAACAACCATTATCGCCACTATAACGACCATATATCACCACTATAACGGCCATTATCACCACTATAGCGACCATTATCAACACTATAACCACCATTTTCAGCACTATATCAACCATTATCACCAGTAGAAGGACCATTATCAACGCTGTAGTGACCATTATCAACGCTGTAGTGACCATTATCACCACTATAACGACCACTATCACCACTATAACAACCATTATCACCACTATAACGACCATTATCACAACTATAACGACCAATATCACCTCTATAACAACTATTATCACCACTATAACAACCATTATCACCACTATATGGACCATTATGACAACTATAACCACCACTATCACCAATTTAACAACCATTATCGCCACTATAACGACCATTATCACCACTATAACGGCCATTATCACCACTATAGCGACCATTATCAACACTATAACAACCATTATCACCACTATAACAACTATTATCACCACTATAACAACCATTATCACCACTATAACGACCACTATCACCACTATAACAACCATGATCACCACTATAACAACTATTATCACCACTATAAAAACCATTATCACCACTATTACGACCACTATCAACACTATAACCACCATTATCACCACTATAACCACCATTATCACCACTATAACAACCATTATCGCCACTATAACAACCATTATCACCACTATAACAACCATTATCACCACTATATGGACCATTATGACAACTATAACCACCACTATCACCACTTTAACAACCATTATCGCCACTATAACGACCATATATCACCACTATAACGGCCATTATCACCACTATAGCGACCATTATCAACACTATAACCACCATTTTCAGCACTATATCAACCATTATCACCAGTAGAAGGACCATTATCAACGCTGTAGTGACCATTATCACCACTATAACGACCACTATCACCACTATAACAACCATTATCACCACTATAACGACCATTATCACAACTATAACGACCAATATCACCTCTATAACAACTATTATCACCACTATAACAACGATTATCACCACTATAACGACCATTATCACAACTATAACGACCATTATCACCACTATAACGACCATTATCACCACTATAACGGCCATTATCACCACTATAACAACCATTATCACCACTATAACAACCATTATCACCATTATAACGACCATTATCACCACTATATCAACCATTATCACCAGTAGAAGGACCATTATCAACGCTGTAATGACCATTATCACCACTATAACAACCATTATCACCACTATAACAACCATTACCACCACTATAAGGACCAATATCACCACTATAACAACCATTATCACCACTATAACGACCACTATCACCACTATAACAACCATTATCACCACTATAACAACTATTATCACCACTATAACGACCATTATCACCATTATAACGACCATTATCACCAGTAGAAGGACCATTATCAACGCTGTAATGACCATTATCACCACTATAAGGACCATTATCACCACTATAACAACCACTATCACCACTATAACAACCATTATCACCACTATAAGGACCATTATCACCACTATAACAACCATTATCACCACTATAACGACCACTATCACCACTATAACAACCACTATCACCACTATAACAGCTATTATCACCACTATAACAACCATTATCACCATTATAACGACCATTATCACCACTATATCAACCATTATCACCAGTAGAAGGACCATTATCAACGCTGTAATGACCATTATCACCACTATAACAACCATTATCACCACTATAACAACCATTACCACCACTATAAGGACCAATATCACCACTATAACAACCATTATCACCACTATAACGACCACTATCACCACTATAACAACCATTATCACCACTATAACAACTATTATCACCACTATAACGACCATTATCACCATTATAACGACCATTATCACCAGTAGAAGGACCATTATCAACGCTGTAATGACCATTATCACCACTATAACAACCATTATCGCCACTATAACAACCATTATCACCACTATAACAACCATTATCACCACTATATGGACCATTATGACAACTATAACCACCACTATCACCACTTTAACAACCATTATCGCCACTATAACGACCATATATCACCACTATAACGGCCATTATCACCACTATAGCGACCATTATCAACACTATAACCACCATTTTCAGCACTATATCAATCATTATCACCAGTAGAAGGACCATTATCAACGCTGTAGTGACCATTATCAACGCTGTAGTGACCATTATCACCACTATAACGACCACTATCACCACTATAACAACCATTATCACCACTATAACGACCATTATCACAACTATAACGACCAATATCACCTCTATAACAACTATTATCACCACTATAACAACCATTATCACCACTATATGGACCATTATGACAACTATAACCACCACTATCACCAATTTAACAACCATTATCGCCACTATAACGACCATTATCACCACTATAACGGCCATTATCACCACTATAGCGACCATTATCAACACTATAACAACCATTATCACCACTATAACAACTATTATCACCACTATAACAACCATTATCACCACTATAACGACCACTATCACCACTATAACAACCATGATCACCACTATAACAACTATTATCACCACTATAAAAACCATTATCACCACTATTACGACCACTATCAACACTATAACCACCATTATCACCACTATAACAACCATTATCACCACTATAACAACCATTATCGCCACTATAACAACCATTATCACCACTATAACAACCATTATCACCACTATATGGACCATTATGACAACTATAACCACCACTATCACCACTTTAACAACCATTATCGCCACTATAACGACCATATATCACCACTATAACGGCCATTATCACCACTATAGCGACCATTATCAACACTATAACCACCATTTTCAGCACTATATCAACCATTATCACCAGTAGAAGGACCATTATCAACGCTGTAGTGACCATTATCACCACTATAACGACCACTATCACCACTATAACAACCATTATCACCACTATAACGACCATTATCACAACTATAACGACCAATATCACCTCTATAACAACTATTATCACCACTATAACAACGATTATCACCACTATAACGACCATTATCACAACTATAACGACCATTATCACCACTATAACGACCATTATCACCACTATAACGGCCATTATCACCACTATAACAACCATTATCACCACTATAACAACCATTATCACCATTATAACGACCATTATCACCACTATATCAACCATTATCACCAGTAGAAGGACCATTATCAACGCTGTAATGACCATTATCACCACTATAACAACCATTATCACCACTATAACAACCATTACCACCACTATAAGGACCAATATCACCACTATAACAACCATTATCACCACTATAACGACCACTATCACCACTATAACAACCATTATCACCACTATAACAACTATTATCACCACTATAACGACCATTATCACCATTATAACGACCATTATCACCAGTAGAAGGACCATTATCAACGCTGTAATGACCATTATCACCACTATAACAACCATTATCGCCACTATAACAACCATTATCACCACTATAACAACCATTATCACCACTATATGGACCATTATGACAACTATAACCACCACTATCACCACTTTAACAACCATTATCGCCACTATAACGACCATATATCACCACTATAACGGCCATTATCACCACTATAGCGACCATTATCAACACTATAACCACCATTTTCAGCACTATATCAACCATTATCACCTGTAGAAGGACCATTATCAACGCTGTAGTGACCATTATCACCACTATAACGACCACTATCACCACTATAACAACCATTATCACCACTATAACGACCATTATCACAACTATAACGTCCAATATCACCTCTATAACAACTATTATCACCACTATAACAACGATTATCACCACTATAACGACCATTATCACAACTATAACGACCATTATCACCACTATAACGACCATTATCACCACTATAACGGCCATTATCACCACTATAACAACCATTATCACCACTATAACAACCATTATCACCACTATGACAACCATTATCGCCACTATAACAACCATTATCACCACTATAACAACCATTATCACCACTATATGGACCATTATGACAACTATAACCACCACTATCACCACTTTAACAACCATTATCGCCACTATAACGACCATATATCACCACTATAACGGCCATTATCACCACTATAGCGACCATTATCACCATTATAACGACCATTACCACCACTATATCAACCATTATCACCAGTAGAAGGACCATTATCAACGCTGTAATGACCATTATCACCACTATAATGACCACTATCACCACTATAACAACCATTATCACCACTATAACAACTATTATCACCACTATAACAACCATTATCACCACTATAACGACCATTATCACCCCTATAACGACCATTATCACCACTATAACGGCCATTATCACCACTATAGCGACCATTATCAGCACTATAACCACCATTATCACCACTATAACGACCACTATCAACACTATAACGGCCATTATCACCACTATAGCGACCTTTATCAACACTATAACCACCATTATCACCACTATATCAACCATTATCACCACTATAATAACCATTATGACCACTATAACAACTATTATCACCACTATAACAACCATTATCACCACTATAACAACCATTATCACCACTATAACGACCACTATCACCACTATAACAACCATTATCACCACTATAAGGACCATTATCACCACTATAACAACCATTATCACCACTATAACAACCATTATCACCACTATAAGGACCATTATCACCACTATAACGACCATTATCACCACTATAACGGCCATTATCACCACTATAACAACCATTATCACCACTATAACAACCATTATCACCACTATGACAACCATTATCGCCACTATAACAACCATTATCACCACTATAACAACCATTATCACCACTATATGGACCATTATGACAACTATAACCACCACTATCACCACTTTAACAACCATTATCGCCACTATAACGACCATATATCACCACTATAACGGCCATTATCACCACTATAGCGACCATTATCACCATTATAACGACCATTACCACCACTATATCAACCATTATCACCAGTAGAAGGACCATTATCAACGCTGTAATGACCATTATCACCACTATAATGACCACTATCACCACTATAACAACCATTATCACCACTATAACAACTATTATCACCACTATAACAACCATTATCACCACTATAACGACCATTATCACCCCTATAACGACCATTATCACCACTATAACGGCCATTATCACCACTATAGCGACCATTATCAGCACTATAACCACCATTATCACCACTATAACGACCACTATCAACACTATAACGGCCATTATCACCACTATAGCGACCTTTATCAACACTATAACCACCATTATCACCACTATATCAACCATTATCACCACTATAATAACCATTATGACCACTATAACAACTATTATCACCACTATAACAACCATTATCACCACTATAACAACCATTATCACCACTATAACGACCACTATCACCACTATAACAACCATTATCACCACTATAAGGACCATTATCACCACTATAACAACCATTATCACCACTATAACAACCATTATCACCACTATAAGGACCATTATCACCACTATAACAACCATTATCACCACTATAACAACTATTATCACCACTATAACAACCATTATCACCACTATAACAACCATTATCACCACTATAACAACCATTATCACCACTATATGGACCATTATCACCACTATAACAACCATTATCACCATTATAACGACCACTATCACCACTATAACAACCATTATAACCACTATAACAACTATTATCACCACTATAATAACCATTATGACCACTATAACAACTATTATCACCACTATAACAACCATTATCACCACTATAACAACCATTATCACCACTATAACAACTATTATCACCACTATAATAACCATTATCACCACTATAACAACTATTATCACCACTATAACAACCATTATCACCACTATAACGACCATTATCACCACTATAACGACCACTATCACCACTATAACAACCATTATCACCACTATAACAACTATTATCACCAATATAACAACCATTATCACCACTATAACAACCATTATCACCACTATATGGACCATTATGACAACTATAACCACCACTATCACCACTTTAACAACCATTATCGCCACTATAACGACCATTATCACCACTATAACGGCCATTATCACCACTATAGCGACCATTATCAACACTATAACAACCATTATCACCACTATAACAGCTATTATCACCACTATAACAACCATTATCACCACTATAACGGCCATTATCACCACTATAACGACCACTATCAACACCATAACCACCATTATCACCACTATATGGACCATTATCACCACTATAACGACCACTATCACCACTATAACAACCATTATCACCACTATAAGGACCATTATCACCACTATAACAACCACTATCACCACTATAACAACCATTATCACCACTATAAGGACCATTATCACCACTATAACAACCATTATCACCACTATAACGACCACTATCACCACTATAACAACCACTATCACCACTATAACAGCTATTATCACCACTATAACAACCATTATCACCATTATAACGACCATTATCACCACTATATCAACCATTATCACCAGTAGAAGGACCATTATCAACGCTGTAATGACCACTATCACCACTATAACAACCATTATCACCACTATAACAACCATTACCACCACTATAAGGACCAATATCACCACTATAACAACCATTATCACCACTATAACGACCACTATCACCACTATAACAACCATTATCACCACTATAACAACTATTATCACCACTATAACGACCATTATCACCATTATAACGACCATTATCACCAGTAGAAGGACCATTATCAACGCTGTAATGACCATTATCACCACTATAACAACCATTATCGCCACTATAACAACCATTATCACCACTATAACAACCATTATCACCACTATATGGACCATTATGACAACTATAACCACCACTATCACCACTTTAACAACCATTATCGCCACTATAACGACCATATATCACCACTATAACGGCCATTATCACCACTATAGCGACCATTATCAACACTATAACCACCATTTTCAGCACTATATCAACCATTATCACCAGTAGAAGGACCATTATCAACGCTGTAGTGACCATTATCAACGCTGTAGTGACCATTATCACCACTATAACGACCACTATCACCACTATAACAACCATTATCACCACTATAACGACCATTATCACAACTATAACGACCAATATCACCTCTATAACAACTATTATCACCACTATAACAACCATTATCACCACTATATGGACCATTATGACAACTATAACCACCACTATCACCAATTTAACAACCATTATCGCCACTATAACGACCATTATCACCACTATAACGGCCATTATCACCACTATAGCGACCATTATCAACACTATAACAACCATTATCACCACTATAACAACTATTATCACCACTATAACAACCATTATCACCACTATAACGACCACTATCACCACTATAACAACCATGATCACCACTATAACAACTATTATCACCACTATAAAAACCATTATCACCACTATTACGACCACTATCAACACTATAACCACCATTATCACCACTATAACAACCATTATCACCACTATAACAACCATTATCGCCACTATAACAACCATTATCACCACTATAACAACCATTATCACCACTATATGGACCATTATGACAACTATAACCACCACTATCACCACTTTAACAACCATTATCGCCACTATAACGACCATATATCACCACTATAACGGCCATTATCACCACTATAGCGACCATTATCAACACTATAACCACCATTTTCAGCACTATATCAACCATTATCACCAGTAGAAGGACCATTATCAACGCTGTAGTGACCATTATCACCACTATAACGACCACTATCACCACTATAACAACCATTATCACCACTATAACGACCATTATCACAACTATAACGACCAATATCACCTCTATAACAACTATTATCACCACTATAACAACGATTATCACCACTATAACGACCATTATCACAACTATAACGACCATTATCACCACTATAACGACCATTATCAACCACTATAACGGCCATTATCACCACTATAACAACCATTATCACCACTATAACAACCATTATCACCATTATAACGACCATTATCACCACTATATCAACCATTATCACCAGTAGAAGGACCATTATCAACGCTGTAATGACCATTATCACCACTATAACAACCATTATCACCACTATAACAACCATTACCACCACTATAAGGACCAATATCACCACTATAACAACCATTATCACCACTATAACGACCACTATCACCACTATAACAACCATTATCACCACTATAACAACTATTATCACCACTATAACGACCATTATCACCATTATAACGACCATTATCACCAGTAGAAGGACCATTATCAACGCTGTAATGACCATTATCACCACTATAACAACCATTATCGCCACTATAACAACCATTATCACCACTATAACAACCATTATCACCACTATATGGACCATTATGACAACTATAACCACCACTATCACCACTTTAACAACCATTATCGCCACTATAACGACCATATATCACCACTATAACGGCCATTATCACCACTATAGCGACCATTATCAACACTATAACCACCATTTTCAGCACTATATCAACCATTATCACCTGTAGAAGGACCATTATCAACGCTGTAGTGACCATTATCACCACTATAACGACCACTATCACCACTATAACAACCATTATCACCACTATAACGACCATTATCACAACTATAACGTCCAATATCACCTCTATAACAACTATTATCACCACTATAACAACGATTATCACCACTATAACGACCATTATCACAACTATAACGACCATTATCACCACTATAACGACCATTATCACCACTATAACGGCCATTATCACCACTATAACAACCATTATCACCACTATAACAACCATTATCACCACTATGACAACCATTATCGCCACTATAACAACCATTATCACCACTATAACAACCATTATCACCACTATATGGACCATTATGACAACTATAACCACCACTATCACCACTTTAACAACCATTATCGCCACTATAACGACCATATATCACCACTATAACGGCCATTATCACCACTATAGCGACCATTATCAACACTATAACCACCATTTTCAGCACTATATCAACCATTATCACCAGTAGAAGGACCATTATCACCACTATAACGACCATTATCACCACTATAACGGCCATTATCACCACTATAACAACCATTATCACCACTATAACAACCATTATCACCACTATATGGACCATTATGACAACTATAACCACCACTATCACCACTTTAACAACCATTATCGCCACTATAACGACCATTATCACCACTATAACGGCCATTATCACCACTATAGCGACCATTATCAACACTATAACAACCATTATCACCACTATAACAACTGTTATCACCACTATAACAACCATTATCACCACTATAACGACCACTATCACCACTATAACAACCATTATCACCACTATAACAACTATTATCACCACTATAAAAACCATTATCACCACTATTACGACCACTATCAACACTATAACCACCATTATCACCACTATAACAACCATTATCACCACTATATGGACCATTATCACCACTATAACGACCACTATCACCACTATAACAACCATTATCACCACTATAAGGACCATTATCACCACTATAACAACCATTATCACCACTATAACGACCATTATCACCATTATAACGACCATTACCACCACTATATCAACCATTATCACCAGTAGAAGGACCATTATCAACGCTGTAATGACCATTATCACCTCTATAACAACCATTATCACCACTATAACAACCATTATCACCACTATAACAACCATTATCACCACTATAACGACCACTATCACCACTATAACAACCATTATCACCACTATAAGGACCATTATCACCACTATAACAACCATTATCACCACTATAACAACCATTATCACCACTATAAGGACCATTATCACCACTATAACAACCATTATCACCACTATAACAACTATTATCACCACTATAACAACCATTATCACCACTATAACGACCATTATCACCACTATAACGACCACTATCACCACTATAACAACCATTATCACCACTATAACAACTATTATCACGAATATAACAACCATTATCACCACTATAACAACCATTATCACCACTATATGGACCATTATGACAACTATAACCACCACTATCACCACTTTAACAACCATTATCGCCACTATAACGACCATTATCACCACTATAACGGCCATTATCACCACTATAGCGACCATTATCAACACTATAACGACCATTATCACCACTATAACACCTATTATCACCACTATAACAACCATTATCACCACTATAACGGCCATTATCACCACTATAACGACCACTATCAACACCATAACCACCATTATCACCACTATATGGACCATTATCACCACTATAACGACCACTATCACCACTATAACAACCATTATCACCACTATAAGGACCATTATCACCACTATAACAACCATTATCACCACTATAACAACTGTTATCACCACTATAACAACCATTATCACCACTATAACGACCACTATCACCACTATAACAACCATTATCACCACTATAAGGACCATTATCACCACTATAACAACCATTATCACCACTATAACAACCATTATCACCACTATAAGGACCACTATCAACACTATAACGGCCATTATCACCACTATAGCGACCTTTATCAACACTATAACCACCATTATCACCACTATATCAACCATTATCACCACTATAATAACCATTATGACCACTATAACAACTATTATCACCACTATAACAACCATTATCACCACTATAACGACCATTATCACCATTATAACGACCATTACCACCACTATATCAACCATTATCACCAGTAGAAGGACCATTATCAACGCTGTAATGACCATTATCACCTCTATAACAACCATTATCACCACTATAACAACCATTATCACCACTATATGGACCATTATGATGACTATAACCACCACTATCACCACTTTAACAACCATTATCACCACTATAACGACCACTATCACCACTATAAGGGCCATTATCACCACTATAGCGACCTTTATCAACACTATAACCACCATTATCACCACTATATCAACCATTATCACCAGTAGAAGGACCATTATCAACACTGTAATGACCATTATCACCACTATAATGACCACTATCACCACTATAACAACCATTATCACCACTATAACAACTATTATCACCACTATAACAACCATTATCACCACTATAACGACCATTATCACCCCTATAACGACCATTATCACCACTATAACGGCCATTATCACCACTATAGCGACCATTATCAGCACTATAACCACCATTATCACCACTATAACGACCACTATCAACACTATAACGGCCATTATCACCACTATAGCGACCTTTATCAACACTATAACCACCATTATCACCACTATATCAACCATTATCACCACTATAATAACCATTATGACCACTATAACAACTATTATCACCACTATAACAACCATTATCACCACTATAACAACCATTATCACCACTATAACGACCACTATCACCACTATAACAACCATTATCACCACTATAAGGACCATTATCACCACTATAACAACCATTATCACCACTATAACAACCATTATCACCACTATAAGGACCATTATCACCACTATAACAACCATTATCACCACTATAACAACTATTATCACCACTATAACAACCATTATCACCACTATAACAACCATTATCTCCACTATAACAACCATTATCACCACTATATGGACCATTATCACCACTATAACAACCATTATCACCATTATAACGACCACTATCACCACTATAGCGACCATTGTCAACACTATAACCACCATTTTCAGCACTATATCAACCATTATCACCAGTAGAAGGACCATTATCAACGCTGTAGTGACCATTATCACCACTATAACGACCACTATCACCACTATAACAACCATTATCACCACTATAACGACCATTATCACAACTATAACGACCAATATCACCTCTATAACAACTATTATCACCACTATAACAACGATTATCACCACTATAACGACCATTATCACAACTATAACGACCATTATCACCACTATAACGACCATTATCACCACTATAACGGCCATTATCACCACTATAACAACCATTATCACCACTATAACAACCATTATCACCACTATATGGACCATTATGACAACTATAACCACCACTATCACCACTTTAACAACCATTATCGCCACTATAACGACCATTATCACCACTATAACGGCCATTATCACCACTATAGCGACCATTATCAACACTATAACAACCATTATCACCACTATAACAACTGTTATCACCACTATAACAACCATTATCACCACTATAACGACCACTATCACCACTATAACAACCATTATCACCACTGTAACAACTATTATCACCACTATAAAAACCATTATCACCACTATTACGACCACTATCAACACTATAACCACCATTATCACCACTATAACAACCATTATCACCACTATATGGACCATTATCACCACTATAACGACCACTATCACCACTATAACAACCATTATCACCACTATAAGGACCATTATCACCACTATAACAACCATTATCACCACTATAACGACCATTATCACCATTATAACGACCATTACCACCACTATATCAACCATTATCACCAGTAGAAGGACCATTATCAACGCTGTAATGACCATTATCACCTCTATAACAACCATTATCACCACTATAACAACCATTATCACCACTATATGGACCATTATGATGACTATAACCACCACTATCACCACTTTAACAACCATTATCACCACTATAACGACCACTATCACCACTATAAGGGCCATTATCACCACTATAGCGACCTTTATCAACACTATAACCACCATTATCACCACTATATCAACCATTATCACCAGTAGAAGGACCATTATCAACACTGTAATGACCATTATCACCACTATAATGACCACTATCACCACTATAACAACCATTATCACCACTATAACAACTATTATCACCACTATAACAACCATTATCACCACTATAACGACCATTATCACCCCTATAACGACCATTATCACCACTATAACGGCCATTATCACCACTATAGCGACCATTATCAGCACTATAACCACCATTATCACCACTATAACGACCACTATCAACACTATAACGGCCATTATCACCACTATAGCGACCTTTATCAACACTATAACCACCATTATCACCACTATATCAACCATTATCACCACTATAATAACCATTATGACCACTATAACAACTATTATCACCACTATAACAACCATTATCACCACTATAACAACCATTATCACCACTATAACGACCACTATCACCACTATAACAACCATTATCACCACTATAAGGACCATTATCACCACTATAACAACCATTATCACCACTATAACAACCATTATCACCACTATAAGGACCATTATCACCACTATAACAACCATTATCACCACTATAACAACTATTATCACCACTATAACAACCATTATCACCACTATAACAACCATTATCTCAACTATAACAACCATTATCACCACTATATGGACCATTATCACCACTATAACAACCATTATCACCATTATAACGACCACTATCACCACTATAACAACCATTATCACCACTATAACGACCATTATCACCACTATAACGACCACTATCACCACTATAACAACCATTATCACCACTATAACAACTATTATCACCAATATAACAACCATTATCACCACTATAACAACCATTATCACCACTATATGGACCATTATGACAACTATAACCACCACTATCACCACTTTAACAACCATTATCGCCACTATAACGACCATTATCACCACTATAACGGCCATTATCACCACTATAGCGACCATTATCAACACTATAACGACCATTATCACCACTATAACACCTATTATCACCACTATAACAACCATTATCACCACTATAACGGCCATTATCACCACTATAACGACCACTATCAACACCATAACCACCATTATCACCACTATATGGACCATTATCACCACTATAACGACCACTATCACCACTATAACAACCATTATCACCACTATAAGGACCATTATCACCACTATAACAACCATTATCACCACTATAACAACCATTATCACCACTATATGGACCATTATGACAACTATAACCACCACTATCACCACTTTAACAACCATTATCGCCACTATAACGACCATTATCACCACTATAACGGCCATTATCACCACTATAGCGACCATTATCAACACTATAACAACCATTATCACCACTATAACAACTGTTATCACCACTATAACAACCATTATCACCACTATAACGACCACTATCACCACTATAACAACCATTATCACCACTATAACAACTATTATCACCACTATAAAAACCATTATCACCACTATTACGACCACTATCAACACTATAACCACCATTATCACCACTATAACAACCATTATCACCACTATATGGACCATTATCACCACTATAACGACCACTATCACCACTATAACAACCATTATCACCACTATAAGGACCATTATCACCACTATAACAACCATTATCACCACTATAACGACCATTATCACCATTATAACGACCATTACCACCACTATATCAACCATTATCACCAGTAGAAGGACCATTATCAACGCTGTAATGACCATTATCACCTCTATAACAACCATTATCACCACTATAACAACCATTATCACCACTATATGGACCATTATGATGACTATAACCACCACTATCACCACTTTAACAACCATTATCACCACTATAACGACCACTATCACCACTATAAGGGCCATTATCACCACTATAGCGACCTTTATCAACACTATAACCACCATTATCACCACTATATCAACCATTATCACCAGTAGAAGGACCATTATCAACACTGTAATGACCATTATCACCACTATAATGACCACTATCACCACTATAACAACCATTATCACCACTATAACAACTATTATCACCACTATAACAACCATTATCACCACTATAACGACCATTATCACCCCTATAACGACCATTATCACCACTATAACGGCCATTATCACCACTATAGCGACCATTATCAGCACTATAACCACCATTATCACCACTATAACGACCACTATCAACACTATAACGGCCATTATCACCACTATAGCGACCTTTATCAACACTATAAGCACCATTATCACCACTATATCAACCATTATCACCACTATAATAACCATTATGACCACTATAACAACTATTATCACCACTATAACAACCATTATCACCACTATAACAACCATTATCACCACTATAACGACCACTATCACCACTATAACAACCATTATCACCACTATAAGGACCATTATCACCACTATAACAACCATTATCACCACTATAACAACCATTATCACCACTATAAGGACCATTATCACCACTATAACAACCATTATCACCACTATAACAACTATTATCACCACTATAACAACCATTATCACCACTATAACAACCATTATCTCCACTATAACAACCATTATCACCACTATATGGACCATTATCACCACTATAACAACCATTATCACCATTATAACGACCACTATCACCACTATAACAACCATTATCACCACTATAACGACCATTATCACCACTATAACGACCACTATCACCACTATAACAACCATTATCACCACTATAACAACTATTATCACCAATATAACAACCATTATCACCACTATAACAACCATTATCACCACTATATGGACCATTATGACAACTATAACCACCACTATCACCACTTTAACAACCATTATCGCCACTATAACGACCATTATCACCACTATAACGGCCATTATCACCACTATAACAACTATTATCACCACTATAACGACCATTATCACCATTATAACGACCATTATCACCACTATAACGGCCATTATCACCACTATAACAACCATTATCACCACTATAACAACCATTATCACCACTATATGGACCATTATGACAACTATAACCACCACTATCACCACTTTAACAACCATTATCGCCGCTATAACGACCATTATCACCACTATAACGGCCATTATCACCACTATAGCGACCATTATCAACACTATAACAGCCATTATCACCACTATAACAACTATTATCACCACTATAACAACCATTATCACCACTATAACGACCACTATCACCACTATAACAACCATTATCACCACTATAACAACTATTATCACCACTATAAAAACCATTATCACCACTATTACGACCACTATCAACACTATAACCACCATTATCACCACTATAACAACCATTATCAGCACTATATGGACCATTATCACCACTATAACGACCACTATCACCACTATAACGGCCATTATCACCACTATAGCGACCATTATCAGCACTATAACCACCATTATCACCACTATAACGACCACTATCAACACTATAACGGCCATTATCACCACTATAGCGACCTTTATCAACACTATAACGACCATTATCAACACTATAACCACCATTATCACCACTATATCAACCATTATCACCAGTAGAAGGACCATTATCAACACTGTAATGACCATTATCACCACTATAATGACCACTATCACCACTATAACAACCATTATCACCACTATAACAACTATTATCACCACTATAACAACCATTATCACCACTATAACGACCATTATCACCCCTATAACGACCATTATCACCACTATAACGGCCATTATCACCACTATAGCGACCATTATCAGCACTATAATCACCATTATCACCACTATAACGACCACTATCAACACTATAACGGCCATTATCACCACTATAGCGACCTTTATCAACACTATAACGACCATTATCAACACTATAACCACCATTATCACCACTATATCAACCATTATCACCAGTAGAAGGACCATTATCAACACTGTAATGACCATTATCACCACTATAATGACCACTATCACCACTATAACAACCATTATCACCACTATAACAACTATTATCACCACTATAACAACCATTATCACCACTATAACGACCATTATCACCCCTATAACGACCATTATCACCACTATAACGGCCATTATCACCACTATAGCGACCATTATCAGCACTATAACCACCATTATCACCACTATAAGGACCATTATCACCACTATAACAACCATTATCACCACCATAACAACCATTATCACCACTATAAGGACCACTATCACCACTATAACAACCATTATCACCATTATAACGACCATTATCACCACTATATCAACCATTATCACCAGTAGAAGGACCATTATCAACGCAGTAATGACCATTATCACCACTATAACAACCATTATCACCACTATAACAACCATTATCACCACTATAAGGACCATTATCACCACTATAACAACCATTATCACCACTATAACGACCACTATCACCACTATAACAACCATTATCACCACTATAACAACTATTATCACCACTATAAAAACCATTATCACCACTATTACGACCACTATCAACACTATAACCACCATTATCACCACTATAACAACCGTTATCACCACTATATGGACCATTATCACCACTATAACGACCACTATCACCACTATAACAACCATTATCACCACTATAAGGACCATTATCACCACTATAACAACCATTATCACCACTATAACGACCATTATCACCATTATAACGACCATTACCACCACTATATCAACCATTATCACCAGTAGAAGGACCATTATCAACGCTGTAATGACCATTATCACCTCTATAACAACCATTATCACCACTATAACAACCATTATCACCACTATAACGACCATTATCACCACTATAACAACCATTATCACCACTATAACGACCATTATCACCCCTATAACGACCATTATCACCACTATAACGGCCATTATCACCACTATAACGACCATTACCACCACTATATCAACCATTATCACCAGTAGAAGGACCATTATCAACGCTGTAATGACCATTATCACCTCTATAACAACCATTATCACCACTATAACAACCATTATCGCCACTATAACAACCATTATCACCACTATATGGACCATTATCACCACTATAACGACCACTATCACCACTATAACAACCATTATCACCACTATAATGACCACTATCACCACTATACCAACCATTATCACCACTATAACAACTATTATCACCACTATAACAACCATTATCACCACTATAACGACCATTATCACCCCTATAACGACCATTATCACCACTATAACGGCCATTATCACCACTATAGCGACCATTATCAGCACTATAACCACCATTATCACCACTATAACGACCACTATCAACACTATAACGGCCATTATCACCACTATAGCGACCTTTATCAACACTATAACCACCATTATCACCACTATATCAACCATTATCACCACTATAATAACCATTATGACCACTATAACAACTATTATCACCACTATAACAACCATTATCACCACTATAACAACCATTATCACCACTATAACGACCACTATCACCACTATAACAACCATTATCACCACTATAAGGACCATTATCACCACTATAACAACCATTATCACCACTATAACAACCATTATCACCACTATAAGGACCATTATCACCACTATAACAACCATTATCACCACTACAACAACTATTATCACCACTATAACAACCATTATCACCACTATAACAACCATTATCACCACTATAACAACCATTATCACCACTATATGGACCATTATCACCACTATAACAACCATTATCACCATTATAACGACCACTATCACCACTATAACAACCATTATCACCACTATAACGACCATTATCACCACTATAACGACCACTATCACCACTATAACAACCATTATCACCACTATAACAACTATTATCACCAATATAACAACCATTATCACCACTATAACAACCATTATCACCACTATATGGACCATTATGACAACTATAACCACCACTATCACCTCTTTAACAACCATTATCGCCACTATAACGACCATTATCACCACTATAACGGCCATTATCACCACTATAGCGACCATTATCAACACTATAACGACCATTATCACCACTATAACACCTATTATCACCACTATAACAACCATTATCACCACTATAACGGCCATTATCACCACTATAACGACCACTATCAACACCATAACCACCATTATCACCACTATATGGACCATTATCACCACTATAACGACCACTATCACCACTATAACAACCATTATCACCACTATAAGGACCATTATCACCACTATAACAACCATTATCACCACTATAACAACCATTATCACCACTATAAGGACCATTATCACCACTATAACAACCATTATCACCACTATAACGACCACTATCACCACTATAACAACCACTATCACTACTATAACAACTATTATCACCACTATAACAACCATTATCACCATTATAACGACCATTATCACCACTATATCAACCATTATCACCAGTAGAAGGACCATTATCAACGCTGTAATGACCATTATCACCACTATAACAACCATTATCACCACTATAACAACCATTACCACCACTATAAGGACCAATATCACCACTATAACAACCATTATCACCACTATAACGACCACTATCACCACTATAACGGCCATTATCACCACTATAGCGACCATTATCAGCACTATAACCACCATTATCACCACTATAACGACCACTATCAACACTATAACGGCCATTATCACCACTATAGCGACCTTTATCAACACTATAACGACCATTATCAACACTATAACCACCATTATCACCAGTAGAAGGACCATTATCAACACTGTAATGACCATTATCACCACTATAATGACCACTATCACCACTATAACAACCATTATCACCACTATAACAACTATTATCACCACTATAACAACCATTATCACCACTATAACGACCATTATCACCCCTATAACGACCATTATCACCACTATAACGGCCATTATCACCACTATAGCGACCATTATCAGCACTATAATCACCATTATCACCACTATAACGACCACTATCAACACTATAACGGCCATTATCACCACTATAGCGACCTTTATCAACACTATAACGACCATTATCAACACTATAACCACCATTATCACCACTATATCAACCATTATCACCAGTAGAAGGACCATTATCAACACTGTAATGACCATTATCACCACTATAATGACCACTATCACCACTATAACAACCATTATCACCACTATAACAACTATTATCACCACTATAACAACCATTATCACCACTATAACGACCATTATCACCCCTATAACGACCATTATCACCACTATAACGGCCATTATCACCACTATAGCGACCATTATCAGCACTATAACCACCATTATCACCACTATAAGGACCATTATCACCACTATAACAACCATTATCACCACCATAACAACCATTATCACCACTATAAGGACCACTATCACCACTATAACAACCATTATCACCATTATAACGACCATTATCACCACTATATCAACCATTATCACCAGTAGAAGGACCATTATCAACGCAGTAATGACCATTATCACCACTATAACAACCATTATCACCACTATAACAACCATTATCACCACTATAAGGACCATTATCACCACTATAACAACCATTATCACCACTATAACGACCACTATCACCACTATAACAACCATTATCACCACTATAACAACTATTATCACCACTATAAAAACCATTATCACCACTATTACGACCACTATCAACACTATAACCACCATTATCACCACTATAACAACCATTATCACCACTATATGGACCATTATCATCACTATAACGACCACTATCACCACTATAACAACCATTATCACCACTATAAGGACCATTATCACCACTATAACAACCATTATCACCACTATAACGACCATTATCACCATTATAACGACCATTACCACCACTATATCAACCATTATCACCAGTAGAAGGACCATTATCAACGCTGTAATGACCATTATCACCTCTATAACAACCATTATCACCACTATAACAACCATTATCACCACTATAAGGACCATTATCACCACTATAACAACCATTATCACCACTATAACGACCATTATCACCATTATAACGACCATTACCACCACTATATCAACCATTATCACCAGTAGAAGGACCATTATCAACGCTGTAATGACCATTATCACCTCTATAACAACCATTATCACCACTATAACAACCATTATCGCCACTATAACAACCATTATCACCACTATATGGACCATTATCACCACTATAACGACCACTATCACCACTATAACAACCATTATCACCACTATAAGGACCATTATCACCACTATAACAACCATTATCACCACTATAACAACCATTATCACCACTATATGGACCATTATGATGACTATAACCACCACTATCACCACTTTAACAACCATTATCACCACTATAACGACCACTATCACCACTATAAGGGCCATTATCACCACTATAGCGACCTTTATCAACACTATAACCACCATTATCACCACTATATCAACCATTATCACCAGTAGAAGGACCATTATCAACACTGTAATGACCATTATCACCACTATAATGACCACTATCACCACTATACCAACCATTATCACCACTATAACAACTATTATCACCACTATAACAACCATTATCACCACTATAACGACCATTATCACCCCTATAACGACCATTATCACCACTATAACGGCCATTATCACCACTATAGCGACCATTATCAGCACTATAACCACCATTATCACCACTATAACGACCACTATCAACACTATAACGGCCATTATCACCACTATAGCGACCTTTATCAACACTATAACCACCATTATCACCACTATATCAACCATTATCACCACTATAATAACCATTATGACCACTATAACAACTATTATCACCACTATAACAACCATTATCACCACTATAACAACCATTATCACCACTATAACGACCACTATCACCACTATAACAACCATTATCACCACTATAAGGACCATTATCACCACTATAACAACCATTATCACCACTATAACAACCATTATCACCACTATAAGGACCATTATCACCACTATAACAACCATTATCACCACTATAACAACTATTATCACCACTATAACAACCATTATCACCACTATAACAACCATTATCACCACTATAACAACCATTATCACCACTATATGGACCATTATCACCACTATAACAACCATTATCACCATTATAACGACCACTATCACCACTATAACAACCATTATCACCACTATAACGACCATTATCACCACTATAACGACCACTATCACCACTATAACAACCATTATCACCACTATAACAACTATTATCACCAATATAACAACCATTATCACCACTATAACAACCATTATCACCACTATATGGACCATTATGACAACTATAACCACCACTATCACCTCTTTAACAACCATTATCGCCACTATAACGACCATTATCACCACTATAACGGCCATTATCACCACTATAGCGACCATTATCAACACTATAACGACCATTATCACCACTATAACACCTATTATCACCACTATAACAACCATTATCACCACTATAACGGCCATTATCACCACTATAACGACCACTATCAACACCATAACCACCATTATCACCACTATATGGACCATTATCACCACTATAACGACCACTATCACCACTATAACAACCATTATCACCACTATAAGGACCATTATCACCACTATAACAACCATTATCACCACTATAACAACCATTATCACCACTATAAGGACCATTATCACCACTATAACAACCATTATCACCACTATAACGACCACTATCACCACTATAACAACCACTATCACTACTATAACAACTATTATCACCACTATAACAACCATTATCACCATTATAACGACCATTATCACCACTATATCAACCATTATCACCAGTAGAAGGACCATTATCAACGCTGTAATGACCATTATCACCACTATAACAACCATTATCACCACTATAACAACCATTACCACCACTATAAGGACCAATATCACCACTATAACAACCATTATCACCACTATAACGACCACTATCACCACTATAACAACCATTATCACGACTATAACAACTATTATCACCACTATAACGACCATTATCACCATTATAACGACCATTATCACCAGTAGAAGGACCATTATCAACGCTGTAATGACCATTATCACCACTATAATAACCATTATCGCCACTATAACAACCATTATCACCACTATAACAACCATTATCACCACTATATGGACCATTATGACAACTATAACCACCACTATCACCACTTTAACAACCATTATCGCCACTATAACGACCATATATCACCACTATAACGGCCATTATCACCACTATAGCGACCATTATCAACACTATAACCACCATTTTCAGCACTATATCAACCATTATCACCAGTAGAAGGACCATTATCAACGCTGTAGTGACCATTATCACCACTATAACGACCACTATCACCACTATAACAACCATTATCACCACTATAACGACCATTATCACAACTATAACGACCAATATCACCTCTATAACAACTAGTATCACCACTATAACAACGATTATCACCACTATAACGACCATTATCACAACTATAACGACCATTATCACCACTATAACGACCATTATCACCACTATAACGGCCATTATCACCACTATAACAACCATTATCACCACTATAACAACCATTATCACCACTATATGGACCATTATGACAACTATAACCACAACTATCACCACTTTAACAACCATTATCGCCACTATAACGACCACTATCACCACTATAACGGCCATTATCACCACTATAGCGACCATTATCAACACTATAACAACCATTATCACCACTATAACAACTATTATCACCACTGTAACAACCATTATCACCACTATAACGACCACTATCACCACTATAACAACCATTATCACCACTATAACAACTATTATCACCACTATAAAAACCATTATCACCACTATTACGACCACTATCAACACTATAACCACCATTATCACCACTATAACAACCATTATCACCACTATAACAACCATTATCGCCACTATAACAACCATTATCACCACTATAACAACCATTATCACCACTATATGGACCATTATGACAACTATAACCACCACTATCACGACTTTAACAACCATTATCGCCACTATAACGACCATATATCACCACTATAACGGCCATTATCACCACTATAGCGACCATTATCAACACTATAACCACCATTTTCAGCACTATATCAACCATTATCACCAGTAGAAGGACCATTATCAACGCTGTAGTGACCATTATCACCACTATAACGACCACTATCACCACTATAACAACCATTATCACCACTATAACGACCATTATCACAACTATAACGACCAATATCACCTCTATAACAACTATTATCACCACTATAACAACGATTATCACCACTATAACGACCATTATCACAACTATAACGACCATTATCACCACTATAACGACCATTATCACCACTATAACGGCCATTATCACCACTATAACAACCATTATCACCACTATAACAACCATTATCACCACTATATGGACCATTATGACAACTATAACCACCACTATCACCACTTTAACAACCATTATCGCCACTATAACGACCATTATCACCACTATAACGGCCATTATCACCACTATAGCGACCATTATCAACACTATAACAACCATTATCACCACTATAACAACTATTATCACCACTATAACAACCATTATCACCACTATAACGACCACTATCACCACTATAACAACCATTATCACCACTATAACAACTATTATCACCACTATAAAAACCATTATCACCACTATTACGACCACTATCAACACTATAACCACCATTATCACCACTATAACAACCATTATCACCACTATATGGACCATTATCACCACTATAACGACCACTATCACCACTATAACAACCATTATCACCACTATAAGGACCATTATCACCACTATAACAACCATTATCACCACTATAACGACCATTATCACCATTATAACGACCATTACCACCACTATATCAACCATTATCACCAGTAGAAGAACCATTATCAACGCTGTAATGACCATTATCACCTCTATAACAACCATTATCACCACTATAACAACCATTATCACCACTATAAGGACCATTATCACCACTATAACAACCATTATCACCACTATAACGACCATTATCACCATTATAACGACCATTACCACCACTATATCAACCATTATCACCAGTAGAAGGACCATTATCAACGCTGTAATGACCATTATCACCTCTATAACAACCATTATCACCATTATAACAACCATTATCGCCACTATAACAACCATTATCACCACTATATGGACCATTATCACCACTATAACGACCACTATCACCACTATAACAACCATTATCACCACTATAAGGACCATTATCACCACTATAACAACCATTATCACCACTATAACAACCATTATCACCACTATAACGACCATTATCACCATTATAACGACCATTATCACCAGTAGAAGGACCATTATCAACGCTGTAATGACCATTATCACCACTATAACAACCATTATCGCCACTATAACAACCATTATCACCACTATAACCACCATTATCACCACTATATGGACCATTATGACAACTATAACCACCACTATCACCACTTTAACAACCATTATCGCCACTATAACGACCATATATCACCACTATAACGGCCATTATCACCACTATAGCGACCATTATCAACACTATAACCACCATTTTCAGCACTATATCAACCATTATCACCAGTAGAAGGACCATTATCAACGCTGTAGTGACCATTATCACCACTATAACGACCATTATCACCACTATAACGACCATTATCACCACTATAACGGCCATTATCACCACTATAACAACCATTATCACCACTATAACAACCATTATCACCACTATATGGACCATTATGACAACTATAACCACCACTATCACCACTTTAACAACCATTATCGCCACTATAACGACCATTATCACCACTATAACGGCCATTATCACCACTATAGCGACCATTATCAACACTATAACAGCCATTATCACCACTATAACAACTATTGTCACCACTATAACAACCATTATCACCACTATAACGACCACTATCACCACTATAACAACCATTATCACCACTATAACAACTATTATCACCACTATAAAAACCATTATCACCACTATTACGACCACTATCAACACTATAACCACCATTATCACCACTATAACAACCATTATCACCACTATATGGACCATTATCACCACTATAACGACCACTATCACCACTATAACGGCCATTATCACCACTATAGCGACCATTATCAGCACTATAACCAATATTATCACCACTATAACGACCACTATCAACACTATAACGGCCATTATCACCACTATAGCGACCTTTATCAACACTATAACGACCATTATCAACACTATAACCACCATTATCACCACTATATCAACCATTATCACCAGTAGAAGGACCATTATCAACACTGTAATGACCATTATCACCACTATAATGACCACTATCACCACTATAACAACCATTATCACCACTATAACAACTATTATCACCACTATAACGACCATTATCACCCCTATAACGACCATTATCACCACTATAACGGCCATTATCACCACTATAGCGACCATTATCAGCACTATAACCACCATTATCACCACTATAAGGACCATTATCACCACTATAACAACCATTATCACCACCATAACAACCATTATCACCACTATAAGGACCATTATCACCACTATAACAACCATTATCACCACTATAACGACCACTATCACCACTATAACAACCATTATCACCACTATAACAACTATTATCACCACTATAACAACCATTATCACCATTATAACGACCATTATCACCACTATATCAACCATTATCACCAGTAGAAGGACCATTATCAACGCTGTAATGACCATTATCACCACTATAACAACCATTAGAACCACTATAACGGCCATTATCACCACTATAGCGACCTTTGTCAACAATATAACCTCCATTATCACCACTATACCAACCATTATCACCAGTAGAAGGACCATTATCAACACTGTAATGACCATTATCACCACTATAACGACCACTATCACCACTATAACCATCATTATCACCACTATAACGACCACTATCACCACTATAACCACCATTATCACCACTATAACAACCATTATCACCACTATATGGACCATTATCACCACTATAACAACCATTATCACCACTATAACGACCACTATCACCACTATAACAACCATTATCACCACTATAACAACTATTATCACCACTATAAAAACCATTATCACCACTATTACGACCACTATCAACACTATAACCACCATTATCACCACTATAACAACCATTATCACCACTATATGGACCATTATCACCACTATAACGACCACTATCACCACTATAACAACCATTATCACCACTATAAGGACCATTATCACCACTATAACAACCATTATCACCACTATAACGACCATTATCACCATTATAACGACCATTACCACCACTATATCAACCATTATCACCAGTAGAAGGACCATTATCAACGCTGTAATGACCATTATCACCTCTATAACAACCATTATCACCACTATAACAACCATTATCACCACTATAAGGACCATTATCACCACTATAACAACCATTATCACCACTATAACGACCACTATCACCACTATAACAACCATTATCACCACTATAACAACTATTATCACCACTATATGGACTATTATCACCACTATAACGACCACTATCACCACTATAACAACCATTATCACCACTATAAGGACCATTATCACCACTATAACGGCCATTATCACCACTATAACAACCATTATCACCACTATAACAACCATTATCGCCACTATATGGACCATTATGACAACTATAACCACCACTATCACCACTTTAACAACCATTATCGCCACTATAACGACCATTATCACCACTATAACGGCCATTATCACCACTATAGCGACCATTATCAACACTATAACAGCCATTATCACCACTATAACAACTATTATCACCACTATAACAACCATTATCACCACTATAACGACCACTATCACCACTATAACAACCATTATCACCACTATAACAACTATTATCACCACTATAAAAACCATTATCACCACTATTACGACCACTATCAACACTATAACCACCATTATCACCACTATATCAACCATTATCACCAGTAGAAGGACCATTATCAACACTGTAATGACCACTATCACCACTATAACAACCATTATCACCACTATAACAACTATTATCACCACTATAACAACCATTATCACCACTATAACAACTATTATCACCACTATAACAACCATTATCACCACTATAACGACCATTATCACCCCTATAACGACCATTATCACCACTATAACGGCCATTATCACCACTATGGCGACCATTATCAGCACTATAACCACCATTATCACCACTATAAGGACCATTATCACCACCATAACAACCATTATCACCACTATAAGGACCATTATCACCACTATAACAACCATTATCACCACTATAACGACCATTATCACCACTATAACGACCACTATCACCACTATAACAACCATTATCACCACTATAACAACTATTATCACCACTATAACAACCATTATCACCATTATAACGACCATTATCACCACTATATCAACCATTATCACCACTATAAGGACCATTATCACCACTATAACAACCATTATCACCATTATAACGACCACTATCACCACTATAACAACCATTATCACCACTATGTGGACCATTATGACAACTATAACCACCACTATCACCACTTTAACAACCATTATCGCCACTATAACGACCATTATCACCACTATAACGGCCATTATCACCACTATAGCGACCATTATCATCACTATAACAACCATTATCACCACTATAACAACTATTATCACCACTATAACAACCATTATCACCACTATAACGACCACTATCAACACCATAACCACCATTATCACCACTATATGGACCATCATCACCACTATAACGACCACTATCACCACTATAACAAACATTATCACCACTATAAGGACCATTATCACCACTATAACAACCATTATCACCATTATAGCGACCATTATCACCACTATATCAACCATTATCACCAGTAGAAGGACCATTATCAACGCTGTAATGACCATTATCACCACTATAACAACCATTATCACCACTATAACAACCATTATCACCACTATAAGGACCATTATCACCACTATAACAACCATTATCACCACTATAACGACCACTATCACCACTATAACAACCATTATCACCACTATAACAACTATTATCACCACTATAAAAACCATTATCACCACTATTACGACCACTATCAACACTATAACCACCATTATCACCACTATAACAACCATTATCACCACTATATGGACCATTATCACCACTATAACGACCACTATCACCACTATAACAACCATTATCACCACTATAAGGACCATTATCACCACTATAACAACCATTATCACCACTATAACGACCATTATCACCATTATAACGACCATTACCACCACTATATCAACCATTATCACCAGTAGAAGGACCATTATCACCACTATAACAACCATTATCACCACTATAACAACCATTATCACCACTATATGGACCATTATGACAACTATAACCACCACTATCACCACTTTAACAACCATTATCGCCACTATAACGACCATTATCACCACTATAACGGCCATTATCACCACTATAGCGACCATTATCAACACCATAGCAGCCATTATCACCACTATAACAACTATTATCACCACTATAACAACCATTATCACCACTATAACGACCACTATCACCACTATAACAACCATTATCACCACTATAACAACTATTATCACCACTATAAAAACCATTATCACCACTATTACGACCACTATCAACACTATAACCACCATTATCACCACTATAACAACCATTATCACAACTATATGGACCATTATCACCACTATAACGACCACTATCACCACTATAACGGCCATTATCACCACTATAGCGACCATTATCAGCACTATAACCACCATTATCACCACTATAACGACCACTATCAACACTATAACGGCCATTATCACCACTATAGCGACCTTTATCAACACTATAACGACCATTATCAACACTATAACCACCATTATCACCACTATATCAACCATTATCACCAGTAGAAGGACCATTATCAACACTGTAATGACCATTATCACCACTATAATGACCACTATCACCACTATAACAACCATTATCACCACTATAACAACTATTATCACCACTATAACAACCATTATCACCACTATAACGACCATTATCACCCCTATAACGACCATTATCACCACTATAACGGCCATTATCACCACTATGGCGACCATTATCAGCACTATAACCACCATTATCACCACTATAAGGACCATTATCACCACTATAACAACCATTATCACCACCATAACAACCATTATCACCACTATAAGGACCATTATCACCACTATAACAACCATTATCACCACTATAACGACCACTATCACCACTATAACAACCATTATCACCACTATAACAACTATTATCACCACTATAACAACCATTATCACCATTATAACGACCATTATCACCACTATATCAACCATTATCACCAGTAGAAGGACCATTATCAACGCTGTAATGACCATTATCACCACTATAACAACCATTATCACCACTATAACGGCCATTATCACCACTATAGCGACCTTTGTCAACACTATAACCACCATTATCACCACTATATCAACCATTATCACCAGTAGAAGGACCATTATCAACACTGTAATGACCATTATCACCACTATAACGACCACTATCACCACTATAACCACCATTATCACCACTATAACAACCATTATCACCACTATATGGACCATTATCACCACTATAACGACCACTATCATCACTATAACAACCACTATCACCACTATAACAACTATTATCACCACTATAACAACCATTATCACCACTATAAGGACCATTATCACCACTATAACAACCATTATCACCATTATAACGACCACTATCACCACTATAACAACCATTATCACCACTATGTGGACCATTATGACAACTATAACCACCACTATCACCACTTTAACAACCATTATCGCCACTATAACGACCATTATCACCACTATAACGGCCATTATCACCACTATAGCGACCATTATCATCACTATAACAACCAATATCACCACTATAACAACTATTATCACCACTATAACAACCATTATCACCACTATAACGACCACTATCAACACCATAACCACCATTATCACCACTATATGGACCATCATCACCACTATAACGACCACTATCACCACTATAACAACCATTATCACCACTATAAGGACCATTATCACCACTATAACAACCATCATCACCATTATAACGACCATTATCACCACTATATCAACCATTATCACCAGTAGAAGGACCATTATCAACGCTGTAATGACCATTATCACCACTATAACAACCATTATCACCACTATAACAACCATTATCACCACTATAAGGACCATTATCACCACTATAACAACCATTATCACCACTATAACGACCACTATCACCACTATAACAACCATTATCACCACTATAACAACTATTATCACCACTATAAAAACCATTATCACCACTATTACGACCACTATCAACACTATAACCACCATTATCACCACTATAACAACCATTATCACCACTATATGGACCATTATCACCACTATAACGACCACTATCACCACTATAACAACCATTATCACCACTATAAGGACCATTATCACCACTATAACAACCATTATCACCACTATAACGACCATTACCACGACCATTACCACCACTATATCAACCATTATCACCAGTAGAAGGACCATTATCAACGCTGTAATGACCATTATCACCTCTATAACAACCATTATCACCACTATAACAACCATTATCACCACTATATGGACCATTATCACCACTTAACAACCATTATCACCACTATAACAACTATTATCACCACTATAATAACCATTATCACCACTATAACAACTATTATCACCACTATAACAACCATTATCACCACTATAACGACCATTATCACCACTACCACGGCCATTATCACCACTATAACAACCATTATCACCACTATATGGACCATTATCACCACTATAACGACCACTATCACCACTATAACAACCATTATCACCACTATAACAACTATTATCACCACTATAAAAACCATTATCACCACTATAAGGACCATTATCAACACTATAACGACCACTATCACCACTATAACAACCATTATCACCACTATAACAACTATTATCACCACTATAGAAACCATTATCACCACTATTACGACCACTATCAACACTATAACCACCATTATCACCACTATAACAACCATTATCACCACTATATGGACCATTATCACCACTATAACGACCACTATCACCACTATAACAACCATTATCACCATTATAAGGACCATTATCACCACTATAACAACCATTATCACCACTATAACGACCATTATCACCATTATAACGACCATTACCACCACTATATCAACCATTATCACCAGTAGAAGGACCATTATCAACGCTGTAATGACCATTATCACCTCTATAACAACCATTATCACCACTATAACAACCATTATCACCACTATAACAACTATTATCACCACTATAACAACCATTATCACCACTATAACGACCATTATCACCCCTATAACGACCATTATCACCACTATAACGGCCATTATCACCACTATAGCGACCATTATCAGCACTATAACCACCATTATCACCACTATAAGGACCATTATCACCACTATAACAACCATTATCACCACCATAACAACCATTATCACCACTATAAGGACCATTATCACCACTATAACAACCATTATCACCACTATAACGACCACTATCACCACTATAACAACCATTATCACCACTATAACAACTATTATCACCACTATAACAACCACTATCACCAATATAAGGACCATTATCACCACGATAACAACCATTATCACCACTATAACGGCCATTATCACCACTATAGCGACCTTTGTCAACACTATAACCACCATTATCACCACTATATCAACCATTATCACCAGTAGAAGGACCATTATCAACACTGTAATGACCATTATCACCACTATAACGACCACTATCACCACTATAACCACCATTATCACCACTATAACGACCACTATCATCACTATAACAACCACTATCACCAATATAACAACTATTATCACCACTATAACAACCATTATCACCACTATAAGGACCATTATCACCACTATAACCACCATTATCACCATTATAACGACCACTATCACCACTATAACAACCATTATCACCACTATGTGACCCTTATGACAACTATAACCACCACTATCACCACTTTAACAACCATTATCGCCACTATAACGACCATTATCACCACTATAACGGCCATTATCACCACTATAGCGACCATTATCATCACTATAACAACCATTATCACCACTATAACAACTATTATCACCACTATAACAACCATTATCACCACTATAACGACCACTATCAACACCATAACCACCATTATCACCACTGTATGGACCATTATCACCACCATAACGACCACTATCACCACTATAACAACCATTATCACCACTATAAAAACCATTATCACCACTATTACGACCACCATCAACACTATAACCACCATTATCACCACTATAACAACCATTATCACCACTATATGGACCATTATCACCACTATAACGACCACTATCACCACTATAACAACCATTATCACCACTATAAGGACCATTATCACCACTATAACAACCATTATCACCACTATAACGACCATTATCACCATTATAACGACCATTACCACCACTATATCAACCATTATCACCAGTAGAAGGACCATTATCAACGCTGTAATGACCATTATCACCTCTATAACAACCATTATCACCACTATAACAACCATTATCACCACTATAACAACCATTATCACCACTATATGGACCATTATCACCACTATAACAACCATTATCACCATTATAACGACCACTATCACCACTATAACAACCATTATCACCACTATAACAACTATTATCACCACTATAATAACCATTATCACCACTATAACAACTATTATCACCACTATAACCACCATTATCACCACTATAACAACCATTATCACCACTATATGGACCATTATCACCACTATAACGACCACTATCACCACTATAACAACCATTATCACCACTATAACAACCATTATCACCACTATATGGACCATTATGACAACTATAACCACCACTATCACCACTTTAACAACCATTATCGCCACTATAACGACCATTATCACCACTATAACGGCCATTATCACCACTATAGCGACCATTATCAACACTATAACAACCATTATCACCACTATAACAACTATTATCACCACTATAACAACCATTATCACCACTATAACAACTATTATCACCACTATAACAACCATTATCACCATTATAACGACCATTATCACCAATATATCAACCATTATCACCAGTAGAAGGACCATTATCAACGCTGTAATGACCATTATCACCACTATAACAACCATTATCACGACTATAAGGACCATTATCACCACTATAACAACCATTATCACCACTATAACAACCATTGTCACCACTATAACGACCACTATCACCACTATAACAACCATTATCACCACTATAACAACTATTATCACCACTATAACAACCATTATCACCATTATAACGACCATTATCACCACTATATCAACCATTATCACCAGTAGAAGGACCATTATCAACGCTGTAATGACCATTATCACCACTATAACAACCATTATCACGACTATAAGGACCATTTTCACCACTATAACAACCATTATCACCACTATAACGACCACTATCACCACTATAACAACCATTATCACCACTATAACAACTATTATCACCACTATAACAACCATAATCACCACTATAACGACCACTATCACCACTATAACAACCATTATCACCACTATAAGGACCATTATCACGACTATAACAACCATTATCACCATTATAACGACCATTATCACCACTATATCAACCATTATCACCAGTAGAAGGACCATTATCAACGCTGTAATGACCATTATCACCACTATAACGACCATTATCACCACTATAACAACCATTATCACCGCTATAAGGACCATTATCACCACTATAACAACCATTACCACCACTATAACGACCACTATCACCACTATATCAACCATTATCACCAGTAGAAGGACCATTATCAACGCTGTAATGACCATTATCACCACTATAACAACCATTATCACCACTATAACAACCATTACCACCACTATAAGGACCAATATCACCACTATAACAACCATTATCACCACTATAACGACCACTATCACCACTATAACAACCATTATCACCACTATAACAACTATTATCACCACTATAACAACCATTATCACCATTATAACGACCATTATCACCAGTAGAAGGACCATTATCAACGCTGTAATGACCATTATCACCACTATAACGACCACTATCAACACTATAACCACCATTATCACCACTATAACAACCATTATCACCACTATATGGACCATTATGACAACTATAACCACCACTATCACCACTTTAACAACCATTATCGCCACTATAACGACCATTATCACCACTATAACGGCCATTATCACCACTATAGCGACCATTATCAACACTATAACAACCATTATCACCACTATAACAACTATTATCACCACTATAACAACCATTATCACCACTATAACGACCACTATCAACACCATAACCACCATTATCACCACTATATGGACATTATCACCGCTATAACGACCACTATCACCACTATAACAACCATTATCACCACTATAAGGACCATTATCACCACTATAACAACCATTATCACCACTATAACGACCATTATCACCACTATATCAACCATTATCACCAGTAGAAGGACCATTATCAACGCTGTAATGACCATTATCACCACTATAACAACCATTATCACCACTATAACAACCATTATCACCACTATAAGGACCATTATCACCACTATAACAACCATTATCACCACTATAACGACCACTATCACCACTATAACAACCATTATCACCACTATAACAACTATTATCACCACTATAAAAACCATTATCACCACTATTACGACCACTATCAACACTATAACCACCATTATCACCACTATAACAACCATTATCACCACTATATGGACCATTATCACCACTATAACGACCACTATCACCACTATAACAACCATTATCACCACTATAAGGACCATTATCACCACTATAACAACCATTATCACCACTATAACGACCATTACCACGACCATTACCACCACTATATCAACCATTATCACCAGTAGAAGGACCATTATCAACGCTGTAATGACCATTATCACCTCTATAACAACCATTATCACCACTATAACAACCATTATCACCACTATAACAACCATTATCACCACTATATGGACCATTATCACCACTTAACAACCATTATCACCACTATAACAACTATTATCACCACTATAATAACCATTATCACCACTATAACAACTATTATCACCACTATAACAACCATTATCACCACTATAACGACCATTATCACCACTACCACGGCCATTATCACCACTATAACAACCATTATCACCACTATATGGACCATTATCACCACTATAACGACCACTATCACCACTATAACAACCATTATCACCACTATAACAACTATTATCACCACTATAAAAACCATTATCACCACTATAAGGACCATTATCACCACTATAACGACCACTATCACCACTATAACAACCATTATCACCACTATAACAACTATTATCACCACTATAGAAACCATTATCACCACTATTACGACCACTATCAGCACTATAACCACCATTATCACCACTATAACAACCATTATCACCACTATATGGACCATTATCACCACTATAACGACCACTATCACCACTATAACAACCATTATCACCATTATAAGGACCATTATCACCACTATAACAACCATTATCACCACTATAACGACCATTATCACCATTATAACGACCATTACCACCACTATATCAACCATTATCACCAGTAGAAGGACCATTATCAACGCTGTAATGACCATTATCACCTCTATAACAACCATTATCACCACTATAACAACCATTATCACCACTATAACAACTATTATCACCACTATAACAACCATTATCACCACTATAACGACCATTATCACCCCTATAACGACCATTATCACCACTATAACGGCCATTATCACCACTATAGCGACCATTATCAGCACTATAACCACCATTATCACCACTATAAGGACCATTATCACCACTATAACAACCATTATCACCACCATAACAACCATTATCACCACTATAAGGACCATTATCACCACTATAACAACCATTATCACCACTATAACGACCACTATCACCACTATAACAACCATTATCACCACTATAACAACTATTATCACCACTATAACAACCATTATCACCATTATAACGACCATTATCACCACTATATCAACCATTATCACCAGTAGAAGGACCATTATCAACGCTGTAATGACCATTATCACCACTATAACAACCATTATCACCACTATAAGGACCATTATCACCACTATAACAACCATTATCACCACTATAACGACCACTATCACCACTATAACAACCATTATCACCACTATAACAACTATTATCACCACTATAACAACCATTATCACCACTATAACGACCACTATCAACACTATAACCGCCATTATCACCACTATAACAACCATTATCACCACTATATGGACCATTATCACCACTATAACGACCACTATCACCACTATAACAACCACTATCACCAATATAAGGACCATTATCACCACGATAACAACCATTATCACCACTATAACGGCCATTATCACCACTATAGCGACCTTTGTCAACACTATAACCACCATTATCACCACTATATCAACCATTATCACCAGTAGAAGGACCATTATCAACACTGTAATGACCATTATCACCACTATAACGACCACTATCACCACTATAACCACCATTATCACCACTATAACGACCACTATCATCACTATAACAACCACTATCACCAATATAACAACTATTATCACCACTATAACAACCATTATCACCACTATAAGGACCATTATCACCACTATAACCACCATTATCACCATTATAACGACCACTATCACCACTATAACAACCATTATCACCACTATGTGACCCTTATGACAACTATAACCACCACTATCACCACTTTAACAACCATTATCGCCACTATAACGACCATTATCACCACTATAACGGCCATTATCACCACTATAGCGACCATTATCATCACTATAACAACCATTATCACCACTATAACAACTATTATCACCACTATAACAACCATTATCACCACTATAACGACCACTATCAACACCATAACCACCATTATCACCACTGTATGGACCATTATCACCACCATAACGACCACTATCACCACTATAACAACCATTATCACCACTATAAAAACCATTATCACCACTATTACGACCACCATCAACACTATAACCACCATTATCACCACTATAACAACCATTATCACCACTATATGGACCATTATCACCACTATAACGACCACTATCACCACTATAACAACCATTATCACCACTATAAGGACCATTATCACCACTATAACAACCATTATCACCACTATAACGACCATTATCACCATTATAACGACCATTACCACCACTATATCAACCATTATCACCAGTAGAAGGACCATTATCAACGCTGTAATGACCATTATCACCTCTATAACAACCATTATCACCACTATAACAACCATTATCACCACTATAACAACCATTATCACCACTATATGGACCATTATCACCACTATAACAACCATTATCACCATTATAACGACCACTATCACCACTATAACAACCATTATCACCACTATAACAACTATTATCACCACTATAATAACCATTATCACCACTATAACAACTATTATCACCACTATAACCACCATTATCACCGCTATAACAACCATTATCACCACTATATGGACCATTATCACCACTATAACGACCACTATCACCACTATAACAACCATTATCACCACTATAACAACCATTATCACCACTATATGGACCATTATCACCACTATATGGACCATTATGACAACTATAACCACCACTATCACCACTTTAACAACCATTATCGCCACTATAACGACCATTATCACCACTATAACGGCCATTATCACCACTATAGCGACCATTATCAACACTATAACAACCATTATCACCACTATAACAACTATTATCACCACTATAACAACCATTATCACCACTATAACAACTATTATCACCACTATAACAACCATTATCACCATTATAACGACCATTATCACCACTATATCAACCATTATCACCAGTAGAAGGACCATTATCAACGCTGTAATGACCATTATCACCACTATAACAACCATTATCACGACTATAAGGACCATTATCACCACTATAACAACCATTATCACCACTATAACAACCATTGTCACCACTATAACGACCACTATCACCACTATAACAACCATTATCACCACTATAACAACTATTATCACCACTATAACAACCATTATCACCATTATAACGACCATTATCACCACTATATCAACCATTATCACCAGTAGAAGGACCATTATCAACGCTGTAATGACCATTATCACCACTATAACAACCATTATCACGACTATAAGGACCATTTTCACCACTATAACAACCATTATCACCACTATAACGACCACTATCACCACTATAACAACCATTATCACCACTATAACAACTATTATCACCACTATAACAACCATTATCACCACTATAACGACCACTATCACCACTATAACAACCATTATCACCACTATAAGGACCATTATCACGACTATAACAACCATTATCACCATTATAACGACCATTATCACCACTATATCAACCATTATCACCAGTAGAAGGACCATTATCAACGCTGTAATGACCATTATCACCACTATAACAACCATTATCACCACTATAACAACCATTATCACCACTATAAGGACCATTATCACCACTATAACAACCATTACCACCACTATAACGACCACTATCACCACTATATCAACCATTATCAGCAGTAGAAGGACCATTATCAACGCTGTAATGACCATTATCACCACTATAACAACCATTATCACCACTATAACAACCATTACCACCACTATAAGGACCAATATCACCACTATAACAACCATTATCACCACTATAACGACCACTATCACCACTATAACAACCATTATCACCACTATAACAACTATTATCACCACTATAACAACCATTATCACCATTATAACGACCATTATCACCAGTAGAAGGACCATTATCAACGCTGTAATGACCATTATCACCACTATAACAACCATTATCGCCACTATAACAACCATTATCACCACTATAACAACCATTATCACCACTATATGGACCATTATGACAACTATAACCACCACTATCACCACTTTAAAACCATTATCGCCACTATAACGACCATATATCACCACTATAACGGCCATTATCACCACTATAGCGACCATTATCAACACTATAACCACCATTATCAGCACTATATCAACCATTATCACCAGTAGAAGGACCATTATCAACGCTGTAATGACCATTATCACCACTATAACGACCACTATCACCACTATAACAACCATTATCACCACTATAACGACCATTATCACCACTATAACGACCATTATCACCACTATAACGGCCATTATCACCACTATAGCGACCATTATCAACACTATAACCTTCATTATCACCACTATATCAACCATTATCACAACTATAACGACCAATATCACCTCTATAACAACTATTATCACCACTATAACAACGATTATCACCACTATAACGACCATTATCACAACTATAACGACCATTATCACCACTATAACGGGCATTATCACCACTGTAGCGACCATTATCAGCACTATGACCACCATTATCACCACTATAACGACCACTATCAACACTATAACCACCATTATCACCACTATAACAACCATTATCACCACTATATGGACCATTATGACAACTATAACCACCACTATCACCACTTTAACAACCATTATCGCCACTATAACGGCCATTATCACCACTATAACGGCCATTATCACCACTATAGCGACCATTATCATCACTATAACAACCAATATCACCACTATAACAACTATTATCACCACTATAACAACCATTATCACCACTATAACGACCACTATCAACACCATAACCACCATTATCACCACTATATGGACCATCATCACCACTATAACGACCACTATCACCACTATAACAACCATTATCACCACTATAAGGACCATTATCACCACTATAACAACCATTATCACCATTATAACGACCATTATCACCACTATATCAACCATTATCACCAGTAGAAGGACCATTATCAACGCTGTAATGACCATTATCACCACTATAACAACCATTATCACCACTATAACAACCATTATCACCACTATAAGGACCATTATCACCACTATAACAACCATTATCACCACTATAACGACCACTATCACCACTATAACAACCATTATCACCACTATAACAACTATTATCACCACTATAAAAACCATTATCACCACTATTACGACCACTATCACCACTATAACAACCATTATCACCACTATAACGACCACTATCACCACTATAACAACCATTATCACCACTATAACAACTATTATCACCACTATAACAACCATTATCACCACTATAACGACCACTATCAACACTATAACCGCCATTATCACCACTATAACAACCATTATCACCACTATATGGACCATTATCACCACTATAACGACCACTATCACCACTATAACAACCATTATCACCACTATAAGGACCATTATCACCACTATAACAACCATTATCACCACTATAACGGCCATTATCACCACTATAGCGACCTTTGTCAACACTATAACCACCATTATCACCACTATATCAACCATTATCACCAGTAGAAGGACCATTATCAACACTGTAATGACCATTATCACCACTATAACGACCACTATCACCACTATAACCACCATTATCACCACTATAACAACCATTATCACCACTATATGGCCCATTATCACCACTATAACGACCACTATCATCACTATAACAACCACTATCACCACTATAACAACTATTATCACCACTATAACAACCATTATCACCACTATAAGGACCATTATCACCACTATAACAACCATTATCACCATTATAACGACCACTATCACCACTATAACAACCATTATCACCACTATAACAACTATTATCACCACTATAACAACCATTATCACCACTATAACAACTATTATCACCACTGTAACAACCATTATCACCACTATAACGACCATTATCACCACTATAACGGCCATTATCACCACTATAACAACCATTATCACCACTATAACAACCATTATCACCACTATAACAACCATTATCACCACTATATGGACCATTATGACAACTATAACCACCACTATCATCACTTTAACAACCATTATCGCCAATATAACGACCATTATCACCACTATAGCGACCATTATCAACACTATAACAACCATTATCACCACTATAACAACTATTATCACCACTACCACAACCATTATCACCACTATAACGACCACTATCACCACTATAACAACCATTATCACCACTATAACAACTATTATCACCACTATAAAAACCATTATCACCACTATTACGACCACTATCAACACTATAACCACCATTATCACCACTATAACAACCATTATCACCACTATATGCACCATTATCACCACTATAACGACCACTATCACCACTATAACAACCATTATCACCACTATAACGACCACTATCACCACTATAACAACCATTATCACCACTATAAGGACCATTATCACCACTATAACAACCATTATCACCACTATAACGACCATTATCACCATTATAACGACCATTACCACCACTATATCAACCATTATCACCAGTAGAAGGACCATTATCAACGCTGTAATGACCATTATCACCTCTATAACAACCATTATCATCACTATAACAACCATTATCACCACTATAACAACCATTATCACCACTATATGGACCATTATCACCACTATAACAACCATTATCACCATTATAACGACCACTATCACCACTATAACAACCATTATCACCACTATAACAACTATTATCACCACTATAATAACCATTATCACCACTATAACAACTATTATCACCACTATAACAACCATTATCACCACTATAACGACCATTATCACCACTACAACGGCCATTATCACCACTATAGCGACCATTATCAACACTATAACAACCATTATCACCACTATAACAACTATTATCACCACTATAACAACCATTATCACCATTATAACGACCATTATCACCACTATATCAACCATTATCACCAGTAGAAGGACCATTATCAACGCTGTAATGACCATTATCACCACTATAACAACCATTATCACACTATAACAACCATTACCACCACTATAAGGACCAATATCACCACTATAACAACCATTATCACCACTATAACGACCGCTATCACCACTATAACAACCATTATCACCACTATAACAACTATTATCACCACTATAACAACCATTATCACCATTATAACGACCATTATCACCAGTAGAAGGACCATTATCAACGCTGTAATGACCATTATCACCACTATAACAACCATTATCGCCACTATAACAACCATTATCACCACTATAACAACCATTATCACCACTATATGGACCATTATGACAACTATAACCACCACTATCACCACTTTAACAACCATTATCGCCACTATAACGACCATATATCACCACTATAGCGACCATTATCAACACTATAACCTTCATTATCACCACTATATCAACCATTATCACAACTATAACGACCAATATCACCTCTATAACAACTATTCTCACCACTATAACAACGATTATCACCACTATAACAACCATTATCACCACTATATGGCCCATTATCACCACTATAACGACCACTATCATCACTATAACAACCACTATCACCACTATAACAACTATTATCACCACTATAACAACCATTATCACCACTATAAGGACCATTATCACCACTATAACAACCATTATCACCATTATAACGACCACTATCACCACTATAACAACCATTATCACCACTATATGGACCATTATGACAACTATAACCACCACTATCACCACTTTAACAACCATTATCGCCACTATAACGACCATTATCACCACTATAACGGCCATTATCACCACTATAGCGACCATTATCAACACTATAGCAACCATTATCACCACTATAACAACTATTATCACCACTATAACAACCATTATCACCACTATAACGGCCATTATCACCACTATAACGACCACTATCAACACCATAACCACCATTATCACCACTATATGGACATTATCACCACTATAACGACCACTATCACCACAATAACAACCATTATCACCACTATAAGGACCATTATCACCACTATAACAACCATTATCACCACCATAACAACCATTATCACCACTATAAGGACCATTATCACCACTATAACAACCATTGTCACCACTATAACGACCACTATCACCACTATAACAACCATTATCACCACTATAATAACTATTATCACCACTATAACAACCATTATCACCATTATAACGACCATTATCACCACTATATCAACCATTATCACCAGTAGAAGGACCATTATCAACGCTGTAATGACCATTATCACCACTATAACAACCATTATCACCACTATAACGACCACTATCACCACTATAACAACCATTATCACCACTATAAGGACCATTATCACCACTATAACAACCATTATCACCATTATAACGACCACTATCACCACTATAAGGACCATTATCACCACTATAACAACCATTATCACCACTATAACGGCCATTATCACCACTATAGCGACCATTATCAACACTATAGCAACCATTATCACCACTATAACAACTATTATCACCACTATAACAACCATTATCACCACTATAACGGCCATTATCACCACTATAACGACCACTATCAACACCATAACCACCATTATCACCACTATATGGACATTATCACCGCTATAACGACCACTATCACCACAATAACAACCATTATCACCACTATAAGGACCATTATCACCACTATAACAACCATTATCACCACCATAACAACCATTATCACCACTATAAGGACCATTATCACCACTATAACAACCATTATCACCACTATAACGACCACTATCACCACTATAACAACCATTATCACCACTATAACAACTATTATCACCACTATAACAACCATTATCACCATTATAACGACCATTATCACCACTATATCAACCATTATCACCAGTAGAAGGACCATTATCACCACTATAACAACTATTATCACCACTATAAAAACCATTATCACCACTATTACGACCACTATCAACACTATAACCACCATTATCACCACTATAACAACCATTATCACCACTATATGGACCATTATCACCACTATAACGACCACTATCACCACTATAACAACCATTATCACCACTATAAGGACCATTATCACCACTATAACAACCATTATCACCATTATAACGACCATTATCACCACTATATCAACCATTATCACCAGTAGAAGGACCATTATCAACGCTGTAATGACCATTATCACCACTATAACAACCATTATCACCACTATAACGGCCATTATCACCACTATAGCGACCTTTGTCAACACTATAACCACCATTATCACCACTATATCAACCATTATCACCAGTAGAAGGACCATTATCAACGCTGTAATGACCATTATCACCTGTATAACAACCATTATCACCACTATAACAACCATTATCACCACTATAACAACCATTATCACCACTATATGGACCATTATCACCACTTAACAACCATTATCACCACTATAACAACTATTATCACCACTATAATAACCATTATCACCACTATAACAACTATTATCACCACTATAACAACCATTATCACCACTATAACGACCATTATCACCACTACCACGGCCATTATCACCACTATAACAACCATTGTCACCACTATATGGACCATTATCACCACTATAACGACGACTATCACCACTATAACAACCATTATCACCACTATAACAACTATTATCACCACTATAAAAACCATTATCACCACTATAAGGACCATTATCACCACTATAACGACCACTATCACCACTATAACAACCATTATCACCACTATAACAACTATTATCACCACTATAGAAACCATTATCACCACTATTACGACCACTATCAACACTATAACCACCATTATCACCACTATAACAACCATTATCACCACTATATGGACCATTATCACCACTATAACGACCACTATCACCACTATAACAACCATTATCACCATTATAAGGACCATTATCACCACTATAACAACCATTATCACCACTATAACGACCATTATCACCATTATAACGACCATTACCACCACTATATCAACCATTATCACCAGTAGAAGGACCATTATCAACGCTGTAATGACCATTATCACCTCTATAACAACCATTATCACCACTATAACAACCATTATCACCACTATAACAACTATTATCACCACTATAACAACCATTATCACCACTATAACGACCATTATCACCCCTATAACGACCATTATCACCACTATAACGGCCATTATCACCACTATAGCGACCATTATCAGCACTATAACCACCATTATCACCACTATAAGGACCATTATCACCACTATAACAACCATTATCACCACCATAACAACCATTATCACCACTATAAGGACCATTATCACCACTATAACAACCATTATCACCACTATAACGACCACTATCACCACTATAACAACCATTATCACCACTATAACAACTATTATCACCACTATAACAACCATTATCACCATTATAACGACCATTATCACCCCTATATCAACCGTTATCACCAGTAGAAGGACCATTATCAACGCTGTAATGACCATTATCACCACTATAACAACCATTATCACCACTATAAGGACCATTATCACCACTATAACAACCATTATCACCACTATAACGACCACTATCACCACTATAACAACCATTATCACCACTATAACAACTATTATCACCACTATAACAACCATTATCACCACTATAACGACCACTATCAACACTATAACCGCCATTATCACCACTATAACAACCATTATCACCACTATATGGACCATTATCACCACTATAACGACCACTATCACCACTATAACAACCACTATCACCAATATAAGGACCATTATCACCACGATAACAACCATTATCACCACTATAACGGCCATTATCACCACTATAGCGACCTTTGTCAACACTATAACCACCATTATCACCACTATATCAACCATTATCACCAGTAGAAGGACCATTATCAACACTGTAATGACCATTATCACCACTATAACGACCACTATCACCACTATAACCACCATTATCACCACTATAACGACCACTATCATCACTATAACAACCACTATCACCAATATAACAACTATTATCACCACTATAACAACCATTATCACCACTATAAGGACCATTATCACCACTATAACCACCATTATCACCATTATAACGACCACTATCACCACTATAACAACCATTATCACCACTATGTGACCCTTATGACAACTATAACCACCACTATCACCACTTTAACAACCATTATCGCCACTATAACGACCATTATCACCACTATAACGGCCATTATCACCACTATAGCGACCATTATCATCACTATAACAACCATTATCACCACTATAACAACTATTATCACCACTATAACAACCATTATCACCACTATAACGACCACTATCAACACCATAACCACCATTATCACCACTGTATGGACCATTATCACCACCATAACGACCACTATCACCACTATAACAACCATTATCACCACTATAAAAACCATTATCACCACTATTACGACCACTATCAACACTATAACCACCATTATCACCACTATAACAACCATTATCACCACTATATGGACCATTATCACCACTATAACGACCACTATCACCACTATAACAACCATTATCACCACTATAAGGACCATTATCACCACTATAACAACCATTATCACCATTATAACGACCATTATCACCACTATATCAACCATTATCACCAGTAGAAGGACCATTATCAACGCTGTAATGACCATTATCACCACTATAACAACCATTATCACCACTATAACGGCCATTATCACCACTATAGCGACCTTTGTCAACACTATAACCACCATTATCACCACTATATCAACCATTATCACCAGTAGAAGGACCATTATCAACACTGTAATGACCATTATCACCACTATAACGACCACTATCACCACTATAACCACCATTATCACCACTATAACAACCATTATCACCACTATATGGACCATTATCACCACTATAACGACCACTATCATCACTATAACAACCACTATCACCACTATAACAACTATTATCACCACTATAACAACCATTATCACCACTATAAGGACCATTATCACCACTATAACAACCATTATCACCATTATAACGACCACTATCACCACTATAACAACCATTATCACCACTATGTGGACCATTATGACAACTATAACCACCACTATCACCACTTTAACAACCATTATCGCCACTATAACGGCCATTATCACCACTATAACGGCCATTATCACCACTATAGCGACCATTATCATCACTATAACAACCAATATCACCACTATAACAACTATTATCACCACTATAACAACCATTATCACCACTATAACGACCACTATCAACACCATAACCACCATTATCACCACTATATGGACCATCATCACCACTATAACGACCACTATCACCACTATAACAACCATTATCACCACTATAAGGACCATTATCACCACTATAACAACCATTATCACCATTATAACGACCATTATCACCACTATATCAACCATTATCACCAGTAGAAGGACCATTATCAACGCTGTAATGACCATTATCACCACTATAACAACCATTATCACCACTATAACAACCATTATCACCACTATAAGGACCATTATCACCACTATAACAACCATTATCACCACTATAACGACCACTATCACCACTATAACCACCATTATCACCACTATAACGACCACTATCATCACTATAACAACCACTATCACCAATATAACAACTATTATCACCACTATAACAACCATTATCACCACTATAAGGACCATTATCACCACTATAACCACCATTATCACCATTATAACGACCACTATCACCACTATAACAACCATTATCACCACTATGTGACCCTTATGACAACTATAACCACCACTATCACCACTTTAACAACCATTATCGCCACTATAACGACCATTATCACCACTATAACGGCCATTATCACCACTATAGCGACCATTATCATCACTATAACAACCATTATCACCACTATAACAACTATTATCACCACTATAACAACCATTATCACCACTATAACGACCACTATCAACACCATAACCACCATTATCACCACTGTATGGACCATTATCACCACCATAACGACCACTATCACCACTATAACAACCATTATCACCACTATAAAAACCATTATCACCACTATTACGACCACTATCAACACTATAACCACCATTATCACCACTATAACAACCATTATCACCACTATATGGACCATTATCACCACTATAACGACCACTATCACCACTATAACAACCATTATCACCACTATAAGGACCATTATCACCACTATAACAACCATTATCACCATTATAACGACCATTATCACCACTATATCAACCATTATCACCAGTAGAAGGACCATTATCAACGCTGTAATGACCATTATCACCACTATAACAACCATTATCACCACTATAACGGCCATTATCACCACTATAGCGACCTTTGTCAACACTATAACCACCATTATCACCACTATATCAACCATTATCACCAGTAGAAGGACCATTATCAACACTGTAATGACCATTATCACCACTATAACGACCACTATCACCACTATAACCACCATTATCACCACTATAACAACCATTATCACCACTATATGGACCATTATCACCACTATAACGACCACTATCATCACTATAACAACCACTATCACCACTATAACAACTATTATCACCACTATAACAACCATTATCACCACTATAAGGACCATTATCACCACTATAACAACCATTATCACCATTATAACGACCACTATCACCACTATAACAACCATTATCACCACTATGTGGACCATTATGACAACTATAACCACCACTATCACCACTTTAACAACCATTATCGCCACTATAACGGCCATTATCACCACTATAACGGCCATTATCACCACTATAGCGACCATTATCATCACTATAACAACCAATATCACCACTATAACAACTATTATCACCACTATAACAACCATTATCACCACTATAACGACCACTATCAACACCATAACCACCATTATCACCACTATATGGACCATCATCACCACTATAACGACCACTATCACCACTATAACAACCATTATCACCACTATAAGGACCATTATCACCACTATAACAACCATTATCACCATTATAACGACCATTATCACCACTATATCAACCATTATCACCAGTAGAAGGACCATTATCAACGCTGTAATGACCATTATCACCACTATAACAACCATTATCACCACTATAACAACCATTATCACCACTATAAGGACCATTATCACCACTATAACAACCATTATCACCACTATAACGACCACTATCACCACTATAACAACCATTATCACCACTATAACAACTATTATCACCACTATAAAAACCATTATCACCACTATTACGACCACTATCAACACTATAACCACCATTATCACCACTATAACAACCATTATCACCACTATATGGACCATTATCACCACTATAACGACCACTATCACCACTATAACAACCATTATCACCACTATAAGGACCATTATCACCACTATAACAACCATTATCACCACTATAACGACCATTACCACGACCATTACCACCACTATATCAACCATTATCACCAGTAGAAGGACCATTATCAACGCTGTAATGACCATTATCACCACTATAACAACTATTATCACCACTATAGAAACCATTATCACCACTATTACGACCACTATCAACACTATAACCACCATTATCACCACTATAACAACCATTATCACCACTATATGGACCATTATCACCACTATAACGACCACTATCACCACTATAACAACCATTATCACCATTATAAGGACCATTATCACCACTATAACAACCATTATCACCACTATAACGACCATTATCACCATTATAACGACCATTACCACCACTATATCAACCATTATCACCAGTAGAAGGACCATTATCAACGCTGTAATGACCATTATCACCTCTATAACAACCATTATCACCACTATAACAACCATTATCACCACTATAACAACTATTATCACCACTATAACAACCATTATCACCACTATAACGACCATTATCACCCCTATAACGACCATTATCACCACTATAACGGCCATTATCACCACTATAGCGACCATTATCAGCACTATAACCACCATTATCACCACTATAAGGACCATTATCACCACTATAACAACCATTATCACCACCATAACAACCATTATCACCACTATAAGGACCATTATCACCACTATAACAACCATTATCACCACTATAACGACCACTATCACCACTATAACAACCATTATCACCACTATAACAACTATTATCACCACTATAACAACCATTATCACCATTATAACGACCATTATCACCCCTATATCAACCATTATCACCAGTAGAAGGACCATTATCAACGCTGTAATGACCATTATCACCACTATAACAACCATTATCACCACTATAAGGACCATTATCACCACTATAACAACCATTATCACCACTATAACGACCACTATCACCACTATAACAACCATTATCACCACTATAACAACTATTATCACCACTATAACAACCATTATCACCACTATAACGACCACTATCAACACTATAACCGCCATTATCACCACTATAACAACCATTATCACCACTATATGGACCATTATCACCACTATAACGACCACTATCACCACTATAACAACCACTATCACCAATATAAGGACCATTATCACCACGATAACAACCATTATCACCACTATAACGACCACTATCACCACTATAACCACCATTATCACCACTATAACGACCACTATCATCACTATAACAACCACTATCACCAATATAACAACTATTATCACCACTATAACAACCATTATCACCACTATAAGGACCATTATCACCACTATAACCACCATTATCACCATTATAACGACCACTATCACCACTATAACAACCATTATCACCACTATGTGACCCTTATGACAACTATAACCACCACTATCACCACTTTAACAACCATTATCGCCACTATAACGACCATTATCACCACTATAACGGCCATTATCACCACTATAGCGACCATTATCATCACTATAACAACCATTATCACCACTATAACAACTATTATCACCACTATAACAACCATTATCACCACTATAACGACCACTATCAACACCATAACCACCATTATCACCACTGTATGGACCATTATCACCACCATAACGACCACTATCACCACTATAACAACCATTATCACCACTATAAAAACCATTATCACCACTATTACGACCACTATCAACACTATAACCACCATTATCACCACTATAACAACCATTATCACCACTATATGGACCATTATCACCACTATAACGACCACTATCACCACTATAACAACCATTATCACCACTATAAGGACCATTATCACCACTATAACAACCATTATCACCATTATAACGACCATTATCACCACTATATCAACCATTATCACCAGTAGAAGGACCATTATCAACGCTGTAATGACCATTATCACCACTATAACATCCATTATCACCACTATAACGGCCATTATCACCACTATAGCGACCTTTGTCAACACTATAACCACCATTATCACCACTATATCAACCATTATCACCAGTAGAAGGACCATTATCAACACTGTAATGACCATTATCACCACTATAACGACCACTATCACCACTATAACCACCATTATCACCACTATAACAACCATTATCACCACTATATGGACCATTATCACCACTATAACGACCACTATCATCACTATAACAACCACTATCACCACTATAACAACTATTATCACCACTATAACAACCATTATCACCACTATAAGGACCATTATCACCACTATAACAACCATTATCACCATTATAACGACCACTATCACCACTATAACAACCATTATCACCACTATGTGGACCATTATGACAACTATAACCACCACTATCACCACTTTAACAACCATTATCGCCACTATAACGGCCATTATCACCACTATAACGGCCATTATCACCACTATAGCGACCATTATCATCACTATAACAACCAATATCACCACTATAACAACTATTATCACCACTATAACAACCATTATCACCACTATAACGACCACTATCAACACCATAACCACCATTATCACCACTATATGGACCATCATCACCACTATAACGACCACTATCACCACTATAACAACCATTATCACCACTATAAGGACCATTATCACCACTATAACAACCATTATCACCATTATAACGACCATTATCACCACTATATCAACCATTATCACCAGTAGAAGGACCATTATCAACGCTGTAATGACCATTATCACCACTATAACAACCATTATCACCACTATAACAACCATTATCACCACTATAAGGACCATTATCACCACTATAACAACCATTATCACCACTATAACGACCACTATCACCACTATAACAACCATTATCACCACTATAACAACTATTATCACCACTATAAAAACCATTATCACCACTATTACGACCACTATCAACACTATAACCACCATTATCACCACTATAACAACCATTATCACCACTATATGGACCATTATCACCACTATAACGACCACTATCACCACTATAACAACCATTATCACCACTATAAGGACCATTATCACCACTATAACAACCATTATCACCACTATAACGACCATTACCACGACCATTACCACCACTATATCAACCATTATCACCAGTAGAAGGACCATTATCAACGCTGTAATGACCATTATCACCTCTATAACAACCATTATCACCACTATAACAACCATTATCACCACTATAACAACCATTATCACCACTATATGGACCATTATCACCACTTAACAACCATTATCACCACTATAACAACTATTATCACCACTATAATAACCATTATCACCACTATAACGACCACTATCACCACTATAACAACCATTATCACCACTATAACAACTATTATCACCACTATAAAAACCATTATCACCACTATAAGGACCATTATCACCACTATAACGACCACTATCACCACTATAACAACCATTATCACCACTATAACAACTATTATCACCACTATAGAAACCATTATCACCACTATTACGACCACTATCAACACTATAACCACCATTATCACCACTATAACAACCATTATCACCACTATATGGACCATTATCACCACTATAACGACCACTATCACCACTATAACAACCATTATCACCATTATAAGGACCATTATCACCACTATAACAACCATTATCACCACTATAACGACCATTATCACCATTATAACGACCATTACCACCACTATATCAACCATTATCACCAGTAGAAGGACCATTATCAACGCTGTAATGACCATTATCACCTCTATAACAACCATTATCACCACTATAACAACCATTATCACCACTATAACAACTATTATCACCACTATAACAACCATTGTCACCACTATAACGACCATTATCACCCCTATAACGACCATTATCACCACTATAACGGCCATTATCACCACTATAGCGACCATTATCAGCACTATAACCACCATTATCACCACTATAAGGACCATTATCACCACTATAACAACCATTATCACCACCATAACAACCATTATCACCACTATAAGGACCATTATCACCACTATAACAACCATTATCACCACTATAACGACCGCTATCACCACTATAACAACCATTATCACCACTATAACAACTATTATCACCACTATAACAACCATTATCACCATTATAACGACCATTATCACCACTATATCAACCATTATCACCAGTAGAAGGACCATTATCAACGCTGTAATGACCATTATCACCACTATAACAACCATTATCACCACTATAAGGACCATTATCACCACTATAACAACCATTATCACCACTATAACGACCACTATCACCACTATAACAACCATTATCACCACTATAACAACTATTATCACCACTATAACAACCATTATCACCACTATAACGACCACTATCAACACTATAACCGCCATTATCACCACTATAACAACCATTATCACCACTATATGGACCATTATCACCACTATAACGACCACTATCACCACTATAACAACCACTATCACCAATATAAGGACCATTATCACCACGATAACAACCATTATCACCACTATAACGGCCATTATCACCACTATAGCGACCTTTGTCAACACTATAACCACCATTATCACCACTATATCAACCATTATCACCAGTAGAAGGACCATTATCAACACTGTAATGACCATTATCACCACTATAACGACCACTATCACCACTATAACCACCATTATCACCACTATAACGACCACTATCATCACTATAACAACCACTATCACCAATATAACAACTATTATCACCACTATAACAACCATTATCACCACTATAAGGACCATTATCACCACTATAACCACCATTATCACCATTATAACGACCACTATCACCACTATAACAACCATTATCACCACTATGTGACCCTTATGACAACTATAACCACCACTATCACCACTTTAACAACCATTATCGCCACTATAACGACCATTATCACCACTATAACGGCCATTATCACCACTATAGCGACCATTATCATCACTATAACAACCATTATCACCACTATAACAACTATTATCACCACTATAACAACCATTATCACCACTATAACGACCACTATCAACACCATAACCACCATTATCACCACTGTATGGACCATTATCACCACCATAACGACCACTATCACCACTATAACAACCATTATCACCACTATAAAAACCATTATCACCACTATTACGACCACCATCAACACTATAACCACCATTATCACCACTATAACAACCATTATCACCACTATATGGACCATTATCACCACTATAACGACCACTATCACCACTATAACAACCATTATCACCACTATAAGGACCATTATCACCACTATAACAACCATTATCACCACTATAACGACCATTATCACCATTATAACGACCATTACCACCACTATATCAACCATTATCACCAGTAGAAGGACCATTATCAACGCTGTAATGACCATTATCACCTCTATAACAACCATTATCACCACTATAACAACCATTATCACCACTATAACAACCATTATCACCACTATATGGACCATTATCACCACTATAACAACCATTATCACCATTATAACGACCACTATCACCACTATAACAACCATTATCACCACTATAACAACTATTATCACCACTATAATAACCATTATCACCACTATAACAACTATTATCACCACTATAACCACCATTATCACCACTATAACAACCATTATCACCACTATATGGACCATTATCACCACTATATGGACCATTATGACAACTATAACCACCACTATCACCACTTTAACAACCATTATCGCCACTATAACGACCATTATCACCACTATAACGGCCATTATCACCACTATAGCGACCATTATCAACACTATAACAACCATTATCACCACTATAACAACTATTATCACCACTATAACAACCATTATCACCACTATAACAACTATTATCACCACTATAACAACCATTATCACCATTATAACGACCATTATCACCACTATATCAACCATTATCACCAGTAGAAGGACCATTATCAACGCTGTAATGACCATTATCACCACTATAACAACCATTATCACGACTATAAGGACCATTATCACCACTATAACAACCATTATCACCACTATAACAACCATTGTCACCACTATAACGACCACTATCACCACTATAACAACCATTATCACCACTATAACAACTATTATCACCACTATAACAACCATTATCACCATTATAACGACCATTATCACCACTATATCAACCATTATCACCAGTAGAAGGACCATTATCAACGCTGTAATGACCATTATCACCACTATAACAACCATTATCACGACTATAAGGACCATTTTCACCACTATAACAACCATTATCACCACTATAACGACCACTATCACCACTATAACAACCATTATCACCACTATAACAACTATTATCACCACTATAACAACCATTATCACCACTATAACGACCACTATCACCACTATAACAACCATTATCACCACTATAAGGACCATTATCACGACTATAACAACCATTATCACCATTATAACGACCATTATCACCACTATATCAACCATTATCACCAGTAGAAGGACCATTATCAACGCTGTAATGACCATTATCACCACTATAACAACCATTATCACCACTATAACAACCATTATCACCACTATAAGGACCATTATCACCACTATAACAACCATTACCACCACTATAACGACCACTATCACCACTATATCAACCATTATCACCAGTAGAAGGACCATTATCAACGCTGTAATGACCATTATCACCACTATAACAACCATTATCACCACTATAACAACCATTACCACCACTATAAGGACCAATATCACCACTATAACAACCATTATCACCACTATAACGACCACTATCACCACTATAACAACCATTATCACCACTATAACAACTATTATCACCACTATAACAACCATTATCACCATTATAACGACCATTATCACCAGTAGAAGGACCATTATCAACGCTGTAATGACCATTATCACCACTATAACAACCATTATCGCCACTATAACAACCATTATCACCACTATAACAACCATTATCACCACTATATGGACCATTATGACAACTATAACCACCACTATCACCACTTTAAAACCATTATCGCCACTATAACGACCATATATCACCACTATAACGGCCATTATCACCACTATAGCGACCATTATCAACACTATAACCACCATTATCAGCACTATATCAACCATTATCACCAGTAGAAGGACCATTATCAACGCTGTAATGACCATTATCACCACTATAACGACCACTATCACCACTATAACAACCATTATCACCACTATAACGACCATTATCACCACTATAACGACCATTATCACCACTATAACGGCCATTATCACCACTATAGCGACCATTATCAACACTATAACCTTCATTATCACCACTATATCAACCATTATCACAACTATAACGACCAATATCACCTCTATAACAACTATTATCACCACTATAACAACGATTATCACCACTATAACGACCATTATCACAACTATAACGACCATTATCACCACTATAACGGGCATTATCACCACTGTAGCGACCATTATCAGCACTATGACCACCATTATCACCACTATAACGACCACTATCAACACTATAACCACCATTATCACCACTATAACAACCATTATCACCACTATATGGACCATTATGACAACTATAACCACCACTATCACCACTTTAACAACCATTATCGCCACTATAACGACCATTATCACCACTATAACGGCCATTATCACCACTATAGCGACCATTATCAACACTATAACAACCATTATCACCACTATAACAACTATTATCACCACTATAACAACCATTATCACCACTATAACGACCACTATCAACACCATAACCACCATTATCACCACTATATGGACATTATCACCGCTATAACGACCACTATCACCACAATAACAACCATTATCACCACTATAAGGACCATTATCACCACTATAACAACCATTATCACCACCATAACAACCATTATCACCACTATAAGGACCATTATCACCACTATAACAACCATTGTCACCACTGTAACGACTACTATCACCACTATAACAACCATTATCACCACTATAATAACTATTATCACCACTATAACAACCATTATCACCATTATAACGACCATTATCACCACTATATCAACCATTATCACCAGTAGAAGGACCATTATCAACGCTGTAATGACCATTATCACCACTATAACAACCATTATCACGACTATAAGGACCATTATCACCACTATAACAACCATTATCACCACTATAACGACCACTATCACCACTATAACAACCATTATCACCACTATAACAACTATTATCACCACTATAACAACCATTATCACCACTATAACGACCACTATCAACACTATAACCGCCATTATCACCACTATAACAACCATTATCACCACTATATGGACCATTATCACCACTATAACGACCACTATCACCACTATAACAACCATTATCACCACTATAAGGACCATTATCACCACTATAACAACCATTATCACCACTATAACGGCCATTATCACCACTATAGCGACCTTTGTCAACACTATAACCACCATTATCACCACTATATCAACCATTATCACCAGTAGAAGGACCATTATCAACACTGTAATGACCATTATCACCACTATAACGACCACTATCACCACTATAACCACCATTATCACCACTATAACAACCATTATCACCACTATATGGCCCATTATCACCACTATAACGACCACTATCATCACTATAACAACCACTATCACCACTATAACAACTATTATCACCACTATAACAACCATTATCACCACTATAAGGACCATTATCACCACTATAACAACCATTATCACCATTATAACGACCACTATCACCACTATAACAACCATTATCACCACTATAACAACTATTATCACCACTATAACAACCATTATCACCACTATAACAACTATTATCACCACTGTAACAACCATTATCACCACTATAACGACCATTATCACCACTATAACGGCCATTATCACCACTATAACAACCATTATCACCACTATAACAACCATTATCACCACTATAACAACCATTATCACCACTATATGGACCATTATGACAACTATAACCACCACTATCATCACTTTAACAACCATTATCGCCAATATAACGACCATTATCACCACTATAGCGACCATTATCAACACTATAACAACCATTATCACCACTATAACAACTATTATCACCACTACCACAACCATTATCACCACTATAACGACCACTATCACCACTATAACAACCATTATCACCACTATAACAACTATTATCACCACTATAAAAACCATTATCACCACTATTACGACCACTATCAACACTATAACCACCATTATCACCACTATAACAACCATTATCACCACTATATGCACCATTATCACCACTATAACGACCACTATCACCACTATAACAACCATTATCACCACTATAACGACCACTATCACCACTATAACAACCATTATCACCACTATAAGGACCATTATCACCACTATAACAACCATTATCACCACTATAACGACCATTATCACCATTATAACGACCATTACCACCACTATATCAACCATTATCACCAGTAGAAGGACCATTATCAACGCTGTAATGACCATTATCACCTCTATAACAACCATTATCATCACTATAACAACCATTATCACCACTATAACAACCATTATCACCACTATATGGACCATTATCACCACTATAACAACCATTATCACCATTATAACGACCACTATCACCACTATAACAACCATTATCACCACTATAACAACTATTATCACCACTATAATAACCATTATCACCACTATAACAACTATTATCACCACTATAACAACCATTATCACCACTATAACGACCATTATCACCACTACAACGGCCATTATCACCACTATAGCGACCATTATCAACACTATAACAACCATTATCACCACTATAACAACTATTATCACCACTATAACAACCATTATCACCATTATAACGACCATTATCACCACTATATCAACCATTATCACCAGTAGAAGGACCATTATCAACGCTGTAATGACCATTATCACCACTATAACAACCATTATCACCACTATAACAACTATTATCACCACTATAACAACCATTATCACCACTATAACGACCACTATCAACACTATAACCGCCATTATCACCACTATAACAACCATTATCACCACTATATGGACCATTATCACCACTATAACGACCACTATCACCACTATAACAACCACTATCACCAATATAAGGACCATTATCACCACGATAACAACCATTATCACCACTATAACGGCCATTATCACCACTATAGCGACCTTTGTCAACACTATAACCACCATTATCACCACTATATCAACCATTATCACCAGTAGAAGGACCATTATCAACACTGTAATGACCATTATCACCACTATAACGACCACTATCACCACTATAACCACCATTATCACCACTATAACGACCACTATCATCACTATAACAACCACTATCACCAATATAACAACTATTATCACCACTATAACAACCATTATCACCACTATAAGGACCATTATCACCACTATAACCACCATTATCACCATTATAACGACCACTATCACCACTATAACAACCATTATCACCACTATGTGACCCTTATGACAACTATAACCACCACTATCACCACTTTAACAACCATTATCGCCACTATAACGACCATTATCACCACTATAACGGCCATTATCACCACTATAGCGACCATTATCATCACTATAACAACCATTATCACCACTATAACAACTATTATCACCACTATAACAACCATTATCACCACTATAACGACCACTATCAACACCATAACCACCATTATCACCACTGTATGGACCATTATCACCACCATAACGACCACTATCACCACTATAACAACCATTATCACCACTATAAAAACCATTATCACCACTATTACGACCACCATCAACACTATAACCACCATTATCACCACTATAACAACCATTATCACCACTATATGGACCATTATCACCACTATAACGACCACTATCACCACTATAACAACCATTATCACCACTATAAGGACCATTATCACCACTATAACAACCATTATCACCACTATAACGACCATTATCACCATTATAACGACCATTACCACCACTATATCAACCATTATCACCAGTAGAAGGACCATTATCAACGCTGTAATGACCATTATCACCTCTATAACAACCATTATCACCACTATAACAACCATTATCACCACTATAACAACCATTATCACCACTATATGGACCATTATCACCACTATAACAACCATTATCACCATTATAACGACCACTATCACCACTATAACAACCATTATCACCACTATAACAACTATTATCACCACTATAATAACCATTATCACCACTATAACAACTATTATCACCACTATAACCACCATTATCACCGCTATAACAACCATTATCACCACTATATGGACCATTATCACCACTATAACGACCACTATCACCACTATAACAACCATTATCACCACTATAACAACCATTATCACCACTATATGGACCATTATCACCACTATATGGACCATTATGACAACTATAACCACCACTATCACCACTTTAACAACCATTATCGCCACTATAACGACCATTATCACCACTATAACGGCCATTATCACCACTATAGCGACCATTATCAACACTATAACAACCATTATCACCACTATAACAACTATTATCACCACTATAACAACCATTATCACCACTATAACAACTATTATCACCACTATAACAACCATTATCACCATTATAACGACCATTATCACCACTATATCAACCATTATCACCAGTAGAAGGACCATTATCAACGCTGTAATGACCATTATCACCACTATAACAACCATTATCACGACTATAAGGACCATTATCACCACTATAACAACCATTATCACCACTATAACAACCATTGTCACCACTATAACGACCACTATCACCACTATAACAACCATTATCACCACTATAACAACTATTATCACCACTATAACAACCATTATCACCATTATAACGACCATTATCACCACTATATCAACCATTATCACCAGTAGAAGGACCATTATCAACGCTGTAATGACCATTATCACCACTATAACAACCATTATCACGACTATAAGGACCATTTTCACCACTATAACAACCATTATCACCACTATAACGACCACTATCACCACTATAACAACCATTATCACCACTATAACAACTATTATCACCACTATAACAACCATTATCACCACTATAACGACCACTATCACCACTATAACAACCATTATCACCACTATAAGGACCATTATCACGACTATAACAACCATTATCACCATTATAACGACCATTATCACCACTATATCAACCATTATCACCAGTAGAAGGACCATTATCAACGCTGTAATGACCATTATCACCACTATAACAACCATTATCACCACTATAACAACCATTATCACCACTATAAGGACCATTATCACCACTATAACAACCATTACCACCACTATAACGACCACTATCACCACTATATCAACCATTATCAGCAGTAGAAGGACCATTATCAACGCTGTAATGACCATTATCACCACTATAACAACCATTATCACCACTATAACAACCATTACCACCACTATAAGGACCAATATCACCACTATAACAACCATTATCACCACTATAACGACCACTATCACCACTATAACAACCATTATCACCACTATAACAACTATTATCACCACTATAACAACCATTATCACCATTATAACGACCATTATCACCAGTAGAAGGACCATTATCAACGCTGTAATGACCATTATCACCACTATAACAACCATTATCGCCACTATAACAACCATTATCACCACTATAACAACCATTATCACCACTATATGGACCATTATGACAACTATAACCACCACTATCACCACTTTAAAACCATTATCGCCACTATAACGACCATATATCACCACTATAACGGCCATTATCACCACTATAGCGACCATTATCAACACTATAACCACCATTATCAGCACTATATCAACCATTATCACCAGTAGAAGGACCATTATCAACGCTGTAATCACCATTATCACCACTATAACGACCACTATCACCACTATAACAACCATTATCACCACTATAACGACCATTATCACCACTATAACGACCATTATCACCACTATAACGGCCATTATCACCACTATAGCGACCATTATCAACACTATAACCTTCATTATCACCACTATATCAACCATTATCACAACTATAACGACCAATATCACCTCTATAACAACTATTATCACCACTATAACAACGATTATCACCACTATAACGACCATTATCACAACTATAACGACCATTATCACCACTATAACGGGCATTATCACCACTGTAGCGACCATTATCAGCACTATGACCACCATTATCACCACTATAACGACCACTATCAACACTATAACCACCATTATCACCACTATAACAACCATTATCACCACTATATGGACCATTATGACAACTATAACCACCACTATCACCACTTTAACAACCATTATCGCCACTATAACGGCCATTATCACCACTATAACGGCCATTATCACCACTATAGCGACCATTATCATCACTATAACAACCAATATCACCACTATAACAACTATTATCACCACTATAACAACCATTATCACCACTATAACGACCACTATCAACACCATAACCACCATTATCACCACTATATGGACCATCATCACCACTATAACGACCACTATCACCACTATAACAACCATTATCACCACTATAAGGACCATTATCACCACTATAACAACCATTATCACCATTATAACGACCATTATCACCACTATATCAACCATTATCACCAGTAGAAGGACCATTATCAACGCTGTAATGACCATTATCACCACTATAACAACCATTATCACCACTATAACAACCATTATCACCACTATAAGGACCATTATCACCACTATAACAACCATTATCACCACTATAACGACCACTATCACCACTATAACAACCATTATCACCACTATAACAACTATTATCACCACTATAAAAACCATTATCACCACTATTACGACCACTATCACCACTATAACAACCATTATCACCACTATAACGACCACTATCACCACTATAACAACCATTATCACCACTATAACAACTATTATCACCACTATAACAACCATTATCACCACTATAACGACCACTATCAACACTATAACCGCCATTATCACCACTATAACAACCATTATCACCACTATATGGACCATTATCACCACTATAACGACCACTATCACCACTATAACAACCATTATCACCACTATAAGGACCATTATCACCACTATAACAACCATTATCACCACTATAACGGCCATTATCACCACTATAGCGACCTTTGTCAACACTATAACCACCATTATCACCACTATATCAACCATTATCACCAGTAGAAGGACCATTATCAACACTGTAATGACCATTATCACCACTATAACGACCACTATCACCACTATAACCACCATTATCACCACTATAACAACCATTATCACCACTATATGGCCCATTATCACCACTATAACGACCACTATCATCACTATAACAACCACTATCACCACTATAACAACTATTATCACCACTATAACAACCATTATCACCACTATAAGGACCATTATCACCACTATAACAACCATTATCACCATTATAACGACCACTATCACCACTATAACAACCATTATCACCACTATAACAACTATTATCACCACTATAACAACCATTATCACCACTATAACAACTATTATCACCACTGTAACAACCATTATCACCACTATAACGACCATTATCACCACTATAACGGCCATTATCACCACTATAACAACCATTATCACCACTATAACAACCATTATCACCACTATAACAACCATTATCACCACTATATGGACCATTATGACAACTATAACCACCACTATCATCACTTTAACAACCATTATCGCCAATATAACGACCATTATCACCACTATAGCGACCATTATCAACACTATAACAACCATTATCACCACTATAACAACTATTATCACCACTACCACAACCATTATCACCACTATAACGACCACTATCACCACTATAACAACCATTATCACCACTATAACAACTATTATCACCACTATAAAAACCATTATCACCACTATTACGACCACTATCAACACTATAACCACCATTATCACCACTATAACAACCATTATCACCACTATATGCACCATTATCACCACTATAACGACCACTATCACCACTATAACAACCATTATCACCACTATAACGACCACTATCACCACTATAACAACCATTATCACCACTATAAGGACCATTATCACCACTATAACAACCATTATCACCACTATAACGACCATTATCACCATTATAACGACCATTACCACCACTATATCAACCATTATCACCAGTAGAAGGACCATTATCAACGCTGTAATGACCATTATCACCTCTATAACAACCATTATCATCACTATAACAACCATTATCACCACTATAACAACCATTATCACCACTATATGGACCATTATCACCACTATAACAACCATTATCACCATTATAACGACCACTATCACCACTATAACAACCATTATCACCACTATAACAACTATTATCACCACTATAATAACCATTATCACCACTATAACAACTATTATCACCACTATAACAACCATTATCACCACTATAACGACCATTATCACCACTACAACGGCCATTATCACCACTATAGCGACCATTATCAACACTATAACAACCATTATCACCACTATAACAACTATTATCACCACTATAACAACCATTATCACCATTATAACGACCATTATCACCACTATATCAACCATTATCACCAGTAGAAGGACCATTATCAACGCTGTAATGACCATTATCACCACTATAACAACCATTATCACACTATAACAACCATTACCACCACTATAAGGACCAATATCACCACTATAACAACCATTATCACCACTATAACGACCGCTATCACCACTATAACAACCATTATCACCACTATAACAACTATTATCACCACTATAACAACCATTATCACCATTATAACGACCATTATCACCAGTAGAAGGACCATTATCAACGCTGTAATGACCATTATCACCACTATAACAACCATTATCGCCACTATAACAACCATTATCACCACTATAACAACCATTATCACCACTATATGGACCATTATGACAACTATAACCACCACTATCACCACTTTAACAACCATTATCGCCACTATAACGACCATATATCACCACTATAGCGACCATTATCAACACTATAACCTTCATTATCACCACTATATCAACCATTATCACAACTATAACGACCAATATCACCTCTATAACAACTATTCTCACCACTATAACAACGATTATCACCACTATAACAACCATTATCACCACTATATGGCCCATTATCACCACTATAACGACCACTATCATCACTATAACAACCACTATCACCACTATAACAACTATTATCACCACTATAACAACCATTATCACCACTATAAGGACCATTATCACCACTATAACAACCATTATCACCATTATAACGACCACTATCACCACTATAACAACCATTATCACCACTATATGGACCATTATGACAACTATAACCACCACTATCACCACTTTAACAACCATTATCGCCACTATAACGACCATTATCACCACTATAACGGCCATTATCACCACTATAGCGACCATTATCAACACTATAGCAACCATTATCACCACTATAACAACTATTATCACCACTATAACAACCATTATCACCACTATAACGGCCATTATCACCACTATAACGACCACTATCAACACCATAACCACCATTATCACCACTATATGGACATTATCACCACTATAACGACCACTATCACCACAATAACAACCATTATCACCACTATAAGGACCATTATCACCACTATAACAACCATTATCACCACCATAACAACCATTATCACCACTATAAGGACCATTATCACCACTATAACAACCATTGTCACCACTATAACGACCACTATCACCACTATAACAACCATTATCACCACTATAATAACTATTATCACCACTATAACAACCATTATCACCATTATAACGACCATTATCACCACTATATCAACCATTATCACCAGTAGAAGGACCATTATCAACGCTGTAATGACCATTATCACCACTATAACAACCATTATCACCACTATAACGACCACTATCACCACTATAACAACCATTATCACCACTATAAGGACCATTATCACCACTATAACAACCATTATCACCATTATAACGACCACTATCACCACTATAAGGACCATTATCACCACTATAACAACCATTATCACCACTATAACGGCCATTATCACCACTATAGCGACCATTATCAACACTATAGCAACCATTATCACCACTATAACAACTATTATCACCACTATAACAACCATTATCACCACTATAACGGCCATTATCACCACTATAACGACCACTATCAACACCATAACCACCATTATCACCACTATATGGACATTATCACCGCTATAACGACCAATATCACCACAATAACAACCATTATCACCACTATAAGGACCATTATCACCACTATAACAACCATTATCACCACCATAACAACCATTATCACCACTATAAGGACCATTATCACCACTATAACAACCATTATCACCACTATAACGACCACTATCACCACTATAACAACCATTATCACCACTATAACAACTATTATCACCACTATAACAACCATTATCACCATTATAACGACCATTATCACCACTATATCAACCATTATCACCAGTAGAAGGACCATTATCACCACTATAACAACTATTATCACCACTATAAAAACCATTATCACCACTATTACGACCACTATCAACACTATAACCACCATTATCACCACTATAACAACCATTATCACCACTATATGGACCATTATCACCACTATAACGACCACTATCACCACTATAACAACCATTATCACCACTATAAGGACCATTATCACCACTATAACAACCATTATCACCATTATAACGACCATTATCACCACTATATCAACCATTATCACCAGTAGAAGGACCATTATCAACGCTGTAATGACCATTATCACCACTATAACAACCATTATCACCACTATAACGGCCATTATCACCACTATAGCGACCTTTGTCAACACTATAACCACCATTATCACCACTATATCAACCATTATCACCAGTAGAAGGACCATTATCAACGCTGTAATGACCATTATCACCTCTATAACAACCATTATCACCACTATAACAACCATTATCACCACTATAACAACCATTATCACCACTATATGGACCATTATCACCACTTAACAACCATTATCACCACTATAACAACTATTATCACCACTATAATAACCATTATCACCACTATAACAACTATTATCACCACTATAACAACCATTATCACCACTATAACGACCATTATCACCACTACCACGGCCATTATCACCACTATAACAACCATTGTCACCACTATATGGACCATTATCACCACTATAACGACGACTATCACCACTATAACAACCATTATCACCACTATAACAACTATTATCACCACTATAAAAACCATTATCACCACTATAAGGACCATTATCACCACTATAACGACCACTATCACCACTATAACAACCATTATCACCACTATAACAACTATTATCACCACTATAGAAACCATTATCACCACTATTACGACCACTATCAACACTATAACCACCATTATCACCACTATAACAACCATTATCACCACTATATGGACCATTATCACCACTATAACGACCACTATCACCACTATAACAACCATTATCACCATTATAAGGACCATTATCACCACTATAACAACCATTATCACCACTATAACGACCATTATCACCATTATAACGACCATTACCACCACTATATCAACCATTATCACCAGTAGAAGGACCATTATCAACGCTGTAATGACCATTATCACCTCTATAACAACCATTATCACCACTATAACAACCATTATCACCACTATAACAACTATTATCACCACTATAACAACCATTATCACCACTATAACGACCATTATCACCCCTATAACGACCATTATCACCACTATAACGGCCATTATCACCACTATAGCGACCATTATCAGCACTATAACCACCATTATCACCACTATAAGGACCATTATCACCACTATAACAACCATTATCACCACCATAACAACCATTATCACCACTATAAGGACCATTATCACCACTATAACAACCATTATCACCACTATAACGACCACTATCACCACTATAACAACCATTATCACCACTATAACAACTATTATCACCACTATAACAACCATTATCACCATTATAACGACCATTATCACCCCTATATCAACCATTATCACCAGTAGAAGGACCATTATCAACGCTGTAATGACCATTATCACCACTATAACAACCATTATCACCACTATAAGGACCATTATCACCACTATAACAACCATTATCACCACTATAACGACCACTATCACCACTATAACAACCATTATCACCACTATAACAACTATTATCACCACTATAACAACCATTATCACCACTATAACGACCACTATCAACACTATAACCGCCATTATCACCACTATAACAACCATTATCACCACTATATGGACCATTATCACCACTATAACGACCACTATCACCACTATAACAACCACTATCACCAATATAAGGACCATTATCACCACGATAACAACCATTATCACCACTATAACGGCCATTATCACCACTATAGCGACCTTTGTCAACACTATAACCACCATTATCACCACTATATCAACCATTATCACCAGTAGAAGGACCATTATCAACACTGTAATGACCATTATCACCACTATAACGACCACTATCACCACTATAACCACCATTATCACCACTATAACGACCACTATCATCACTATAACAACCACTATCACCAATATAACAACTATTATCACCACTATAACAACCATTATCACCACTATAAGGACCATTATCACCACTATAACCACCATTATCACCATTATAACGACCACTATCACCACTATAACAACCATTATCACCACTATGTGACCCTTATGACAACTATAACCACCACTATCACCACTTTAACAACCATTATCGCCACTATAACGACCATTATCACCACTATAACGGCCATTATCACCACTATAGCGACCATTATCATCACTATAACAACCATTATCACCACTATAACAACTATTATCACCACTATAACAACCATTATCACCACTATAACGACCACTATCAACACCATAACCACCATTATCACCACTGTATGGACCATTATCACCACCATAACGACCACTATCACCACTATAACAACCATTATCACCACTATAAAAACCATTATCACCACTATTACGACCACTATCAACACTATAACCACCATTATCACCACTATAACAACCATTATCACCACTATATGGACCATTATCACCACTATAACGACCACTATCACCACTATAACAACCATTATCACCACTATAAGGACCATTATCACCACTATAACAACCATTATCACCATTATAACGACCATTATCACCACTATATCAACCATTATCACCAGTAGAAGGACCATTATCAACGCTGTAATGACCATTATCACCACTATAACAACCATTATCACCACTATAACGGCCATTATCACCACTATAGCGACCTTTGTCAACACTATAACCACCATTATCACCACTATATCAACCATTATCACCAGTAGAAGGACCATTATCAACACTGTAATGACCATTATCACCACTATAACGACCACTATCACCACTATAACCACCATTATCACCACTATAACAACCATTATCACCACTATATGGACCATTATCACCACTATAACGACCACTATCATCACTATAACAACCACTATCACCACTATAACAACTATTATCACCACTATAACAACCATTATCACCACTATAAGGACCATTATCACCACTATAACAACCATTATCACCATTATAACGACCACTATCACCACTATAACAACCATTATCACCACTATGTGGACCATTATGACAACTATAACCACCACTATCACCACTTTAACAACCATTATCACCACTATAGCGACCATTATCAACACTATAACCTTCATTATCACCACTATATCAACCATTATCACAACTATAACGACCAATATCACCTCTATAACAACTATTCTCACCACTATAACGACCGCTATCACCACTATAACAACCATTATCACCACTATAACAACTATTATCACCACTATAACAACCATTATCACCATTATAACGACCATTATCACCAGTAGAAGGACCATTATCAACGCTGTAATGACCATTATCACCACTATAACAACCATTATCGCCACTATAACAACCATTATCACCACTATATGGACCATCATCACCACTATAACGACCACTATCACCACTATAACAACCATTATCACCACTATAAGGACCATTATCACCACTATAACAACCATTATCACCATTATAACGACCATTATCACCACTATATCAACCATTATCACCAGTAGAAGGACCATTATCAACGCTGTAATGACCATTATCACCACTATAACAACCATTATCACCACTATAACAACCATTATCACCACTATAAGGACCATTATCACCACTATAACAACCATTATCACCACTATAACGACCACTATCACCACTATAACAACCATTATCACCACTATAACAACTATTATCACCACTATAAAAACCATTATCACCACTATTACGACCACTATCAACACTATAACCACCATTATCACCACTATATCAACCATTATCACCAGTAGAAGGACCATTATCAACACTGTAATGACCATTATCACCACTATAACGACCACTATCACCACTATAACCACCATTATCACCACTATAACGACCACTATCATCACTATAACAACCACTATCACCAATATAACAACTATTATCACCACTATAACAACCATTATCACCACTATAAGGACCATTATCACCACTATAACCACCATTATCACCATTATAACGACCACTATCACCACTATAACAACCATTATCACCACTATGTGACCCTTATGACAACTATAACCACCACTATCACCACTTTAACAACCATTATCGCCACTATAACGACCATTATCACCACTATAACGGCCATTATCACCACTATAGCGACCATTATCATCACTATAACAACCATTATCACCACTATAACAACTATTATCACCACTATAACAACCATTATCACCACTATAACGACCACTATCAACACCATAACCACCATTATCACCACTGTATGGACCATTATCACCACCATAACGACCACTATCACCACTATAACAACCATTATCACCACTATAAAAACCATTATCACCACTATTACGACCACTATCAACACTATAACCACCATTATCACCACTATAACAACCATTATCACCACTATATGGACCATTATCACCACTATAACGACCACTATCACCACTATAACAACCATTATCACCACTATAAGGACCATTATCACCACTATAACAACCATTATCACCATTATAACGACCATTATCACCACTATATCAACCATTATCACCAGTAGAAGGACCATTATCAACGCTGTAATGACCATTATCACCACTATAACATCCATTATCACCACTATAACGGCCATTATCACCACTATAGCGACCTTTGTCAACACTATAACCACCATTATCACCACTATATCAACCATTATCACCAGTAGAAGGACCATTATCAACACTGTAATGACCATTATCACCACTATAACGACCACTATCACCACTATAACCACCATTATCACCACTATAACAACCATTATCACCACTATATGGACCATTATCACCACTATAACGACCACTATCATCACTATAACAACCACTATCACCACTATAACAACTATTATCACCACTATAACAACCATTATCACCACTATAAGGACCATTATCACCACTATAACAACCATTATCACCATTATAACGACCACTATCACCACTATAACAACCATTATCACCACTATGTGGACCATTATGACAACTATAACCACCACTATCACCACTTTAACAACCATTATCGCCACTATAACGGCCATTATCACCACTATAACGGCCATTATCACCACTATAGCGACCATTATCATCACTATAACAACCAATATCACCACTATAACAACTATTATCACCACTATAACAACCATTATCACCACTATAACGACCACTATCAACACCATAACCACCATTATCACCACTATATGGACCATCATCACCACTATAACGACCACTATCACCACTATAACAACCATTATCACCACTATAAGGACCATTATCACCACTATAACAACCATTATCACCATTATAACGACCATTATCACCACTATATCAACCATTATCACCAGTAGAAGGACCATTATCAACGCTGTAATGACCATTATCACCACTATAACAACCATTATCACCACTATAACAACCATTATCACCACTATAAGGACCATTATCACCACTATAACAACCATTATCACCACTATAACGACCACTATCACCACTATAACAACCATTATCACCACTATAACAACTATTATCACCACTATAAAAACCATTATCACCACTATTACGACCACTATCAACACTATAACCACCATTATCACCACTATAACAACCATTATCACCACTATATGGACCATTATCACCACTATAACGACCACTATCACCACTATAACAACCATTATCACCACTATAAGGACCATTATCACCACTATAACAACCATTATCACCACTATAACGACCATTACCACGACCATTACCACCACTATATCAACCATTATCACCAGTAGAAGGACCATTATCAACGCTGTAATGACCATTATCACCACTATAACAACTATTATCACCACTATAGAAACCATTATCACCACTATTACGACCACTATCAACACTATAACCACCATTATCACCACTATAACAACCATTATCACCACTATATGGACCATTATCACCACTATAACGACCACTATCACCACTATAACAACCATTATCACCATTATAAGGACCATTATCACCACTATAACAACCATTATCACCACTATAACGACCATTATCACCATTATAACGACCATTACCACCACTATATCAACCATTATCACCAGTAGAAGGACCATTATCAACGCTGTAATGACCATTATCACCTCTATAACAACCATTATCACCACTATAACAACCATTATCACCACTATAACAACTATTATCACCACTATAACAACCATTATCACCACTATAACGACCATTATCACCCCTATAACGACCATTATCACCACTATAACGGCCATTATCACCACTATAGCGACCATTATCAGCACTATAACCACCATTATCACCACTATAAGGACCATTATCACCACTATAACAACCATTATCACCACCATAACAACCATTATCACCACTATAAGGACCATTATCACCACTATAACAACCATTATCACCACTATAACGACCACTATCACCACTATAACAACCATTATCACCACTATAACAACTATTATCACCACTATAACAACCATTATCACCATTATAACGACCATTATCACCCCTATATCAACCATTATCACCAGTAGAAGGACCATTATCAACGCTGTAATGACCATTATCACCACTATAACAACCATTATCACCACTATAAGGACCATTATCACCACTATAACAACCATTATCACCACTATAACGACCACTATCACCACTATAACAACCATTATCACCACTATAACAACTATTATCACCACTATAACAACCATTATCACCACTATAACGACCACTATCAACACTATAACCGCCATTATCACCACTATAACAACCATTATCACCACTATATGGACCATTATCACCACTATAACGACCACTATCACCACTATAACAACCACTATCACCAATATAAGGACCATTATCACCACGATAACAACCATTATCACCACTATAACGGCCATTATCACCACTATAGCGACCTTTGTCAACACTATAACCACCATTATCACCACTATATCAACCATTATCACCAGTAGAAGGACCATTATCAACACTGTAATGACCATTATCACCACTATAACGACCACTATCACCACTATAACCACCATTATCACCACTATAACGACCACTATCATCACTATAACAACCACTATCACCAATATAACAACTATTATCACCACTATAACAACCATTATCACCACTATAAGGACCATTATCACCACTATAACCACCATTATCACCATTATAACGACCACTATCACCACTATAACAACCATTATCACCACTATGTGACCCTTATGACAACTATAACCACCACTATCACCACTTTAACAACCATTATCGCCACTATAACGACCATTATCACCACTATAACGGCCATTATCACCACTATAGCGACCATTATCATCACTATAACAACCATTATCACCACTATAACAACTATTATCACCACTATAACAACCATTATCACCACTATAACGACCACTATCAACACCATAACCACCATTATCACCACTGTATGGACCATTATCACCACCATAACGACCACTATCACCACTATAACAACCATTATCACCACTATAAAAACCATTATCACCACTATTACGACCACTATCAACACTATAACCACCATTATCACCACTATAACAACCATTATCACCACTATATGGACCATTATCACCACTATAACGACCACTATCACCACTATAACAACCATTATCACCACTATAAGGACCATTATCACCACTATAACAACCATTATCACCATTATAACGACCATTATCACCACTATATCAACCATTATCACCAGTAGAAGGACCATTATCAACGCTGTAATGACCATTATCACCACTATAACAACCATTATCACCACTATAACGGCCATTATCACCACTATAGCGACCTTTGTCAACACTATAACCACCATTATCACCACTATATCAACCATTATCACCAGTAGAAGGACCATTATCAACACTGTAATGACCATTATCACCACTATAACGACCACTATCACCACTATAACCACCATTATCACCACTATAACAACCATTATCACCACTATATGGACCATTATCACCACTATAACGACCACTATCATCACTATAACAACCACTATCACCACTATAACAACTATTATCACCACTATAACAACCATTATCACCACTATAAGGACCATTATCACCACTATAACAACCATTATCACCATTATAACGACCACTATCACCACTATAACAACCATTATCACCACTATGTGGACCATTATGACAACTATAACCACCACTATCACCACTTTAACAACCATTATCGCCACTATAACGGCCATTATCACCACTATAACGGCCATTATCACCACTATAGCGACCATTATCATCACTATAACAACCAATATCACCACTATAACAACTATTATCACCACTATAACAACCATTATCACCACTATAACGACCACTATCAACACCATAACCACCATTATCACCACTATATGGACCATCATCACCACTATAACGACCACTATCACCACTATAACAACCATTATCACCACTATAAGGACCATTATCACCACTATAACAACCATTATCACCATTATAACGACCATTATCACCACTATATCAACCATTATCACCAGTAGAAGGACCATTATCAACGCTGTAATGACCATTATCACCACTATAACAACCATTATCACCACTATAACAACCATTATCACCACTATAAGGACCATTATCACCACTATAACAACCATTATCACCACTATAACGACCACTATCACCACTATAACAACCATTATCACCACTATAACAACTATTATCACCACTATAAAAACCATTATCACCACTATTACGACCACTATCAACACTATAACCACCATTATCACCACTATAACAACCATTATCACCACTATATGGACCATTATCACCACTATAACGACCACTATCACCACTATAACAACCATTATCACCACTATAAGGACCATTATCACCACTATAACAACCATTATCACCACTATAACGACCATTACCACGACCATTACCACCACTATATCAACCATTATCACCAGTAGAAGGACCATTATCAACGCTGTAATGACCATTATCACCACTATAACAACTATTATCACCACTATAGAAACCATTATCACCACTATTACGACCACTATCAACACTATAACCACCATTATCACCACTATAACAACCATTATCACCACTATATGGACCATTATCACCACTATAACGACCACTATCACCACTATAACAACCATTATCACCATTATAAGGACCATTATCACCACTATAACAACCATTATCACCACTATAACGACCATTATCACCATTATAACGACCATTACCACCACTATATCAACCATTATCACCAGTAGAAGGACCATTATCAACGCTGTAATGACCATTATCACCTCTATAACAACCATTATCACCACTATAACAACCATTATCACCACTATAACAACTATTATCACCACTATAACAACCATTATCACCACTATAACGACCATTATCACCCCTATAACGACCATTATCACCACTATAACGGCCATTATCACCACTATAGCGACCATTATCAGCACTATAACCACCATTATCACCACTATAAGGACCATTATCACCACTATAACAACCATTATCACCACCATAACAACCATTATCACCACTATAAGGACCATTATCACCACTATAACAACCATTATCACCACTATAACGACCACTATCACCACTATAACAACCATTATCACCACTATAACAACTATTATCACCACTATAACAACCATTATCACCATTATAACGACCATTATCACCCCTATATCAACCATTATCACCAGTAGAAGGACCATTATCAACGCTGTAATGACCATTATCACCACTATAACAACCATTATCACCACTATAAGGACCATTATCACCACTATAACAACCATTATCACCACTATAACGACCACTATCACCACTATAACAACCATTATCACCACTATAACAACTATTATCACCACTATAACAACCATTATCACCACTATAACGACCACTATCAACACTATAACCGCCATTATCACCACTATAACAACCATTATCACCACTATATGGACCATTATCACCACTATAACGACCACTATCACCACTATAACAACCACTATCACCAATATAAGGACCATTATCACCACGATAACAACCATTATCACCACTATAACGGCCATTATCACCACTATAGCGACCTTTGTCAACACTATAACCACCATTATCACCACTATATCAACCATTATCACCAGTAGAAGGGCCATTATCAACACTGTAATGACCATTATCACCACTATAACGACCACTATCACCACTATAACCACCATTATCACCACTATAACGACCACTATCATCACTATAACAACCACTATCACCAATATAACAACTATTATCACCACTATAACAACCATTATCACCACTATAAGGACCATTATCACCACTATAACCACCATTATCACCATTATAACGACCACTATCACCACTATAACAACCATTATCACCACTATGTGACCCTTATGACAACTATAACCACCACTATCACCACTTTAACAACCATTATCGCCACTATAACGACCATTATCACCACCATAACGACCACTATCACCACTATAACAACCATTATCACCACTATAAAAACCATTATCACCACTATTACGACCACTATCAACACTATAACCACCATTATCACCACTATAACAACCATTATCACCACTATATGGACCATTATCACCACTATAACGACCACTATCACCACTATAACAACCATTATCACCACTATAAGGACCATTATCACCACTATAACAACCATTATCACCATTATAACGACCATTATCACCACTATATCAACCATTATCACCAGTAGAAGGACCATTATCAACGCTGTAATGACCATTATCACCACTATAACATCCATTATCACCACTATAACGGCCATTATCACCACTATAGCGACCTTTGTCAACACTATAACCACCATTATCACCACTATATCAACCATTATCACCAGTAGAAGGACCATTATCAACACTGTAATGACCATTATCACCACTATAACGACCACTATCACCACTATAACCACCATTATCACCACTATAACAACCATTATCACCACTATATGGACCATTATCACCACTATAACGACCACTATCATCACTATAACAACCACTATCACCACTATAACAACTATTATCACCACTATAACAACCATTATCACCACTATAAGGACCATTATCACCACTATAACAACCATTATCACCATTATAACGACCACTATCACCACTATAACAACCATTATCACCACTATGTGGACCATTATGACAACTATAACCACCACTATCACCACTTTAACAACCATTATCGCCACTATAACGGCCATTATCACCACTATAACGGCCATTATCACCACTATAGCGACCATTATCATCACTATAACAACCAATATCACCACTATAACAACTATTATCACCACTATAACAACCATTATCACCACTATAACGACCACTATCAACACCATAACCACCATTATCACCACTATATGGACCATCATCACCACTATAACGACCACTATCACCACTATAACAACCATTATCACCACTATAAGGACCATTATCACCACTATAACAACCATTATCACCATTATAACGACCATTATCACCACTATATCAACCATTATCACCAGTAGAAGGACCATTATCAACGCTGTAATGACCATTATCACCACTATAACAACCATTATCACCACTATAACAACCATTATCACCACTATAAGGACCATTATCACCACTATAACAACCATTATCACCACTATAACGACCACTATCACCACTATAACAACCATTATCACCACTATAACAACTATTATCACCACTATAAAAACCATTATCACCACTATTACGACCACTATCAACACTATAACCACCATTATCACCACTATAACAACCATTATCACCACTATATGGACCATTATCACCACTATAACGACCACTATCACCACTATAACAACCATTATCACCACTATAAGGACCATTATCACCACTATAACAACCATTATCACCACTATAACGACCATTACCACGACCATTACCACCACTATATCAACCATTATCACCAGTAGAAGGACCATTATCAACGCTGTAATGACCATTATCACCTCTATAACAACCATTATCACCACTATAACAACCATTATCACCACTATAACAACCATTATCACCACTATATGGACCATTATCACCACTTAACAACCATTATCACCACTATAACAACTATTATCACCACTATAATAACCATTATCACCACTATAACGACCACTATCACCACTATAACAACCATTATCACCACTATAACAACTATTATCACCACTATAAAAACCATTATCACCACTATAAGGACCATTATCACCACTATAACGACCACTATCACCACTATAACAACCATTATCACCACTATAACAACTATTATCACCACTATAGAAACCATTATCACCACTATTACGACCACTATCAACACTATAACCACCATTATCACCACTATAACAACCATTATCACCACTATATGGACCATTATCACCACTATAACGACCACTATCACCACTATAACAACCATTATCACCATTATAAGGACCATTATCACCACTATAACAACCATTATCACCACTATAACGACCATTATCACCATTATAACGACCATTACCACCACTATATCAACCATTATCACCAGTAGAAGGACCATTATCAACGCTGTAATGACCATTATCACCTCTATAACAACCATTATCACCACTATAACAACCATTATCACCACTATAACAACTATTATCACCACTATAACAACCATTGTCACCACTATAACGACCATTATCACCCCTATAACGACCATTATCACCACTATAACGGCCATTATTACCACTATAGCGACCATTATCAGCACTATAACCACCATTATCACCACTATAAGGACCATTATCACCACTATAACAACCATTATCACCACCATAACAACCATTATCACCACTATAAGGACCATTATCACCACTATAACAACCATTATCACCACTATAACGACCGCTATCACCACTATAACAACCATTATCACCACTATAACAACTATTATCACCACTATAACAACCATTATCACCATTATAACGACCATTATCACCACTATATCAACCATTATCACCAGTAGAAGGACCATTATCAACGCTGTAATGACCATTATCACCACTATAACAACCATTATCACCACTATAAGGACCATTATCACCACTATAACAACCATTATCACCACTATAACGACCACTATCACCACTATAACAACCATTATCACCACTATAACAACTATTATCACCACTATAACAACCATTATCACCACTATAACGACCACTATCAACACTATAACCGCCATTATCACCACTATAACAACCATTATCACCACTATATGGACCATTATCACCACTATAACGACCACTATCACCACTATAACAACCACTATCACCAATATAAGGACCATTATCACCACGATAACAACCATTATCACCACTATAACGGCCATTATCACCACTATAGCGACCTTTGTCAACACTATAACCACCATTATCACCACTATATCAACCATTATCACCAGTAGAAGGACCATTATCAACACTGTAATGACCATTATCACCACTATAACGACCACTATCACCACTATAACCACCATTATCACCACTATAACGACCACTATCATCACTATAACAACCACTATCACCAATATAACAACTATTATCACCACTATAACAACCATTATCACCACTATAAGGACCATTATCACCACTATAACCACCATTATCACCATTATAACGACCACTATCACCACTATAACAACCATTATCACCACTATGTGACCCTTATGACAACTATAACCACCACTATCACCACTTTAACAACCATTATCGCCACTATAACGACCATTATCACCACTATAACGGCCATTATCACCACTATAGCGACCATTATCATCACTATAACAACCATTATCACCACTATAACAACTATTATCACCACTATAACAACCATTATCACCACTATAACGACCACTATCAACACCATAACCACCATTATCACCACTGTATGGACCATTATCACCACCATAACGACCACTATCACCACTATAACAACCATTATCACCACTATAAAAACCATTATCACCACTATTACGACCACCATCAACACTATAACCACCATTATCACCACTATAACAACCATTATCACCACTATATGGACCATTATCACCACTATAACGACCACTATCACCACTATAACAACCATTATCACCACTATAAGGACCATTATCACCACTATAACAACCATTATCACCACTATAACGACCATTATCACCATTATAACGACCATTACCACCACTATATCAACCATTATCACCAGTAGAAGGACCATTATCAACGCTGTAATGACCATTATCACCTCTATAACAACCATTATCACCACTATAACAACCATTATCACCACTATAACAACCATTATCACCACTATATGGACCATTATCACCACTATAACAACCATTATCACCATTATAACGACCACTATCACCACTATAACAACCATTATCACCACTATAACAACTATTATCACCACTATAATAACCATTATCACCACTATAACAACTATTATCACCACTATAACCACCATTATCACCACTATAACAACCATTATCACCACTATATGGACCATTATCACCACTATAACGACCACTATCACCACTATAACAACCATTATCACCACTATAACAACCATTATCACCACTATATGGACCATTATGACAACTATAACCACCACTATCACCACTTTAACAACCATTATCGCCACTATAACGACCATTATCACCACTATAACGGCCATTATCACCACTATAGCGACCATTATCAACACTATAACAACCATTATCACCACTATAACAACTATTATCACCACTATAACAACCATTATCACCACTATAACAACTATTATCACCACTATAACAACCATTATCACCATTATAACGACCATTATCACCACTATATCAACCATTATCACCAGTAGAAGGACCATTATCAACGCTGTAATGACCATTATCACCACTATAACAACCATTATCACGACTATAAGGACCATTATCACCACTATAACAACCATTATCACCACTATAACAACCATTGTCACCACTATAACGACCACTATCACCACTATAACAACCATTATCACCACTATAACAACTATTATCACCACTATAACAACCATTATCACCATTATAACGACCATTATCACCACTATATCAACCATTATCACCAGTAGAAGGACCATTATCAACGCTGTAATGACCATTATCACCACTATAACAACCATTATCACGACTATAAGGACCATTTTCACCACTATAACAACCATTATCACCACTATAACGACCACTATCACCACTATAACAACCATTATCACCACTATAACAACTATTATCACCACTATAACAACCATTATCACCACTATAACGACCACTATCACCACTATAACAACCATTATCACCACTATAAGGACCATTATCACGACTATAACAACCATTATCACCATTATAACGACCATTATCACCACTATATCAACCATTATCACCAGTAGAAGGACCATTATCAACGCTGTAATGACCATTATCACCACTATAACAACCATTATCACCACTATAACAACCATTATCACCACTATAAGGACCATTATCACCACTATAACAACCATTACCACCACTATAACGACCACTATCACCACTATATCAACCATTATCACCAGTAGAAGGACCATTATCAACGCTGTAATGACCATTATCACCACTATAACAACCATTATCACCACTATAACAACCATTACCACCACTATAAGGACCAATATCACCACTATAACAACCATTATCACCACTATAACGACCACTATCACCACTATAACAACCATTATCACCACTATAACAACTATTATCACCACTATAACAACCATTATCACCATTATAACGACCATTATCACCAGTAGAAGGACCATTATCAACGCTGTAATGACCATTATCACCACTATAACAACCATTATCGCCACTATAACAACCATTATCACCACTATAACAACCATTATCACCACTATATGGACCATTATGACAACTATAACCACCACTATCACCACTTTAAAACCATTATCGCCACTATAACGACCATATATCACCACTATAACGGCCATTATCACCACTATAGCGACCATTATCAACACTATAACCACCATTATCAGCACTATATCAACCATTATCACCAGTAGAAGGACCATTATCAACGCTGTAATGACCATTATCACCACTATAACGACCACTATCACCACTATAACAACCATTATCACCACTATAACGACCATTATCACCACTATAACGACCATTATCACCACTATAACGGCCATTATCACCACTATAGCGACCATTATCAACACTATAACCTTCATTATCACCACTATATCAACCATTATCACAACTATAACGACCAATATCACCTCTATAACAACTATTATCACCACTATAACAACGATTATCACCACTATAACGACCATTATCACAACTATAACGACCATTATCACCACTATAACGGGCATTATCACCACTGTAGCGACCATTATCAGCACTATGACCACCATTATCACCACTATAACGACCACTATCAACACTATAACCACCATTATCACCACTATAACAACCATTATCACCACTATATGGACCATTATGACAACTATAACCACCACTATCACCACTTTAACAACCATTATCGCCACTATAACGACCATTATCACCACTATAACGGCCATTATCACCACTATAGCGACCATTATCAACACTATAACAACCATTATCACCACTATAACAACTATTATCACCACTATAACAACCATTATCACCACTATAACGACCACTATCAACACCATAACCACCATTATCACCACTATATGGACATTATCACCGCTATAACGACCACTATCACCACAATAACAACCATTATCACCACTATAAGGACCATTATCACCACTATAACAACCATTATCACCACCATAACAACCATTATCACCACTATAAGGACCATTATCACCACTATAACAACCATTGTCACCACTGTAACGACTACTATCACCACTATAACAACCATTATCACCACTATAATAACTATTATCACCACTATAACAACCATTATCACCATTATAACGACCATTATCACCACTATATCAACCATTATCACCAGTAGAAGGACCATTATCAACGCTGTAATGACCATTATCACCACTATAACAACCATTATCACGACTATAAGGACCATTATCACCACTATAACAACCATTATCACCACTATAACGACCACTATCACCACTATAACAACCATTATCACCACTATAACAACTATTATCACCACTATAACAACCATTATCACCACTATAACGACCACTATCAACACTATAACCGCCATTATCACCACTATAACAACCATTATCACCACTATATGGACCATTATCACCACTATAACGACCACTATCACCACTATAACAACCATTATCACCACTATAAGGACCATTATCACCACTATAACAACCATTATCACCACTATAACGGCCATTATCACCACTATAGCGACCTTTGTCAACACTATAACCACCATTATCACCACTATATCAACCATTATCACCAGTAGAAGGACCATTATCAACACTGTAATGACCATTATCACCACTATAACGACCACTATCACCACTATAACCACCATTATCACCACTATAACAACCATTATCACCACTATATGGCCCATTATCACCACTATAACGACCACTATCATCACTATAACAACCACTATCACCACTATAACAACTATTATCACCACTATAACAACCATTATCACCACTATAAGGACCATTATCACCACTATAACAACCATTATCACCATTATAACGACCACTATCACCACTATAACAACCATTATCACCACTATAACAACTATTATCACCACTATAACAACCATTATCACCACTATAACAACTATTATCACCACTGTAACAACCATTATCACCACTATAACGACCATTATCACCACTATAACGGCCATTATCACCACTATAACAACCATTATCACCACTATAACAACCATTATCACCACTATAACAACCATTATCACCACTATATGGACCATTATGACAACTATAACCACCACTATCATCACTTTAACAACCATTATCGCCAATATAACGACCATTATCACCACTATAGCGACCATTATCAACACTATAACAACCATTATCACCACTATAACAACTATTATCACCACTACCACAACCATTATCACCACTATAACGACCACTATCACCACTATAACAACCATTATCACCACTATAACAACTATTATCACCACTATAAAAACCATTATCACCACTATTACGACCACTATCAACACTATAACCACCATTATCACCACTATAACAACCATTATCACCACTATATGCACCATTATCACCACTATAACGACCACTATCACCACTATAACAACCATTATCACCACTATAACGACCACTATCACCACTATAACAACCATTATCACCACTATAAGGACCATTATCACCACTATAACAACCATTATCACCACTATAACGACCATTATCACCATTATAACGACCATTACCACCACTATATCAACCATTATCACCAGTAGAAGGACCATTATCAACGCTGTAATGACCATTATCACCTCTATAACAACCATTATCATCACTATAACAACCATTATCACCACTATAACAACCATTATCACCACTATATGGACCATTATCACCACTATAACAACCATTATCACCATTATAACGACCACTATCACCACTATAACAACCATTATCACCACTATAACAACTATTATCACCACTATAATAACCATTATCACCACTATAACAACTATTATCACCACTATAACAACCATTATCACCACTATAACGACCATTATCACCACTACAACGGCCATTATCACCACTATAGCGACCATTATCAACACTATAACAACCATTATCACCACTATAACAACTATTATCACCACTATAACAACCATTATCACCATTATAACGACCATTATCACCACTATATCAACCATTATCACCAGTAGAAGGACCATTATCAACGCTGTAATGACCATTATCACCACTATAACAACCATTATCACACTATAACAACCATTACCACCACTATAAGGACCAATATCACCACTATAACAACCATTATCACCACTATAACGACCGCTATCACCACTATAACAACCATTATCACCACTATAACAACTATTATCACCACTATAACAACCATTATCACCATTATAACGACCATTATCACCAGTAGAAGGACCATTATCAACGCTGTAATGACCATTATCACCACTATAACAACCATTATCGCCACTATAACAACCATTATCACCACTATAACAACCATTATCACCACTATATGGACCATTATGACAACTATAACCACCACTATCACCACTTTAACAACCATTATCGCCACTATAACGACCATATATCACCACTATAGCGACCATTATCAACACTATAACCTTCATTATCACCACTATATCAACCATTATCACAACTATAACGACCAATATCACCTCTATAACAACTATTATCACCACTATAACAACCATTATCACCACTATATGGCCCATTATCACCACTATAACGACCACTATCATCACTATAACAACCACTATCACCACTATAACAACTATTATCACCACTATAACAACCATTATCACCACTATAAGGACCATTATCACCACTATAACAACCATTATCACCATTATAACGACCACTATCACCACTATAACAACCATTATCACCACTATATGGACCATTATGACAACTATAACCACCACTATCACCACTTTAACAACCATTATCGCCACTATAACGACCATTATCACCACTATAACGGCCATTATCACCACTATAGCGACCATTATCAACACTATAGCAACCATTATCACCACTATAACAACTATTATCACCACTATAACAACCATTATCACCACTATAACGGCAATTATCACCACTATAACGACCACTATCAACACCATAACCACCATTATCACCACTATATGGACATTATCACCACTATAACGACCACTATCACCACAATAACAACCATTATCACCACTATAAGGACCATTATCACCACTATAACAACCATTATCACCACCATAACAACCATTATCACCACTATAAGGACCATTATCACCACTATAACAACCATTGTCACCACTATAACGACCACTATCACCACTATAACAACCATTATCACCATTATAACGACCATTATCACCAGTAGAAGGACCATTATCAACGCTGTAATGACCATTATCACCACTATAACAACCATTATCGCCACTATAACGACCATATATCACCACTATAGCGACCATTATCAACACTATAACCTTCATTATCACCACTATATCAACCATTATCACAACTATAACGACCAATATCACCTCTATAACAACTATTATCACCACTATAACAACGATTATCACCACTATAACAACCATTATCACCACTATATGGCCCATTATCACCACTATAACGACCACTATCATCACTATAACAACCACTATCACCACTATAACAACTATTATCACCACTATAACAACCATTATCACCACTATAAGGACCATTATCACCACTATAACAACCATTATCACCATTATAACGACCACTATCACCACTATAACAACCATTATCACCACTATATGGACCATTATGACAACTATAACCACCACTATCACCACTTTAACAACCATTATCGCCACTATAACGACCATTATCACCACTATAACGGCCATTATCACCACTATAGCGACCATTATCAACACTATAGCAACCATTATCACCACTATAACAACTATTATCACCACTATAACAACCATTATCACCACTATAACGGCCATTATCACCACTATAACGACCACTATCAACACCATAACCACCATTATCACCACTATATGGACATTATCACCACTATAACGACCACTATCACCACAATAACAACCATTATCACCACTATAAGGACCATTATCACCACTATAACAACCATTATCACCACCATAACAACCATTATCACCACTATAAGGACCATTATCACCACTATAACAACCATTGTCACCACTATAACGACCACTATCACCACTATAACAACCATTATCACCACTATAATAACTATTATCACCACTATAACAACCATTATCACCATTATAACGACCATTATCACCACTATATCAACCATTATCACCAGTAGAAGGACCATTATCAACGCTGTAATGACCATTATCACCACTATAACAACCATTATCACCACTATAACGACCACTATCACCACTATAACAACCATTATCACCACTATAACAACTATTATCACCACTATAACAACCATTATCACCACTATAACGACCACTATCAACACTATAACCGCCATTATCACCACTATAACAACCATTATCACCACTATATGGACCATTATCACCACTATAACGACCACTATCACCACTATAACAACCATTATCACCACTATAAGGACCATTATCACCACTATAACAACCATTATCACCACTATAACGGCCATTATCACCACTATAGCGACCTTTGTCAACACTATAACCACCATTATCACCACTATATCAACCATTATCACCAGTAGAAGGACCATTATCAACACTGTAATGACCATTATCACCACTATAACGACCACTATCACCACTATAACCACCATTATCACCACTATAACAACCAATATCACCACTATATGGCCCATTATCACCACTATAACGACCACTATCATCACTATAACAACCACTATCACCACTATAACAACTATTATCACCACTATAACAACCATTATCACCACTATAAGGACCATTATCACCACTATAACAACCATTATCACCATTATAACGACCACTATCACCACTATAAGGACCATTATCACCACTATAACAACCATTATCACCACTATAACGGGCATTATCACCACTGTAGCGACCATTATCAGCACTATGACCACCATTATCACCACTATAACGACCACTATCAACACTATAACCACCATTATCACCACTATAACAACCATTATCACCACTATATGGACCATTATGACAACTATAACCACCACTATCACCACTTTAACAACCATTATCGCCACTATAACGACCATTATCACCACTATAACGGCCATTATCACCACTATAGCGACCATTATCAACACTATAACAACCATTATCACCACTATAACAACTATTATCACCACTATAACAACCATTATCACCACTATAACGACCACTATCAACACCATAACCACCATTATCACCACTATATGGACATTATCACCGCTATAACGACCACTATCACCACAATAACAACCATTATCACCACTATAAGGACCATTATCACCACTATAACAACCATTATCACCACCATAACAACCATTATCACCACTATAAGGACCATTATCACCACTATAACAACCATTGTCACCACTATAACGACTACTATCACCACTATAACAACCATTATCACCACTATAATAACTATTATCACCACTATAACAACCATTATCACCATTATAACGACCATTATCACCACCATATCAACCATTATCACCAGTAGAAGGACCATTATCAACGCTGTAATGACCATTATCACCACTATAACAACCATTATCACGACTATAAGGACCATTATCACCACTATAACAACCATTATCACCACTATAACGACCACTATCACCACTATAACAAGCATTATCACCACTGTAACAACTATTATCACCACTATAACAACCATTATCACCACTATAACGACCACTATCAACACTATAACCGCCATTATCACCACTATAACAACCATTATCACCACTATATGGACCATTATCACCACTATAACGACCACTATCACCACTATAACAACCATTATCACCACTATAAGGACCATTATCACCACTATAACAACCATTATCACCACTATAACGGCCATTATCACCACTATAGCGACCTTTGTCAACACTATAACCACCATTATCACCACTATATCAACCATTATCACCAGTAGAAGGACCATTATCAACACTGTAATGACCATTATCACCACTATAACGACCACTATCACCACTATAACCACCATTATCACCACTATAACAACCATTATCACCACTATATGGCCCATTATCACCACTATAACGACCACTATCATCACTATAACAACCACTATCACCACTATAACAACTATTATCACCACTATAACAACCATTATCACCACTATAAGGACCATTATCACCACTATAACAACCATTATCACCATTATAACGACCACTATCACCACTATAACAACCATTATCACCACTATAACAACTATTATCACCACTATAACAACCATTATCACCACTATAACAACTATTATCACCACTGTAACAACCATTATCACCACTATAACGACCATTATCACCACTATAACGGCCATTATCACCACTATAACAACCATTATCACCACTATAACAACCATTATCACCACTATATGGACCATTATGACAACTATAACCACCACTATCATCACTTTAACAACCATTATCGCCAATATAACGACCATTATCACCACTATAGCGACCATTATCAACACTATAACAACCATTATCACCACTATAACAACTATTATCACCACTACCACAACCATTATCACCACTATAACGACCACTATCACCACTATAACAACCATTATCACCACTATAACAACTATTATCACCACTATAAAAACCATTATCACCACTATTACGACCACTATCAACACTATAACCACCATTATCACCACTATAACAACCATTATCACCACTATATGGACCATTATCACCACTATAACGACCACTATCACCACTATAACAACCATTATCACCACTATAACGACCACTATCACCACTATAACAACCATTATCACCACTATAAGGACCATTATCACCACTATAACAACCATTATCACCACTATAACGACCATTATCACCATTATAACGACCATTACCACCACTATATCAACCATTATCACCAGTAGAAGGACCATTATCAACGCTGTAATGACCATTATCACCTCTATAACAACCATTATCATCACTATAACAACCATTATCACCACTATAACAACCATTATCACCACTATATGGACCATTATCACCACTATAACAACCATTATCACCATTATAACGACCACTATCACCACTATAACAACCATTATCACCACTATAACAACTATTATCACCACTATAATAACCATTATCACCACTATAACAACTATTATCACCACTATAACAACCATTATCACCACTATAACGACCATTATCACCACTACAACGGCCATTATCACCACTATAGCGACCATTATCAACACTATAACAACCATTATCACCACTATAACAACTATTATCACCACTATAACAACCATTATCACCATTATAACGACCATTATCACCACTATATCAACCATTATCACCAGTAGAAGGACCATTATCAACGCTGTAATGACCATTATCACCACTATAACAACCATTATCACCACTATAACAACCATTACCACCACTATAAGGACCAATATCACCACTATAACAACCATTATCACCACTATAACGACCGCTATCACCACTATAACAACCATTATCACCACTATAACAACTATTATCACCACTATAACAACCATTATCACCATTATAACGACCATTATCACCACTATAACGGCCATTATCACCACTATAGCGACCATTATCAACACTATAGCAACCATTATCACCACTATAACAACTATTATCACCACTATAACAACCATTATCACCACTATAACGGCCATTATCACCACTATAACGACCACTATCAACACCATAACCACCATTATCACCACTATATGGACATTATCACCACTATAACGACCACTATCACCACAATAACAACCATTATCACCACTATAAGGACCATTATCACCACTATAACAACCATTATCACCACCATAACAACCATTATCACCACTATAAGGACCATTATCACCACTATAACAACCATTGTCACCACTATAACGACCACTATCACCACTATAACAACCATTATCACCACTATAATAACTATTATCACCACTATAACAACCATTATCACCATTATAACGACCATTATCACCACTATATCAACCATTATCACCAGTAGAAGGACCATTATCAACGCTGTAATGACCATTATCACCACTATAACAACCATTATCACGACTATAAGGACCATTATCACCACTATAACAACCATTATCACCACTATAACGACCACTATCACCACTATAACAACCATTATCACCACTATAACAACTATTATCACCACTATAACAACCATTATCACCACTATAACGACCACTATCAACACTATAACCGCCATTATCACCACTATAACAACCATTATCACCACTATATGGACCATTATCACCACTATAACGACCACTATCACCACTATAACAACCACTATCACCAATATAAGGACCATTATCACCACGATAACAACCATTATCACCACTATAACGGCCATTATCACCACTATAGCGACCTTTGTCAACACTATAACCACCATTATCACCACTATATCAACCATTATCACCAGTAGAAGGACCATTATCAACACTGTAATGACCATTATCACCACTATAACGACCACTATCACCACTATAACCACCATTATCACCACTATAACAACCATTATCACCACTATATGGCCCATTATCACCACTATAACGACCACTATCATCACTATAACAACCACTATCACCACTATAACAACTATTATCACCACTATAACAACCATTATCACCACTATAAGGACCATTATCACCACTATAACAACCATTATCACCATTATAACGACCACTATCACCACTATAACAACCATTATCACCACTATAACAACTATTATCACCACTATAACAACCATTATCACCACTATAACAACTATTATCACCACTGTAACAACCATTATCACCACTATAACGACCATTATCACCACTATAACGGCCATTATCACCACTATAACAACCATTATCACCACTATAACAACCATTATCACCACTATATGGACCATTATGACAACTATAACCACCACTATCATCACTTTAACAACCATTATCGCCAATATAACGACCATTATCACCACTATAACGGCCATTATCACCACTATAGCGACCATTATCAACACTATAACAACCATTATCACCACTATAACAACTATTATCACCACTACCACAACCATTATCACCACTATAACGACCACTATCACCACTATAACAACCATTATCACCACTATAACAACTATTATCACCACTATAAAAACCATTATCACCACTATTACGACCACTATCAACACTATAACCACCATTATCACCACTATAACAACCATTATCACCACTATATGGACCATTATCACCACTATAACGACCACTATCACCACTATAACAACCATTATCACCACTATAAGGACCATTATCACCACTATAACAACCATTATCACCACTATAACGACCATTATCACCATTATAACGACCATTACCACCACTATATCAACCATTATCACCAGTAGAAGGACCATTATCAACGCTGTAATGACCATTATCACCTCTATAACAACCATTATCACCACTATAACAACCATTATCACCACTATAACAACCATTATCACCACTATATGGACCATTATGATGACTATAACCACCACTATCACCACTTCAACAACCATTATCACCACTATAACGACCACTATCACCACTATAAGGGCCATTATCACCACTATAACGACCATTATCACCCCAATAACGACCATTATCACCACTATAACGGCCATTATCACCACTATAGCGACCATTATCAGCACTATAACCACCATTATCACCACTATATCAACCATTATCACCAGTAGAAGGACCATTATCAACACTGTAATGACCATTATCACCACTATAATGACCACTATCACCACTATAACAACCATTATCACCACTATAACAACTATTATCACCACTATAACAACCATTATCACCACTATAACGACCATTATCACCCCTATAACGACCATTATCACCACTATAACGGCCATTATCACCACTATAGCGACCATTATCAGCACTATAACCACCATTATCACCACTATAACGAAAACTATCAACACTATAACGGCCATTATCACCACTATAGCGACCTTTATCAACACTATAACCACCATTATCACCACTATATCAACCATTATCACCAGTAGAAGGACCATTATCAACGCTGTAATGACCATTATCACCTCTATAACAACCATTATCACCACTATAACCACCATTATCACCACTATAACAACCATGATCACCACTATATGGACCATTATCACCACTATAACGACCACTATCATCACTATAACAACCACTATCACCACTATAACAATTATTATCACCACTATAACAACCATTATCACGACTATAAGGACCATTATCACCACTATAACAACCATTATCACCACTATAACGACCACTATCACCACTATAACAACCATTATCACCACTATAACAACTATTATCACCACTATAACAACCATTATCACCACTATAACGACCACTATCAACACTATAACCGCCATTATCACCACTATAACAACCATTATCACCACTATATGGACCATTATCACCACTATAACGACCACTATCACCACTATAACAACCATTATCACCACTATAAGGACCATTATCACCACTATAACAACCATTATCACCACTATAACGGCCATTATCACCACTATAGCGACCTTTGTCAACACTATAACCACCATTATCACCACTATAACGGCCATTATCACCACTATAGCGACCATTATCAACACTATAACCTTCATTATCACCACTATATCAACCATTATCACAACTATAACGACCAATATCACCTCTATAACAACTATTATCACCACTATAACAACGATTATCACCACTATAACGACCATTATCACAACTATAACGACCATTATCACCACTATAACGGGCATTATCACCACTGTAGCGACCATTATCAGCACTATGACCACCATTATCACCACTATAACGACTACTATCAACACTATAACCACCATTATCACCACTATAACAACCATTATCACCACTATATGGACCATTATGACAACTATAACCACCACTATCACCACTTTAACAACCATTATCGCCACTATAACGACCATTATCACCACTATATGGACCATTATGACAACTATAACCACCACTATCATCACTTTAACAACCATTATCGCCAATATAACGGCCATTATCACCACTATAGCGACCTTTATCAACACTATAACCACCATTATCACCACTATATCAACCATTATCACCAGTAGAAGGACCATTATCAACACTGTAATGACCATTATCACCACTATAACGACCACTATCACCACTATAACCACCATTATCACCACTATAACAACCATTATCACCACTATATGGCCCATTATCACCACTATAACGACCACTATCATCACTATAACAACCACTATCACCACTATAACAACTATTATCACCACTATAACAACCATTATCACCACTATAAGGACCATTATCACCACTATAACAACCATTATCACCATTATAACGACCACTATCACCACTATAACAACCATTATCACCACTATAACAACTATTATCACCACTATAACAACCATTATCACCACTATAACAACTATTATCACCACTGTAACAACCATTATCACCACTATAACGACCATTATCACCACTATAACGGCCATTATCACCACTATAACAACCATTATCACCACTATAACAACCATTATCACCACTATAACAACCATTATCACCACTATATGGACCATTATGACAACTATAACCACCACTATCATCACTTTAACAACCATTATCGCCAATATAACGACCATTATCACCACTATAGCGACCATTATCAACACTATAACAACCATTATCACCACTATAACAACTATTATCACCACTACCACAACCATTATCACCACTATAACGACCACTATCACCACTATAACAACCATTATCACCACTATAACAACTATTATCACCACTATAAAAACCATTATCACCACTATTACGACCACTATCAACACTATAACCACCATTATCACCACTATAACAACCATTATCACCACTATATGCACCATTATCACCACTATAACGACCACTATCACCACTATAACAACCATTATCACCACTATAACGACCACTATCACCACTATAACAACCATTATCACCACTATAAGGACCATTATCACCACTATAACAACCATTATCACCACTATAACGACCATTATCACCATTATAACGACCATTACCACCACTATATCAACCATTATCACCAGTAGAAGGACCATTATCAACGCTGTAATGACCATTATCACCTCTATAACAACCATTATCATCACTATAACAACCATTATCACCACTATAACAACCATTATCACCACTATATGGACCATTATCACCACTATAACAACCATTATCACCATTATAACGACCACTATCACCACTATAACAACCATTATCACCACTATAACAACTATTATCACCACTATAATAACCATTATCACCACTATAACAACTATTATCACCACTATAACAACCATTATCACCACTATAACGACCATTATCACCACTACAACGGCCATTATCACCACTATAGCGACCATTATCAACACTATAACAACCATTATCACCACTATAACAACTATTATCACCACTATAACAACCATTATCACCATTATAACGACCATTATCACCACTATATCAACCATTATCACCAGTAGAAGGACCATTATCAACGCTGTAATGACCATTATCACCACTATAACAACCATTATCACACTATAACAACCATTACCACCACTATAAGGACCAATATCACCACTATAACAACCATTATCACCACTATAACGACAGCTATCACCACTATAACAACCATTATCACCACTATAACAACTATTATCACCACTATAACAACCATTATCACCATTATAACGACCATTATCACCAGTAGAAGGACCATTATCAACGCTGTAATGACCATTATCACCACTATAACAACCATTATCGCCACTATAACAACCATTATCACCACTATAACAACCATTATCACCACTATATGGACCATTATGACAACTATAACCACCACTATCACCACTTTAACAACCATTATCGCCACTATAACGACCATATATCACCACTATAGCGACCATTATCAACACTATAACCTTCATTATCACCACTATATCAACCATTATCACAACTATAACGACCAATATCACCTCTATAACAACTATTATCACCACTATAACAACCATTATCACCACTATATGGCCCATTATCACCACTATAACGACCACTATCATCACTATAACAACCACTATCACCACTATAACAACTATTATCACCACTATAACAACCATTATCACCACTATAAGGACCATTATCACCACTATAACAACCATTATCACCATTATAACGACCACTATCACCACTATAACAACCATTATCACCACTATATGGACCATTATGACAACTATAACCACCACTATCACCACTTTAACAACCATTATCGCCACTATAACGACCATTATCACCACTATAACGGCCATTATCACCACTATAGCGACCATTATCAACACTATAGCAACCATTATCACCACTATAACAACTATTATCACCACTATAACAACCATTATCACCACTATAACGGCCATTATCACCACTATAACGACCACTATCAACACCATAACCACCATTATCACCACTATATGGACATTATCACCACTATAACGACCACTATCACCACAATAACAACCATTATCACCACTATAAGGACCATTATCACCACTATAACAACCATTATCACCACCATAACAACCATTATCACCACTATAAGGACCATTATCACCACTATAACAACCATTGTCACCACTATAACGACCACTATCACCACTATAACAACCATTATCACCATTATAACGACCATTATCACCAGTAGAAGGACCATTATCAACGCTGTAATGACCATTATCACCACTATAACAACCATTATCGCCACTATAACGACCATATATCACCACTATAGCGACCATTATCAACACTATAACCTTCATTATCACCACTATATCAACCATTATCACAACTATAACGACCAATATCACCTCTATAACAACTATTATCACCACTATAACAACGATTATCACCACTATAACAACCATTATCACCACTATATGGCCCATTATCACCACTATAACGACCACTATCATCACTATAACAACCACTATCACCACTATAACAACTATTATCACCACTATAACAACCATTATCACCACTATAAGGACCATTATCACCACTATAACAACCATTATCACCATTATAACGACCACTATCACCACTATAACAACCATTATCACCACTATATGGACCATTATGACAACTATAACCACCACTATCACCACTTTAACAACCATTATCGCCACTATAACGACCATTATCACCACTATAACGGCCATTATCACCACTATAGCGACCATTATCAACACTATAGCAACCATTATCACCACTATAACAACTATTATCACCACTATAACAACCATTATCACCACTATAACGGCCATTATCACCACTATAACGACCACTATCAACACCATAACCACCATTATCACCACTATATGGACATTATCACCACTATAACGACCACTATCACCACAATAACAACCATTATCACCACTATAAGGACCATTATCACCACTATAACAACCATTATCACCACCATAACAACCATTATCACCACTATAAGGACCATTATCACCACTATAACAACCATTGTCACCACTATAACGACCACTATCACCACTATAACAACCATTATCACCACTATAATAACTATTATCACCACTATAACAACCATTATCACCATTATAACGACCATTATCACCACTATATCAACCATTATCACCAGTAGAAGGACCATTATCAACGCTGTAATGACCATTATCACCACTATAACAACCATTATCACCACTATAACGACCACTATCACCACTATAACAACCATTATCACCACTATAACAACTATTATCACCACTATAACAACCATTATCACCACTATAACGACCACTATCAACACTATAACCGCCATTATCACCACTATAACAACCATTATCACCACTATATGGACCATTATCACCACTATAACGACCACTATCACCACTATAACAACCATTATCACCACTATAAGGACCATTATCACCACTATAACAACCATTATCACCACTATAACGGCCATTATCACCACTATAGCGACCTTTGTCAACACTATAACCACCATTATCACCACTATATCAACCATTATCACCAGTAGAAGGACCATTATCAACACTGTAATGACCATTATCACCACTATAACGACCACTATCACCACTATAACCACCATTATCACCACTATAACAACCATTATCACCACTATATGGCCCATTATCACCACTATAACGACCACTATCATCACTATAACAACCACTATCACCACTATAACAACTATTATCACCACTATAACAACCATTATCACCACTATAAGGACCATTATCACCACTATAACAACCACTATCACCATTATAACGACCACTATCACCACTATAAGGACCATTATCACCACTATAACAACCATTATCACCACTATAACGGGCATTATCACCACTGTAGCGACCATTATCAGCACTATGACCACCATTATCACCACTATAACGACCACTATCAACACTATAACCACCATTATCACCACTATAACAACCATTATCACCACTATATGGACCATTATGACAACTATAACCACCACTATCACCACTTTAACAACCATTATCGCCACTATAACGACCATTATCACCACTATAACGGCCATTATCACCACTATAGCGACCATTATCAACACTATAACAACCATTATCACCACTATAACAACTATTATCACCACTATAACAACCATTATCACCACTATAACGACCACTATCAACACCATAACCACCATTATCACCACTATATGGACATTATCACCGCTATAACGACCACTATCACCACAATAACAACCATTATCACCACTATAAGGACCATTATCACCACTATAACAACCATTATCACCACCATAACAACCATTATCACCACTATAAGGACCATTATCACCACTATAACAACCATTGTCACCACTATAACGACTACTATCACCACTATAACAACCATTATCACCACTATAATAACTATTATCACCACTATAACAACCATTATCACCATTATAACGACCATTATCACCACCATATCAACCATTATCACCAGTAGAAGGACCATTATCAACGCTGTAATGACCATTATCACCACTATAACAACCATTATCACGACTATAAGGACCATTATCACCACTATAACAACCATTATCACCACTATAACGACCACTATCACCACTATAACAAGCATTATCACCACTATAACAACTATTATCACCACTATAACAACCATTATCACCACTATAACGACCACTATCAACACTATAACCGCCATTATCACCACTATAACAACCATTATCACCACTATATGGACCATTATCACCACTATAACGACCACTATCACCACTATAACAACCATTATCACCACTATAAGGACCATTATCACCACTATAACAACCATTATCACCACTATAACGGCCATTATCACCACTATAGCGACCTTTGTCAACACTATAACCACCATTATCACCACTATATCAACCATTATCACCAGTAGAAGGACCATTATCAACACTGTAATGACCATTATCACCACTATAACGACCACTATCACCACTATAACCACCATTATCACCACTATAACAACCATTATCACCACTATATGGCCCATTATCACCACTATAACGACCACTATCATCACTATAACAACCACTATCACCACTATAACAACTATTATCACCACTATAACAACCATTATCACCACTATAAGGACCATTATCACCACTATAACAACCATTATCACCATTATAACGACCACTATCACCACTATAACAACCATTATCACCACTATAACAACTATTATCACCACTATAACAACCATTATCACCACTATAACAACTATTATCACCACTGTAACAACCATTATCACCACTATAACGACCATTATCACCACTATAACGGCCATTATCACCACTATAACAACCATTATCACCACTATAACAACCATTATCACCACTATATGGACCATTATGACAACTATAACCACCACTATCATCACTTTAACAACCATTATCGCCAATATAACGACCATTATCACCACTATAGCGACCATTATCAACACTATAACAACCATTATCACCACTATAACAACTATTATCACCACTACCACAACCATTATCACCACTATAACGACCACTATCACCACTATAACAACCATTATCACCACTATAACAACCATTATCACCACTATAAAAACCATTATCACCACTATTACGACCACTATCAACACTATAACCACCATTATCACCACTATAACAACCATTATCACCACTATATGGACCATTATCACCACTATAACGACCACTATCACCACTATAACAACCATTATCACCACTATAACGACCACTATCACCACTATAACAACCATTATCACCACTATAAGGACCATTATCACCACTATAACAACCATTATCACCACTATAACGACCATTATCACCATTATAACGACCATTACCACCACTATATCAACCATTATCACCAGTAGAAGGACCATTATCAACGCTGTAATGACCATTATCACCTCTATAACAACCATTATCATCACTATAACAACCATTATCACCACTATAACAACCATTATCACCACTATATGGACCATTATCACCACTATAACAACCATTATCACCATTATAACGACCACTATCACCACTATAACAACCATTATCACCACTATAACAACTATTATCACCACTATAATAACCATTATCACCACTATAACAACTATTATCACCACTATAACAACCATTATCACCACTATAACGACCATTATCACCACTACAACGGCCATTATCACCACTATAGCGACCATTATCAACACTATAACAACCATTATCACCACTATAACAACTATTATCACCACTATAACAACCATTATCACCATTATAACGACCATTATCACCACTATATCAACCATTATCACCAGTAGAAGGACCATTATCAACGCTGTAATGACCATTATCACCACTATAACAACCATTATCACCACTATAACAACCATTACCACCACTATAAGGACCAATATCACCACTATAACAACCATTATCACCACTATAACGACCGCTATCACCACTATAACAACCATTATCACCACTATAACAACTATTATCACGACTATAACAACCATTATCACCATTATAACGACCATTATCACCACTATAACGGCCATTATCACCACTATAGCGACCATTATCAACACTATAGCAACCATTATCACCACTATAACAACTATTATCACCACTATAACAACCATTATCACCACTATAACGGCCATTATCACCACTATAACGACCACTATCAACACCATAACCACCATTATCACCACTATATGGACATTATCACCACTATAACGACCACTATCACCACAATAACAACCATTATCACCACTATAAGGACCATTATCACCACTATAACAACCATTATCACCACCATAACAACCATTATCACCACTATAAGGACCATTATCACCACTATAACAACCATTGTCACCACTATAACGACCACTATCACCACTATAACAACCATTATCACCACTATAATAACTATTATCACCACTATAACAACCATTATCACCATTATAACGACCATTATCACCACTATATCAACCATTATCACCACTATAACAACCATTATCACCACTATAACGACCACTATCACCACTATAACAACCATTATCACCACTATAACAACTATTATCACCACTATAACAACCATTATCACCACTATAACGACCACTATCAACACTATAACCGCCATTATCACCACTATAACAACCATTATCACCACTATATGGACCATTATCACCACTATAACGACCACTATCACCACTATAACAACCACTATCACCAATATAAGGACCATTATCACCACGATAACAACCATTATCACCACTATAACGGCCATTATCACCACTATAGCGACCTTTGTCAACACTATAACCACCATTATCACCACTATATCAACCATTATCACCAGTAGAAGGACCATTATCAACACTGTAATGACCATTATCACCACTATAACGACCACTATCACCACTATAACCACCATTATCACCACTATAACAACCATTATCACCACTATATGGCCCATTATCACCACTATAACGACCACTATCATCACTATAACAACCACTATCACCACTATAACAACTATTATCACCACTATAACAACCATTATCACCACTATAAGGACCATTATCACCACTATAACAACCATTATCACCATTATAACGACCACTATCACCACTATAACAACCATTATCACCACTATAACAACTATTATCACCACTATAACAACCATTATCACCACTATAACAACTATTATCACCACTGTAACAACCATTATCACCACTATAACGACCATTATCACCACTATAACGGCCATTATCACCACTATAACAACCATTATCACCACTATAACAACCATTATCACCACTATATGGACCATTATGACAACTATAACCACCACTATCATCACTTTAACAACCATTATCGCCAATATAACGACCATTATCACCACTATAACGGCCATTATCACCACTATAGCGACCATTATCAACACTATAACAACCATTATCACCACTATAACAACTATTATCACCACTACCACAACCATTATCACCACTATAACGACCACTATCACCACTATAACAACCATTATCACCACTATAACAACTATTATCACCACTATAAAAACCATTATCACCACTATTACGACCACTATCAACACTATAACCACCATTATCACCACTATAACAACCATTATCACCACTATATGGACCATTATCACCACTATAACGACCACTATCACCACTATAACAACCATTATCACCACTATAAGGACCATTATCACCACTATAACAACCATTATCACCACTATAACGACCATTATCACCATTATAACGACCATTACCACCACTATATCAACCATTATCACCAGTAGAAGGACCATTATCAACGCTGTAATGACCATTATCACCTCTATAACAACCATTATCACCACTATAACAACCATTATCACCACTATAACAACCATTATCACCACTATATGGACCATTATGATGACTATAACCACCACTATCACCACTTCAACAACCATTATCACCACTATAACGACCACTATCACCACTATAAGGGCCATTATCACCACTATAACGACCATTATCACCCCAATAACGACCATTATCACCACTATAACGACCACTATCACCACTATAACAACCATTATCACCACTATAACAACTATTATCACCACTATAACAACCATTATCACCACTATAACGACCACTATCAACACTATAACCGCCATTATCACCACTATAACAACCATTATCACCACTATATGGACCATTATCACCACTATAACGACCACTATCACCACTATAACAACCATTATCACCACTATAAGGACCATTATCACCACTATAACAACCATTATCACCACTATAACGGCCATTATCACCACTATAGCGACCTTTGTCAACACTATAACCACCATTATCACCACTATAACGGCCATTATCACCACTATAGCGACCATTATCAACACTATAACCTTCATTATCACCACTATATCAACCATTATCACAACTATAACGACCAATATCACCTCTATAACAACTATTATCACCACTATAACAACGATTATCACCACTATAACGACCATTATCACAACTATAACGACCATTATCACCACTATAACGGGCATTATCACCACTGTAGCGACCATTATCAGCACTATGACCACCATTATCAACACTATAACGACTACTATCAACACTATAACCACCATTATCACCACTATAACAACCATTATCACCACTATATGGACCATTATGACAACTATAACCACCACTATCACCACTTTAACAACCATTATCGCCACTATAACGACCATTATCACCACTATAGCGACCATTATCAACACTATAACAACCATTATCACCACTATAACAACTATTATCACCACTACCACAACCATTATCACCACTATAACGACCACTATCACCACTATAACAACCATTATCACCACTATAACAACTATTATCACCACTATAAAAACCATTATCACCACTATTACGACCACTATCAACAATATAACCACCATTATCACCACTATAACAACCATTATCACCACTATATGGACCATTATCACCACTATAACGACCACTATCACCACTATAACAACCATTATCACCACTATAACGACCACTATCACCACTATAACAACCATTATCACCACTATAAGGACCATTATCACCACTATAACAACCATTATCACCACTATAACGACCATTATCACCATTATAACGACCATTACCACCACTATATCAACCATTATCACCAGTAGAAGGACCATTATCAACGCTGTAATGACCATTATCACCTCTATAACAACCATTATCATCACTATAACAACCATTATCACCACTATAACAACCATTATCACCACTATATGGACCATTATCACCACTATAACAACCATTATCACCATTATAACGACCACTATCACCACTATAACAACGTTTATCACCACTATAACAACTATTATCACCACTATAATAACCATTATCACCACTATAACAACTATTATCACCACTATAACAACCATTATCACCACTATAACGACCATTATCACCACTACAACGGCCATTATCACCACTATAGCGACCATTATCAACACTATAACCACCATTATCAGCACTATATCAACCATTATCACCAGTAGAAGGACCATTATCAACGCTGTAATGACCATTATCACCACTATAACGACCACTATCACCACTATAACAACCATTATCACCACTATAACGACCATTGTCACCACTATAACGACCATTATCACCACTATAACGGCCATTATCACCACTATAGCGACCATTATCAACACTATAACCTTCATTATCACCACTATATCAACCATTATCACAACTATAACGACCAATATCACCTCTATAACAACTATTATCACCACTATAACAACGATTATCACCACTATAACAACCATTATCACCACTATATGGCCCATTATCACCACTATAACGACCACTATCATCACTATAACAACCACTATCACCACTATAACAACTATTATCACCACTATAACAACCATTATCACCACTATAAGGACCATTATCACCACTATAACAACCATTATCACCATTATAACGACCACTATCACCACTATAACAACCATTATCACCACTATATGGACCATTATGACAACTATAACCACCACTATCACCACTTTAACAACCATTATCGCCACTATAACGACCATTATCACCACTATAACGGCCATTATCACCACTATAGCGACCATTATCAACACTATAACAACCATTATCACCACTATAACAACTATTATCACCACTATAACAACCATTATCACCACTATAACGGCCATTATCGCCACTATAACGACCACTATCAACACCATAACCACCATTATCACCACTATATGGACATTATCACCACTATAACGACCACTATCACCACAATAACAACCATTATCACCACTATAAGGACCATTATCACCACTATAACAACCATTATCACCACCATAACAACCATTATCACCACTATAAGGACCATTATCACCACTATAACAACCATTGTCACCACTATAACGACCACTATCACCACTATAACAACCATTATCACCACTATAATAACTATTATCACCACTATAACAACCATTATCACCATTATAACGACCATTATCACCACTATATCAACCATTATCACCAGTAGAAGGACCATTATCAACGCTGTAATGACCATTATCACCACTATAACAACCATTATCACGACTATAAGGACCATTATCACCACTATAACAACCATTATCACCACTATAACGACCACTATCACCACTATAACAACCATTATCACCACTATAACAACTATTATCACCACTATAACAACCATTATCACCACTATAACGACCACTATCAACACTATAACCGCCATTATCACCACTATAACAACCATTATCACCACTATATGGACCATTATCACCACTATAACGACCACTATCACCACTATAACAACCATTATCACCACTATAAGGACCATTATCACCACTATAACAACCATTATCACCACTATAACGGCCATTATCACCACTATAGCGACCTTTGTCAACACTATAACCACCATTATCACCACTATATCAACCATTATCACCAGTAGAAGGACCATTATCAACACTGTAATGACCATTATCACCACTATAACGACCACTATCACCACTATAACCACCATTATCACCACTATAACAACCATTATCACCACTATATGGCCCATTATCACCACTATAACGACCACTATCATCACTATAACAACCACTATCACCACTATAACAACTATTATCACCACTATATGGACCATTATCACCACTATAACGACCACTATCACCACTATAACAACCATTATCACCACTATAAGGACCATTATCACCACTATAACGGCCATTATCACCACTATAACAACCATTATCACCACTATAACAACCATTATCGCCACTATATGGACCATTATGACAACTATAACCACCACTATCACCACTTTAACAACCATTATCGCCACTATAACGACCATTATCACCACTATAACGGCCATTATCACCACTATAGCGACCTTTGTCAACACTATAACCACCATTATCACCACTATATCAACCATTATCACCAGTAGAAGGACCATTATCAACACTGTAATGACCATTATCACCACTATAACGACCACTATCACCACTATAACCACCATTATCACCACTATAACAACCATTATCACCACTATATGGCCCATTATCACCACTATAACGACCACTATCATCACTATAACAACCACTATCACCACTATAACAACTATTATCACCACTATAACAACCATTATCACCACTATAAGGACCATTATCACCACTATAACAACCATTATCACCATTATAACGACCACTATCACCACTATAACAACCATTATCACCACTATAACAACTATTATCACCACTATAACAACCATTATCACCACTATAACAACTATTATCACCACTGTAACAACCATTATCACCACTATAACGACCATTATCACCACTATAACGGCCATTATCACCACTATAACAACCATTATCACCACTATAACAACCATTATCACCACTATATGGACCATTATGACAACTATAACCACCACTATCATCACTTTAACAACCATTATCGCCAATATAACGACCATTATCACCACTATAACGGCCATTATCACCACTATAGCGACCATTATCAACACTATAACAACCATTATCACCACTATAACAACTATTATCACCACTACCACAACCATTATCACCACTATAACGACCACTATCACCACTATAACAACCATTATCACCACTATAACAACTATTATCACCACTATAAAAACCATTATCACCACTATTACGACCACTATCAACACTATAACCACCATTATCACCACTATAACAACCATTATCACCACTATATGGACCATTATCACCACTATAACGACCACTATCACCACTATAACAACCATTATCACCACTATAAGGACCATTATCACCACTATAACAACCATTATCACCACTATAACGACCATTATCACCATTATAACGACCATTACCACCACTATATCAACCATTATCACCAGTAGAAGGACCATTATCAACGCTGTAATGACCATTATCACCTCTATAACAACCATTATCACCACTATAACAACCATTATCACCACTATAACAACCATTATCACCACTATATGGACCATTATGATGACTATAACCACCACTATCACCACTTCAACAACCATTATCACCACTATAACGACCACTATCACCACTATAAGGGCCATTATCACCACTATAACGACCATTATCACCCCAATAACGACCATTATCACCACTATAACGGCCATTATCACCACTATAGCGACCATTATCAACACTATAACCGCCATTATCACCACTATAACAACCATTATCACCACTATATGGACCATTATCACCACTATAACGACCACTATCACCACTATAACAACCACTATCACCAATATAAGGACCATTATCACCACGATAACAACCATTATCACCACTATAACGGCCATTATCACCACTATAGCGACCTTTGTCAACACTATAACCACCATTATCACCACTATATCAACCATTATCACCAGTAGAAGGACCATTATCAACACTGTAATGACCATTATCACCACTATAACGACCACTATCACCACTATAACCACCATTATCACCACTATAACAACCATTATCACCACTATATGGCCCATTATCACCACTATAACGACCACTATCATCACTATAACAACCACTATCACCACTATAACAACTATTATCACCACTATAACAACCATTATCACCACTATAAGGACCATTATCACCACTATAACAACCATTATCACCATTATAACGACCACTATCACCACTATAACAACCATTATCACCACTATAACAACTATTATCACCACTATAACAACCATTATCACCACTATAACAACTATTATCACCACTGTAACAACCATTATCACCACTATAACGACCATTATCACCACTATAACGGCCATTATCACCACTATAACAACCATTATCACCACTATAACAACCATTATCACCACTATATGGACCATTATGACAACTATAACCACCACTATCATCACTTTAACAACCATTATCGCCAATATAACGACCATTATCACCACTATAACGGCCATTATCACCACTATAGCGACCATTATCAACACTATAACAACCATTATCACCACTATAACAACTATTATCACCACTACCACAACCATTATCACCACTATAACGACCACTATCACCACTATAACAACCATTATCACCACTATAACAACTATTATCACCACTATAAAAACCATTATCACCACTATTACGACCACTATCAACACTATAACCACCATTATCACCACTGTAACAACCATTATCACCACTATATGGACCATTATCACCACTATAACGACCACTATCACCACTATAACAACCATTATCACCACTATAAGGACCATTATCACCACTATAACAACCATTATCACCACTATAACGACCATTATCACCATTATAACGACCATTACCACCACTATATCAACCATTATCACCAGTAGAAGGACCATTATCAACGCTGTAATGACCATTATCACCTCTATAACAACCATTATCACCACTATAACAACCATTATCACCACTATAACAACCATTATCACCACTATATGGACCATTATGATGACTATAACCACCACTATCACCACTTCAACAACCATTATCACCACTATAACGACCACTATCACCACTATAAGGGCCATTATCACCACTATAACGACCATTATCACCCCAATAACGACCATTATCACCACTATAACGGCCATTATCACCACTATAGCGACCATTATCAGCACTATAACCACCATTATCACCACTATATCAACCATTATCACCAGTAGAAGGACCATTATCAACACTGTAATGACCATTATCACCACTATAATGACCACTATCACCACTATAACAACCATTATCACCACTATAACAACTATTATCACCACTATAACAACCATTATCACCACTATAACGACCATTATCACCCCTATAACGACCATTATCACCACTATAACGGCCATTATCACCACTATAGCGACCATTATCAGCACTATAACCACCATTATCACCACTATAACGAAAACTATCAACACTATAACGGCCATTATCACCACTATAGCGACCTTTATCAACACTATAACCACCATTATCACCACTATATCAACCATTATCACCAGTAGAAGGACCATTATCAACGCTGTAATGACCATTATCACCTCTATAACAACCATTATCACCACTATAACCACCATTATCACCACTATAACAACCATGATCACCACTATATGGACCATTATCACCACTATAACGACCACTATCATCACTATAACAACCACTATCACCACTATAACAATTATTATCACCACTATAACAACCATTATCACGACTATAAGGACCATTATCACCACTATAACAACCATTATCACCACTATAACGACCACTATCACCACTATAACAACCATTATCACCACTATAACAACTATTATCACCACTATAACAACCATTATCACCACTATAACGACCACTATCAACACTATAACCGCCATTATCACCACTATAACAACCATTATCACCACTATATGGACCATTATCACCACTATAACGACCACTATCACCACTATAACAACCATTATCACCACTATAAGGACCATTATCACCACTATAACAACCATTATCACCACTATAACGGCCATTATCACCACTATAGCGACCTTTGTCAACACTATAACCACCATTATCACCACTATAACGGCCATTATCACCACTATAGCGACCATTATCAACACTATAACCTTCATTATCACCACTATATCAACCATTATCACAACTATAACGACCAATATCACCTCTATAACAACTATTATCACCACTATAACAACGATTATCACCACTATAACGACCATTATCACAACTATAACGACCATTATCACCACTATAACGGGCATTATCACCACTGTAGCGACCATTATCAGCACTATGACCACCATTATCACCACTATAACGACTACTATCAACACTATAACCACCATTATCACCACTATAACAACCATTATCACCACTATATGGACCATTATGACAACTATAACCACCACTATCACCACTTTAACAACCATTATCGCCACTATAACGACCATTATCACCACTATAGCGACCATTATCAACACTATAACAACCATTATCACCACTATAACAACTATTATCACCACTACCACAACCATTATCACCACTATAACGACCACTATCACCACTATAACAACCATTATCACCACTATAACAACTATTATCACCACTATAAAAACCATTATCACCACTATTACGACCACTATCAACAATATAACCACCATTATCACCACTATAACAACCATTATCACCACTATATGGACCATTATCACCACTATAACGACCACTATCACCACTATAACAACCATTATCACCACTATAACGACCACTATCACCACTATAACAACCATTATCACCACTATAAGGACCATTATCACCACTATAACAACCATTATCACCACTATAACGACCATTATCACCATTATAACGACCATTACCACCACTATATCAACCATTATCACCAGTAGAAGGACCATTATCAACGCTGTAATGACCATTATCACCTCTATAACAACCATTATCATCACTATAACAACCATTATCACCACTATAACAACCATTATCACCACTATATGGACCATTATCACCACTATAACAACCATTATCACCATTATAACGACCACTATCACCACTATAACAACCATTATCACCACTATAACAACTATTATCACCACTATAATAACCATTATCACCACTATAACAACTATTATCACCACTATAACAACCATTATCACCACTATAACGACCATTATCACCACTACAACGGCCATTATCACCACTATAGCGACCATTATCAACACTATAACCACCATTATCAGCACTATATCAACCATTATCACCAGTAGAAGGACCATTATCAACGCTGTAATGACCATTATCACCACTATAACGACCACTATCACCACTATAACAACCATTATCACCACTATAACGACCATTGTCACCACTATAACGACCATTATCACCACTATAACGGCCATTATCACCACTATAGCGACCATTATCAACACTATAACCTTCATTATCACCACTATATCAACCATTATCACAACTATAACGACCAATATCACCTCTATAACAACTATTATCACCACTATAACAACGATTATCACCACTATAACAACCATTATCACCACTATATGGCCCATTATCACCACTATAACGACCACTATCATCACTATAACAACCACTATCACCACTATAACAACTATTATCACCACTATAACAACCATTATCACCACTATAAGGACCATTATCACCACTATAACAACCATTATCACCATTATAACGACCACTATCACCACTATAACAACCATTATCACCACTATATGGACCATTATGACAACTATAACCACCACTATCACCACTTTAACAACCATTATCGCCACTATAACGACCATTATCACCACTATAACGGCCATTATCACCACTATAGCGACCATTATCAACACTATAACAACCATTATCACCACTATAACAACTATTATCACCACTATAACAACCATTATCACCACTATAACGGCCATTATCACCACTATAACGACCACTATCAACACCATAACCACCATTATCACCACTATATGGACATTATCACCACTATAACGACCACTATCACCACAATAACAACCATTATCACCACTATAAGGACCATTATCACCACTATAACAACCATTATCACCACCATAACAACCATTATCACCACTATAAGGACCATTATCACCACTATAACAACCATTGTCACCACTATAACGACCACTATCACCACTATAACAACCATTATCACCACTATAATAACTATTATCACCACTATAACAACCATTATCACCATTATAACGACCATTATCACCACTATATCAACCATTATCACCAGTAGAAGGACCATTATCAACGCTGTAATGACCATTATCACCACTATAACAACCATTATCACGACTATAAGGACCATTATCACCACTATAACAACCATTATCACCACTATAACGACCACTATCACCACTATAACAACCATTATCACCACTATAACAACTATTATCACCACTATAACAACCATTATCACCACTATAACGACCACTATCAACACTATAACCGCCATTATCACCACTATAACAACCATTATCACCACTATATGGACCATTATCACCACTATAACGACCACTATCACCACTATAACAACCATTATCACCACTATAAGGACCATTATCACCACTATAACAACCATTATCACCACTATAACGGCCATTATCACCACTATAGCGACCTTTGTCAACACTATAACCACCATTATCACCACTATATCAACCATTATCACCAGTAGAAGGACCATTATCAACACTGTAATGACCATTATCACCACTATAACGACCACTATCACCACTATAACCACCATTATCACCACTATAACAACCATTATCACCACTATATGGCCCATTATCACCACTATAACGACCACTATCATCACTATAACAACCACTATCACCACTATAACAACTATTATCACCACTATATGGACCATTATCACCACTATAACGACCACTATCACCACTATAACAACCATTATCACCACTATAAGGACCATTATCACCACTATAACGGCCATTATCACCACTATAACAACCATTATCACCACTATAACAACCATTATCGCCACTATATGGACCATTATGACAACTATAACCACCACTATCACCACTTTAACAACCATTATCGCCACTATAACGACCATTATCACCACTATAACGGCCATTATCACCACTATAGCGACCATTATCAACACTATAACAGCCATTATCACCACTATAACAACTATTATCACCACTATAACAACCATTATCACCACTATAACGACCACTATCACCACTATAACAACCATTATCACCACTATAACAACTATTATCACCACTATAAAAACCATTATCACCACTATTACGACCACTATCAACACTATAACCACCATTATCACCACTATAACAACCATTATCACAACTATATGGACCATTATCACCACTATAACGACCATTATCACCACTATAACGGCCATTATCACCACTATAGCGACCATTATCAACACTATAACAGCCATTATCACCACTATAACCACCATTATCACCACTATAACAACCATGATCACCACTATATGGACCATTATCACCACTATAACGACCACTATCATCACTATAACAACCACTATCACCACTATAACAATTATTATCACCACTATAACAACCATTATCACGACTATAAGGACCATTATCACCACTATAACAACCATTATCACCACTATAACGACCACTATCACCACTATAACAACCATTATCACCACTATAACAACTATTATCACCACTATAACAACCATTATCACCACTATAACGACCACTATCAACACTATAACCGCCATTATCACCACTATAACAACCATTATCACCACTATATGGACCATTATCACCACTATAACGACCACTATCACCACTATAACAACCATTATCACCACTATAAGGACCATTATCACCACTATAACAACCATTATCACCACTATAACGGCCATTATCACCACTATAGCGACCTTTGTCAACACTATAACCACCATTATCACCACTATAACGGCCATTATCACCACTATAGCGACCATTATCAACACTATAACCTTCATTATCACCACTATATCAACCATTATCACAACTATAACGACCAATATCACCTCTATAACAACTATTATCACCACTATAACAACGATTATCACCACTATAACGACCATTATCACAACTATAACGACCATTATCACCACTATAACGGGCATTATCACCACTGTAGCGACCATTATCAGCACTATGACCACCATTATCACCACTATAACGACTACTATCAACACTATAACCACCATTATCACCACTATAACAACCATTATCACCACTATATGGACCATTATGACAACTATAACCACCACTATCACCACTTTAACAACCATTATCGCCACTATAACGACCATTATCACCACTATAGCGACCATTATCAACACTATAACAACCATTATCACCACTATAACAACTATTATCACCACTACCACAACCATTATCACCACTATAACGACCACTATCACCACTATAACAACCATTATCACCACTATAACAACTATTATCACCACTATAAAAACCATTATCACCACTATTACGACCACTATCAACAATATAACCACCATTATCACCACTATAACAACCATTATCACCACTATATGGACCATTATCACCACTATAACGACCACTATCACCACTATAACAACCATTATCACCACTATAACGACCACTATCACCACTATAACAACCATTATCACCACTATAAGGACCATTATCACCACTATAACAACCATTATCACCACTATAACGACCATTATCACCATTATAACGACCATTACCACCACTATATCAACCATTATCACCAGTAGAAGGACCATTATCAACGCTGTAATGACCATTATCACCTCTATAACAACCATTATCATCACTATAACAACCATTATCACCACTATAACAACCATTATCACCACTATATGGACCATTATCACCACTATAACAACCATTATCACCATTATAACGACCACTATCACCACTATAACAACCATTATCACCACTATAACAACTATTATCACCACTATAATAACCATTATCACCACTATAACAACTATTATCACCACTATAACAACCATTATCACCACTATAACGACCATTATCACCACTACAACGGCCATTATCACCACTATAGCGACCATTATCAACACTATAACCACCATTATCAGCACTATATCAACCATTATCACCAGTAGAAGGACCATTATCAACGCTGTAATGACCATTATCACCACTATAACGACCACTATCACCACTATAACAACCATTATCACCACTATAACGACCATTGTCACCACTATAACGACCATTATCACCACTATAACGGCCATTATCACCACTATAGCGACCATTATCAACACTATAACCTTCATTATCACCACTATATCAACCATTATCACAACTATAACGACCAATATCACCTCTATAACAACTATTATCACCACTATAACAACGATTATCACCACTATAACAACCATTATCACCACTATATGGCCCATTATCACCACTATAACGACCACTATCATCACTATAACAACCACTATCACCACTATAACAACTATTATCACCACTATAACAACCATTATCACCACTATAAGGACCATTATCACCACTATAACAACCATTATCACCATTATAACGACCACTATCACCACTATAACAACCATTATCACCACTATATGGACCATTATGACAACTATAACCACCACTATCACCACTTTAACAACCATTATCGCCACTATAACGACCATTATCACCACTATAACGGCCATTATCACCACTATAGCGACCATTATCAACACTATAACAACCATTATCACCACTATAACAACTATTATCACCACTATAACAACCATTATCACCACTATAACGGCCATTATCACCACTATAACGACCACTATCAACACCATAACCACCATTATCACCACTATATGGACATTATCACCACTATAACGACCACTATCACCACAATAACAACCATTATCACCACTATAAGGACCATTATCACCACTATAACAACCATTATCACCACCATAACAACCATTATCACCACTATAAGGACCATTATCACCACTATAACAACCATTGTCACCACTATAACGACCACTATCACCACTATAACAACCATTATCACCACTATAATAACTATTATCACCACTATAACAACCATTATCACCATTATAACGACCATTATCACCACTATATCAACCATTATCACCAGTAGAAGGACCATTATCAACGCTGTAATGACCATTATCACCACTATAACAACCATTATCACGACTATAAGGACCATTATCACCACTATAACAACCATTATCACCACTATAACGACCACTATCACCACTATAACAACCATTATCACCACTATAACAACTATTATCACCACTATAACAACCATTATCACCACTATAACGACCACTATCAACACTATAACCGCCATTATCACCACTATAACAACCATTATCACCACTATATGGACCATTATCACCACTATAACGACCACTATCACCACTATAACAACCATTATCACCACTATAAGGACCATTATCACCACTATAACAACCATTATCACCACTATAACGGCCATTATCACCACTATAGCGACCTTTGTCAACACTATAACCACCATTATCACCACTATATCAACCATTATCACCAGTAGAAGGACCATTATCAACACTGTAATGACCATTATCACCACTATAACGACCACTATCACCACTATAACCACCATTATCACCACTATAACAACCATTATCACCACTATATGGCCCATTATCACCACTATAACGACCACTATCATCACTATAACAACCACTATCACCACTATAACAACTATTATCACCACTATATGGACCATTATCACCACTATAACGACCACTATCACCACTATAACAACCATTATCACCACTATAAGGACCATTATCACCACTATAACGGCCATTATCACCACTATAGCGACCATTATCAACACTATAACAGCCATTATCACCACTATAACAACTATTATCACCACTATGACAACCATTATCACCACTATAACGACCACTATCACCACTATAACAACCATTATCACCACTATAACAACTATTATCACCACTATAAAAACCATTATCACCACTATTACGACCACTATCAACACTATAACCACCATTATCACCACTATAACAACCATTATCACAACTATATGGACCATTATCACCACTATAACGACCACTATCACCACTATAACGGCCATTATCACCACTCTAGCGACCATTATCAGCACTATAACCACCATTATCACCACTATAACGACCACTATCAACACTATAACGGCCATTATCACCACTATAGCGACCTTTATCAACACTATAACGACCATTATCAGCACTATAACCACCATTATCACCGCTATATCAACCATTATCACCAGTAGAAGGACCATTATCAACACTGTAATGACCATTATCACCACTATAATGACCACTATCACCACTATAACAACCATTATCACCACTATAACGACCATTATCACCCCTATAACGACCATTATCACCACTATAACGGCCATTATCACCACTATGGCGACCATTATCAGCACTATAACCACCATTATCACCACTATAAGGACCATTATCACCACCATAACAACCATTATCACCACTATAAGGACCATTATCACCACTATAACAACCATTATCACCACTATAACGACCATTATCACCACTATAACGACCACTATCACCACTATAACAACCATTATCACCACTATAACAACTATTATCACCACTATAACAACCATTATCACCATTATAACGACCATTATCACCACTATATCAACCATTATCACCACTATAAGGACCATTATCACCACTATAACAACCATTATCACCATTATAACGACCACTATCACCACTATAACAACCATTATCACCACTATGTGGACCATTATGACAACTATAACCACCACTATCACCACTTTAACAACCATTATCGCCACTATAACGACCATTATCACCACTATAACGGCCATTATCACCACTATAGCGAACATTATCATCACTATAACAACCATTATCACCACTATAACAACTATTATCACCACTATAACAACCATTATCACCACTATAACGACCACTATCAACACCATAACCACCATTATCACCACTATATGGACCATCATCACCACTATAACGACCACTATCACCACTATAACAACCATTATCACCACTATAAGGACCATTATCACCACTATAACAACCATTATCACCATTATAACGACCATTATCACCACTATATCAACCATTATCACCAGTAGAAGGACCATTATCAACGCTGTAATGACCATTATCACCACTATAACAACCATTATCACCACTATAACAACCATTATCACCACTATAAGGACCATTATCACCACTATAACAACCATTATCACCACTATAACGACCACTATCACCACTATAACAACCATTATCACCACTATAACGACCATTATCACCACTATAACGACCACTATCACCACTATAACAACCATTATCACCACTATAACAACTATTATCACCACTATAACAACCATTATCACCATTATAACGACCATTATCACCACTATATCAACCATTATCACCACTATAAGGACCATTATCACCACTATAACAACCATTATCACCATTATAACGACCACTATCACCACTATAACAACCATTATCACCACTATGTGGACCATTATGACAACTATAACCACCACTATCACCACTTTAACAACCATTATCGCCACTATAACGACCATTATCACCACTATAACGGCCATTATCACCACTATAGCGACCATTATCATCACTATAACAACCATTATCACCACTATAACAACTATTATCACCACTATAACAACCATTATCACCACTATAACGACCACTATCAACACCATAACCACCATTATCACCACTATATGGACCATCATCACCACTATAACGACCACTATCACCACTATAACAACCATTATCACCACTATAAGGACCATTATCACCACTATAACAACCATTATCACCATTATAACGACCATTATCACCACTATATCAACCATTATCACCAGTAGAAGGACCATTATCAACGCTGTAATGACCATTATCACCACTATAACAACCATTATCACCACTATAACAACCATTATCACCACTATAAGGACCATTATCACCACTATAACAACCATTATCACCACTATAACGACCACTATCACCACTATAACCACCATTATCACCACTATAACAACCATTATCACCACTATATGGACCATTATCACCACTATAACGACCACTATCACCACTATAACAACCATTATCACCACTATAAGGACCATTATCACCACTATAACAACCATTATCACCACTATAACGACCATTATCACCATTATAACGACCATTACCACCACTATATCAACCATTATCACCAGTAGAAGGACCATTATCAACACTGTAATGACCATTATCACCACTATAACGACCACTATCACCACTATAACCACCATTATCACCACTATAACAACCATTATCACCACTATATGGACCATTATCACCACTATAACGACCACTATCATCACTATAACAACCACTATCACCACTATAACAACTATTATCGCCACTATAACAACCATTATCACCACTATAAGGACCATTATCACCACTATAACAACCATTATCACCATTATAACGACCACTATCACCACTATAACAACCATTATCACCACTATAACAACTATTATCACCACTATAACAACCATTATCACCACTACAACAACTATTATCACCACTGTAACAACCATTATCACCACTATAACGACCATTATCACCACTATAACGGCCATTATCACCACTATAGCGACCATTATCAGCACTATAACCACCATTATCACCACTATAACGACCACTATCAACACTATAACGGCCATTATCACCACTATAGCGACCTTTATCAACACTATAACGACCATTATCAACACTATAACGGCCATTATCACCACTATAGCGACCATTATCAACACTATAACAGCCATTATCACCACTATAACAACTATTATCACCACTATAACAACCATTATCACCATTATAACGACCACTATCACCACTATAACAACCATTATCACCACTATAACAACTATTATCACCACTATAACAACCATTATCACCACTATAACAACCATTATCACCACTATATGGACCATTATGACAACTATAACCACCACTATCACCACTTTAACAACCATTATCGCCACTATAACGACCATTATCACCACTATAACGGCCATTATCACCACTATAGCGACCATTATCAACACTATAACAGCCATTATCACCACTATAACAACTATTATCACCACTATAACAACCATTATCACCACTATAACGACCACTATCACCACTATAACAACCATTATCACCACTATAACAACTATTATCACCACTATAAAAACCATTATCACCACTATTACGACCACTATCAACACTATAACCACCATTATCACCACTATAACAACCATTATCACAACTATATGGACCATTATCACCACTATAACGACCACTATCACCACTATAACGGCCATTATCACCACTATAGCGACCATTATCAGCACTATAACCACCATTATCACCACTATAACGACCACTATCAACACTATAACGGCCATTATCACCACTATAGCGACCTTTATCAACACTATAACGACCATTATCAACACTATAACCACCATTATCACCACTATATCAACCATTATCACCAGTAGAAGGACCATTATCAACACTGTAATGACCATTATCACCACTATAATGACCACTATCACCACTATAACAACCATTATCACCACTATAACAACTATTATCACCACTATAACAACCATTATCACCACTATAACGACCATTATCACCCCTATAACGACCATTATCACCACTATAACGGCCATTATCACCACTATGGCGACCATTATCAGCACTATAACCACCATTATCACCACTATAAGGACCATTATCACCACTATAACAACCATTATCACCACCATAACAACCATTATCACCACTATAAGGACCATTATCACCACTATAACAACCATTATCACCACTATAACGACCACTATCACCACTATAACAACCATTATCACCACTATAACAACTATTATCACCACTATAACAACCATTATCACCATTATAACGACCATTATCACCACTATATCAACCATTATCACCAGTAGAAGGACCATTATCAACGCTGTAATGACCATTATCACCACTATAACAACCATTATCACCACTATAACGGCCATTATCACCACTATAGCGACCTTTGTCAACACTATAACCACCATTATCACCACTATATCAACCATTATCACCAGTAGAAGGACCATTATCAACACTGTAATGACCATTATCACCACTATAACGACCACTATCACCACTATACCCACCATTATCACCACTATAACAACCATTATCACCACTATATGGACCATTATCACCACTATAACGACCACTATCATCACTATAACAACCACTATCACCACTATAACAACTATTATCACCACTATAACAACCATTATCACCACTATAAGGACCATTATCACCACTATAACAACCATTATCACCATTATAACGACCACTATCACCACTATAACAACCATTATCACCACTATGTGGACCATTATGACAACCATAACCACCACTATCACCACTTTAAGAACCATTATCGCCACTATAACGACCATTATCACCACTATAACGGCCATTATCACCACTATAGCGACCATTATCATCACTATAACAACCATTATCACCACTATAACAACTATTATCACCACTATAACAACCATTATCACCACTATAACGACCACTATCAACACCATAACCACCATTATCACCACTATATGGACCATCATCACCACTATAAAGACCACTATCACCACTATAACAACCATTATCACCACTATAAGGACCATTATCACCACTATAACGACCACTATCACCACTATAACAACCATTATCACCATTATAAGGACCATTATCACCACTATAACAACCATTATCACCACTATAACGACCATTATCACCATTATAACGACCATTACCACCACTATATCAACCATTATCACCAGTAGAAGGACCATTATCAACGCTGTAATGACCATTATCACCCCTATAACAACCATTATCACCACTATAACAACCATTATCACCACTATAACAACTATTATCACCACTATAACAACCATTATCACCACTATAACGACCATTATCACCCCTATAACGACCATTATCACCACTATAACGGCCATTATCACCACTATAGCGACCATTATCAGCACTATAACCACCATTATCACCACTATAAGGACCATTATCACCACTATAACAACCATTATCACCACCATAACAACCATTATCACCACTATAAGGACCATTATCACCACTATAACAACCATTATCACCACTATAACGACCACTATCACCACTATAACAACCATTATCACCACTATAACAACTATTATCACCACTATAACAACCATTATCACCATTATAACGACCATTATCACCACTATATCAACCATTATCACCAGTAGAAGGACCATTATCAACGCTGTAATGACCATTATCACCACTATAACAACCATTATCACCACTATAAGGACCATTATCACCACTATAACAACCATTATCACCACTATAACGACCACTATCACCACTATAACAACCATTATCACCACTATAACAACTATTATCACCACTATAACAACCATTATCACCACTATAACGACCACTATCAACACTATAACCGCCATTATCACCACTATAACAACCATTATCACCACTATATGGACCATTATCACCACTATAACGACCACTATCACCACTATAACAACCACTATCACCAATATAAGGACCATTATCACCACGATAACAACCATTATCACCACTATAACGGCCATTATCACCACTATAGCGACCTTTGTCAACACTATAACCACCATTATCACCACTATATCAACCATTATCACCAGTAGAAGGACCATTATCAACGCTGTAATGACCATTATCACCTCTATAACAACCATTATCACCACTATAACAACCATTATCACCACTATAACAACCATTATCACCACTATATGGACCATTATCACCACTATAACAACCATTATCACCATTATAACGACCATTATCACCACTATAACGGCCATTATCACCACTATAGCGACCATTATCAACACTATAACAACCATTATCACCACTATAACAACTATTATCACCACTATAACAACCATTATCACCACTATAACAACTATTATCACCACTATAACAACCATTATCACCATTATAACGACCATTATCACCACTATATCAACCATTATCACCAGTAGAAGGACCATTATCAACGCTGTAATGACCATTATCACCACTATAACAACCATTATCACGACTATAAGGACCATTATCACCACTATAACAACCATTATCACCACTATGACAACCATTGTCACCACTATAACGACCACTATCACCACTATAACAACCATTATCACCACTATAACAACTATTATCACCACTATAACAACCATTATCACCATTATAACGACCATTATCACCACTATATCAACCATTATCACCAGTAGAAGGACCATTATCAACGCTGTAATGACCATTATCACCACTATAACAACCATTATCACGACTATAAGGACCATTATCACCACTATAACAACCATTATCACCACTATAACGACCACTATCACCACTATAACAACCATTATCACCACTATAACAACTATTATCACCACTATAACAACCATTATCACCACTATAACGACCACTATCACCACTATAACAACCATTATCACCACTATAAGGACCATTATCACCACTATAACAACCATTATCACCATTATAACGACCATTACCACCACTATATCAACCATTATCACCAGTAGAAGGACCATTATCAACGCTGTAATGACCATTATCACCCCTATAACAACCATTATCACCACTATAACAACCATTATCACCACTATAACAACTATTATCACCACTATAACAACCATTATCACCACTATAACGACCATTATCACCCCTATAACGACCATTATCACCACTATAACGGCCATTATCACCACTATAGCGACCATTATCAGCACTATAACCACCATTATCACCACTATAAGGACCATTATCACCACTATAACAACCATTATCACCACCATAACAACCATTATCACCACTATAAGGACCATTATCACCACTATAACAACCATTATCACCACTATAACGACCACTATCACCACTATAACAACCATTATCACCACTATAACAACTATTATCACCACTATAACAACCATTATCACCATTATAACGACCATTATCACCACTATATCAACCATTATCACCAGTAGAAGGACCATTATCAACGCTGTAATGACCATTATCACCACTATAACAACCATTATCACCACTATAAGGACCATTATCACCACTATAACAACCATTATCACCACTATAACGACCACTATCACCACTATAACAACCATTATCACCACTATAACAACTATTATCACCACTATAACAACCATTATCACCACTATAACGACCACTATCAACACTATAACCGCCATTATCACCACTATAACAACCATTATCACCACTATATGGACCATTATCACCACTATAACGACCACTATCACCACTATAACAACCACTATCACCAATATAAGGACCATTATCACCACGATAACAACCATTATCACCACTATAACGGCCATTATCACCACTATAGCGACCTTTGTCAACACTATAACCACCATTATCACCACTATATCAACCATTATCACCAGTAGAAGGACCATTATCAACGCTGTAATGACCATTATCACCTCTATAACAACCATTATCACCACTATAACAACCATTATCACCACTATAACAACCATTATCACCACTATATGGACCATTATCACCACTATAACAACCATTATCACCATTATAACGACCATTATCACCACTATAACGGCCATTATCACCACTATAGCGACCATTATCAACACTATAACAACCATTATCACCACTATAACAACTATTATCACCACTATAACAACCATTATCACCACTATAACAACTATTATCACCACTATAACAACCATTATCACCATTATAACGACCATTATCACCACTATATCAACCATTATCACCAGTAGAAGGACCATTATCAACGCTGTAATGACCATTATCACCACTATAACAACCATTATCACGACTATAAGGACCATTATCACCACTATAACAACCATTATCACCACTATGACAACCATTGTCACCACTATAACGACCACTATCACCACTATAACAACCATTATCACCACTATAACAACTATTATCACCACTATAACAACCATTATCACCATTATAACGACCATTATCACCACTATATCAACCATTATCACCAGTAGAAGGACCATTATCAACGCTGTAATGACCATTATCACCACTATAACAACCATTATCACGACTATAAGGACCATTATCACCACTATAACAACCATTATCACCACTATAACGACCACTATCACCACTATAACAACCATTATCACCACTATAACAACTATTATCACCACTATAACAACCATTATCACCACTATAACGACCACTATCACCACTATAACAACCATTATCACCACTATAAGGACCATTATCACCACTATAACAACCATTATCACCATTATAACGACCATTATCACCACTATATCAACCATTATCACCAGTAGAAGGACCATTATCAACGCTGTAATGACCATTATCACCACTATAACAACCATTATCACCACTATAACAACCATTATCACCACTATAAGGACCATTATCACCACTATAACAACCATTACCACCACTATAACGACCACTATCACCACTATATCAACCATTATCACCAGTAGAAGGACCATTATCAACGCTGTAATGACCATTATCACCACTATAACAACCATTATCACCACTATAACAACCATTACCACCACTATAAGGACCAATATCACCACTATAACAACCATTATCACCACTATAACGACCACTATCACCACTATAACAACCATTATCACCACTATAACAACTATTATCACCACTATAACAACCATTATCACCATTATAACGACCATTATCACCAGTAGAAGGACCATTATCAACGCTGTAATGACCATTATCACCACTATAACAACCATTATCACGACTATAAGGACCATTATCACCACTATAACAACCATTATCACCACTATAACAACCATTATCACCACTATATGGACCATTATCACCACTATAACGACCACTATCATCACTATAACAACCACTATCACCACTATAACAACTATTATCACCACTATAACAACCATTATCACCACTATAAGGACCATTATCACCACTATAACAACCATTATCACCATTATAACGACCACTATCACCACTATAACAACCATTATCACCACTATGTGGACCATTATGACAACTATAACCACCACTATCACCACTTTAACAACCATTATCGCCACTATAACGACCATTATCACCACTATAACGGCCATTATCACCACTATAGCGACCATTATCATCACTATAACAACCATTATCACCACTATAACAACTATTATCACCACTATAACAACCATTATCACCACTATAACGACCACTATCAACACCATAACCACCATTATCACCACTATATGGACCATCATCACCACTATAACGACCACTATCACCACTATAACAACCATTATCACCACTATAAGGACCATTATCACCACTATAACAACCATTATCACCATTATAACGACCATTATCACCACTATATCAACCATTATCACCAGTAGAAGGACCATTATCAACGCTGTAATGACCATTATCACCACTATAACAACCATTATCACCTCTATAACAACCATTATCACCACTATAAGGACCATTATCACCACTATAACAACCATTATCACCACTATAACGACCACTATCACCACTATAACAACCATTATCACCACTATAACAACTATTATCACCACTATAAAAACCATTATCACCACTATATGGACCATTATCACCACTATAACGACCACTATCACCACTATAACAACCATTATCACCACTATAACAACTATTATCACCACTATAGAAACCATTATCACCACTATTACGACCACTATCAACACTATAACCACCATTATCACCACTATAACAACCATTATCACCACTATATGGACCATTATCACCACTATAACGACCACTATCACCACTATAACAACCATTATCACCATTATAAGGACCATTATCACCACTATAACAACCATTATCACCACTATAACGACCATTATCACCATTATAACGACCATTACCACCACTATATCAACCATTATCACCAGTAGAAGGACCATTATCAACGCTGTAATGACCATTATCACCTCTATAACAACCATTATCACCACTATAACAACCATTATCACCACTATAACAACTATTATCACCACTATAACAACCATTATCACCACTATAACGACCATTATCACCCCTATAACGACCATTATCACCACTATAACGGCCATTATCACCACTATAGCGACCATTATCAGCACTATAACCACCATTATCACCACTATAAGGACCATTATCACCACTATAACAACCATTATCACCACCAGAACAACCATTATCACCACTATAAGGACCATTATCACCACTATAACAACCATTATCACCACTATAACGACCACTATCACCACTATAACAACCATTATCACCACTATAACAACTATTATCACCACTATAACAACCATTATCACCATTATAACGACCATTATCACCACTATATCAACCATTATCACCAGTAGAAGGACCATTATCAACGCTGTAATGACCATTATCACCACTATAACAACCATTATCACGACTATAAGGACCATTATCACCACTATAACAACCATTATCACCACTATAACAACCATTGTCACCACTATAACGACCACTATCACCACTATAACAACCATTATCACCACTATAACAACTATTATCACCACTATAACAACCATTATCACCATTATAACGACCATTATCACCACTATATCAACCATTATCACCAGTAGAAGGACCATTATCAACGCTGTAATGACCATTATCACCACTATAACAACCATTATCACGACTATAAGGACCATTATCACCACTATAACAACCATTATCACCACTATAACGACCACTATCACCACTATAACAACCATTATCACCACTATAACAACTATTATCACCACTATAACAACCATTATCACCACTATAACGACCACTATCACCACTATAACAACCATTATCACCACTATAAGGACCATTATCACCACTATAACAACCATTATCACCATTATAACGACCATTATCACCACTATATCAACCATTATCACCAGTAGAAGGACCATTATCAACGCTGTAATGACCATTATCACCACTATAACAACCATTATCACCACTATAACAACCATTATCACCACTATAAGGACCATTATCACCACTATAACAACCATTACCACCACTATAACGACCACTATCACCACTATATCAACCATTATCACCAGTAGAAGGACCATTATCAACGCTGTAATGACCATTATCACCACTATAACAACCATTATCACCACTATAACAACCATTACCACCACTATAAGGACCAATATCACCACTATAACAACCATTATCACCACTATAACGACCACTATCACCACTATAACAACCATTATCACCACTATAACAACTATTATCACCACTATAACAACCATTATCACCATTATAACGACCATTATCACCAGTAGAAGGACCATTATCAACGCTGTAATGACCATTATCACCACTATAACAACCATTATCGCCACTATAACAACCATTATCACCACTATAACAACCATTATCACCACTATATGGACCATTATGACAACTATAACCACCACTATCACCACTTTAAAACCATTATCGCCACTATAACGACCATATATCACCACTATAACGGCCATTATCACCACTATAGCGACCATTATCAACACTATAACCACCATTATCAGCACTATATCAACCATTATCACCAGTAGAAGGACCATTATCAACGCTGTAATGACCATTATCACCACTATAACGACCACTATCACCACTATAACAACCATTATCACCACTATAACGACCATTATCACCACTATAACGACCATTATCACCACTATAACGGCCATTATCACCACTATAGCGACCATTATCAACACTATAACCTTCATTATCACCACTATATCAACCATTATCACAACTATAACGACCAATATCACCTCTATAACAACTATTATCACCACTATAACAACGATTATCACCACTATAACGACCATTATCACAACTATAACGACCATTATCACCACTATAACGGGCATTATCACCACTGTAGCGACCATTATCAGCACTATGACCACCATTATCACCACTATAACGACCACTATCAACACTATAACCACCATTATCACCACTATAACAACCATTATCACCACTATATGGACCATTATGACAACTATAACCACCACTATCACCACTTTAACAACCATTATCGCCACTATAGCGACCATTATCACCACTATAACGGCCATTATCACCACTATAGCGACCATTATCAACACTATAACAACCATTATCACCACTATAACAACTATTATCACCACTATAACAACCATTATCACCACTATAACGACCACTATCAACACCATAACCACCATTATCACCACTATATGGACATTATCACCGCTATAACGACCACTATCACCACAATAACAACCATTATCACCACTATAAGGACCATTATCACCACTATAACAACCATTATCACCACCATAACAACCATTATCACCACTATAAGGACCATTATCACCACTATAACAACCATTGTCACCACTATAACGACTACTATCACCACTATAACAACCATTATCACCACTATAATAACTATTATCACCACTATGACAACCATTATCACCATTATAACGACCATTATCACCACTATATCAACCATTATCACCAGTAGAAGGACCATTATCAACGCTGTAATGACCATTATCACCACTATAACAACCATTATCACGACTATAAGGACCATTATCACCACTATAACAACCATTATCACCACTATAACGACCACTATCACCACTATAACAACCATTATCACCACTATAACAACTATTATCACCACTATAACAACCATTATCACCACTATAACGACCACTATCAACACTATAACCGCCATTATCACCACTATAACAACCATTATCACCACTATATGGACCATTATCACCACTATAACGACCACTATCACCACTATAACAACCATTATCACCACTATAAGGACCATTATCACCACTATAACAACCATTATCACCACTATAACGGCCATTATCACCACTATAGCGACCTTTGTCAACACTATAACCACCATTATCACCACTATATCAACCATTATCACCAGTAGAAGGACCATTATCAACACTGTAATGACCATTATCACCACTATAACGACCACTATCACCACTATAACCACCATTATCACCACTATAACAACCATTATCACCACTATATGGCCCATTATCACCACTATAACGACCACTATCATCACTATAACAACCACTATCACCACTATAACAACTATTATCACCACTATAACAACCATTATCACCACTATAAGGACCATTATCACCACTATAACAACCATTATCACCATTATAACGACCACTATCACCACTATAACAACCATTATCACCACTATAACAACTATTATCACCACTATAACAACCATTATCACCACTATAACAACTATTATCACCACTGTAACAACCATTATCACCACTATAACGACCATTATCACCACCATAACGGCCATTATCACCACTATAACAACCATTATCACCACTATAACAACCATTATCACCACTATATGGACCATTATGACAACTATAACCACCACTATCATCACTTTAACAACCATTATCGCCAATATAACGACCATTATCACCACTATAGCGACCATTATCAACACTATAACAACCATTATCACCACTATAACAACTATTATCACCACTACCACAACCATTATCACCACTATAACGACCACTATCACCACTATAACAACCATTATCACCACTATAACAACTATTATCACCACTATAAAAACCATTATCACCACTATTACGACCACTATCAACACTATAACCACCATTATCACCACTATAAGGACCATTATCACCACTATAACAACCATTAGCACCACTATAACGACCATTATCACCATTATAACGACCATTACCACCACTATATCAACCATTATCACCAGTAGAAGGACCATTATCAACGCTGTAATGACCATTATCACCTCTATAACAACCATTATCATCACTATAACAACCATTATCACCACTATAACAACCATTATCACCACTATATGGACCATTATCACCACTATAACAACCATTATCACCATTATAACGACCACTGTCACCACTATAACAACCATTATCACCACTATAACAACTATTATCACCACTATAATAACCATTATCACCACTATAACAACTATTATCACCACTATAACAACCATTATCACCACTATAACGACCATTATCACCACTACAACGGCCATTATCACCACTATAGCGACCATTATCAACACTATAACAACCATTATCACCACTATAACAACTATTATCACCACTATAACAACCATTATCACCATTATAACGACCATTATCACCACTATATCAACCATTATCACCAGTAGAAGGACCATTATCAACGCTGTAATGACCATTATCACCACTATAACAACCATTATCACCACTATAACAACCATTACCACCACTATAAGGACCAATATCACCACTATAACAACCATTATCACCACTATAACGACCGCTATCACCACTATAACAACCATTATCACCACTATAACAACTATTATCACCACTATAACAACCATTATCACCATTATAACGACCATTATCACCAGTAGAAGGACCATTATCAACGCTGTAATGACCATTATCACCACTATAACAACCATTATCGCCACTATAACAACCATTATCACCACTATAACAACCATTATCACCACTATATGGACCATTATGACAACTATAACCACCACTATCACCACTTTAACAACCATTATCGCCACTATAACGACCATATATCACCACTATAACGGCCATTATCACAACTATAGCGACCATTATCAACACTATAACCACCATTATCAGCACTATATCAACCATTATCACCAGTAGAAGGACCATTATCAACGCTGTAATGACCATTATCACCACTATAACGACCACTATCACCACTATAACAACCATTATCACCACTATAACGACCATTATCACCACTATAACGACCATTATCACCACTATAACGGCCATTATCACCACTATAGCGACCATTATCAACACTATAACCTTCATTATCACCACTATATCAATCATTATCACAACTATAACGACCAATATCACCTCTATAACAACTATTATCACCACTATAACAACGATTATCACCACTATAACAACCATTATCACCACTATATGGCCCATTATCACCACTATAACGACCACTATCATCACTATAACAACCACTATCACCACTATAACAACTATTATCACCACTATAACAACCATTATCACCACTATAAGGACCATTATCACCACTATAACAACCATTATCACCATTATAACGACCACTATCACCACTATAACAACCATTATCACCACTATATGGACCATTATGACAACTATAACCACCACTATCACCACTTTAACAAACATTATCGCCACTATAACGACCATTATCACCACTATAACGGCCATTATCACCACTATAGCGACCATTATCAACACTATAGCAACCATTATCACCACTATAACAACTATTATCACCACTATAACAACCATTATCACCACTATAACGGCCATTATCACCACTATAACGACCACTATCAACACCATAACCACCATTATCACCACTATATGGACATTATCACCACTATAACGACCACTATCACCACAATAACAACCATTATCACCACTATAAGGACCATTATCACCACTATAACAACCATTATCACCACCATAACAACCATTATCACCACTATAAGGACCATTATCACCACTATAACAACCATTGTCACCACTATAACGACCACTATCACCACTATAACAACCATTATCACCACTATAATAACTATTATCACCACTATAACAACCATTATCACCATTATAACGACCATTATCACCACTATATCAACCATTATCACCAGTAGAAGGACCATTATCAACGCTGTAATGACCATTATCACCACTATAACAACCATTATCACCACTATAACGACCACTATCACCACTATAACAACCATTATCACCACTATAACAACTATTATCACCACTATAACAACCATTATCACCACTATAACGACCACTATCAACACTATAACCGCCATTATCACCACTATAACAACCATTATCACCACTATATGGACCATTATCACCACTATAACGACCACTATCACCACTACAACAACCATTATCACCACTATAAGGACCATTATCACCACTATAACAACCATTATCACCACTATAACGGCCATTATCACCACTATAGCGACCTTTGTCAACACTATAACCACCATTATCACCACTATATCAACCATTATCACCAGTAGAAGGACCATTATCAACACTGTAATGACCATTATCACCACTATAACGACCACTATCACCACTATAACCACCATTATCACCACTATAACAACCATTATCACCACTATATGGCCCATTATCACCACTATAACGACCACTATCATCACTATAACAACCACTATCAGCACTATAACATCTATTATCACCACTATAACAACCATTATCACCACTATAAGGACCATTATCACCACTATAACGACCATTATCACCACTACAACGGCCATTATCACCACTATAGCGACCATTATCAACACTATAACAACCATTATCACCACTATAACAACTATTATCACCACTATAACAACCATTATCACCATTATAACGACCATTATCACCACTATATCAACCATTATCACCAGTAGAAGGACCATTATCAACGCTGTAATGACCATTATCACCACTATAACAACCATTATCACCACTATAACAACCATTACCACCACTATAAGGACCAATATCACCACTATAACAACCATTATCACCACTATAACGACCGCTATCACCACTATAACAACCATTATCACCACTATAACAACTATTATCACCACTATAACAACCATTATCACCATTATAACGACCATTATCACCAGTAGAAGGACCATTATCAACGCTGTAATGACCATTATCACCACTATAACAACCATTATCGCCACTATAACAACCATTATCACCACTATAACAACCATTATCACCACTATATGGACCATTATGACAACTATAACCACCACTATCACCACTTTAACAACCATTATCGCCACTATAACGACCATATATCACCACTATAACGGCCATTATCACAACTATAGCGACCATTATCAACACTATAACCACCATTATCAGCACTATATCAACCATTATCACCAGTAGAAGGACCATTATCAACGCTGTAATGACCATTATCACCACTATAACGACCACTATCACCACTATAACAACCATTATCACCACTATAACGACCATTATCACCACTATAACGACCATTATCACCACTATAACGGCCATTATCACCACTATAGCGACCATTATCAACACTATAACCTTCATTATCACCACTATATCAACCATTATCACAACTATAACGACCAATATCACCTCTATAACAACTATTATCACCACTATAACAACGATTATCACCACTATAACAACCATTATCACCACTATATGGCCCATTATCACCACTATAACGACCACTATCATCACTATAACAACCACTATCACCACTATAACAACTATTATCACCACTATAACAACCATTATCACCACTATAAGGACCATTATCACCACTATAACAACCATTATCACCATTATAACGACCACTATCACCACTATAACAACCATTATCACCACTATATGGACCATTATGACAACTATAACCACCACTATCACCACTTTAACAACCATTATCGCCACTATAACGACCATTATCACCACTATAACGGCCATTATCACCACTATAGCGACCATTATCAACACTATAGCAACCATTATCACCACTATAACAACTATTATCACCACTATAACAACCATTATCACCACTATAACGGCCATTATCACCACTATAACGACCACTATCAACACCATAACCACCATTATCACCACTATATGGACATTATCACCACTATAACGACCACTATCACCACAATAACAACCATTATCACCACTATAAGGACCATTATCACCACTATAACAACCATTATCACCACCATAACAACCATTATCACCACTATAAGGACCATTATCACCACTATAACAACCATTGTCACCACTATAACGACCACTATCACCACTATAACAACCATTATCACCACTATAATAACTATTATCACCACTATAACAGCCATTATCACCATTATAACGACCATTATCACCACTATATCAACCATTATCACCAGTAGAAGGACCATTATCAACGCTGTAATGACCATTATCACCACTATAACAACCATTATCACCACTATAACGACCACTATCACCACTATAACAACCATTATCACCACTATAACAACTATTATCACCACTATAACAACCATTATCACCACTATAACGACCACTATCAACACTATAACCGCCATTATCACCACTATAACAACCATTATCACCACTATATGGACCATTATCACCACTATAACGACCACTATCACCACTACAACAACCATTATCACCACTATAAGGACCATTATCACCACTATAACAACCATTATCACCACTATAACGGCCATTATCACCACTATAGCGACCTTTGTCAACACTATAACCACCATTATCACCACTATATCAACCATTATCACCAGTAGAAGGACCATTATCAACACTGTAATGACCATTATCACCACTATAACGACCACTATCACCACTATAACCACCATTATCACCACTATAACAACCATTATCACCACTATATGGCCCATTATCACCACTATAACGACCACTATCATCACTATAACAACCACTATCACCACTATAACAACTATTATCACCACTATAACAACCATTATCACCACTATAAGGACCATTATCACCACTATAACAACCATTATCACCATTATAACGACCACTATCACCACTATAAGGACCATTATCACCACTATAACAACCATTATCACCACTATAACGGGCATTATCACCACTGTAGCGACCATTATCAGCACTATGACCACCATTATCACCACTATAACGACCACTATCAACACTATAACCACCATTATCACCACTATAACAACCATTATCACCACTATATGGACCATTATGACAACTATAACCACCACTATCACCACTTTAACAACCATTATCGCCACTATAACGACCATTATCACCACTATAACGGCCATTATCACCACTATAGCGACCATTATCAACACTATAACAACCATTATCACCACTATAACAACTATTATCACCACTATAACAACCATTATCACCACTATAACGACCACTATCAACACCATAACCACCATTATCACCACTATATGGACATTATCACCGCTATAACGACCACTATCACCACAATAACAACCATTATCACCACTATAAGGACCATTATCACCACTATAACAACCATTATCACCACCATAACAACCATTATCACCACTATAAGGACCATTATCACCACTATAACAACCATTGTCACCACTATAACGACTACTATCACCACTATAACAACCATTATCACCACTATAATAACTATTATCACCACTATAACAACCATTATCACCATTATAACGACCATTATCACCACCATATCAACCATTATCACCAGTAGAAGGACCATTATCAACGCTGTAATGACCATTATCACCACTATAACAACCATTATCACGACTATAAGGACCATTATCACCACTATAACAACCATTATCACCACTATAACCACCACTATCACCACTATAACAACCATTATCACCACTATAACAACTATTATCACCACTATAACAACCATTATCACCACTATAACGACCACTATCAACACTATAACCGCCATTATCACCACTATAACAACCATTATCACCACTATATGGACCATTATCACCACTATAACGACCACTATCACCACTATAACAACCATTATCACCACTATAAGGACCATTATCACCACTATAACAACCATTATCACCACTATAACGGCCATTATCACCACTATAGCGACCTTTGTCAACACTATAACCACCATTATCACCACTATATCAACCATTATCACCAGTAGAAGGACCATTATCAACACTGTAATGACCATTATCACCACTATAACGACCACTATCACCACTATAACCACCATTATCACCACTATAACAACCATTATCACCACTATATGGCCCATTACCACCACTATAACGACCACTATCATCACTATAACAACCACTATCACCACTATAACAACTATTATCACCACTATAACAACCATTATCACCACTATAAGGACCATTATCACCACTATAACAACCATTATCACCATTATAACGACCACTATCACCACTATAACAACCATTATCACCACTATAACAACTATTATCACCACTATAACAACCATTATCACCACTATAACAACTATTATCACCACTGTAACAACCATTATCACCACTATAACGACCATTATCACCACTATAACGGCCATTATCACCACTATAACAACCATTATCACCACTATAACAACCATTATCACCACTATATGGACCATTATGACAACTATAACCACCACTATCATCACTTTAACAACCATTATCGCCAATATAACGACCATTATCACCACTATAGCGACCATTATCAACACTATAACAACCATTATCACCACTATAACAACTATTATCACCACTACCACAACCATTATCACCACTATAACGACCACTATCACCACTATAACAACCATTATCACCACTATAACAACTATTATCACCACTATAAAAACCATTATCACCACTATTACGACCACTATCAACACTATAACCACCATTATCACCACTATAACAACCATTATCACCACTATATGGACCATTATCACCACTATAACGACCACTATCACCACTATAACAACCATTATCACCACTATAACGACCACTATCCCCACTATAACAACCATTATCACCACTATAAGGACCATTATCACCACTATAACAACCATTATCACCACTATAACGACCATTATCACCATTATAACGACCATTACCACCACTATATCAACCATTATCACCAGTAGAAGGACCATTATCAACGCTGTAATGACCATTATCACCTCTATAACAACCATTATCATCACTATAACAACCATTATCACCACTATAACAACCATTATCACCACTATATGGACCATTATCACCACTATAACAACCATTATCACCATTATAACGACCACTATCACCACTATAACAACCATTATCACCTCTATAACAACTATTATCACCACTATAATAACCATTATCACTACTATAACAACTATTATCACCACTATAACAACCATTATCACCACTATAACGACCATTATCACCACTACAACGGCCATTATCACCACTATAGCGACCATTATCAACACTATAACAACCATTATCACCACTATAACAACTATTATCACCACTATAACAACCATTATCACCATTATAACGACCATTATCACCACTATATCAACCATTATCACCAGTAGAAGGACCATTATCAACGCTGTAATGACCATTATCACCACTATAACAACCATTATCACCACTATAACAACCATTACCACCACTATAAGGACCAATATCACCACTATAACAACCATTATCACCACTATAACGACCGCTATCACCACTATAACAACCATTATCACCACTATAACAACTATTATCACCACTATAACAACCATTATCACCATTATAACGACCATTATCACCAGTAGAAGGACCATTATCAACGCTGTAATGACCATTATCACCACTATAACAACCATTATCGCCACTATAACAACCATTATCACCACTATAACAACCATTATCACCACTATAAGGACCATTATCACCACTATAACAACCATTATCACCACCATAACAACCATTATCACCACTATAAGGACCATTATCACCACTATAACAACCATTGTCACCACTATAACGACCACTATCACCACTATAACAACCATTATCACCACTATAATAACTATTATCACCACTATAACAACCATTATCACCATTATAACGACCATTATCACCACTATATCAACCATTATCACCAGTAGAAGGACCATTATCAACGCTGTAATGACCATTATCACCACTATAACAACCATTATCACCACTATAACGACCACTATCACCACTATAACAACCATTATCACCACTATAACAACTATTATCACCACTATAACAACCATTATCACCACTATAACGACCACTATCAACACTATAACCGCCATTATCACCACTATAACAACCATTATCACCACTATATGGACCATTATCACCACTATAACGACCACTATCACCACTACAACAACCATTATCACCACTATAAGGACCATTATCACCACTATAACAACCATTATCACCACTATAACGGCCATTATCACCACTATAGCGACCTTTGTCAACACTATAACCACCATTATCACCACTATATCAACCATTATCACCAGTAGAAGGACCATTATCAACACTGTAATGACCATTATCACCACTATAACGACCACTATCACCACTATAACCACCATTATCACCACTATAACAACCATTATCACCACTATATGGCCCATTATCACCACTATAACGACCACTATCATCACTATAACAACCACTATCACCACTATAACAACTATTATCACCACTATAACAACCATTATCACCACTATAAGGACCATTATCACCACTATAACAACCATTATCACCATTATAACGACCACTATCACCACTATAAGGACCATTATCACCACTATAACAACCATTATCACCACTATAACGGGCATTATCACCACTGTAGCGACCATTATCAGCACTATGACCACCATTATCACCACTATAACGACCACTATCAACACTATAACCACCATTATCACCACTATAACAACCATTATCACCACTATATGGACCATTATGACAACTATAACCACCACTATCACCACTTTAACAACCATTATCGCCACTATAACGACCATTATCACCACTATAACGGCCATTATCACCACTATAGCGACCATTATCAACACTATAACAACCATTATCACCACTATAACAACTATTATCACCACTATAACAACCATTATCACCACTATAACGACCACTATCAACACCATAACCACCATTATCACCACTATATGGACATTATCACCGCTATAACGACCACTATCACCACAATAACAACCATTATCACCACTATAAGGACCATTATCACCACTATAACAACCATTATCACCACCATAACAACCATTATCACCACTATAAGGACCATTATCACCACTATAACAACCATTGTCACCACTATAACGACTACTATCACCACTATAACAACCATTATCACCACTATAATAACTATTATCACCACTATAACAACCATTATCACCATTATAACGACCATTATCACCACCATATCAACCATTATCACCAGTAGAAGGACCATTATCAACGCTGTAATGACCATTATCACCACTATAACAACCATTATCACGACTATAAGGACCATTATCACCACTATAACAACCATTATCACCACTATAACCACCACTATCACCACTATAACAACCATTATCACCACTATAACAACTATTATCACCACTATAACAACCATTATCACCACTATAACGACCACTATCAACACTATAACCGCCATTATCACCACTATAACAACCATTATCACCACTATATGGACCATTATCACCACTATAACGACCACTATCACCACTATAACAACCATTATCACCACTATAAGGACCATTATCACCACTATAACAACCATTATCACCACTATAACGGCCATTATCACCACTATAGCGACCTTTGTCAACACTATAACCACCATTATCACCACTATATCAACCATTATCACCAGTAGAAGGACCATTATCAACACTGTAATGACCATTATCACCACTATAACGACCACTATCACCACTATAACCACCATTATCACCACTATAACAACCATTATCACCACTATATGGCCCATTACCACCACTATAACGACCACTATCATCACTATAACAACCACTATCACCACTATAACAACTATTATCACCACTATAACAACCATTATCACCACTATAAGGACCATTATCACCACTATAACAACCATTATCACCATTATAACGACCACTATCACCACTATAACAACCATTATCACCACTATAACAACTATTATCACCACTATAACAACCATTATCACCACTATAACAACTATTATCACCACTGTAACAACCATTATCACCACTATAACGACCATTATCACCACTATAACGGCCATTATCACCACTATAACAACCATTATCACCACTATAACAACCATTATCACCACTATATGGACCATTATGACAACTATAACCACCACTATCATCACTTTAACAACCATTATCGCCAATATAACGACCATTATCACCACTATAGCGACCATTATCAACACTATAACAACCATTATCACCACTATAACAACTATTATCACCACTACCACAACCATTATCACCACTATAACGACCACTATCACCACTATAACAACCATTATCACCACTATAACAACTATTATCACCACTATAAAAACCATTATCACCACTATTACGACCACTATCAACACTATAACCACCATTATCACCACTATAACAACCATTATCACCACTATATGGACCATTATCACCACTATAACGACCACTATCACCACTATAACAACCATTATCACCACTATAACGACCACTATCACCACTATAACAACCATTATCACCACTATAAGGACCATTATCACCACTATAACAACCATTATCACCACTATAACGACCATTATCACCATTATAACGACCATTACCACCACTATATCAACCATTATCACCAGTAGAAGGACCATTATCAACGCTGTAATGACGATTATCACCTCTATAACAACCATTATCATCACTATAACAACCATTATCACCACTATAACAACCATTATCACCACTATATGGACCATTATCACCACTATAACAACCATTATCACCATTATAACGACCACTATCACCACTATAACAACCATTATCACCTCTATAACAACTATTATCACCACTATAATAACCATTATCACTACTATAACAACTATTATCACCACTATAACAACCATTATCACCACTATAACGACCATTATCACCACTACAACGGCCATTATCACCACTATAGCGACCATTATCAACACTATAACAACCATTATCACCACTATAACAACTATTATCACCACTATAACAACCATTATCACCATTATAACGACCATTATCACCACTATATCAACCATTATCACCAGTAGAAGGACCATTATCAACGCTGTAATGACCATTATCACCACTATAACAACCATTATCACCACTATAACAACCATTACCACCACTATAAGGACCAATATCACCACTATAACAACCATTATCACCACTATAACGACCGCTATCACCACTATAACAACCATTATCACCACTATAACAACTATTATCACCACTATAACAACCATTATCACCATTATAACGACCATTATCACCAGTAGAAGGACCATTATCAACGCTGTAATGACCATTATCACCACTATAACAACCATTATCGCCACTATAACAACCATTATCACCACTATAACAACCATTATCACCACTATATGGACCATTATGACAACTATAACCACCACTATCACCACTTTAACAACCATTATCGCCACTATAACGACCATATATCACCACTATAACGGCCATTATCACAACTATAGCGACCATTATCAACACTATAACCACCATTATCAGCACTATATCAACCATTATCACCAGTAGAAGGACCATTATCAACGCTGTAATGACCATTATCACCACTATAACGACCACTATCACCACTATAACAACCATTATCACCACTATAACGACCATTATCACCACTATAACGACCATTATCACCACTATAACGGCCATTATCACCACTATAGCGACCATTATCAACACTATAACCTTCATTATCACCACTATATCAACCATTATCACAACTATAACGACCAATATCACCTCTATAACAACTATTATCACCACTATAACAACGATTATCACCACTATAACAACCATTATCACCACTATATGGCCCATTATCACCACTATAACGACCACTATCATCACTATAACAACCACTATCACCACTATAACAACTATTATCACCACTATAACAACCATTATCACCACTATAAGGACCATTATCACCACTATAACAACCATTATCACCATTATAACGACCACTATCACCACTATAACAACCATTATCACCACTATATGGACCATTATGACAACTATAACCACCACTATCACCACTTTAACAACCATTATCGCCACTATAACGACCATTATCACCACTATAACGGCCATTATCACCACTATAGCGACCATTATCAACACTATAGCAACCATTATCACCACTATAACAACTATTATCACCACTATAACAACCATTATCACCACTATAACGGCCATTATCACCACTATAACGACCACTATCAACACCATAACCACCATTATCACCACTATATGGACATTATCACCACTATAACGACCACTATCACCACAATAACAACCATTATCACCACTATAAGGACCATTATCACCACTATAACAACCATTATCACCACCATAACAACCATTATCACCACTATAAGGACCATTATCACCACTATAACAACCATTGTCACCACTATAACGACCACTATCACCACTATAACAACCATTATCACCACTATAATAACTATTATCACCACTATAACAACCATTATCACCATTATAACGACCATTATCACCACTATATCAACCATTATCACCAGTAGAAGGACCATTATCAACGCTGTAATGACCATTATCACCACTATAACAACCATTATCACGACTATAAGGACCATTATCACCACTATAACAACCATTATCACCACTATAACGACCACTATCACCACTATAACAACCATTATCACCACTATAACAACTATTATCACCACTATAACAACCATTATCACCACTATAACGACCACTATCAACACTATAACCGCCATTATCACCACTATAACAACCATTATCACCACTATATGGACCATTATCACCACTATAACGACCACTATCACCACTATAACAACCATTATCACCACTATAAGGACCATAATCACCACTATAACAACCATTATCACCACTATAACGGCCATTATCACCACTATAGCGACCTTTGTCAACACTATAACCACCATTATCACCACTATATCAACCATTATCACCAGTAGAAGGACCATTATCAACACTGTAATGACCATTATCACCACTATAACGACCACTATCACCACTATAACCACCATTATCACCACTATAACAACCATTATCACCACTATATGGCCCATTATCACCACTATAACGACCACTATCATCACTATAACAACCACTATCACCACTATAACAACTATTATCACCACTATAACAACCATTATCACCACTATAAGGACCATTATCACCACTATAACAACCATTATCACCATTATAACGACCACTATCACCACTATAACAACCATTATCACCACTATAACAACTATTATCACCACTATAACAACCATTATCACCACTATAACAACTATTATCGCCACTGTAACAACCATTATCACCACTATAACGACCATTATCACCACTATAACGGCCATTATCACCACTATAACAACCATTATCACCACTATAACAACCATTATCACCACTATATGGACCATTATGACAACTATAACCACCACTATCATCACTTTAACAACCATTATCGCCAATATAACGACCATTATCACCACTATAACGGCCATTATCACCACTATAGCGACCATTATCAACACTATAACAACCATTATCACCACTATAACAACTATTATCACCATTACCACAACCATTATCACCACTATAACGACCACTATCACCACTATAACAACCATTATCACCACTATAACAACTATTATCACCACTATAAAAACCATTATCACCACTATTACGACCACTATCAACACTATAACCACCATTATCACCACTATAACAACCATTATCACCACTATATGGACCATTATCACCACTATAACGACCACTATCACCACTATAACAACCATTATCACCACTATAAGGACCATTATCACCACTATAACAACCATTATCACCACTATAACGACCATTATCACCATTATAACGACCATTACCACCACTATATCAACCATTATCACCAGTAGAAGGACCATTATCAACGCTGTAATGACCATTATCACCTCTATAACAACCATTATCACCACTATAACAACCATTATCACCACTATAACAACCATTATCACCACTATATGGACCATTATGATGACTATAACCACCACTATCACCACTTTAACAACCATTATCACCACTATAACGACCACTATCACCACTATAAGGGCCATTATCACCACTATAACGACCATTATCACCCCAATAACGACCATTATCACCACTATACGGCCATTATCACCACTATAGCGACCATTATCAGCACTATAACCACCATTATCACCACTATATCAACCATTATCACCAGTAGAAGGACCATTATCAACACTGTGATGACCATTATCACCACTATAATGACCACTATCACCACTATAACAACCATTATCACCACTATAACAACTATTATCACCACTATAACAACCATTATCACCACTATAACGACCATTATCACCCCTATAACGACCATTATCACCACTATAACGGCCATTATCACCACTATAGCGACCATTATCAGCACTATAACCACCATTATCACCACTATAACGAAAACTATCAACACTATAACGGCCATTATCACCACTATAGCGACCTTTATCAACACTATAACCACCATTATCACCACTATATCAACCATTATCACCAGTAGAAGGACCATTATCAACGCTGTAATGACCATTATCACCTCTATAACAACCATTATCACCACTATAACCACCATTATCACCACTATAACAACCATTATCACCACTATATGGACCATTATCACCACTATAACGACCACTATCATCACTATAACAACCACTATCACCACTATAACAATTATTATCACCACTATAACAACCATTATCACCACTATAAGGACCATTATCACCACTATAACAACCATTATCACCATTATAACGACCACTATCACCACTATAACAACCATTATCACCACTATAACGGCCACTATCACCACTATAACGACCACTATCAACACCATAACCACCATTATCACCACTATATGGACCATTATCACCACTATAACAACCATTATCACCACCATAACAACCATTACCACCACTATAAGGACCATTATCACCACTATAACAACCATTGACACCACTATAACGACCACTATCACCACTATAACAACCATTATCACCACTATAACAACTATTATCACCACTATAACAACCATTATCACCATTATAACGACCATTATCACCACTATATCAACCATTATCACCAGTAGAAGGACCATTATCAACGCTGTAGTGACCATTATCACCACTATAACAACCATTATCACGACTATAAGGACCATTATCACCACTATAACAACCATTATCACCACTATAACGACCACTATCACCACTATAACAACCATTATCACCACTATAACAACTATTATCACCACTATAACAACCATTATCACCACTATAACGACCACTATCAACACTATAACCGCCATTATCACCACTATAACAACCATTATCACCACTATATGGACCATTATCACCACTATAACGACCACTATCACCACTATAACAACCATTATCACCACTATAAGGACCATTATCACCACTATAACAACCATTATCACCACTATAACGGCCATTATCACCACTATAGCGACCTTTGTCAACACTATAACCACCATTATCACCACTATAACGGCCATTATCACCACTATAGCGACCATTATCAACACTATAACCTTCATTATCACCACTATATCAACCATTATCACAACTATAACGACCAATATCACCTCTATAACAACTATTATCACCACTATAACAACGATTATCACCACTATAACAACCATTATCACCACTATAACAACCATTATCACCACTATATGGACCATTATGACAACTATAACCACCACTATCATCACTTTAACAACCATTATCGCCAATATAACGACCATTATCACCACTATAACGGCCATTATCACCACTATAGCGACCATTATCAACACTATAACAACCATTATCACCACTATAACAACTATTATCACCACTACCACAACCATTATCACCACTATAACGACCACTATCACCACTATAACAACCATTATCACCACTATAACAACTATTATCACCACTATAAAAACCATTATCACCACTATTACGACCACTATCAACACTATAACCACCATTATCACCACTATAACAACCATTATCACCACTATATGGACCATTATCACCACTATAACGACCACTATCACCACTATAACAACCATTATCACCACTATAAGGACAATTATCACCACTATAACAACCATTATCACCAATATAACGACCATTATCACCATTATAACGACCATTACCACCACTATATCAACCATTATCACCAGTAGAAGGACCATTATCAACGCTGTAATGACCATTATCACCTCTATAACAACCATTATCACCACTATAACAACCATTATCACCACTATAACAACCATTATCACCACTATATGGACCATTATGATGACTATAACCACCACTATCACCACTTTAACAACCATTATCACCACTATAACGACCACTATCACCACTATAAGGGCCATTATCACCACTATAACGACCATTATCACCCCAATAACGACCATTATCACCACTATAACGGCCATTATCACCACTATAGCGACCATTATCAGCACTATAACCACCATTATCACCACTATATCAACCATTATCACCAGTAGAAGGACCATTATCAACACTGTAATGACCATTATCACCACTATAATGACCACTATCACCACTATAACAACCATTATCACCACTATAACAACTATTATCACCACTATAACAACCATTATCACCACTATAACGACCATTATCACCCCTATAACGACCATTATCACCACTATAACGGCCATTATCACCACTATAGCGACCATTATCAGCACTATAACCACCATTATCACCACTATAACGAAAACTATCAACACTATAACGGCCATTATCACCACTATAGCGACCTTTATCAACACTATAACCACCATTATCACCACTATATCAACCATTATCACCAGTAGAAGGACCATTATCAACGCTGTAATGACCATTATCACCTCTATAACAACCATTATCACCACTATAACCACCATTATCACCACTATAACAACCATTATCACCACTATATGGACCATTATCACCACTATAACGACCACTATCATCACTATAACAACCACTATCACCACTATAACAATTATTATCACCACTATAACAACCATTATCACCACTATAAGGACCATTATCACCACTATAACAACCATTATCACCATTATAACGACCACTATCACCACTATAACAACCATTATCACCACTATAACGGCCATTATCACCACTATAACGACCACTATCAACACCATAACCACCATTATCACCACTATATGGACCATTATCACCACTATAACAACCATTATCACCACCATAACCACCATTACCACCACTATAAGGACCATTATCACCACTATAACAACCATTGACACCACTATAACGACCACTATCACCACTATAACAACCATTATCACCACTATAACAACTATTATCACCACTATAACAACCATTATCACCATTATAACGACCATTATCACCACTATATCAACCATTATCACCAGTAGAAGGACCATTATCAACGCTGTAGTGACCATTATCACCACTATAACAACCATTATCACGACTATAAGGACCATTATCACCACTATAACAACCATTATCACCACTATAACGACCACTATCACCACTATAACAACCATTATCACCACTATAACAACTATTATCACCACTATAACAACCATTATCACCACTATAACGACCACTATCACCACTATAACAACCATTATCACCACTATAAGGACAATTATCACCACTATAACAACCATTATCACCACTATAACGACCATTATCACCATTATAACGACCATTACCACCACTATATCAACCATTATCACCAGTAGAAGGACCATTATCAACGCTGTAATGACCATTATCACCTCTATAACAACCATTATCACCACTATAACAACCATTATCACCACTATAACAACCATTATCACCACTATATGGACCATTATGATGACTATAACCACCACTATCACCACTTTAACAACCATTATCACCACTATAACGACCACTATCACCACTATAAGGGCCATTATCACCACTATAACGACCATTATCACCCCAATAACGACCATTATCACCACTATAACGGCCATTATCACCACTATAGCGACCATTATCAGCACTATAACCACCATTATCACCACTATATCAACCATTATCACCAGTAGAAGGACCATTATCAACACTGTAATGACCATTATCACCACTATAATGACCACTATCACCACTATAACAACCATTATCACCACTATAACAACTATTATCACCACTATAACAACCATTATCACCACTATAACGACCATTATCACCCCTATAACGACCATTATCACCACTATAACGGCCATTATCACCACTATAGCGACCATTATCAGCACTATAACCACCATTATCACCACTATAACGAAAACTATCAACACTATAACAGCCATTATCACCACTATAGCGACCTTTATCAACACTATAACCACCATTATCACCACTATATCAACCATTATCACCAGTAGAAGGACCATTATCAACGCTGTAATGACCATTATCACCTCTATAACAACCATTATCACCACTATAACCACCATTATCACCACTATAACAACCATTATCACCACTATATGGACCATTATCACCACTATAACGACCACTATCATCACTATAACAACCACTATCACCACTATAACAATTATTATCACCACTATAACAACCATTATCACCACTATAAGGACCATTATCACCACTATAACAACCATTATCACCATTATAACGACCACTATCACCACTATAACAACCATTACCACCACTATATCAACCATTATCACCAGTAGAAGGACCATTATCAACGCTGTAATGACCATTATCACCTCTATAACAACCATTATCATCACTATAACAACCATTATCACCACTATAACAACCATTATCACCACTATATGGACCATTATCACCACTATAACAACCATTATCACCATTATAACGACCACTATCACCACTATAACAACCATTATCACCACTATAACAACTATTATCACCACTATAATAACCATTATCACCACTATAACAACTATTATCACCACTATAACAACCATTATCACCACTATAACGACCATTATCACCACTACAACGGCCATTATCACCACTATAGCGACCATTATCAACACTATAACAACCATTATCACCACTATAACAACTATTATCACCACTATAACAACCATTATCACCATTATAACGACCATTATCACCACTATATCAACCATTATCACCAGTAGAAGGACCATTATCAACGCTGTAATGACCATTATCACCACTATAACAACCATTATCACCACTATAACAACCATTACCACCACTATAAGGACCAATACCACCACTATAACAACCATTATCACCACTATAACGACCACTATCACCACTATAACAACCATTATCACCACTATAACAACTATTATCACCACTATAACAACCATTATCACCATTATAACGACCATTATCACCAGTAGAAGGACCATTATCAACGCTGTAATGACCATTATCACCACTATAACAACCATTATCGCCACTATAACAACCATTATCACCACTATAACAACCATTATCACCACTATATGGACCATTATGACAACTATAACCACCACTATCACCACTTTAACAACCATTATCGCCACTATAACGACCATATATCACCACTATAACGGCCATTATCACCACTATAGCGACCATTATCAACACTATAACCACCATTATCAGCACTATATCAACCATTATCACCAGTAGAAGGACCATTATCAACGCTGTAATGACCATTATCACCACTATAACGACCACTATCACCACTATAACAACCATTATCACCACTATAACGACCATTATCACCACTATAACGACCATTATCACCACTATAACGGCCATTATCACCACTATAGCGACCATTATCAACACTATAACCTTCATTATCACCACTATATCAACCATTATCACAACTATAACGACCAATATCACCTCTATAACAACTATTATCACCACTATAACAACGATTATCACCACTATAACAACCATTATCACCACTATATGGCCCATTATCACCACTATAACGACCACTATCATCACTATAACAACCACTATCACCACTATAACAACTATTATCACCACTATAACAACCATTATCACCACTATAAGGACCATTATCACCACTATAACAACCATTATCACCATTATAACGACCACTATCACCACTATAACAACCATTATCACCACTATATGGACCATTATGACAACTATAACCACCACTATCACCACTTTAACAACCATTATCGCCACTATAACGACCATTATCACCACTATAACGGCCATTATCACCACTATAGCGACCATTATCAATACTATAACAACCATTATCACCACTATAACAACTATTATCACCACTATAACAACCATTATCACCACTATAACGGCCATTATCACCACTATAACGACCACTATCAACACCATAACCACCATTATCACCACTATATGGACATTATCACCACTATAACGACCACTATCACCACAATAACAACCATTATCACCACTATAAGGACCATTATCACCACTATAACAACCATTATCACCACCATAACAACCATTATCACCACTATAAGGACCATTATCACCACTATAACAACCATTGTCACCACTATAACGACCACTATCACCACTATAACAACCATTATCACCACTATAATAACTATTATCACCACTATAACAACCATTATCACCATTATAACGACCATTATCACCACTATATCAACCATTATCACCAGTAGAAGGACCATTATCAACGCTGTAATGACCATTATCACCACTATAACAACCATTATCACGACTATAAGGACCATTATCACCACTATAACAACCATTATCACCACTATAACAACCATTATCACCACTATAACAACTATTATCACCACTATAACAACCATTATCACCACTATAACGACCACTATCAACACTATAACCGCCATTATCACCACTATAACAACCATTATCACCACTATATGGACCATTATCACCACTATAACGACCACTATCACCACTATAACAACCATTATCACCACTATAAGGACCATTATCACCACTATAACAACCATTATCACCACTATAACGGCCATTATCACCACTATAGCGACCTTTGTCAACACTATAACCACCATTATCACCACTATATCAACCATTATCACCAGTAGAAGGACCATTATCAACACTGTAATGACCATTATCACCACTATAACGACCACTATCACCACTATAACCACCATTATCACCACTATAACAACCATTATCACCACTATATGGCCCATTATCACCACTATAACGACCACTATCATCACTATAACAACCACTATCACCACTATAACAACTATTATCACCACTATAACAACCATTATCACCACTATAAGGACCATTATCACCACTATAACAACCATTATCACCATTATAACGACCACTATCACCACTATAACAACCATTATCACCACTATAACAACTATTATCACCACTATAACAACCATTATCACCACTATAACAACTATTATCACCACTGTAACAACCATTATCACCACTATAACGACCATTATCACCACTATAACGGCCATTATCACCACTATAACAACCATTATCACCACTATAACAACCATTATCACCACTATATGGACCATTATGACAACTATAACCACCACTATCATCACTTTAACAACCATTATCGCCAATATAACGACCATTATCACCACTATAACGGCCATTATCACCACTATAGCGACCATTATCAACACTATAACAACCATTATCACCACTATAACAACTATTATCACCACTACCACAACCATTATCACCACTATAACGACCACTATCACCACTATAACAACCATTATCACCACTATAACAACTATTATCACCACTATAAAAACCATTATCACCACTATTACGACCACTATCAACACTATAACCACCATTATCACCACTATAACAACCATTATCACCACTATATGGACCATTATCACCACTATAACGACCACTATCACCACTATAACGACCATTATCACCACTATAACAACCATTATCACCACTATAACGACCATTATCACCATTATAACGACCATTACCACCACTATATCAACCATTATCACCAGTAGAAGGACCATTATCAACGCTGTAATGACCATTATCACCTCTATAACAACCATTATCACCACTATAACAACCATTATCACCACTATAACAACCATTATCACCACTATATGGACCATTATGATGACTATAACCACCACTATCACCACTTTAACAACCATTATCACCACTATAACGACCACTATCACCACTATAAGGGCCATTATCACCACTATAGCGACCTTTATCAACACTATAACCACCATTATCACCACTATATCAACCATTATCACCAGTAGAAGGACCATTATCAACACTGTAATGACCATTATCACCACTATAATGACCACTATCACCACTATAACAACCATTATCACCACTATAACAACTATTATCACCACTATAACAACCATTATCACCACTATAACGACCATTATCACCCCTATAACGACCATTATCACCACTATAACGGCCATTATCACCACTATAGCGACCATTATCAGCACTATAACCACCATTATCACCACTATAACGAAAACTATCAACACTATAACGGCCATTATCACCACTATAGCGACATTTATCAACACTATAACCACCATTATCACCACTATATCAACCATTATCACCAGTAGAAGGACCATTATCAACGCTGTAATGACCATTATCACCTCTATAACAACCATTATCACCACTATAACCACCATTATCACCACTATATGGCCCATTATCACCACTATAACGACCACTATCATCACTATAACAACCACTATCACCACTATAACAACTATTATCACCACTATAACAACCATTATCACCACTATAAGGACCATTATCACCACTATAACAACCATTATCACCATTATAACGACCACTATCACCACTATAACAACCATTATCACCACTATATGGACCATTATGACAACTATAACCACCACTATCACCACTTTAACAACCATTATCGCCACTATAACGACCATTATCACCACTATAACGGCCATTATCACCACTATAGCGACCATTATCAACACTATAACAACCATTATCACCACTATAACAACTATTATCACCACTATAACAACCATTATCACCACTATAACGGCCATTATCACCACTATAACGACCACTATCAACACCATAACCACCATTATCACCACTATATGGACATTATCACCACTATAACGACCACTATCACCACAATAACAACCATTATCACCACTATAAGGACCATTATCACCACTATAACAACCATTATCACCACCATAACAACCATTATCACCACTATAAGGACCATTATCACCACTATAACAACCATTGTCACCACTATAACGACCACTATCACCACTATAACAACCATTATCACCACTATAATAACTATTATCACCACTATAACAACCATTATCACCATTATAACGACCATTATCACCACTATATCAACCATTATCACCAGTAGAAGGACCATTATCAACGCTGCAATGACCATTATCACCACTATAACAACCATTATCACGACTATAAGGACCATTATCACCACTATAACAACCATTATCACCACTATAACGACCACTATCACCACTATAACAACCATTATCACCACTATAACAACTATTATCACCACTGTAACAACCATTATCACCACTATAACGACCACTATCAACACTATAACCGCCATTATCACCACTATAACAACCATTATCACCACTATATGGACCATTATCACCACTATAACGACCACTATCACCACTATAACAACCATTATCACCACTATAAGGACCATTATCACCACTATAACAACCATTATCACCACTATAACGGCCATTATCACCACTATAGCGACCTTTGTCAACACTATAACCACCATTATCACCACTATATCAACCATTATCACCAGTAGAAGGACCATTATCAACACTGTAATGACCATTATCACCACTATAACGACCACTATCACCACTATAACCACCATTATCACCACTATAACAACCATTATCACCACTATATGGCCCATTATCACCACTATAACGACCACTATCATCACTATAACAACCACTATCACCACTATAACAACTATTATCACCACTATAACAACCATTATCACCACTATAAGGACCATTATCACCACTATAACAACCATTATCACCATTATAACGACCACTATCACCACTATAACAACCATTATCACCACTATAACAACTATTATCACCACTATAACAACCATTATCACCACTATAACAACTATTATCACCACTGTAACAACCATTATCACCACTATAACGACCATTATCACCACTATAACGGCCATTATCACCACTATAACAACCATTATCACCACTATAACAACCATTATCACCACTATATGGACCATTATGACAACTATAACCACCACTATCATCACTTTAACAACCATTATCGCCAATATAACGACCATTATCACCACTATAACGGCCATTATCACCACTATAGCGACCATTATCAACACTATAACAACCATTATCACCACTATAACAACTATTATCACCACTACCACAACCATTATCACCACTATAACGACCACTATCACCACTATAACAACCATTATCACCACTATAACAACTATTATCACCACTATAAAAACCATTATCACCACTATTACGACCACTATCAACACTATAACCACCATTATCACCACTATAACAACCATTATCACCACTATATGGACCATTATCACCACTATAACGACCACTATCACCACTATAACAACCATTATCACCACTATAATGACCATTATCACCACTATAACAACCATTATCACCACTATAACGACCATTATCACCATTATAACGACCATTACCACCACTATATCAACCATTATCACCAGTAGAAGGACCATTATCAACGCTGTAATGACCATTATCACCTCTATAACAACCATTATCACCACTATAACAACCATTATCACCACTATAACAACCATTATCACCACTATATGGACCATTATGATGACTATAACCACCACTATCACCACTTTAACAACCATTATCACCACTATAACGACCACTATCACCACTATAAGGGCCATTATCACCACTATAGCGACCTTTATCAACACTATAACCACCATTATCACCACTATATCAACCATTATCACCAGTAGAAGGACCATTATCAACACTGTAATGACCATTATCACCACTATAATGACCACTATCACCACTATAACAACCATTATCACCACTATAACAACTATTATCACCACTATAACAACCATTATCACCACTATAACGACCATTATCACCCCTATAACGACCATTATCACCACTATAACGGCCATTATCACCACTATAGCGACCATTATCAGCACTATAACCACCATTATCACCACTATAGCGACATTTATCAACACTATAACCACCATTATCACCACTATATCAACCATTATCACCAGTAGAAGGACCATTATCAACGCTGTAATGACCATTATCACCTCTATAACAACCATTATCACCACTATAACCACCATTATCACCACTATAACAACCATTATCACCACTATAACAACCATTATCACCACTATAACAACTATTATCACCACTATAACAACCATTATCACCATTATAACGACCATTATCACCACTATATCAACCATTATCACCAGTAGAAGGACCATTATCAACGCTGTAATGACCATTATCACCACTATAACAACCATTATCACGACTATAAGGACCATTATCACCACTATAACAACCATTATCACCACTATAACGACCACTATCACCACTATAACAACCATTATCACCACTATAACAACTATTATCACCACTATAACAACCATTATCACCACTATAACGACCACTATCAACACTATAACCGCCATTATCACCACTATAACAACCATTATCACCACTATATGGACCATTATCACCACTATAACGACCACTATCACCACTATAACAACCATTATCACCACTATAAGGACCATTATCACCACTATAACAACCATTATCACCACTATAACGGCCATTATCACCACTATAGCGACCTTTGTCAACACTATAACCACCATTATCACCACTATAACGGCCATTATCACCACTATAGCGACCATTATCAACACTATAACCTTCATTATCACCACTATATCAACCATTATCACAACTATAACGACCAATATCACCTCTATAACAACTATTATCACCACTATAACAACGATTATCACCACTATAACGACCATTATCACCACTATAACAACCATTATCACCACTATATGGACCATTATCACCACTATAACGACCACTATCATCACTATAACAACCACTATCACCACTATAACAACTATTATCACCACTATAACAACCATTATCACCACTATAAGGACCATTATCACCACTATAACAACCATTATCACCATTATAACGACCACTATCACCACTATAACAACCATTATCACCACTATAACAACTATTATCACCACTATAACAACCATTATCACCACTATAACGACCATTATCACAACTATAACGACCATTATCACCACTATAACGGGCATTATCACCACTGTAGCGACCATTATCAGCACAATAACCACCATTATCAGCACTATATCAACCATTATCACCAGTAGAAGGACCATTATCAACGCTGTAATGACCATTATCACCACTATAACGACCACTATCACCACTATAACAACCATTATCACCACTATAACGACCATTATCACCACTATAACGACCATTATCACCACTATAACGGCCATTATCACCACTATAGCGACCATTATCAACACTATAACCTTCATTATCACCACTATATCAACCATTATCACAACTATAACGACCAATATCACCTCTATAACAACTATTATCACCACTATAACAACGATTATCACCACTATAACGACCATTATCACAACTATAACGACCATTATCACCACTATAACGGGCATTAGCACCACTGTAGCTACCATTATCAGCACTATGACCACCATTATCACCACTATAACGACCACTATCAACACTATAACCACCATTATCACCACTATAACAACCATTATCACCACTATATGGACCATTATGACAACTATAACCACCACTATCACCACTTTAACAACCATTATCGCCACTATAACGACCATTATCACCACTATAACGGCCATTATCACCACTATAGCGACCATTATCAACACCATAACAACCATTATCACCACTATAACAACTATTATCACCACTATAACAACCATTATCACCACTATAACGGCCATTATCACCACTATAACGACCACTATCAACACCATAACCACCATTATCACCACTATATGGACCATTATCACCACTATAACGACCACTATCACCACAATAACAACCATTATCACCACTATAAGGACCATTATCACCACTATAACAACCATTATCACCACCATAACAACCATTATCACCACTATAAGGACCATTATCACCACTATAACAACCATTGTCACCACTATAACGACCACTATCACCACTATAACAACCATTATCACCACTATAATAACTATTATCACCACTATAACAACCATTATCACCATTATAACGACCATTATCACCACTATATCAACCATTATCACCAGTAGAAGGACCATTATCAACGCTGTAATGACCATTATCACCACTATAACAACCATTATCACGACTATAAGGACCATTACCACCACTATAACAACCATTATCACCACTATAACGACCACTATCACCACTATAACAACCATTATCACCACTATAACAACTATTATCACCACTATAACAACCATTATCACCACTATAACGACCACTATCAACACTATAACCGCCATTATCACCACTATAACAACCATTATCACCACTATATGGACCATTATCACCACTATAACGACCACTATCACCACTATAACAACCATTATCACCACTATAAGGACCATTATCACCACTATAACAACCATTATCACCACTATAACGGCCATTATCACCACTATAGCGACCTTTGTCAACACTATAACCACCATTATCACCACTATATCAACCATTATCACCAGTAGAAGGACCATTATCAACACTGTAATGACCATTATCACCACTATAACGACCACTATCACCACTATAACCACCACTATCACCACTATAACAACCATTATCACCACTATATGGCCCATTATCACCACTATAACGACCACTATCATCACTATAACAACCACTATCACCACTATAACAACTATTATCACCACTATAACAACCATTATCACCACTATAAGGACCATTATCACCACTAAAACAACCATTATCACCATTATAACGACCACTATCACCACTATAACAACCATTATCACCACTATAACAACTATTATCACCACTATAACAACCATTATCACCACTATAACAACTATTATCACCACTGTAACAACCATTATCACCACTATAACGACCATTATCACCACTATAACGGCCATTATCACCACTATAACAACCATTATCACCACTATAACAACCATTATCACCACTATATGGACCATTATGACAACTATAACCACCACTATCATCACTTTAACAACCATTATCGCCAATATAACGACCATTATCACCACTATAACGGCCATTATCACCACTATAGCGACCATTATCAACACTATAACAACCATTATCACCACTATAACAACTATTATCACCACTACCACAACCATTATCACCACTATAACGACCACTATCACCACTATAACAACCATTATCACCACTATAACAACTATTATCACCACTATAAAAACCATTATCACCACTATTACGACCACTATCAACACTATAACCACCATTATCACCACTATAACAACCATTATCACCACTATATGGACCATTATCACCACTATAACGACCACTATCACCACTATAACAACCATTATCACCACTATAAGGACCATTATCACCACTATAACAACCATTATCACCACTATAACGACCATTATCACCATTATAACGACCATTACCACCACTATATCAACCATTATCACCAGTAGAAGGACCATTATCAACGCTGTAATGACCATTATCACCTCTATAACAACCATTATCACCACTATAACCACCATTATCACCACTATAACAACCATTATCACCACTATAACAACTATTATCACCACTATAACAACCATTATCACCATTATAACGACCATTATCACCACTATATCAACCATTATCACCAGTAGAAGGACCATTATCAACGCTGTAATGACCATTATCACCACTATAACAACCATTATCACGACTATAAGGACCATTATCACCACTATAACAACCATTATCACCACTATAACGACCACTATCACCACTATAACAACAATTATCACCACTATAACAACTATTATCACCACTATAACAACCATTATCACCACTATAACGACCACTATCAACACTATAACCGCCATTATCACCACTATAACAACCATTATCACCACTATAACAACTATTATCACCACTATAACAACCATTATCACCACTATAACGACCACTATCAACACTATAACCGCCATTATCACCACTATAACAACCATTATCACCACTATATGGACCATTATCACCACTATAACGACCACTATCACCACTATAACAACCATTATCACCACTATAAGGACCATTATCACCACTATAACAACCATTATCACCACTATAACGGCCATTATCACCACTATAGCGACCTTTGTCAACACTATAACCACCATTATCACCACTATATCAACCATTATCACCAGTAGAAGGACCATTATCAACACTGTAATGACCATTATCACCACTATAACGACCACTATCACCACTATAACCACCACTATCACCACTATAACAACCATTATCACCACTATATGGCCCATTATCACCACTATAACGACCACTATCATCACTATAACAACCACTATCACCACTATAACAACTATTATCACCACTATAACAACCATTATCACCACTATAAGGACCATTATCACCACTAAAACAACCATTATCACCATTATAACGACCACTATCACCACTATAACAACCATTATCACCACTATAACAACTATTATCACCACTATAACAACCATTATCACCACTATAACAACTATTATCACCACTGTAACAACCATTATCACCACTATAACGACCATTATCACCACTATAACGGCCATTATCACCACTATAACAACCATTATCACCACTATAACAACCATTATCACCACTATATGGACCATTATGACAACTATAACCACCACTATCATCACTTTAACAACCATTATCGCCAATATAACGACCATTATCACCACTATAACAACTATTATCACCACTACCACAACCATTATCACCACTATAACGACCACTATCACCACTATAACAACCATTATCACCACTATAACAACTATTATCACCACTATAAAAACCATTATCACCACTATTACGACCACTATCAACACTATAACCACCATTATCACCACTATAACAACCATTATCACCACTATATGGACCATTATCACCACTATAACGACCACTATCACCACTATAACAACCATTATCACCACTATAAGGACCATTATCACCACTATAACAACCATTATCACCACTATAACGACCATTATCACCATTATAACGACCATTACCACCACTATATCAACCATTATCACCAGTAGAAGGACCATTATCAACGCTGTAATGACCATTATCACCTCTATAACAACCATTATCACCACTATAACCACCATTATCACCACTATAACAACCATTATCACCACTATAACGACCACTATCATCACTATAACAACCACTATCACCACTATAACAACCATTATCACCACTATAACGGCCATTATCACCACTATAACGACCACTATCAACACCATAACCACCATTATCATCACTATATGGACCATTATCACCACTATAACAACCATTATCACCACCATAACAACCATTATCACCACTATAAGGACCATTATCACCACTATAACAACCATTGACACCACTATAACGACCACTATCACCACTATAACAACCATTATCACCACTATAACAACTATTATCACCACTATAACAACCATTATCACCATTATAACGACCATTATCACCACTATATCAACCATTATCACCAGTAGAAGGACCATTATCAACGCTGTAATGACCATTATCACCACTATAACAACCATTATCACGACTATAAGGACCATTATCACCACTATAACAACCATTATCACCACTATAACGACCACTATCACCACTATAACAACAATTATCACCACTATAACAACTATTATCACCACTATAACAACCATTATCACCACTATAACGACCACTATCAACACTATAACCGCCATTATCACCACTATAACAACCATTATCACCACTATAACAACTATTATCACCACTATAACAACCATTATCACCACTATAACGACCACTATCAACACTATAACCGCCATTATCACCACTATAACAACCATTATCACCACTATATGGACCATTATCACCACTATAACGACCACTATCACCACTATAACAACCATTATCACCACTATAAGGACCATTATCACCACTATAACAACCATTATCACCACTATAACGGCCATTATCACCACTATAGCGACCTTTGTCAACACTATAACCACCATTATCACCACTATATCAACCATTATCACCAGTAGAAGGACCATTATCAACACTGTAATGACCATTATCACCACTATAACGACCACTATCACCACTATAACCACCACTATCACCACTATAACAACCATTATCACCACTATATGGCCCATTATCACCACTATAACGACCACTATCATCACTATAACAACCACTATCACCACTATAACAACTATTATCACCACTATAACAACCATTATCACCACTATAAGGACCATTATCACCACTAAAACAACCATTATCACCATTATAACGACCACTATCACCACTATAACAACCATTATCACCACTATAACAACTATTATCACCACTATAACAACCATTATCACCACTATAACAACTATTATCACCACTGTAACAACCATTATCACCACTATAACGACCATTATCACCACTATAACGGCCATTATCACCACTATAACAACCATTATCACCACTATAACAACCATTATCACCACTATATGGACCATTATGACAACTATAACCACCACTATCATCACTTTAACAACCATTATCGCCAATATAACGACCATTATCACCACTATAACGGCCATTATCACCACTATAGCGACCATTATCAACACTATAACAACCATTATCACCACTATAACAACTATTATCACCACTACCACAACCATTATCACCACTATAACGACCACTATCACCACTGTAACAACCATTATCACCACTGTAACAACTATTATCACCACTATAAAAACCATTATCACCACTATTACGACCACTATCAACACTATAACCACCATTATCACCACTATAACAACCATTATCACCACTATATGGACCATTATCACCACTATAACGACCACTATCACCACTATAACAACCATTATCACCACTATAAGGACCATTATCACCACTATAACAACCATTATCACCACTATAACGACCATTATCACCATTATAACGACCATTACCACCACTATATCAACCATTATCACCAGTAGAAGGACCATTATCAACGCTGTAATGACCATTATCACCTCTATAACAACCATTATCACCACTATAACCACCATTATCACCACTATAACAACCATTATCACCACTATAACGACCACTATCATCACTATAACAACCACTATCACCACTATAACAACTATTATCACCACTATAACAACCATTATCACCACTATAAGGACCATTATCACCACTATAACAACCATTATCACCATTATAACGACCACTATCACCACTATAACAACCATTATCACCACTATAACGGCCATTATCACCACTATAACGACCACTATCAACACCATAACCACCATTATCATCACTATATGGACCATTATCACCACTATAACAACCATTATCACCACCATAACAACCATTATCACCACTATAAGGACCATTATCACCACTATAACAACCATTGACACCACTATAACGACCACTATCACCACTATAACAACCATTATCACCACTATAACAACTATTATCACCACTATAACAACCATTATCACCATTATAACGACCATTATCACCACTATATCAACCATTATCACCAGTAGAAGGACCATTATCAACGCTGTAATGACCATTATCACCACTATAACAACCATTATCACGACTATAAGGACCATTATCACCACTATAACAACCATTATCACCACTATAACGACCACTATCACCACTATAACGACAATTATCACCACTATAACAACTATTATCACCACTATAACAACCATTATCACCACTATAACGACCACTATCAACACTATAACCGCCATTATCACCACTATAACAACCATTATCACCACTATATGGACCATTATCACCACTATAACGACCACTATCACCACTATAACAACCATTATCACCACTATAAGGACCATTATCACCACTATAACAACCATTATCACCACTATAACGGCCATTATCACCACTATAGCGACCTTTGTCAACACTATAACCACCATTATCACCACTATATCAACCATTATCACCAGTAGAAGGACCATTATCAACACTGTAATGACCATTATCACCACTATAACGACCACTATCACCACTATAACCACCATTATCACCACTATAACAACCATTATCACCACTATATGGCCCATTATCACCACTATAACGACCACTATCATCACTATAACAACCACTATCACCACTATATGGACCATTATGACAACTATAACCACCACTATCATCACTTTAACAACCATTATCGCCAATATAACGACCATTATCACCACTATAACGGCCATTATCACCACTATGGCGACCATTATCAACACTATAACAACCATTATCACCACTATAACAACTATTATCACCACTATAACAACCATTATCAACACTATAACGACCACTATCACCACTATAACAACCATTATCACCACTATAACAACTATTATCACCACTATAAAAACCATTATCACCACTATTACGACCACTATCAACACTATAACCACCATTATCACCACTATAACAACCATTATCACCACTATATGGACCATTATCACCACTATAACGACCACTATCACCACTATAACAACCATTATCACCACTATAAGGACCATTATCACCACTATAACAACCATTATCACCACTATAACGACCATTATCACCATTATAACGACCATAACCACCACTATATCAACCATTATCACCAGTAGAAGGACCATTATCAACGCTGTAATGACCATTATCACCTCTATAACAACCATTATCACCACTATAACAACCATTATCACCACTATATGGACCATTATGATGACTATAACCACCACTATCACCACTTTAACAACCATTATCACCACTATAACGACCACTATCACCACTATAAGGGCCATTATCACCACTATAGCGACCTTTATCAACACTATAACCACCATTATCACCACTATATCAACCATTATCACCAGTAGAAGGACCATTATCAACACTGTAATGACCATTATCACCACTATAATGACCACTATCACCACTATAACAACCATTATCACCACTATAACAACTATTATCACCACTATAACAACCATTATCACCACTATAACGACCATTATCACCCCTATAACGACCATTATCACCACTATAACGGCCATTATCACCACTATAGCGACCATTATCAGCACTATAACCACCATTATCACCACTATAACGAAAACTATCAACACTATAACGGCCATTATCACCACTATAGCGACCTTTATCAACACTATAACCACCATTATCACCACTATATCAACCATTATCACCAGTAGAAGGACCATTATCAACGCTGTAATGACCATTATCACCTCTATAACAACCATTATCACCACTATAACCACCATTATCACCACTATAACAACCATTATCACCACTATATGGACCATTATCACCACTATAGCGACCACTATCATCACTATAACAACCACTATCACCACTATAACAACTATTATCACCACTATAACAACCATTATCACCACTATAAGGACCATTATCAACACTATAACAACCATTATCACAATTATAACGACCACTATCACCACTATAACAACCATTATCACCACTATAACAACTATTATCACCACTATAACAACCATTATCACCACTATAAGGACCATTATCACCACTATAACAACCATTATCACCATTATAACGACCACTATCACCACTATAACAACCGTTATCACCACTATAACGACCACTATCACCACTATAACAACCATTATCACCACTATAAGGACCATTATGACCACTATAACCACCACTATCACCACTTTAACAACAATTATCACCACTATAACAACGATTATCACCACTATAACGACCATTATCACAACTATAACGACCATTATCACCACTATAACGGCCATTATCACCACTGCAGCGACCATTATCAGCACTATAACCACCATTATCACCACTATAACGACCACTATCAACACTATAACCACCATTACCACCACTATAACAACCATTATCACCACTATATGGACCATTATCACCACTATTACGACCACTATCACCACTATAACAACCATTATCACCACTATAAGAACCATTATCACCACTATAACAACCATTATCACCACTATAACGACCATCATCACCCCTATAACGACCATTATCACCACTATAACGGCCATTATCACCACTATAGCGACCATTACCAGCACTATAACCACCATTATCACCACTATAACGACCACTATCAACACTATAACGGCCATTATCACCACTATAGCGACCTATATCAACACTATAACAACCATTATCACCACTATAACAACCATTATCACCACTACATGGACCATTATGATGACTATAACCACCACTATCACCACCTTAACAACCATTATCACCACTATAACAACGATTATCACCACTATAACGACCATTATCACCACTATAACGGCCATTATCACCACTGTAGCGACCATTATCAGCACTATAACCACCATTACTACCACTATAACAACCATTATCACCACCATATGGACCATTATCACCACTATTACGACCACTATCACCACTATAACAACCATTATCACCACTATAAGGACCATTATCACCACTATAACAACCATTATCACCAGTATAACGACCATTATCACCCCTATAACGACCATTATCACCACTATAACGGCCATTATCACCACTATAACGACCACTATCACCACTATAACAACCATTATCACCACTATAACAACTATTATCACCACTATAACAACCATTATCACCATTATAACGACCATTATCACCACTATATCAAACATTATCACCAGTAGAAGGACCATTATCAACGCTGTAATGACCATTATCACCACTATAACAACCATTATCGCCAATATAACAACCATTATCACCACCATAACAACCATTATCACCACTATATGGACCATTATGACCACTATAACCACCACTATCACCACTTTAACAACCATTATCACCACTATAACAACGATTATCACCACTATAACGACCATTATCACAACTATGACGACCATTATCACCACTATAAAGGCCATTATCACCACTGGAGCGACCATTATCAGCACTATAACCACCATTATCACCACTATAACGACCACTATCAACACTATAACCACCATTACCACCACTATAACAACCATTATCACCACTATATGGACCATTATCACCACTATAACGACCACTATCACCACTATAACAACCATTATCACCACTATAAGGACCATTATGACCACTATAACCACCACTATCACCACTTTAAGAACCATTATCACCACTATAACGACCACTACCACCACTATAACGGCCATTATCACCACTATAGCGACCTTTATCAACACTATAACCACCATTATCACCACTATATCAACCATTATCACCAGTAGAAGGACCATTATCAACACTGTAATGACCATTATCACCACTATAACGACCACTATCACCACTATAACAACCATTATCACCACTATAACAACTATTATCACCACTATAACAACCATTATCACCACTATAACGACCATTATCACCACTATAACGACCAATATCACCACTATAACGGCCATTATCACCACTATAGCGACCATTATCAACACTATAACCACCATTACCACCACTATAACAACCATTATCACCACTATAACAACCATTATCACCACTATATGGACCATTATGACCACTATAAGCACCACTATCACCACCTTAACAACCATTATCACCACTATAACAACGATTATCACCACTATAACGACCATTATCACCACTATAACGGCCATTATCACCACTGTAGCGACCATTATCAGCACTATAACCACCATTACTACCACTATAACAACCATTATCACCACTATATGGACCATTATCACCACTATTACGACCACTATCACCACTATAACAACCATTATCACCACTATAAGGACCATTATCACCACTATAACAACCATTATCACCAGTATAACGACCATTATCACCCCTATAACGACCATTATCACCACTATAACGGCCATTATCACCACTATAACGACCACTATCACCACTATAACAACCATTGTCACCACTATAACAACTATTATCACAACTATAACAACCATTATCACCATTATAACGACCATTATCACCACTATATCAAACATTATCACCAGTAGAAGGACCATTATCAACGCTGTAATGACCACTATCACCACTATAACAACCATTATCACCACTATAAGGACCATTATCACCACTATAACAACGATTATCACCACTATAACGACCATTATCACCACTATAACCACCATTATCACCACTATAACAACCATTATCACCACTATATGGACCATTATCACCACTATAACGACCACTATCATCACTATAACAACCACTATCACCACTATAACAACTATTATCACCACTATAACAACCATTATCACCACTATAAGGACCATTATCACCACTATAACAACCATTATCACCATTATAACGACCACTATCACGACTATAACAACCATTATCACCACTATAACAACTATTATCACCACTATAACAACCATTATCACCACTACAACAACTATTATCACCACTGTAACAACCATTATCACCACTATAACGACCATTATCACCACTATAACGGCCATTATCACCACAATAACAACCATTATCACCACTATAACAACCATTATCACCACTATATGGACCATTATGACAACTATAACCACCACTATCACCACTTTAACAACCATTATCGCCACTATAACGACCATTATCACCACTATAACATCCATTATCACCACTATAGCGACCATTATCAACACTATAACAACCATTATCACCACTATAACAACTATTATCACCACTATAACAACCATTATCACCACTATAACGACCACTATCACCACTATAACAACCATTATCACCACTATAACGACCATTATCACCATTATAACGACCATTACCACCACTATATCAACCATTATCACCAGTAGAAGGACCATTATCAACGCTGTAATGACCATTATCACCTCTATAACAACCATTATCACCACTATAACAACCATTATCACCACTATAACAACCATTATCACCACTATATGGACCATTATGATGACTATAACCACCACTATCACCACTTTAACAACCATTATCACCACTATAACGACCACTATCACCACTATAAGGGCCATTATCACCACAATAGCGACCTTTATCAACACTATAACCACCATTATCACCACTATATCAACCATTATCACCAGTAGAAGCACCATTATCAACACTGTAATGACCATTATCACCACTATAATGACCACTATCACCACTATAACAACCATTATCACCACTATAACAACTATTATCACCACTATAACAACCATTATCACCACTATAACGACCATTATCACCCCTATAACGACCATTATCACCACTATAACGGCCATTATCACCACTATAGCGACCATTATCAGCACTATAACCACCATTATCACCACTATAACGACCACTATCAACACTATAACGGCCATTATCACCACTATAGCGACCTTTATCAACACTATAACGACCATTATCAACACTATAACCACCATTATCACCACTATATCAACCATTATCACCAGTAGAAGGACCATTATCAACACTGATATGACCATTATCACCACTATAATGACCAATATCACCACTATAACAACCATTATCACCACTATAACAACTATTATCACCACTATAACAACCATTATCACCACTATAACGACCATTATCACCCCTATAACGACCATTATCACCACTATAACGGCCATTATCACCACTATAGCGACCATTATCAGCACTATAACCACCATTATCACCACTATAACGACCACTATCAACACTATAACGGCCATTATCACCACTATAGCGACCTTTATCAACACTATAACCACCATTATCACCACTATATCAACCATTATCACCAGTAGAAGGACCATTATCAACGCTGTAATGACCATTATCACCTCTATAACAACCATTATCACCTCTATAACAACCATTATCACCACTATAACAACCATTGTCACCACTATAACAACCATTATCACCACTATATGGACCATTATCGCCACTATAACGACCACTATCACCAATATAACAACCATTATCACCACTATAACAGCTATTATCACCACTATAACAACCATTATCACCACTATAAGGACCATTATCACCACTATAACAACCATTATCACCACTATAACGACCACTATCACCACTATAACAACCATTATCACCACTATAACAACTATTATCACCACTATATGGACCATTATCACCACTATAACAACCACTATCACCACTACAACAACGATTACCACCACTATAAGGACCATTATCACCACTATAACAACCATTATCACCACTATAACGGCCATTATCACCACTATAGCGACCTTTATCAACACTATAACCACCATTATCACCACTATATCAACCATTATCACCAGTAGAAGCACCATTATCAACACTGTAATGACCATTATCACCACTATAACGACCACTATCACCACTATAACCACCATTACCACCACTATATCAACCATTATCACCAGTAGAAGGACCATTATCAACGCTGTAATGACCATTATCACCTCTATAACAACCATTATCACCACTATAACAACCATTATCACCACTATAACAACCATTATCACCACTATATGGACCATTATGATGACTATAACCACCACTATCACCACTTTAACAACCATTATCACCACTATAACGACCACTATCACCACTATAAGGGCCATTATCACCACAATAGCGGCCTTTATCAACACTATAACCACCATTATCACCACTATATCAACCATTATCACCAGTAGAAGCACCATTATCAACACTGTAATGACCATTATCACCACTATAATGACCACTATCACCACTATAACAACCATTATCACCACTATAACAACTATTATCACCACTATAACAACCATTATCACCACTATAACGACCATTATCACCCCTATAACGACCATTATCACCACTATAACGGCCATTATCACCACTATAGCGACCATTATCAGCACTATAACCACCATTATCACCACTATAACAACCATTATCACCACTATAAGGACCATTATCACCACTATAACAACCATTATCACCACTATAACGGCCATTATCACCACTATAGCGACCTTTGTCAACACTATAACCACCATTATCACCACTATATCAACCATTATCACCAGTAGAAGGACCATTATCAACACTGTAATGACCATTATCACCACTATAACGACCACTATCACCACTATAACCACCACTATCACCACTATAACAACCATTATCACCACTATATGGCCCATTATCACCACTATAACGACCACTATCATCACTATAACAACCACTATCACCACTATAACAACTATTATCACCACTATAACAACCATTATCACCACTATAAGGACCATTATCACCACTAAAACAACCATTATCACCATTATAACGACCACTATCACCACTATAACAACCATTATCACCACTATAACAACTATTATCACCACTATAACAACCATTATCACCACTATAACAACTATTATCACCACTGTAACAACCATTATCACCACTATAACGACCATTATCACCACTATAACGGCCATTATCACCACTATAACAACCATTATCACCACTATAACAACCATTATCACCACTATATGGACCATTATGACAACTATAACCACCACTATCATCACTTTAACAACCATTATCGCCAATATAACGACCATTATCACCACTATAACAACTATTATCACCACTACCACAACCATTATCACCACTATAACGACCACTATCACCACTATAACAACCATTATCACCACTATAACAACTATTATCACCACTATAAAAACCATTATCACCACTATTACGACCACTATCAACACTATAACCACCATTATCACCACTATAACAACCATTATCACCACTATATGGACCATTATCACCACTATAACGACCACTATCACCACTATAACAACCATTATCACCACTATAAGGACCATTATCACCACTATAACAACCATTATCACCACTATAACGACCATTATCACCATTATAACGACCATTACCACCACTATATCAACCATTATCACCAGTAGAAGGACCATTATCAACGCTGTAATGACCATTATCACCTCTATAACAACCATTATCACCACTATAACCACCATTATCACCACTATAACAACCATTATCACCACTATAACGACCACTATCATCACTATAACAACCACTATCACCACTATAACAACCATTATCACCACTATAACGGCCATTATCACCACTATAACGACCACTATCAACACCATAACCACCATTATCATCACTATATGGACCATTATCACCACTATAACAACCATTATCACCACCATAACAACCATTATCACCACTATAAGGACCATTATCACCACTATAACAACCATTGACACCACTATAACGACCACTATCACCACTATAACAACCATTATCACCACTATAACAACTATTATCACCACTATAACAACCATTATCACCATTATAACGACCATTATCACCACTATATCAACCATTATCACCAGTAGAAGGACCATTATCAACGCTGTAATGACCATTATCACCACTATAACAACCATTATCACGACTATAAGGACCATTATCACCACTATAACAACCATTATCACCACTATAACGACCACAATCACCACTATAACAACAATTATCACCACTATAACAATTATTATCACCACTATAACAACCATTATCACCACTATAACGACCACTATCAACACTATAACCGCCATTATCACCACTATAACAACCATTATCACCACTATAACAACTATTATCACCACTATAACAACCATTATCACCACTATAACGACCACTATCAACACTATAACCGCCATTATCACCACTATAACAACCATTATCACCACTATATGGACCATTATCACCACTATAACGACCACTATCACCACTATAACAACCATTATCACCACTATAAGGACCATTATCACCACTATAACAACCATTATCACCACTATAACGGCCATTATCACCACTATAGCGACCTTTGTCAACACTATAACCACCATTATCACCACTATATCAACCATTATCACCAGTAGAAGGACCATTATCAACACTGTAATGACCATTATCACCACTATAACGACCACTATCACCACTATAACCACCACTATCACCACTATAACAACCATTATCACCACTATATGGCCCATTATCACCACTATAACGACCACTATCATCACTATAACAACCACTATCACCACTATAACAACTATTATCACCACTATAACAACCATTATCACCACTATAAGGACCATTATCACCACTAAAACAACCATTATCACCATTATAACGACCACTATCACCACTATAACAACCATTATCACCACTATAACAACTATTATCACCACTATAACAACCATTATCACCACTATAACAACTATTATCACCACTGTAACAACCATTATCACCACTATAACGACCATTATCACCACTATAACGGCCATTATCACCACTATAACAACCATTATCACCACTATAACAACCATTATCACCACTATATGGACCATTATGACAACTATAACCACCACTATCATCACTTTAACAACCATTATCGCCAATATAACGACCATTATCACCACTATAACGGCCATTATCACCACTATAGCGACCATTATCAACACTATAACAACCATTATCACCACTATAACAACTATTATCACCACTACCACAACCATTATCACCACTATAACGACCACTATCACCACTATAACAACCATTATCACCACTATAACAACTATTATCACCACTATAAAAACCATTATCACCACTATTACGACCACTATCAACACTATAACCACCATTATCACCACTATAACAACCATTATCACCACTATATGGACCATTATCACCACTATAACGACCACTATCACCACTATAACAACCATTATCACCACTATAAGGACCATTATCACCACTATAACAACCATTATCACCACTATAACGACCATTATCACCATTATAACGACCATTACCACCACTATATCAACCATTATCACCAGTAGAAGGACCATTATCAACGCTGTAATGACCATTATCACCTCTATAACAACCATTATCACCACTATAACCACCATTATCACCACTATAACAACCATTATCACCACTATAACGACCACTATCATCACTATAACAACCACTATCACCACTATAACAACTATTATCACCACTATAACAACCATTATCACCACTATAAGGACCATTATCACCACTATAACAACCATTATCACCATTATAACGACCACTATCACCACTATAACAACCATTATCACCACTATAACGGCCATTATCACCACTATAACGACCACTATCAACACCATAACCACCATTATCATCACTATATGGACCATTATCACCACTATAACAACCATTATCACCACCATAACAACCATTATCACCACTATAAGGACCATTATCACCACTATAACAACCATTGACACCACTATAACGACCACTATCACCACTATAACAACCATTATCACCACTATAACAACTATTATCACCACTATAACAACCATTATCACCATTATAACGACCATTATCACCACTATATCAACCATTATCACCAGTAGAAGGACCATTATCAACGCTGTAATGACCATTATCACCACTATAACAACCATTATCACGACTATAAGGACCATTATCACCACTATAACAACCATTATCACCACTATAACGACCACTATCACCACTATAACGACAATTATCACCACTATAACAACTATTATCACCACTATAACAACCATTATCACCACTATAACGACCACTATCAACACTATAACCGCCATTATCACCACTATAACAACCATTATCACCACTATATGGACCATTATCACCACTATAACGACCACTATCACCACTATAACAACCATTATCACCACTATAAGGACCATTATCACCACTATAACAACCATTATCACCACTATAACGGCCATTATCACCACTATAGCGACCTTTGTCAACACTATAACCACCATTATCACCACTATATCAACCATTATCACCAGTAGAAGGACCATTATCAACACTGTAATGACCATTATCACCACTATAACGACCACTATCACCACTATAACCACCATTATCACCACTATAACAACCATTATCACCACTATATGGCCCATTATCACCACTATAACGACCACTATCATCACTATAACAACCACTATCACCACTATATGGACCATTATGACAACTATAACCACCACTATCATCACTTTAACAACCATTATCGCCAATATAACGACCATTATCACCACTATAACGGCCATTATCACCACTATGGCGACCATTATCAACACTATAACAACCATTATCACCACTATAACAACTATTATCACCACTATAACAACCATTATCAACACTATAACGACCACTATCACCACTATAACAACCATTATCACCACTATAACAACTATTATCACCACTATAAAAACCATTATCACCACTATTACGACCACTATCAACACTATAACCACCATTATCACCACTATAACAACCATTATCACCACTATATGGACCATTATCACCACTATAACGACCACTATCACCACTATAACAACCATTATCACCACTATAAGGACCATTATCACCACTATAACAACCATTATCACCACTATAACGACCATTATCACCATTATAACGACCATTACCACCACTATATCAACCATTATCACCAGTAGAAGGACCATTATCAACGCTGTAATGACCATTATCACCTCTATAACAACCATTATCACCACTATAACAACCATTATCACCACTATATGGACCATTATGATGACTATAACCACCACTATCACCACCTTAACAACCATTATCACCACTATAACAACGATTATCACCACTATAACGACCATTATCACCACTATAACGGCCATTATCACCACTGTAGCGACCATTATCAGCACTATAACCACCATTACTACCACTATAACAACCATTATCACCACCATATGGACCATTATCACCACTATTACGACCACTATCACCACTATAACAACCATTATCACCACTATAAGGACCATTATCACCACTATAACAACCATTATCACCAGTATAACGACCATTATCACCCCTATAACGACCATTATCACCACTATAACGGCCATTATCACCACTATAACGACCACTATCACCACTATAACAACCATTATCACCACTATAACAACTATTATCACCACTATAACAACCATTATCACCATTATAACGACCATTATCACCACTATATCAAACATTATCACCAGTAGAAGGACCATTATCAACGCTGTAATGACCATTATCACCACTATAACAACCATTATCGCCAATATAACAACCATTATCGCCACCATAACAACCATTATCACCACTATATGGACCATTATGACCACTATAACCACCACTATCACCACTTTAACAACCATTATCACCACTATAACAACGATTATCACCACTATAACGACCATTATCACAACTATGACGACCATTATCACCACTATAAAGGCCATTATCACCACTGGAGCGACCATTATCAGCACTATAACCACCATTATCACCACTATAACGACCACTATCAACACTATAACCACCATTACCACCACTATAACAACCATTATCACCACTATATGGACCATTATCACCACTATAACGACCACTATCACCACTATAACAACCATTATCACCACTATAAGGACCATTATGACCACTATAACCACCACTATCACCACTTTAAGAACCATTATCACCACTATAACGACCACTACCACCACTATAACGGCCATTATCACCACTATAGCGACCTTTATCAACACTATAACCACCATTATCACCACTATATCAACCATTATCACCAGTAGAAGGACCATTATCAACACTGTAATGACCATTATCACCACTATAACGACCACTATCACCACTATAACAACCATTATCACCACTATAACAACTATTATCACCACTATAACAACCATTATCACCACTATAACGACCATTATCACCACTATAACGACCAATATCACCACTATAACGGCCATTATCACCACTATAGCGACCATTATCAACACTATAACCACCATTACCACCACTATAACAACCATTATCACCACTATAACAACCATTATCACCACTATATGGACCATTATGACCACTATAAGCACCACTATCACCACCTTAACAACCATTATCACCACTATAACAACGATTATCACCACTATAACGACCATTATCACCACTATAACGGCCATTATCACCACTGTAGCGACCATTATCAGCACTATAACCACCATTACTACCACTATAACAACCATTATCACCACTATATGGACCATTATCACCACTATTACGACCACTATCACCACTATAACAACCATTATCACCACTATAAGGACCATTATCACCACTATAACAACCATTATCACCAGTATAACGACCATTATCACCCCTATAACGACCATTATCACCACTATAACGGCCATTATCACCACTATAACGACCACTATCACCACTATAACAACCATTGTCACCACTATAACAACTATTATCACAACTATAACAACCATTATCACCATTATAACGACCATTATCACCACTATATCAAACATTATCACCAGTAGAAGGACCATTATCAACGCTGTAATGACCACTATCACCACTATAACAACCATTATCACCACTATAAGGACCATTATCACCACTATAACAACCATTATCACCACTATAACGACCATTATCACCATTATAACGACCATTACCACCACTATATCAACCATTATCACCAGTAGAAGGACCATTATCAACGCTGTAATGACCATTATCACCTCTATAACAACCATTATCACCACTATAACAGCCATTATCACCACTATAACAACTATTATCACCACTATATGGACCATTATGATGACTATAACCACCACTATCACCACTTTAACAACCATTATCACCACTATAACGACCACCATCACCACTATAAGGGCCATTATCACCACTATAGCGACCTTTATCAACACTACAACCACCATTATCACCACTATATCAACCATTATCACCAGTAGAAGGACCATTATCAATACTGTAATGACCATTATCACCACTATAATGACCACTATCACCACTATAACAACCATTATCACCACTATAACAACTATTATCACCACTATAACAACCATTATCACCACTATAACGACCATTATCACCCCTATAACGACCATTATCACCACTATAACGGCCATTATCACCACTATAGCGACCATTATCAGCACTATAACCACCATTATCACCACTATAACGAAAACTATCAACACTATAACGGCCATTATCACCACTATAGCGACCTTTATCAACACTATAACCACCATTATCACCACTATAACAACCATTATCACCAGTAGAAGGACCATTATCAACGCTGTAATGACCATTATCACCTCTATAACAACCATTATCACCACTATAACCACCATTATCACCACTATAACAACCATTATCACCACTATATGGACCATTATCACCACTATAACGACCACTATCATCACTATAACAACCACTATCACCACTATAACAACTATTATCACCACTATAACAACCATTATCACCACTATAAGGACCATTATCACCACTATAACAACCATTATCACCATTATAACGACCACTATCACGACTATAACAACCATTATCACCACTATAACAACTATTATCACCACTATAACAACCATTATCACCACTACAACAACTATTATCACCACTGTAACAACCATTATCACCACTATAACGACCATTATCACCACTATAACGGCCATTATCACCACAATAACAACCATTATCACCACTATAACAACCATTATCACCACTATATGGACCATTATGACAACTATAACCACCACTATCACCACTTTAACAACCATTATCGCCACTATAACGACCATTATCACCACTATAACATCCATTATCACCACTATAGCGACCATTATCAACACTATAACAACCATTATCACCACTATAACAACTATTATCACCACTATAACAACCATTATCACCACTATAACGACCACTATCACCACTATAACAACCATTATCACCACTATAACGACCATTATCACCATTATAACGACCATTACCACCACTATATCAACCATTATCACCAGTAGAAGGACCATTATCAACGCTGTAATGACCATTATCACCTCTATAACAACCATTATCACCACTATAACAACCATTATCACCACTATAACAACCATTATCACCACTATATGGACCATTATGATGACTATAACCACCACTATCACCACTTTAACAACCATTATCACCACTATAACGACCACTATCACCACTATAAGGGCCATTATCACCACAATAGCGACCTTTATCAACACTATAACCACCATTATCACCACTATATCAACCATTATCACCAGTAGAAGCACCATTATCAACACTGTAATGACCATTATCACCACTATAATGACCACTATCACCACTATAACAACCATTATCACCACTATAACAACTATTATCACCACTATAACAACCATTATCACCACTATAACGACCATTATCACCCCTATAACGACCATTATCACCACTATAACGGCCATTATCACCACTATAGCGACCATTATCAGCACTATAACCACCATTATCACCACTATAACGACCACTATCAACACTATAACGGCCATTATCACCACTATAGCGACCTTTATCAACACTATAACGACCATTATCAACACTATAACCACCATTATCACCACTATATCAACCATTATCACCAGTAGAAGGACCATTATCAACACTGATATGACCATTATCACCACTATAATGACCAATATCACCACTATAACAACCATTATCACCACTATAACAACTATTATCACCACTATAACAACCATTATCACCACTATAACGACCATTATCACCCCTATAACGACCATTATCACCACTATAACGGCCATTATCACCACTATAGCGACCATTATCAGCACTATAACCACCATTATCACCACTATAACGACCACTATCAACACTATAACGGCCATTATCACCACTATAGCGACCTTTATCAACACTATAACCACCATTATCACCACTATATCAACCATTATCACCAGTAGAAGGACCATTTTCAACGCTGTAATGACCATTATCACCTCTATAACAACCATTATCACCTCTATAACAACCATTATCACCACTATAACAACCATTGTCACCACTATAACAACCATTATCACCACTATATGGACCATTATCGCCACTATAACGACCACTATCACCAATATAACAACCATTATCACCACTATAACAGCTATTATCACCACTATAACAACCATTATCACCACTATAAGGACCATTATCACCACTATAACAACCATTATCACCACTATAACGACCACTATCACCACTATAACAACCATTATCACCACTATAACAACTATTATCACCACTATATGGACCATTATCACCACTATAACAACCACTATCACCACTACAACAACGATTACCACCACTATAAGGACCATTATCACCACTATAACAACCATTATCACCACTATAACGGCCATTATCACCACTATAGCGACCTTTATCAACACTATAACCACCATTATCACCACTATATCAACCATTATCACCAGTAGAAGCACCATTATCAACACTGTAATGACCATTATCACCACTATAACGACCACTATCACCACTATAACCACCATTACCACCACTATATCAACCATTATCACCAGTAGAAGGACCATTATCAACGCTGTAATGACCATTATCACCTCTATAACAACCATTATCACCACTATAACAACCATTATCACCACTATAACAACCATTATCACCACTATATGGACCATTATGATGACTATAACCACCACTATCACCACTTTAACAACCATTATCACCACTATAACGACCACTATCACCACTATAAGGGCCATTATCACCACAATAGCGGCCTTTATCAACACTATAACCACCATTATCACCACTATATCAACCATTATCACCAGTAGAAGCACCATTATCAACACTGTAATGACCATTATCACCACTATAATGACCACTATCACCACTATAACAACCATTATCACCACTATAACAACTATTATCACCACTATAACAACCATTATCACCACTATAACGACCATTATCACCCCTATAACGACCATTATCACCACTATAACGGCCATTATCACCACTATAGCGACCATTATCAGCACTATAACCACCATTATCACCACTATAACAACCATTATCACCACTATAAGGACCATTATCACCACTATAACAACCATTATCACCACTATAACGGCCATTATCACCACTATAGCGACCTTTGTCAACACTATAACCACCATTATCACCACTATATCAACCATTATCACCAGTAGAAGGACCATTATCAACACTGTAATGACCATTATCACCACTATAACGACCACTATCACCACTATAACCACCACTATCACCACTATAACAACCATTATCACCACTATATGGCCCATTATCACCACTATAACGACCACTATCATCACTATAACAACCACTATCACCACTATAACAACTATTATCACCACTATAACAACCATTATCACCACTATAAGGACCATTATCACCACTAAAACAACCATTATCACCATTATAACGACCACTATCACCACTATAACAACCATTATCACCACTATAACAACTATTATCACCACTATAACAACCATTATCACCACTATAACAACTATTATCACCACTGTAACAACCATTATCACCACTATAACGACCATTATCACCACTATAACGGCCATTATCACCACTATAACAACCATTATCACCACTATAACAACCATTATCACCACTATATGGACCATTATGACAACTATAACCACCACTATCATCACTTTAACAACCATTATCGCCAATATAACGACCATTATCACCACTATAACAACTATTATCACCACTACCACAACCATTATCACCACTATAACGACCACTATCACCACTATAACAACCATTATCACCACTATAACAACTATTATCACCACTATAAAAACCATTATCACCACTATTACGACCACTATCAACACTATAACCACCATTATCACCACTATAACAACCATTATCACCACTATATGGACCATTATCACCACTATAACGACCACTATCACCACTATAACAACCATTATCACCACTATAACAACCATTATCACCACTATAAGGACCATTATCACCACTATAACAACCATTATCACCACTATAAGGACCATTATCACCACTATAACAACCATTATCACCACTATAACAACCATTATCACCACTATAACGGCCATTATCACCACTATAACGACCACTATCAACACCATAACCACCATTATCATCACTATATGGACCATTATCACCACTATAACAACCATTATCACCACCATAACAACCATTATCACCACTATAAGGACCATTATCACCACTATAACAACCATTGACACCACTATAACGACCACTATCACCACTATAACAACCATTATCACCACTATAACAACTATTATCACCACTATAACAACCATTATCACCATTATAACGACCATTATCACCACTATATCAACCATTATCACCAGTAGAAGGACCATTATCAACGCTGTAATGACCATTATCACCACTATAACAACCATTATCACGACTATAAGGACCATTATCACCACTATAACAACCATTATCACCACTATAACGACCACTATCACCACTATAACAACAATTATCACCACTATAACAACTATTATCACCACTATAACAACCATTATCACCACTATAACGACCACTATCAACACTATAACCGCCATTATCACCACTATAACAACCATTATCACCACTATAACAACTATTATCACCACTATAACAACCATTATCACCACTATAACGACCACTATCAACACTATAACCGCCATTATCACCACTATAACAACCATTATCACCACTATATGGACCATTATCACCACTATAACGACCACTATCACCACTATAACAACCATTATCACCACTATAAGGACCATTATCACCACTATAACAACCATTATCACCACTATAACGGCCATTATCACCACTATAGCGACCTTTGTCAACACTATAACCACCATTATCACCACTATATCAACCATTATCACCAGTAGAAGGACCATTATCAACACTGTAATGACCATTATCACCACTATAACGACCACTATCACCACTATAACCACCACTATCACCACTATAACAACCATTATCACCACTATATGGCCCATTATCACCACTATAACGACCACTATCATCACTATAACAACCACTATCACCACTATAACAACTATTATCACCACTATAACAACCATTATCACCACTATAAGGACCATTATCACCACTAAAACAACCATTATCACCATTATAACGACCACTATCACCACTATAACAACCATTATCACCACTATAACAACTATTATCACCACTATAACAACCATTATCACCACTATAACAACTATTATCACCACTGTAACAACCATTATCACCACTATAACGACCATTATCACCACTATAACGGCCATTATCACCACTATAACAACCATTATCACCACTATAACAACCATTATCACCACTATATGGACCATTATGACAACTATAACCACCACTATCATCACTTTAACAACCATTATCGCCAATATAACGACCATTATCACCACTATAACGGCCATTATCACCACTATAGCGACCATTATCAACACTATAACAACCATTATCACCACTATAACAACTATTATCACCACTACCACAACCATTATCACCACTATAACGACCACTATCACCACTATAACAACCATTATCACCACTATAACAACTATTATCACCACTATAAAAACCATTATCACCACTATTACGACCACTATCAACACTATAACCACCATTATCACCACTATAACAACCATTATCACCACTATATGGACCATTATCACCACTATAACGACCACTATCACCACTATAACAACCATTATCACCACTATAAGGACCATTATCACCACTATAACAACCATTATCACCACTATAACGACCATTATCACCATTATAACGACCATTACCACCACTATATCAACCATTATCACCAGTAGAAGGACCATTATCAACGCTGTAATGACCATTATCACCTCTATAACAACCATTATCACCACTATAACCACCATTATCACCACTATAACAACCATTATCACCACTATAACGACCACTATCATCACTATAACAACCACTATCACCACTATAACAACTATTATCACCACTATAACAACCATTATCACCACTATAAGGACCATTATCACCACTATAACAACCATTATCACCATTATAACGACCACTATCACCACTATAACAACCATTATCACCACTATAACGGCCATTATCACCACTATAACGACCACTATCAACACCATAACCACCATTATCATCACTATATGGACCATTATCACCACTATAACAACCATTATCACCACCATAACAACCATTATCACCACTATAAGGACCATTATCACCACTATAACAACCATTGACACCACTATAACGACCACTATCACCACTATAACAACCATTATCACCACTATAACAACTATTATCACCACTATAACAACCATTATCACCATTATAACGACCATTATCACCACTATATCAACCATTATCACCAGTAGAAGGACCATTATCAACGCTGTAATGACCATTATCACCACTATAACAACCATTATCACGACTATAAGGACCATTATCACCACTATAACAACCATTATCACCACTATAACGACCACTATCACCACTATAACGACAATTATCACCACTATAACAACTATTATCACCACTATAACAACCATTATCACCACTATAACGACCACTATCAACACTATAACCGCCATTATCACCACTATAACAACCATTATCACCACTATATGGACCATTATCACCACTATAACGACCACTATCACCACTATAACAACCATTATCACCACTATAAGGACCATTATCACCACTATAACAACCATTATCACCACTATAACGGCCATTATCACCACTATAGCGACCTTTGTCAACACTATAACCACCATTATCACCACTATATCAACCATTATCACCAGTAGAAGGACCATTATCAACACTGTAATGACCATTATCACCACTATAACGACCACTATCACCACTATAACCACCATTATCACCACTATAACAACCATTATCACCACTATATGGCCCATTATCACCACTATAACGACCACTATCATCACTATAACAACCACTATCACCACTATATGGACCATTATGACAACTATAACCACCACTATCATCACTTTAACAACCATTATCGCCAATATAACGACCATTATCACCACTATAACGGCCATTATCACCACTATGGCGACCATTATCAACACTATAACAACCATTATCACCACTATAACAACTATTATCACCACTATAACAACCATTATCAACACTATAACGACCACTATCACCACTATAACAACCATTATCACCACTATAACAACTATTATCACCACTATAAAAACCATTATCACCACTATTACGACCACTATCAACACTATAACCACCATTATCACCACTATAACAACCATTATCACCACTATATGGACCATTATCACCACTATAACGACCACTATCACCACTATAACAACCATTATCACCACTATAAGGACCATTATCACCACTATAACAACCATTATCACCACTATAACGACCATTATCACCATTATAACGACCATTACCACCACTATATCAACCATTATCACCAGTAGAAGGACCATTATCAACGCTGTAATGACCATTATCACCTCTATAACAACCATTATCACCACTATAACAACCATTATCACCACTATATGGACCATTATGATGACTATAACCACCACTATCACCACTTTAACAACCATTATCACCACTATAACGACCACTATCACCACTATAAGGGCCATTATCACCACTATAGCGACCTTTATCAACACTATAACCACCATTATCACCACTATATCAACCATTATCACCAGTAGAAGGACCATTATCAACACTGTAATGACCATTATCACCACTATAATGACCACTATCACCACTATAACAACCATTATCACCACTATAACAACTATTATCACCACTATAACAACCATTATCACCACTATAACGACCATTATCACCCCTATAACGACCATTATCACCACTATAACGGCCATTATCACCACTATAGCGACCATTATCAGCACTATAACCACCATTATCACCACTATAACGAAAACTATCAACACTATAACGGCCATTATCACCACTATAGCGACCTTTATCAACACTATAACCACCATTATCACCACTATATCAACCATTATCACCAGTAGAAGGACCATTATCAACGCTGTAATGACCATTATCACCTCTATAACAACCATTATCACCACTATAACCACCATTATCACCACTATAACAACCATTATCACCACTATATGGACCATTATCACCACTATAGCGACCACTATCATCACTATAACAACCACTATCACCACTATAACAACTATTATCACCACTATAACAACCATTATCACCACTATAAGGACCATTATCAACACTATAACAACCATTATCACCATTATAACGACCACTATCACCACTATAACAACCATTATCACCACTATAACAACTATTATCACCACTATAACAACCATTATCACCACTATAAGGACCATTATCACCACTATAACAACCATTATCACCATTATAACGACCACTATCACCACTATAACAACCGTTATCACCACTATAACGACCACTATCACCACTATAACAACCATTATCACCACTATAAGGACCATTATGACCACTATAACCACCACTATCACCACTTTAACAACAATTATCACCACTATAACAACGATTATCACCACTATAACGACCATTATCACAACTATAACGACCATTATCACCACTATAACGACCAATATCACCACTATAACGGCCATTATCACCACTATAGCGACCATTATCAACACTATAACCACCATTACCACCACTATAACAACCATTATCACCACTATAACAACCATTATCACCACTATATGGACCATTATGACCACTATAAGCACCACTATCACCACCTTAACAACCATTATCACCACTATAACAACGATTATCACCACTATAACGACCATTATCACCACTATAACGGCCATTATCACCACTGTAGCGACCATTATCAGCACTATAACCACCATTACTACCACTATAACAACCATTATCACCACTATATGGACCATTATCACCACTATTACGACCACTATCACCACTATAACAACCATTATCACCACTATAAGGACCATTATCACCACTATAACAACCATTATCACCAGTATAACGACCATTATCACCCCTATAACGACCATTATCACCACTATAACGGCCATTATCACCACTATAACGACCACTATCACCACTATAACAACCATTGTCACCACTATAACAACTATTATCACAACTATAACAACCATTATCACCATTATAACGACCATTATCACCACTATATCAAACATTATCACCAGTAGAAGGACCATTATCAACGCTGTAATGACCACTATCACCACTATAACAACCATTATCACCACTATAAGGACCATTATCACCACTATAACAACCATTATCACCACTATAACGACCATTATCACCATTATAACGACCATTACCACCACTATATCAACCATTATCACCAGTAGAAGGACCATTATCAACGCTGTAATGACCATTATCACCTCTATAACAACCATTATCACCACTATAACAGCCATTATCACCACTATAACAACTATTATCACCACTATATGGACCATTATGATGACTATAACCACCACTATCACCACTTTAACAACCATTATCACCACTATAACGACCACCATCACCACTATAAGGGCCATTATCACCACTATAGCGACCTTTATCAACACTACAACCACCATTATCACCACTATATCAACCATTATCACCAGTAGAAGGACCATTATCAATACTGTAATGACCATTATCACCACTATAATGACCACTATCACCACTATAACAACCATTATCACCACTATAACAACTATTATCACCACTATAACAACCATTATCACCACTATAACGACCATTATCACCCCTATAACGACCATTATCACCACTATAACGGCCATTATCACCACTATAGCGACCATTATCAGCACTATAACCACCATTATCACCACTATAACGAAAACTATCAACACTATAACGGCCATTATCACCACTATAGCGACCTTTATCAACACTATAACCACCATTATCACCACTATAACAACCATTATCACCAGTAGAAGGACCATTATCAACGCTGTAATGACCATTATCACCTCTATAACAACCATTATCACCACTATAACCACCATTATCACCACTATAACAACCATTATCACCACTATATGGACCATTATCACCACTATAACGACCACTATCATCACTATAACAACCACTATCACCACTATAACAACTATTATCACCACTATAACAACCATTATCACCACTATAAGGACCATTATCACCACTATAACAACCATTATCACCATTATAACGACCACTATCACGACTATAACAACCATTATCACCACTATAACAACTATTATCACCACTATAACAACCATTATCACCACTACAACAACTATTATCACCACTGTAACAACCATTATCACCACTATAACGACCATTATCACCACTATAACGGCCATTATCACCACAATAACAACCATTATCACCACTATAACAACCATTATCACCACTATATGGACCATTATGACAACTATAACCACCACTATCACCACTTTAACAACCATTATCGCCACTATAACGACCATTATCACCACTATAACATCCATTATCACCACTATAGCGACCATTATCAACACTATAACAACCATTATCACCACTATAACAACTATTATCACCACTATAACAACCATTATCACCACTATAACGACCACTATCACCACTATAACAACCATTATCACCACTATAACGACCATTATCACCATTATAACGACCATTACCACCACTATATCAACCATTATCACCAGTAGAAGGACCATTATCAACGCTGTAATGACCATTATCACCTCTATAACAACCATTATCACCACTATAACAACCATTATCACCACTATAACAACCATTATCACCACTATATGGACCATTATGATGACTATAACCACCACTATCACCACTTTAACAACCATTATCACCACTATAACGACCACTATCACCACTATAAGGGCCATTATCACCACAATAGCGACCTTTATCAACACTATAACCACCATTATCACCACTATATCAACCATTATCACCAGTAGAAGCACCATTATCAACACTGTAATGACCATTATCACCACTATAATGACCACTATCACCACTATAACAACCATTATCACCACTATAACAACTATTATCACCACTATAACAACCATTATCACCACTATAACGACCATTATCACCCCTATAACGACCATTATCACCACTATAACGGCCATTATCACCACTATAGCGACCATTATCAGCACTATAACCACCATTATCACCACTATAACGACCACTATCAACACTATAACGGCCATTATCACCACTATAGCGACCTTTATCAACACTATAACGACCATTATCAACACTATAACCACCATTATCACCACTATATCAACCATTATCACCAGTAGAAGGACCATTATCAACACTGATATGACCATTATCACCACTATAATGACCAATATCACCACTATAACAACCATTATCACCACTATAACAACTATTATCACCACTATAACAACCATTATCACCACTATAACGACCATTATCACCCCTATAACGACCATTATCACCACTATAACGGCCATTATCACCACTATAGCGACCATTATCAGCACTATAACCACCATTATCACCACTATAACGACCACTATCAACACTATAACGGCCATTATCACCACTATAGCGACCTTTATCAACACTATAACCACCATTATCACCACTATATCAACCATTATCACCAGTAGAAGGACCATTATCAACGCTGTAATGACCATTATCACCTCTATAACAACCATTATCACCTCTATAACAACCATTATCACCACTATAACAACCATTGTCACCACTATAACAACCATTATCACCACTATATGGACCATTATCGCCACTATAACGACCACTATCACCAATATAACAACCATTATCACCACTATAACAGCTATTATCACCACTATAACAACCATTATCACCACTATAAGGACCATTATCACCACTATAACAACCATTATCACCACTATAACGACCACTATCACCACTATAACAACCATTATCACCACTATAACAACTATTATCACCACTATATGGACCATTATCACCACTATAACAACCACTATCACCACTACAACAACGATTACCACCACTATAAGGACCATTATCACCACTATAACAACCATTATCACCACTATAACGGCCATTATCACCACTATAGCGACCTTTATCAACACTATAACCACCATTATCACCACTATATCAACCATTATCACCAGTAGAAGCACCATTATCAACACTGTAATGACCATTATCACCACTATAACGACCACTATCACCACTATAACCACCATTACCACCACTATATCAACCATTATCACCAGTAGAAGGACCATTATCAACGCTGTAATGACCATTATCACCTCTATAACAACCATTATCACCACTATAACAACCATTATCACCACTATAACAACCATTATCACCACTATATGGACCATTATGATGACTATAACCACCACTATCACCACTTTAACAACCATTATCACCACTATAACGACCACTATCACCACTATAAGGGCCATTATCACCACAATAGCGGCCTTTATCAACACTATAACCACCATTATCACCACTATATCAACCATTATCACCAGTAGAAGCACCATTATCAACACTGTAATGACCATTATCACCACTATAATGACCACTATCACCACTATAACAACCATTATCACCACTATAACAACTATTATCACCACTATAACAACCATTATCACCACTATAACGACCATTATCACCCCTATAACGACCATTATCACCACTATAACGGCCATTATCACCACTATAGCGACCATTATCAGCACTATAACCACCATTATCACCACTATAACAACCATTATCACCACTATAAGGACCATTATCACCACTATAACAACCATTATCACCACTATAACGGCCATTATCACCACTATAGCGACCTTTGTCAACACTATAACCACCATTATCACCACTATATCAACCATTATCACCAGTAGAAGGACCATTATCAACACTGTAATGACCATTATCACCACTATAACGACCACTATCACCACTATAACCACCACTATCACCACTATAACAACCATTATCACCACTATATGGCCCATTATCACCACTATAACGACCACTATCATCACTATAACAACCACTATCACCACTATAACAACTATTATCACCACTATAACAACCATTATCACCACTATAAGGACCATTATCACCACTAAAACAACCATTATCACCATTATAACGACCACTATCACCACTATAACAACCATTATCACCACTATAACAACTATTATCACCACTATAACAACCATTATCACCACTATAACAACTATTATCACCACTGTAACAACCATTATCACCACTATAACGACCATTATCACCACTATAACGGCCATTATCACCACTATAACAACCATTATCACCACTATAACAACCATTATCACCACTATATGGACCATTATGACAACTATAACCACCACTATCATCACTTTAACAACCATTATCGCCAATATAACGACCATTATCACCACTATAACAACTATTATCACCACTACCACAACCATTATCACCACTATAACGACCACTATCACCACTATAACAACCATTATCACCACTATAACAACTATTATCACCACTATAAAAACCATTATCACCACTATTACGACCACTATCAACACTATAACCACCATTATCACCACTATAACAACCATTATCACCACTATATGGACCATTATCACCACTATAACGACCACTATCACCACTATAACAACCATTATCACCACTATAAGGACCATTATCACCACTATAACAACCATTATCACCACTATAACGACCATTATCACCATTATAACGACCATTACCACCACTATATCAACCATTATCACCAGTAGAAGGACCATTATCAACGCTGTAATGACCATTATCACCTCTATAACAACCATTATCACCACTATAACCACCATTATCACCACTATAACAACCATTATCACCACTATAACGACCACTATCATCACTATAACAACCACTATCACCACTATAACAACCATTATCACCACTATAACGGCCATTATCACCACTATAACGACCACTATCAACACCATAACCACCATTATCATCACTATATGGACCATTATCACCACTATAACAACCATTATCACCACCATAACAACCATTATCACCACTATAAGGACCATTATCACCACTATAACAACCATTGACACCACTATAACGACCACTATCACCACTATAACAACCATTATCACCACTATAACAACTATTATCACCACTATAACAACCATTATCACCATTATAACGACCATTATCACCACTATATCAACCATTATCACCAGTAGAAGGACCATTATCAACGCTGTAATGACCATTATCACCACTATAACAACCATTATCACGACTATAAGGACCATTATCACCACTATAACAACCATTATCACCACTATAACGACCACTATCACCACTATAACAACAATTATCACCACTATAACAATTATTATCACCACTATAACAACCATTATCACCACTATAACGACCACTATCAACACTATAACCGCCATTATCACCACTATAACAACCATTATCACCACTATAACAACTATTATCACCACTATAACAACCATTATCACCACTATAACGACCACTATCAACACTATAACCGCCATTATCACCACTATAACAACCATTATCACCACTATATGGACCATTATCACCACTATAACGACCACTATCACCACTATAACAACCATTATCACCACTATAAGGACCATTATCACCACTATAACAACCATTATCACCACTATAACGGCCATTATCACCACTATAGCGACCTTTGTCAACACTATAACCACCATTATCACCACTATATCAACCATTATCACCAGTAGAAGGACTATTATCAACACTGTAATGACCATTATCACCACTATAACGACCACTATCACCACTATAACCACCACTATCACCACTATAACAACCATTATCACCACTATATGGCCCATTATCACCACTATAACGACCACTATCATCACTATAACAACCACTATCACCACTATAACAACTATTATCACCACTATAACAACCATTATCACCACTATAAGGACCATTATCACCACTAAAACAACCATTATCACCATTATAACGACCACTATCACCACTATAACAACCATTATCACCACTATAACAACTATTATCACCACTATAACAACCATTATCACCACTATAACAACTATTATCACCACTGTAACAACCATTATCACCACTATAACGACCATTATCACCACTATAACGGCCATTATCACCACTATAACAACCATTATCACCACTATAACAACCATTATCACCACTATATGGACCATTATGACAACTATAACCACCACTATCATCACTTTAACAACCATTATCGCCAATATAACGACCATTATCACCACTATAACGGCCATTATCACCACTATAGCGACCATTATCAACACTATAACAACCATTATCACCACTATAACAACTATTATCACCACTACCACAACCATTATCACCACTATAACGACCACTATCACCACTATAACAACCATTATCACCACTATAACAACTATTATCACCACTATAAAAACCATTATCACCACTATTACGACCACTATCAACACTATAACCACCATTATCACCACTATAACAACCATTATCACCACTATATGGACCATTATCACCACTATAACGACCACTATCACCACTATAACAACCATTATCACCACTATAAGGACCATTATCACCACTATAACAACCATTATCACCACTATAACGACCATTATCACCATTATAACGACCATTACCACCACTATATCAACCATTATCACCAGTAGAAGGACCATTATCAACGCTGTAATGACCATTATCACCTCTATAACAACCATTATCACCACTATAACCACCATTATCACCACTATAACAACCATTATCACCACTATAACGACCACTATCATCACTATAACAACCACTATCACCACTATAACAACTATTATCACCACTATAACAACCATTATCACCACTATAAGGACCATTATCACCACTATAACAACCATTATCACCATTATAACGACCACTATCACCACTATAACAACCATTATCACCACTATAACGGCCATTATCACCACTATAACGACCACTATCAACACCATAACCACCATTATCATCACTATATGGACCATTATCACCACTATAACAACCATTATCACCACCATAACAACCATTATCACCACTATAAGGACCATTATCACCACTATAACAACCATTGACACCACTATAACGACCACTATCACCACTATAACAACCATTATCACCACTATAACAACTATTATCACCACTATAACAACCATTATCACCATTATAACGACCATTATCACCACTATATCAACCATTATCACCAGTAGAAGGACCATTATCAACGCTGTAATGACCATTATCACCACTATAACAACCATTATCACGACTATAAGGACCATTATCACCACTATAACAACCATTATCACCACTATAACGACCACTATCACCACTATAACGACAATTATCACCACTATAACAACTATTATCACCACTATAACAACCATTATCACCACTATAACGACCACTATCAACACTATAACCGCCATTATCACCACTATAACAACCATTATCACCACTATATGGACCATTATCACCACTATAACGACCACTATCACCACTATAACAACCATTATCACCACTATAAGGACCATTATCACCACTATAACAACCATTATCACCACTATAACGGCCATTATCACCACTATAGCGACCTTTGTCAACACTATAACCACCATTATCACCACTATATCAACCATTATCACCAGTAGAAGGACCATTATCAACACTGTAATGACCATTATCACCACTATAACGACCACTATCACCACTATAACCACCATTATCACCACTATAACAACCATTATCACCACTATATGGCCCATTATCACCACTATAACGACCACTATCATCACTATAACAACCACTATCACCACTATATGGACCATTATGACAACTATAACCACCACTATCATCACTTTAACAACCATTATCGCCAATATAACGACCATTATCACCACTATAACGGCCATTATCACCACTATGGCGACCATTATCAACACTATAACAACCATTATCACCACTATAACAACTATTATCACCACTATAACAACCATTATCAACACTATAACGACCACTATCACCACTATAACAACCATTATCACCACTATAACAACTATTATCACCACTATAAAAACCATTATCACCACTATTACGACCACTATCAACACTATAACCACCATTATCACCACTATAACAACCATTATCACCACTATATGGACCATTATCACCACTATAACGACCACTATCACCACTATAACAACCATTATCACCACTATAAGGACCATTATCACCACTATAACAACCATTATCACCACTATAACGACCATTATCACCATTATAACGACCATTACCACCACTATATCAACCATTATCACCAGTAGAAGGACCATTATCAACGCTGTAATGACCATTATCACCTCTATAACAACCATTATCACCACTATAACAACCATTATCACCACTATATGGACCATTATGATGACTATAACCACCACTATCACCACCTTAACAACCATTATCACCACTATAACAACGATTATCACCACTATAACGACCATTATCACCACTATAACGGCCATTATCACCACTGTAGCGACCATTATCAGCACTATAACCACCATTACTACCACTATAACAACCATTATCACCACCATATGGACCATTATCACCACTATTACGACCACTATCACCACTATAACAACCATTATCACCACTATAAGGACCATTATCACCACTATAACAACCATTATCACCAGTATAACGACCATTATCACCCCTATAACGACCATTATCACCACTATAACGGCCATTATCACCACTATAACGACCACTATCACCACTATAACAACCATTATCACCACTATAACAACTATTATCACCACTATAACAACCATTATCACCATTATAACGACCATTATCACCACTATATCAAACATTATCACCAGTAGAAGGACCATTATCAACGCTGTAATGACCATTATCACCACTATAACAACCATTATCGCCAATATAACAACCATTATCGCCACCATAACAACCATTATCACCACTATATGGACCATTATGACCACTATAACCACCACTATCACCACTTTAACAACCATTATCACCACTATAACAACGATTATCACCACTATAACGACCATTATCACAACTATGACGACCATTATCACCACTATAAAGGCCATTATCACCACTGGAGCGACCATTATCAGCACTATAACCACCATTATCACCACTATAACGACCACTATCAACACTATAACCACCATTACCACCACTATAACAACCATTATCACCACTATATGGACCATTATCACCACTATAACGACCACTATCACCACTATAACAACCATTATCACCACTATAAGGACCATTATGACCACTATAACCACCACTATCACCACTTTAAGAACCATTATCACCACTATAACGACCACTACCACCACTATAACGGCCATTATCACCACTATAGCGACCTTTATCAACACTATAACCACCATTATCACCACTATATCAACCATTATCACCAGTAGAAGGACCATTATCAACACTGTAATGACCATTATCACCACTATAACGACCACTATCACCACTATAACAACCATTATCACCACTATAACAACTATTATCACCACTATAACAACCATTATCACCACTATAACGACCATTATCACCACTATAACGACCAATATCACCACTATAACGGCCATTATCACCACTATAGCGACCATTATCAACACTATAACCACCATTACCACCACTATAACAACCATTATCACCACTATAACAACCATTATCACCACTATATGGACCATTATGACCACTATAAGCACCACTATCACCACCTTAACAACCATTATCACCACTATAACAACGATTATCACCACTATAACGACCATTATCACCACTATAACGGCCATTATCACCACTGTAGCGACCATTATCAGCACTATAACCACCATTACTACCACTATAACAACCATTATCACCACTATATGGACCATTATCACCACTATTACGACCACTATCACCACTATAACAACCATTATCACCACTATAAGGACCATTATCACCACTATAACAACCATTATCACCAGTATAACGACCATTATCACCCCTATAACGACCATTATCACCACTATAACGGCCATTATCACCACTATAACGACCACTATCACCACTATAACAACCATTGTCACCACTATAACAACTATTATCACAACTATAACAACCATTATCACCATTATAACGACCATTATCACCACTATATCAAACATTATCACCAGTAGAAGGACCATTATCAACGCTGTAATGACCACTATCACCACTATAACAACCATTATCACCACTATAAGGACCATTATCACCACTATAACAACCATTATCACCACTATAACAACCATTATCACCATTATAACGACCATTACCACCACTATATCAACCATTATCACCAGTAGAAGGACCATTATCAACGCTGTAATGACCATTATCACCTCTATAACAACCATTATCACCACTATAACAGCCATTATCACCACTATAACAACTATTATCACCACTATATGGACCATTATGATGACTATAACCACCACTATCACCACTTTAACAACCATTATCACCACTATAACGACCACCATCACCACTATAAGGGCCATTATCACCACTATAGCGACCTTTATCAACACTACAACCACCATTATCACCACTATATCAACCATTATCACCAGTAGAAGGACCATTATCAATACTGTAATGACCATTATCACCACTATAATGACCACTATCACCACTATAACAACCATTATCACCACTATAACAACTATTATCACCACTATAACAACCATTATCACCACTATAACGACCATTATCACCCCTATAACGACCATTATCACCACTATAACGGCCATTATCACCACTATAGCGACCATTATCAGCACTATAACCACCATTATCACCACTATAACGAAAACTATCAACACTATAACGGCCATTATCACCACTATAGCGACCTTTATCAACACTATAACCACCATTATCACCACTATAACAACCATTATCACCAGTAGAAGGACCATTATCAACGCTGTAATGACCATTATCACCTCTATAACAACCATTATCACCACTATAACCACCATTATCACCACTATAACAACCATTATCACCACTATATGGACCATTATCACCACTATAACGACCACTATCATCACTATAACAACCACTATCACCACTATAACAACTATTATCACCACTATAACAACCATTATCACCACTATAAGGACCATTATCACCACTATAACAACCATTATCACCATTATAACGACCACTATCACGACTATAACAACCATTATCACCACTATAACAACTATTATCACCACTATAACAACCATTATCACCACTACAACAACTATTATCACCACTGTAACAACCATTATCACCACTATAACGACCATTATCACCACTATAACGGCCATTATCACCACAATAACAACCATTATCACCACTATAACAACCATTATCACCACTATATGGACCATTATGACAACTATAACCACCACTATCACCACTTTAACAACCATTATCGCCACTATAACGACCATTATCACCACTATAACATCCATTATCACCACTATAGCGACCATTATCAACACTATAACAACCATTATCACCACTATAACAACTATTATCACCACTATAACAACCATTATCACCACTATAACGACCACTATCACCACTATAACAACCATTATCACCACTATAACGACCATTATCACCATTATAACGACCATTACCACCACTATATCAACCATTATCACCAGTAGAAGGACCATTATCAACGCTGTAATGACCATTATCACCTCTATAACAACCATTATCACCACTATAACAACCATTATCACCACTATATGGACCATTATGATGACTATAACCACCACTATCACCACTTTAACAACCATTATCACCACTATAACGACCACTATCACCACTATAAGGGCCATTATCACCACAATAGCGACCTTTATCAACACTATAACCACCATTATCACCACTATATCAACCATTATCACCAGTAGAAGCACCATTATCAACACTGTAATGACCATTATCACCACTATAATGACCACTATCACCACTATAACAACCATTATCACCACTATAACAACTATTATCACCACTATAACAACCATTATCACCACTATAACGACCATTATCACCCCTATAACGACCATTATCACCACTATAACGGCCATTATCATCACTATAGCGACCATTATCAGCACTATAACCACCATTATCACCACTATAACGACCACTATCAACACTATAACGGCCATTATCACCACTATAGCGACCTTTATCAACACTATAACGACCATTATCAACACTATAACCACCATTATCACCACTATATCAACCATTATCACCAGTAGAAGGACCATTATCAACACTGATATGACCATTATCACCACTATAATGACCAATATCACCACTATAACAACCATTATCACCACTATAACAACTATTATCACCACTATAACAACCATTATCACCACTATAACGACCATTATCACCCCTATAACGACCATTATCACCACTATAACGGCCATTATCACCACTATAGCGACCATTATCAGCACTATAACCACCATTATCACCACTATAACGACCACTATCAACACTATAACGGCCATTATCACCACTATAGCGACCTTTATCAACACTATAACGACCATTATCAACACTATAACCACCATTATCACCACTATATCAACCATTATCACCAGTAGAAGGACCATTATCAACACTGATATGACCATTATCACCACTATAATGACCAATATCACCACTATAACAACCATTATCACCACTATAACAACTATTATCACCACTATAACAACCATTATCACCACTATAACGACCATTATCACCCCTATAACGACCATTATCACCACTATAACGGCCATTATCACCACTATAGCGACCATTATCAGCACTATAACCACCATTATCACCACTATAACGACCACTATCAACACTATAACGGCCATTATCACCACTATAGCGACCTTTATCAACACTATAACCACCATTATCACCACTATATCAACCATTATCACCAGTAGAAGGACCATTATCAACGCTGTAATGACCATTATCACCTCTATAACAACCATTATCACCTCTATAACAACCATTATCACCACTATAACAACCATTGTCACCACTATAACAACCATTATCACCACTATATGGACCATTATCGCCACTATAACGACCACTATCACCAATATAACAACCATTATCACCACTATAACAGCTATTATCACCACTATAACAACCATTATCACCACTATAAGGACCATTATCACCACTATAACAACCATTATCACCACTATAACGACCACTATCACCACTATAACAACCATTATCACCACTATAACAACTATTATCACCACTATATGGACCATTATCACCACTATAACAACCACTATCACCACTACAACAACGATTACCACCACTATAAGGACCATTATCACCACTATAACAACCATTATCACCACTATAACGGCCATTATCACCACTATAGCGACCTTTATCAACACTATAACCACCATTATCACCACTATATCAACCATTATCACCAGTAGAAGCACCATTATCAACACTGTAATGACCATTATCACCACTATAACGACCACTATCACCACTATAACCACCATTACCACCACTATATCAACCATTATCACCAGTAGAAGGACCATTATCAACGCTGTAATGACCATTATCACCTCTATAACAACCATTATCACCACTATAACAACCATTATCACCACTATAACAACCATTATCACCACTATATGGACCATTATGATGACTATAACCACCACTATCACCACTTTAACAACCATTATCACCACTATAACGACCACTATCACCACTATAAGGGCCATTATCACCACAATAGCGGCCTTTATCAACACTATAACCACCATTATCACCACTATATCAACCATTATCACCAGTAGAAGCACCATTATCAACACTGTAATGACCATTATCACCACTATAATGACCACTATCACCACTATAACAACCATTATCACCACTATAACAACTATTATCACCACTATAACAACCATTATCACCACTATAACGACCATTATCACCCCTATAACGACCATTATCACCACTATAACGGCCATTATCACCACTATAGCGACCATTATCAGCACTATAACCACCATTATCACCACTATAACAACCATTATCACCACTATAAGGACCATTATCACCACTATAACAACCATTATCACCACTATAACGGCCATTATCACCACTATAGCGACCTTTGTCAACACTATAACCACCATTATCACCACTATATCAACCATTATCACCAGTAGAAGGACCATTATCAACACTGTAATGACCATTATCACCACTATAACGACCACTATCACCACTATAACCACCACTATCACCACTATAACAACCATTATCACCACTATATGGCCCATTATCACCACTATAACGACCACTATCATCACTATAACAACCACTATCACCACTATAACAACTATTATCACCACTATAACAACCATTATCACCACTATAAGGACCATTATCACCACTAAAACAACCATTATCACCATTATAACGACCACTATCACCACTATAACAACCATTATCACCACTATAACAACTATTATCACCACTATAACAACCATTATCACCACTATAACAACTATTATCACCACTGTAACAACCATTATCACCACTATAACGACCATTATCACCACTATAACGGCCATTATCACCACTATAACAACCATTATCACCACTATAACAACCATTATCACCACTATATGGACCATTATGACAACTATAACCACCACTATCATCACTTTAACAACCATTATCGCCAATATAACGACCATTATCACCACTATAACAACTATTATCACCACTACCACAACCATTATCACCACTATAACGACCACTATCACCACTATAACAACCATTATCACCACTATAACAACTATTATCACCACTATAAAAACCATTATCACCACTATTACGACCACTATCAACACTATAACCACCATTATCACCACTATAACAACCATTATCACCACTATATGGACCATTATCACCACTATAACGACCACTATCACCACTATAACAACCATTATCACCACTATAAGGACCATTATCACCACTATAACAACCATTATCACCACTATAACGACCATTATCACCATTATAACGACCATTACCACCACTATATCAACCATTATCACCAGTAGAAGGACCATTATCAACGCTGTAATGACCATTATCACCTCTATAACAACCATTATCACCACTATAACCACCATTATCACCACTATAACAACCATTATCACCACTATAACGACCACTATCATCACTATAACAACCACTATCACCACTATAACAACCATTATCACCACTATAACGGCCATTATCACCACTATAACGACCACTATCAACACCATAACCACCATTATCATCACTATATGGACCATTATCACCACTATAACAACCATTATCACCACCATAACAACCATTATCACCACTATAAGGACCATTATCACCACTATAACAACCATTGACACCACTATAACGACCACTATCACCACTATAACAACCATTATCACCACTATAACAACTATTATCACCACTATAACAACCATTATCACCATTATAACGACCATTATCACCACTATATCAACCATTATCACCAGTAGAAGGACCATTATCAACGCTGTAATGACCATTATCACCACTATAACAACCATTATCACGACTATAAGGACCATTATCACCACTATAACAACCATTATCACCACTATAACGACCACTATCACCACTATAACAACAATTATCACCACTATAACAACTATTATCACCACTATAACAACCATTATCACCACTATAACGACCACTATCAACACTATAACCGCCATTATCACCACTATAACAACCATTATCACCACTATAACAACTATTATCACCACTATAACAACCATTATCACCACTATAACGACCACTATCAACACTATAACCGCCATTATCACCACTATAACAACCATTATCACCACTATATGGACCATTATCACCACTATAACGACCACTATCACCACTATAACAACCATTATCACCACTATAAGGACCATTATCACCACTATAACAACCATTATCACCACTATAACGGCCATTATCACCACTATAGCGACCTTTGTCAACACTATAACCACCATTATCACCACTATATCAACCATTATCACCAGTAGAAGGACCATTATCAACACTGTAATGACCATTATCACCACTATAACGACCACTATCACCACTATAACCACCACTATCACCACTATAACAACCATTATCACCACTATATGGCCCATTATCACCACTATAACGACCACTATCATCACTATAACAACCACTATCACCACTATAACAACTATTATCACCACTATAACAACCATTATCACCACTATAAGGACCATTATCACCACTAAAACAACCATTATCACCATTATAACGACCACTATCACCACTATAACAACCATTATCACCACTATAACAACTATTATCACCACTATAACAACCATTATCACCACTATAACAACTATTATCACCACTGTAACAACCATTATCACCACTATAACGACCATTATCACCACTATAACGGCCATTATCACCACTATAACAACCATTATCACCACTATAACAACCATTATCACCACTATATGGACCATTATGACAACTATAACCACCACTATCATCACTTTAACAACCATTATCGCCAATATAACGACCATTATCACCACTATAACGGCCATTATCACCACTATAGCGACCATTATCAACACTATAACAACCATTATCACCACTATAACAACTATTATCACCACTACCACAACCATTATCACCACTATAACGACCACTATCACCACTATAACAACCATTATCACCACTATAACAACTATTATCACCACTATAAAAACCATTATCACCACTATTACGACCACTATCAACACTATAACCACCATTATCACCACTATAACAACCATTATCACCACTATATGGACCATTATCACCACTATAACGACCACTATCACCACTATAACAACCATTATCACCACTATAAGGACCATTATCACCACTATAACAACCATTATCACCACTATAACGACCATTATCACCATTATAACGACCATTACCACCACTATATCAACCATTATCACCAGTAGAAGGACCATTATCAACGCTGTAATGACCATTATCACCTCTATAACAACCATTATCACCACTATAACCACCATTATCACCACTATAACAACCATTATCACCACTATAACGACCACTATCATCACTATAACAACCACTATCACCACTATAACAACTATTATCACCACTATAACAACCATTATCACCACTATAAGGACCATTATCACCACTATAACAACCATTATCACCATTATAACGACCACTATCACCACTATAACAACCATTATCACCACTATAACGGCCATTATCACCACTATAACGACCACTATCAACACCATAACCACCATTATCATCACTATATGGACCATTATCACCACTATAACAACCATTATCACCACCATAACAACCATTATCACCACTATAAGGACCATTATCACCACTATAACAACCATTGACACCACTATAACGACCACTATCACCACTATAACAACCATTATCACCACTATAACAACTATTATCACCACTATAACAACCATTATCACCATTATAACGACCATTATCACCACTATATCAACCATTATCACCAGTAGAAGGACCATTATCAACGCTGTAATGACCATTATCACCACTATAACAACCATTATCACGACTATAAGGACCATTATCACCACTATAACAACCATTATCACCACTATAACGACCACTATCACCACTATAACGACAATTATCACCACTATAACAACTATTATCACCACTATAACAACCATTATCACCACTATAACGACCACTATCAACACTATAACCGCCATTATCACCACTATAACAACCATTATCACCACTATATGGACCATTATCACCACTATAACGACCACTATCACCACTATAACAACCATTATCACCACTATAAGGACCATTATCACCACTATAACAACCATTATCACCACTATAACGGCCATTATCACCACTATAGCGACCTTTGTCAACACTATAACCACCATTATCACCACTATATCAACCATTATCACCAGTAGAAGGACCATTATCAACACTGTAATGACCATTATCACCACTATAACGACCACTATCACCACTATAACCACCATTATCACCACTATAACAACCATTATCACCACTATATGGCCCATTATCACCACTATAACGACCACTATCATCACTATAACAACCACTATCACCACTATATGGACCATTATGACAACTATAACCACCACTATCATCACTTTAACAACCATTATCGCCAATATAACGACCATTATCACCACTATAACGGCCATTATCACCACTATGGCGACCATTATCAACACTATAACAACCATTATCACCACTATAACAACTATTATCACCACTATAACAACCATTATCAACACTATAACGACCACTATCACCACTATAACAACCATTATCACCACTATAACAACTATTATCACCACTATAAAAACCATTATCACCACTATTACGACCACTATCAACACTATAACCACCATTATCACCACTATAACAACCATTATCACCACTATATGGACCATTATCACCACTATAACGACCACTATCACCACTATAACAACCATTATCACCACTATAAGGACCATTATCACCACTATAACAACCATTATCACCACTATAACGACCATTATCACCATTATAACGACCATTACCACCACTATATCAACCATTATCACCAGTAGAAGGACCATTATCAACGCTGTAATGACCATTATCACCTCTATAACAACCATTATCACCACTATAACAACCATTATCACCACTATATGGACCATTATGATGACTATAACCACCACTATCACCACTTTAACAACCATTATCACCACTATAACGACCACTATCACCACTATAAGGGCCATTATCACCACTATAGCGACCTTTATCAACACTATAACCACCATTATCACCACTATATCAACCATTATCACCAGTAGAAGGACCATTATCAACACTGTAATGACCATTATCACCACTATAATGACCACTATCACCACTATAACAACCATTATCACCACTATAACAACTATTATCACCACTATAACAACCATTATCACCACTATAACGACCATTATCACCCCTATAACGACCATTATCACCACTATAACGGCCATTATCACCACTATAGCGACCATTATCAGCACTATAACCACCATTATCACCACTATAACGAAAACTATCAACACTATAACGGCCATTATCACCACTATAGCGACCTTTATCAACACTATAACCACCATTATCACCACTATATCAACCATTATCACCAGTAGAAGGACCATTATCAACGCTGTAATGACCATTATCACCTCTATAACAACCATTATCACCACTATAACCACCATTATCACCACTATAACAACCATTATCACCACTATATGGACCATTATCACCACTATAGCGACCACTATCATCACTATAACAACCACTATCACCACTATAACAACTATTATCACCACTATAACAACCATTATCACCACTATAAGGACCATTATCAACACTATAACAACCATTATCACCATTATAACGACCACTATCACCACTATAACAACCATTATCACCACTATAACAACTATTATCACCACTATAACAACCATTATCACCACTATAAGGACCATTATCACCACTATAACAACCATTATCACCATTATAACGACCACTATCACCACTATAACAACCGTTATCACCACTATAACGACCACTATCACCACTATAACAACCATTATCACCACTATAAGGACCATTATGACCACTATAACCACCACTATCACCACTTTAACAACAATTATCACCACTATAACAACGATTATCACCACTATAACGACCATTATCACAACTATAACGACCATTATCACCACTATAACGGCCATTATCACCACTGCAGCGACCATTATCAGCACTATAACCACCATTATCACCACTATAACGACCACTATCAACACTATAACCACCATTACCACCACTATAACAACCATTATCACCACTATATGGACCATTATCACCACTATTACGACCACTATCACCACTATAACAACCATTATCACCACTATAAGAACCATTATCACCACTATAACAACCATTATCACCACTATAACGACCATCATCACCCCTATAACGACCATTATCACCACTATAACGGCCATTATCACCACTATAGCGACCATTACCAGCACTATAACCACCATTATCACCACTATAACGACCACTATCAACACTATAACGGCCATTATCACCACTATAGCGACCTATATCAACACTATAACAACCATTATCACCACTATAACAACCATTATCACCACTACATGGACCATTATGATGACTATAACCACCACTATCACCACCTTAACAACCATTATCACCACTATAACAACGATTATCACCACTATAACGACCATTATCACCACTATAACGGCCATTATCACCACTGTAGCGACCATTATCAGCACTATAACCACCATTACTACCACTATAACAACCATTATCACCACCATATGGACCATTATCACCACTATTACGACCACTATCACCACTATAACAACCATTATCACCACTATAAGGACCATTATCACCACTATAACAACCATTATCACCAGTATAACGACCATTATCACCCCTATAACGACCATTATCACCACTATAACGGCCATTATCACCACTATAACGACCACTATCACCACTATAACAACCATTATCACCACTATAACAACTATTATCACCACTATAACAACCATTATCACCATTATAGCGACCATTATCACCACTATATCAAACATTATCACCAGTAGAAGGACCATTATCAACGCTGTAATGACCATTATCACCACTATAACAACCATTATCGCCAATATAACAACCATTATCACCACCATAACAACCATTATCACCACTATATGGACCATTATGGCCACTATAACCACCACTATCACCACTTTAACAACCATTATCACCACTATAACAACGATTATCACCACTATAACGACCATTATCACAACTATGACGACCATTATCACCACTATAAAGGCCATTATCACCACTGGAGCGACCATTATCAGCACTATAACCACCATTATCACCACTATAACGACCACTATCAACACTATAACCACCATTACCACCACTATAACAACCATTATCACCACTATATGGACCATTATCACCACTATAACGACCACTATCACCACTATAACAACCATTATCACCACTATAAGGACCATTATGACCACTATAACCACCACTATCACCACTTTAAGAACCATTATCACCACTATAACGACCACTACCACCACTATAACGGCCATTATCACCACTATAGCGACCTTTATCAACACTATAACCACCATTATCACCACTATATCAACCATTATCACCAGTAGAAGGACCATTATCAACATTGTAATGACCATTATCACCACTATAACGACCACTATCACCACTATAACAACCATTATCACCACTATAACAACTATTATCACCACTATAACAACCATTATCACCACTATAACGACCATTATCACCCCTATAACGACCATTATCACCACTATAACGGCCATTATCACCACTATAGCGACCATTATCAGCACTATAACCACCATTATCACCACTATAACGAAAACTATCAACACTATAACGGCCATTATCACCACTATAGCGACCTTTATCAACACTATAACCACCATTATCACCACTATAACAACCATTATCACCAGTAGAAGGACCATTATCAACGCTGTAATGACCATTATCACCTCTATAACAACCATTATCACCACTATAACCACCATTATCACCACTATAACAACCATTATCACCACTATATGGACCATTATCACCACTATAACGACCACTATCATCACTATAACAACCACTATCACCACTATAACAACTATTATCACCACTATAACAACCATTATCACCACTATAAGGACCATTATCACCACTATAACAACCATTATCACCATTATAACGACCACTATCACGACTATAACAACCATTATCACCACTATAACAACTATTATCACCACTATAACAACCATTATCACCACTACAACAACTATTATCACCACTGTAACAACCATTATCACCACTATAACGACCATTATCACCACTATAACGGCCATTATCACCACAATAACAACCATTATCACCACTATAACAACCATTATCACCACTATATGGACCATTATGACAACTATAACCACCACTATCACCACTTTAACAACCATTATCGCCACTATAACGACCATTATCACCACTATAACATCCATTATCACCACTATAGCGACCATTATCAACACTATAACAACCATTATCACCACTATAACAACTATTATCACCACTATAACAACCATTATCACCACTATAACGACCACTATCACCACTATAACAACCATTATCACCACTATAACGACCATTATCACCATTATAACGACCATTACCACCACTATATCAACCATTATCACCAGTAGAAGGACCATTATCAACGCTGTAATGACCATTATCACCTCTATAACAACCATTATCACCACTATAACAACCATTATCACCACTATAACAACCATTATCACCACTATATGGACCATTATGATGACTATAACCACCACTATCACCACTTTAACAACCATTATCACCACTATAACGACCACTATCACCACTATAAGGGCCATTATCACCACAATAGCGACCTTTATCAACACTATAACCACCATTATCACCACTATATCAACCATTATCACCAGTAGAAGCACCATTATCAACACTGTAATGACCATTATCACCACTATAATGACCACTATCGCCACTATAACAACCATTATCACCACTATAACAACTATTATCACCACTATAACAACCATTATCACCACTATAACGACCATTATCACCCCTATAACGACCATTATCACCACTATAACGGCCATTATCACCACTATAGCGACCATTATCAGCACTATAACCACCATTATCACCACTATAACGACCACTATCAACACTATAACGGCCATTATCACCACTATAGCGACCTTTATCAACACTATAACGACCATTATCAACACTATAACCACCATTATCACCACTATATCAACCATTATCACCAGTAGAAGGACCATTATCAACACTGATATGACCATTATCACCACTATAATGACCAATATCACCACTATAACAACCATTATCACCACTATAACAACTATTATCACCACTATAACAACCATTATCACCACTATAACGACCATTATCACCCCTATAACGACCATTATCACCACTATAACGGCCATTATCACCACTATAGCGACCATTATCAGCACTATAACCACCATTATCACCACTATAACGACCACTATCAACACTATAACGGCCATTATCACCACTATAGCGACCTTTATCAACACTATAACCACCATTATCACCACTATATCAACCATTATCACCAGTAGAAGGACCATTATCAACGCTGTAATGACCATTATCACCTCTATAACAACCATTATCACCTCTATAACAACCATTATCACCACTATAACAACCATTGTCACCACTATAACAACCATTATCACCACTATATGGACCATTATCGCCACTATAACGACCACTATCACCAATATAACAACCATTATCACCACTATAACAGCTATTATCACCACTATAACAACCATTATCACCACTATAAGGACCATTATCACCACTATAACAACCATTATCACCACTATAACGACCACTATCACCACTATAACAACCATTATCACCACTATAACAACTATTATCACCACTATATGGACCATTATCACCACTATAACAACCACTATCACCACTACAACAACGATTACCACCACTATAAGGACCATTATCACCACTATAACAACCATTATCACCACTATAACGGCCATTATCACCACTATAGCGACCTTTATCAACACTATAACCACCATTATCACCACTATATCAACCATTATCACCAGTAGAAGCACCATTATCAACACTGTAATGACCATTATCACCACTATAACGACCACTATCACCACTATAACCACCATTACCACCACTATATCAACCATTATCACCAGTAGAAGGACCATTATCAACGCTGTAATGACCATTATCACCTCTATAACAACCATTATCACCACTATAACAACCATTATCACCACTATAACAACCATTATCACCACTATATGGACCATTATGATGACTATAACCACCACTATCACCACTTTAACAACCATTATCACCACTATAACGACCACTATCACCACTATAAGGGCCATTATCACCACAATAGCGGCCTTTATCAACACTATAACCACCATTATCACCACTATATCAACCATTATCACCAGTAGAAGCACCATTATCAACACTGTAATGACCATTATCACCACTATAATGACCACTATCACCACTATAACAACCATTATCACCACTATAACAACTATTATCACCACTATAACAACCATTATCACCACTATAACGACCATTATCACCCCTATAACGACCATTATCACCACTATAACGGCCATTATCACCACTATAGCGACCATTATCAGCACTATAACCACCATTATCACCACTATAACGACCACTATCAACACTATAACGGCCATTATCACCACTATAGCGACCTTTATCAACACTATAACGACCATTATCAACACTATAACCACCATTATCACCACTATATCAACCATTATCACCAGTAGAAGGACCATTATCAACACTGATATGACCATTATCACCACTATAATGACCAATATCACCACTATAACAACCATTATCACCACTATAACAACTATTATCACCACTATAACAACCATTATCACCACTATAACGACCATTATCACCCCTATAACGACCATTATCACCACTATAACGGCCATTATCACCACTATAGCGACCATTATCAGCACTATAACCACCATTATCACCACTATAACGACCACTATCAACACTATAACGGCCATTATCACCACTATAGCGACCTTTATCAACACTATAACCACCATTATCACCACTATATCAACCATTATCACCAGTAGAAGGACCATTATCAACGCTGTAATGACCATTATCACCTCTATAACAACCATTATCACCTCTATAACAACCATTATCACCACTATAACAACCATTGTCACCACTATAACAACCATTATCACCACTATATGGACCATTATCGCCACTATAACGACCACTATCACCAATATAACAACCATTATCACCACTATAACAGCTATTATCACCACTATAACAACCATTATCACCACTATAAGGACCATTATCACCACTATAACAACCATTATCACCACTATAACGACCACTATCACCACTATAACAACCATTATCACCACTATAACAACTATTATCACCACTATATGGACCATTATCACCACTATAACAACCACTATCACCACTACAACAACGATTACCACCACTATAAGGACCATTATCGCCACTATAACAACCATTATCACCACTATAACGGCCATTATCTCCACTATAGCGACCTTTATCAACACTATAACCACCATTATCACCACTACATCAACCATTATCACCAGTAGAAGCACCATTATCAACACTGTAATGACCATTATCACCACTATAACGACCACTATCACCACTATAACCACCATTATCACCACTATAACAACCATTATCACCACTATATGGACCATTATCACCACTATAACGACCACTATCATCACTATAACAACCACTATCACCACTATAATAACTATTATCACCACTATAACAACCATTATCACCACTATAAGGACCATTATCACCACTATAACAACCATTATCACCATTATAACGACCAATATCACCACTATAACAACCATTATCACCACTATAACGACCACTATCACCACTATAACAACCATTATCACCACTCTAAGGACCATTATGACCACTATAACCACCACTATCACCACTATAACAACCATTATCACCACTATAAGGACCATTATCACCACTATAACAACCATTATCACCACTATAACGACCATCATCACCCCTATAACGACCATTATCACCACTATAACGGCCATTATCACCACTATAGCGACCATTATCAGCACTATAACCACCACTATCACCACTATAACAACCATTATCACCACTATAACAACTATTATCACCACTATAACAACCATTATCACCACTATAACGACCATTATCACCCCTATAACGACCATTATCACCACTATAACGGCCATTATCACCACTATAGCGACCATTATCAGCACTATAACCACCATTATCACCACTATAACGACCACTATCAACACTATAACGGCCATTATCACCACTATAGCGACCTTTATCAACACTATAACCACCATTATCACCACTATATCAACCATTATCACCAGTAGAAGGACCATTATCAACGCTGTAAGGACCATTATCACCTCTATAACAACCATTATCACCTCTATAACAACCATTATCACCACTATAACAACCATTATCACCACTATATGGACCATTATCGCCACTATAACGACCACTATCACCAATATAACAACCATTATCACCACTATAACAACTATTATCACCACTATAACAACCATTATCACCACTATAAGGACCATTATCACCACTATAACAACCATTATCAACACTATAACCACCATTATCACCACTATATCAACCATTATCACCAGTAGAAGGACCACTATCATCACTATAACAACCACTATCACCACTATAATAACTATTATCACCACTATAACAACCATTATCACCACTATAAGGACCATTATCACCACTATAACAACCATTATCACCATTATAACGACCAATATCACCACTATAACAACCATTATCACCACTATAACGACCACTATCACCACTATAACAACCATTATCACCACTATAAGGACCATTATGACCACTATAACCACCACTATCACCACTTTAACAACCATTATCACCACTATAACAACGATTATCACCACTATAACGACCATTATCACAACTATAACGACCATTATCACCACTATAACGGCCATTATCACCACTGCAGCGACCATTATCAGCACTATAACCACCATTATCACCACTATAACGACCACTATCAACACTATAACCACCATTACCACCACTATAACAACCATTATCACCACTATATGGACCATTATCACCACTATTACGACCACTATCACCACTATAACAACCATTATCACCACTATAAGGACCATTATCACCACTATAACAACCATTATCACCACTATAACGACCATCATCACCCCTATAACGACCATTATCACCACTATAACGGCCATTATCACCACTATAGCGACCATTATCAGCACTATAACCACCACTATCACCACTATAACAACCATTATCACCACTATAACAACTATTATCACCACTATAACAACCATTATCACCACTATAACGACCATTATCACCCCTATAACGACCATTATCACCACTATAACGGCCATTATCACCACTATAGCGACCATTATCAGCACTATAACCACCATTATCACCACTATAACGACCACTATCAACACTATAACGGCCATTATCACCACTATAGCGACCTTTATCAACACTATAACCACCATTATCACCACTATATCAACCATTATCACCAGTAGAAGGACCATTATCAACGCTGTAAGGACCATTATCACCTCTATAACAACCATTATCACCTCTATAACAACCATTATCACCACTATAACAACCATTGTCACCACTATAACAACCATTATCACCACTATATGGACCATTATCGCCACTATAACGACCACTATCACCAATATAACAACCATTATCACCACTATAACAACTATTATCACCACTATAACAACCATTATCACCACTATAAGGACCATTATCACCACTATAACAACCATTATCACCACTATAAGGACCATTATCACCACTATAACAACCATTATCACCACTATAACGGCCATTATCACCACTATAGCGACCTTTGTCAACACTATAACCACCATTATCACCACTATATCAACCATTATCACCAGTAGAAGGACCATTATCAACGCTGTAATGACCATTATCACCACTATAACAACCATTATCACGACTATAAGGACCATTATCACCACTATAACAACCATTATCACCACTATAACGACCACTATCACCACTATAACAACCATTATCACCACTATAACAACTATTATCAGCACTATAACAACCATTATCACCACTATAACGACCACTATCAACACTATAACCGCCATTATCACCACTATAACAACCATTATCACCACTATATGGACCATTATCACCACTATAACGACCACTATCACCACTATAACAACCATTATCACCACTATAAGGACCATTATCACCACTATAACAACCATTATCACCACTATAACGGCCATTATCACCACTATAGCGACCTTTGTCAACACTATAACCACCATTATCACCACTATATCAACCATTATCACCAGTAGAAGGACCATTATCAACACTGTAATGACCATTATCACCACTATAACGACCACTATCACCACTATAACCACCATTATCACCACTATAACAACCATTATCACCACTATATGGCCCATTATCACCACTATAACGACCACTATCATCACTATAACAACCACTATCACCACTATAACAACTATTATCACCACTATAACAACCATTATCACCACTATAAGGACCATTATCACCACTATAACAACCATTATCACCATTATAACGACCACTATCACCACTATAACAACCATTATCACCACTATAACAACTATTATCACCACTATAACAACCATTATCACCACTATAACGACCATTATCACAACTATAACGACCATTATCACCACTATAACGGGCATTATCACCACTGTAGCGACCATTATCAGCACTATAACCACCATTATCAGCACTATATCAACCATTATCACCAGTAGAAGGACCATTATCAACGCTGTAATGACCATTATCACCACTATAACGACCACTATCACCACTATCACAACCATTATCACCACTATAACGACCATTATCACCACTATAACGACCATTATCACCACTATATGGACCATTATCACCACTATAACAACTATTATCACCACTATAACAACCATTATCACCACTATAAGGACCATTATCACCACTAAAACAACCATTATCACCATTATAACGACCACTATCACCACTATAACAACCATTATCACCACTATAACAACTATTATCACCACTATAACAACCATTATCACCACTATAACAACTATTATCACCACTGTAACAACCATTATCACCACTATAACGACCATTATCACCACTATAACGGCCATTATCACCACTATAACAACCATTATCACCACTATATGGACCATTATGACAACTATAACCACCACTATCATCACTTTAACAACCATTATCGCCAATATAACGACCATTATCACCACTATAACGGCCATTATCACCACTATAGCGACCATTATCACCACTATAACAACCATTATCACCACTATAACGGCCATTATCACCACTATAGCGACCTTTGTCAACACTATAACCACCATTATCACCACTATATCAACCATTATCACCAGTAGAAGGACCATTATCAACACTGTAATGACCATTATCACCACTATAACGACCACTATCACCACTATAACCACCATTATCACCACTATAACAACCATTATCAACACTATATGGCCCATTATCACCACTATAACGACCACTATCATCACTATAACAACCACTATCACCACTATAACAACTATTATCACCACTATAACAACCATTATCACCACTATAAGGACCATTATCACCACTAAAACAACCATTATCACCATTATAACGACCACTATCACCACTATAACAACCATTATCACCACTATAACAACTATTATCACCACTATAACAACCATTATCACCACTATAACAACTATTATCACCACTGTAACAACCATTATCACCACTATAACGACCATTATCACCACTATAACGGCCATTATCACCACTATAACAACCATTATCACCACTATAACAACCATTATCACCACTATATGGACCATTATGACAACTATAACCACCACTATCATCACTTTAACAACCATTATCGCCAATATAACGACCATTATCACCACTATAACGGCCATTATCACCACTATAGCGACCATTATCAACACTATAACAACCATTATCACCACTATAACAACTATTATCACCACTACCACAACCATTATCACCACTATAACGACCACTATCACCACTATAACAACCATTATCACCACTATAACAACTATTATCACCACTATAAAAACCATTATCACCACTATTACGACCACTATCAACACTATAACCACCATTATCACCACTATAACAACCATTATCACCACTATATGGACCATTATCACCACTATAACGACCACTATCACCACTATAACAACCATTATCACCACTATAAGGGCCATTATCACCACTATAGCGACCTTTATCAACACTATAACCACCATTATCACCACTATATCAACCATTATCACCAGTAGAAGGACCATTATCAACACTGTAATGACCATTATCACCACTATAATGACCACTATCACCACTATAACAACCATTATCACCACTATAACAACTATTATCACCACTATAACAACCATTATCACCACTATAACGACCATTATCACCCCTATAACGACCATTATCACCACTATAACGGCCATTATCACCATTATAGCGACCATTATCAGCACTATAACCACCATTATCACCACTATAACGAAAACTATCAACACTATAACGGCCATTATCACCACTATAGCGACCTTTATCAACACTATCACCACTATATCAACCATTATCACCAGTAGAAGGACCATTATCAACGCTGTAATGACCATTATCACATCTATAACAACCATTATCACCACTATAACCACCATTATCACCACTATAACAACCATTATCACCACTATATGGACCATTATCACCACTATAACGACCACTATCATCACTATAACAACCACTATCACCACTATAACAACTATTATCACCACTATAACAACCGTTATCACCACTATAAGGACCATTATCACCACTATAACAACCATTATCACCACTATATGGACCATTATCACCACTATTACGACCACTATCACCACTATAACAACCATTATCACCACTATAAGGACCATTATCACCACTATAACAACCATTATCACCACTATAACAACCATTATCACCACTATAACAACCACTATCACCACTATATGGACCATTATCGCCACTATAACGACCACTATCACCAATATAACAACCATTATCACCACTATAACAACTATTATCACCACTATAACAGCCATTATCACCACTATAAGGACCATTATCACCACTATAACAACCATTATCACCACTATAACGACCACTATCACCACTATAACAACCATTATCAGCACTATAACAACTATTATCACCACTATATGGACCATTATCACCACTATAACGACCACTATCACCACTATAACAACCATTATCACCACTATAAGGACCATTATGACCACTATAACCACCACTATCACCACTTTAACAACCATTATCACCACTATAACAACGATTATCACCACTATAACGACCATTATCACAACTATAACGACCATTATCACCACTATAACGGCCATTATCACCACTGCAGCGACCATTATCAGCACTATAACCACCATTATCACCACTATAACGACCACTATCAACACTATAACCACCATTACCACCACTATAACAACCATTATCACCACTATATGGACCATTATCACCACTATTACGACCACTATCACCACTATAACAACCATTATCACCACTATAAGGACCATTATCACCACTATAACAACCATTATCACCACTATAACGACCATCATCACCCCTATATGGACCATTATCACCACTATTACGACCACTATCACCACTATAACAACCATTATCACCACTATAAGGACCATTATCACCACTATAACAACCATTATCACCACTATAACGACCATCATCACCCCTATAACGACCATTATCACCACTATAACGGCCATTATCACCACTATAGCGACCATTATCAGCACTATAACCACCATTATCACCACTATAACGACCACTATCAACACTATAGCGGCCATTATCACCACTATAGCGACCTTTATCAACACTATAACAACCATTATCACCACTATAACAACCATTATCACCACTATATGGACCATTATGATGACTATAACCACCACTATCACCACTTTAAGAACCATTATCACCACTATAACGACCACTACCACCACTATAACGGCCATTATCACCACTATAGCGACCTTTATCAACACTATAACCACCATTATCACCACTATATCAACCATTATCACCAGTAGAAGGACCATTATCAACACTGTAATGACCATTATCACCACTATAACGACCACTATCACCACTATAACAACCATTATCACCACTATAACAACTATTATCACCACTATAACAACCATTATCACCACTATAACGACCATTATCACCACTATAACGACCAATATCACCACTATAACGGCCATTATCACCACTATAGCGACCATTATCAACACTATAACCACCATTACCACCACTATAACAACCATTATCACCACTATAACAACCATTATCACCACTATATGGACCATTATGACCACTATAAGCACCACTATCACCACCTTAACAACCATTATCACCACTATAACAACGATTATCACCACTATAACGACCATTATCACCACTATAACGGCCATTATCACCACTGTAGCGACCATTATCAGCACTATAACCACCATTACTACCACTATAACAACCATTATCACCACTATATGGACCATTATCACCACTATTACGACCACTATCACCACTATAACAACCATTATCACCACTATAAGGACCATTATCACCACTATAACAACCATTATCACCAGTATAACGACCATTATCACCCCTATAACGACCATTATCACCACTATAACGGCCATTATCACCACTATAACGACCACTATCACCACTATAACAACCATTAGCACCACTATAACAACTATTATCACCACTATAACAACCATTATCACCATTATAACGACCATTATCACCACTATATCAAACATTATCACCAGTAGAAGGACCATTATCAACGCTGTAATGACCATTATCACCACTATAACAACCATTATCGCCACTATAACAACCATTATCACCACCATAACAACCATTATCACCACTATATGGACCATTATGACCACTATAACCACCACTATCACCACTTTAACAACCATTATCACCACTATAACAACGATTATCACCACTATAACGACCATTATCACAACTATGACGACCATTATCACCACTATAAAGGCCATTATCACCACTGGAGCGACCATTATCAGCACTATAACCACCATTATCACCACTATAACGACCACTATCAACACTATAACCACCATTACCACCACTATAACAACCATTATCACCACTATATGGACCATTATCACCACTATTACGACCACTATCACCACTATAACAACCATTATCACCACTACAAGGACCATTATCACCACTATAACAACCATTATCACCAGTATAACGACCATTATCACCCCTATAACGACCATTATCACCACTATAACGGCCATTATCACCACTGTAGCGACCATTATCAGCACTATAACCACCATTATCACCACTATAACGACCACTATCAACACTATAGCGGCCATTATCACCACTATAGCGACCTTTATCAACACTATAACAACCATTATCACCACTATAACAACCATTATCACCACTATATGGACCATTATGATGACTATAACCACCACTATCACCACTTTAAGAACCATTATCACCACTATAACGACCACTAGCACCACTATAACGGCCATTATCACCACTATAGCGACCTTTATCAACACTATAACCACCATTATCACCACTATATCAACCATTATCACCAGTAGAAGGACCATTATCAACACTGTAATGACCATTATCACCACTATAACGACCACTATCACCACTATAACAACCATTATCACCACTATAACAACTATTATCACCACTATAACAACCATTATCACCACTATAACGACCATTATCACCACTATAACGACCAATATCACCACTATAACGGCCATTATCACCACTATAGCGACCATTATCAACACTATAACCACCATTACCACCACTATAACAACCATTATCACCACTATAACAACCATTATCACCACTATATGGACCATTATGACCACTATAAGCACCACTATCACCACCTTAACAACCATTATCACCACTATAACAACGATTATCACCACTATAACGACCATTATCACCACTATAACGGCCATTATCACCACTGTAGCGACCATTATCAGCACTATAACCACCATTACTACCACTATAACAACCATTATCACCACTATATGGACCATTATCACCACTATTACGACCACTATCACCACTATAACAACCATTATCACCACTATAAGGACCATTATCACCACTATAACAACCATTATCACCAGTATAACGACCATTATCACCCCTATAACGACCATTATCACCACTATAACGGCCATTATCACCACTATAACGACCACTATCACCACTATAACAACCATTATCACCACTATAACAACTATTATCACCACTATAACAACCATTATCACCATTATAACGACCATTATCACCACTATATCAAACATTATCACCAGTAGAAGGACCATTATCAACGCTGTAATGACCATTATCACCACTATAACAACCATTATCGCCACTATAACAACCATTATCGCCACTATAACGACCACTATCACCAATATAACAACCATTATCACCACTATAACAACTATTATCACCACTAAAACAGCCATTATCACCACTATAAGGACCATTATCACCACTATAACAACCATTATCACCACTATAACGACCACTATCACCACTATAACAACCATTATCACCACTATAACAACTATTATCACCACTATATGGACCATTATCACCACTATAACGACCACTATCACCACTATAACAACCATTATCACCACTATAAGGACCATTATGACCACTATAACCACCACTATCACCACTTTAACAACCATTATCACCACTATAACAACGATTATCACCACTATAACGACCATTATCACAACTATAACGACCATTATCACCACTATAACGGCCATTATCACCACTGCAGCGACCATTATCAGCACTATAACCACCATTATCACCACTATAACGACCACTATCAACACTATAGCGGCCATTATCACCACTATAGCGACCTTTATCAACACTATAACAACCATTATCACCACTATAACAACCATTATCACCACTATATGGACCATTATGATGACTATAACCACCACTATCACCACTTTAAGAACCATTATCACCACTATAACGACCACTACCACCACTATAACGGCCATTATCACCACTATAGCGACCTTTATCAACACTATAACAACCATTATCACCACTATATCAACCATTATCACCAGTAGAAGGACCATTATCAACACTGTAATGACCATTATCACCACTATAACGACCACTATCACCACTATAACAACCATTATCACCACTATAACAACTATTATCACCACTATAACAACCATTATCACCACTATAACGACCATTATCACCACTATAACGACCAATATCACCACTATAACGGCCATTATCACCACTATAGCGACCATTATCAACACTATAACCACCATTACCACCACTATAACAACCATTATCACCACTATAACAACCATTATCACCACTATATGGACCATTATGACCACTATAAGCACCACTATCACCACCTTAACAACCATTATCACCACTATAACAACGATTATCACCACTATAACGACCATTATCACCACTATAACGGCCATTATCACCACTGTAGCGACCATTATCAGCACTATAACCACCATTACTACCACTATAACAACCATTATCACCACTATATGGACCATTATCACCACTATTACGACCACTATCACCACTATAACAACCATTATCACCACTATAAGGACCATTATCACCACTATAACAACCATTATCACCAGTATAACGACCATTATCACCCCTATAACGACCATTATCACCACTATAACGGCCATTATCACCACTATAACGACCACTATCACCACTATAACAACCATTATCACCACTATAACAACTATTATCACCACTATAACAACCATTATCACCATTATAACGACCATTATCACCACTATATCAAACATTATCACCAGTAGAAGGACCATTATCAACGCTGTAATGACCATTATCACCACTATAACAACCATTATCGCCACTATAACAACCATTATCACCACCATAACAACCATTATCACCACTATATGGACCGTTATGTCCACTATAACCACCACTATCACCACTTTAACAACCATTATCACCACTATAACAACGATTATCACCGCTATAACGACCATTATCACAACTATGACGACCATTATCACCACTATAAAGGCCATTATCACCACTGGAGCGACAATTATCAGCACTATAACCACCATTATCACCACTATAACGACCACTATCAACACTATAACCACCATTACCACCACTATAACAACCATTATCACCACTATATGGACCATTATCACCACTATTACGACCACTATCACCACTATAACAACCATTATCACCACTATAAGGACCATCATCACCACTATAACAACCATTATCACCAGTATAACGACCATTATCACCCCTATAACGACCATTATCACCACTATAACGGCCATTATCACCACTGTAGCGACCATTATCAGCACTATAACCACCATTATCACCACTATAACGACCACTATCAACACTATAACAACTATTATCACCACTATAACAACCATTATCACCACTATAAGGACCATTATCACCACTATAACAACCATTATCACCACTATAACGACCACTATCACCACTATAACAACCATTATCACCACTATAACAACTATTATCACCACTATAACAACCATTATCACCATTATAACGACCATTATCACCACTATAACAACCACTATCACCACTATATGGACCATTATCGCCACTATAACGACCACTATCACCAATATAACAACCATTATCACCACTATAACAATTATTATCACCACTATAACAGCCATTATCACCACTATAAGGACCATTATCACCACTATAACAACCATTATCACCACTATAACGACCACTATCACCACTATAACAACGATTATCACCACTATAACGACCATTATCACAACTATAACGACCATTATCACCACTATAACGGCCATTATCACCACTGCAGCGACCATTATCAGCACTATAACCACCATTATCACCACTATAACGACCACTATCAACACTATAACCACCATTACCACCACTATAACAACCATTATCACCACTATATGGACCATTATCACCACTATTACGACCACTATCACCACTATAACAACCATTATCACCACTATAAGGACCATTTTCACCACTATAACAACCATTATCACCACTATAACGACCATCATCACCCCTATAACGACCATTATCACCACTATAACGGCCATTATCACCACTATAGCGACCATTATCAGCACTATAACCACCATTATCACCACTATAACGACCACTATCAACACTATAGCGGCCATTATCACCACTATAGCGACCTTTATCAACACTATAACAACCATTATCACCACTATAACAACCATTATCACCACTATATGGACCATTATGATGACTATAACCACCACTATCACCACTTTAAGAACCATTATCACCACTATAACGACCACTACCACCACTATAACGGCCATTATCACCACTATAGCGACCTTTATCAACACTATAACCACCATTATCACCACTATATCAACCATTATCACCAGTAGAAGGACCATTATCAACACTGTAATGACCATTATCACCACTATAACGACCACTATCACCACTATAACAACCATTATCACCACTATAACAACTATTATCACCACTATAACAACCATTATCACCACTATAACGACCATTATCACCACTATAACGACCAATATCACCACTATAACGGCCATTATCACCACTATAGCGACCATTATCAACACTATAACCACCATTACCACCACTATAACAACCATTATCACCACTATAACAACCATTATCACCACTATATGGACCATTATGACCACTATAAGCACCACTATCACCACCTTAACAACCATTATCACCATTATAACAACGATTATCACCACAATAACGACCATTATCACCACTATAACGGCCATTATCACCACTGTAGCGACCATTATCAGCACTATAACCACCATTACTACCACTATAACAACCATTATCACCACTATATGGACCATTATCACCACTATTACGACCACTATCACCACTATAACAACCATTATCACCACTATAAGGACCATTATCACCACTATAACAACCATTATCACCAGTATAACGACCATTATCACCCCTATAACGACCATTATCACCACTATAACGGCCATTATCACCACTATAACGACCACTATCACCACTATAACAACCATTATCACCACTATAACAACTATTATCACCACTATAACAACCATTATCACCATTATAACGACCATTATCACCACTATATCAAACATTATCACCAGTAGAAGGACCATTATCAACGCTGTAATGACCATTATCACCACTATAACAACCATTATCGCCACTATAACAACCATTATCACCACCATAACAACCATTATCACCACTATATGGACCATTATGACCACTATAACCACCACTATCACCACTTTAACAACCATTATCACCACTATAACAACGATTATCACCACTATAACGACCATTATCACAACTATGACGACCATTATCACCACTATAAAGGCCATTATCACCACTGGAGCGACCATTATCAGCACTATAACCACCATTATCACCACTATAACGACCACTATCAACACTATAACCACCATTACCACCACTATAACAACCATTATCACCACTATATGGACCATTATCACCACTATTACGACCACTATCACCACAATAACAACCATTATCACCACTATAAGGACCATTATCACCACTATAACAACCATTATCACCACTACAACGACCGTTATCACAACTATAACGACCATTATCACCACTATAACGGTCATTATCACCACTGTAGCGACCATTATCAGCACTATAACCACCATTATCACCACTATAACGACCACTATCAACACTATAACAACTATTATCACCACTATAACAACCATTATCACCACTATAAGGACCATTATCACCACTATAACAACCATTATCACCACTATAACGACCACTATCACCACTATAACAACCATTATCACCACTATAACAACTATTATCACCACTATAACAACCATTATCACCATTATAACGACCATTATCACCACTATAACAACCACTATCACCACTATATGGACCATTATCGCCATTATAACGACCACTATCACCAATATAACAACCATTATCACCACTATAACAACTATTATCACCACTATAACAGCCATTATCACCACTATAAGGACCATTATCACCACTATAACAACCATTATCACCACTATAACGACCACTATCACCACTATAACAACCATTATCACCACTATAACAACTATTATCACCACTATATGGACCATTATCACCACTATAACGACCACTATCACCACTATAACAACCATTATCACCACTATAAGGACCATTATGACCACTATAACCACCATTATCACCACTTTAACAACCATTATCACCACTATAACAACGATTATCACCACTATAACGACCATTATCACAACTATAACGACCATTATCACCACTATAACGGCCATTATCACCACTGCAGCGACCATTATCAGCACTATAACCACCATTATCACCACTATAACGACCACTATCAACACTATAACCACCATTACCACCACTATAACAACCATTATCACCACTATATGGACCATTATCACCACTATTACGACCACTATCACCACTATAACAACCATTATCACCACTATAAGGACCATTTTCACCACTATAACAACCATTATCACCACTATAACGACCATCATCACCCCTATAACGACCATTATCACCACTATAACGGCCATTATCACCACTATAGCGACCATTATCAGCACTATAACCACCATTATCACCACTATAACGACCACTATCAACACTATAGCGGCCATTATCACCACTATAGCGACCTTTATCAACACTATAACAACCATTATCACCACTATAACAACCATTATCACCACTATATGGACCATTATGATGACTATAACCACCACTATCACCACTTTAAGAACCATTATCACCACTATAACGACCACTACCACCACTATAACGGCCATTATCACCACTATAGCGACCTTTATCAACACTATAACCACCATTATCACCACTATATCAACCATTATCACCAGTAGAAGGACCATTATCAACACTGTAATGACCATTATCACCACTATAACGACCACTATCACCACTATAACAACCATTATCACCACTATAACAACTATTATCACCACTATAACAACCATTATCACCACTATAACGACCATTATCACCACTATAACGACCAATATCACCACTATAACGGCCATTATCACCACTATAGCGACCATTATCAACACTATAACCACCATTACCACCACTATAACAACCATTATCACCACTATAACAACCATTATCACCACTATATGGACCATTATGACCACTATAAGCACCACTATCACCACCTTAACAACCATTATCACCATTATAACAACGATTATCACCACAATAACGACCATTATCACCACTATAACGGCCATTATCACCACTGTAGCGACCATTATCAGCACTATAACCACCATTACTACCACTATAACAACCATTATCACCACTATATGGACCATTATCACCACTATTACGACCACTATCACCACTATAACAACCATTATCACCACTATAAGGACCATTATCACCACTATAACAACCATTATCACCAGTATAACGACCATTATCACCCCTATAACGACCATTATCACCACTATAACGGCCATTATCACCACTATAACGACCACTATCACCACTATAACAACCATTATCACCACTATAACAACTATTATCACCACTATAACAACCATTATCACCATTATAACGACCATTATCACCACTATATCAAACATTATCACCAGTAGAAGGACCATTATCAACGCTGTAATGACCATTATCACCACTATAACAACCATTATCGCCACTATAACAACCATTATCACCACCATAACAACCATTATCACCACTATATGGACCATTATGACCACTATAACCACCACTATCACCACTTTAACAACCATTATCACCACTATAACAACGATTATCACCACTATAACGACCATTATCACAACTATGACGACCATTATCACCACTATAAAGGCCATTATCACCACTGGAGCGACCATTATCAGCACTATAACCACCATTATCACCACTATAACGACCACTATCAACACTATAACCACCATTACCACCACTATAACAACCATTATCACCACTATATGGACCATTATCACCACTATTACGACCACTATCACCACAATAACAACCATTATCACCACTATAAGGACCATTATCACCACTATAACAACCATTATCACCACTACAACGACCGTTATCACAACTATAACGACCATTATCACCACTATAACGGTCATTATCACCACTGTAGCGACCATTATCAGCACTATAACCACCATTATCACCACTATAACGACCACTATCAACACTATAACAACTATTATCACCACTATAACAACCATTATCACCACTATAAGGACCATTATCACCACTATAACAACCATTATCACCACTATAACGACCACTATCACCACTATAACAACCATTATCACCACTATAACAACTATTATCACCACTATAACAACCATTATCACCATTATAACGACCATTATCACCACTATAACAACCACTATCACCACTATATGGACCATTATCGCCATTATAACGACCACTATCACCAATATAACAACCATTATCACCACTATAAAAACTATTATCACCACTATAACAGCCATTATCACCACTATAAGGACCATTATCACCACTATAACAACCATTATCACCACTATAACGACCACTATCACCACTATAACAACCATTATCACCACTATAACAACTATTATCACCACTATATGGACCATTATCACCACTATAACGACCACTATCACCACTATAACAACCATTATCACCACTATAAGGACCATTATGACCACTATAACCACCACTATCACCACTTTAACAACCATTATCACCACTATAACAACGATTATCACCACTATAACGACCATTATCACAACTATAACGACCATTATCACCACTATAACGGCCATTATCACCACTGCAGCGACCATTATCAGCACTATAACCACCATTATCACCACTATAACGACCACTATCAACACTATAACCACCATTACCACCTCTATAACAACCATTATCACCACTATATGGACCATTATCACCACTATTACGACCACTATCACCACTATAACAACCATTATCACCACTATAAGGACCATTATCACCACTATAACAACCATTATCACCACTATAACGACCATCATCACCCCTATAACGACCATTATCACCACTATAACGGCCATTATCACCACTATAGCGACCATTATCAGCACTATAACCACCATTATCACCACTATAACGACCACTATCAACACTATAACGGCCATTATCACCACTATAGCGACCTTTATCAACACTATAACAACCATTATCACCACTATAACAACCATTATCACCACTATATGGACCATTATGATGACTATAACCACCACTATCACCACTTTAAGAACCATTATCACCACTATAACGACCACTACCACCACTATAACGGCCATTATCACCACTATAGCGACCTTTATCAACACTATAACCACCATTATCACCACTATATCAACCATTATCACCAGTAGAAGGACCATTATCAACACTGTAATGACCATTATCACCACTATAACGACCACTATCACCACTATAACAACCATTATCACCACTATAACAACTATTATCACCACTATAACAACCATTATCACCACTATAACGACCATTATCACCACTATAACGACCAATATCACCACTATAACGGCCATTATCACCACTATAGCGACCATTATCAACACTATAACCACCATTACCACCACGATAACCACCATTACCACCACTATAACAACCATTATCACCACTATATGGACCATTATCACCACTATTACGACCACTATCACCACTATAACAACCATTATCACCACTATAAGGACCATTATCACCACTGTAACAACCATTATCACCACTATAACGACCATCATCACCCCTATAACGACCATTATCACCACTATAACGGCCATTATCACCACTATTGCGACCATTATCAGCACTATAACCACCATTATCACCACTATAACGACCACTATCAACACTATAGCGGCCATTATCACCACTATAGCGACCATTATCAACACTATAACAACCATTATCACCACTATAACAACCATTATCACCACTATATGGACCATTATGATGACTATAACCACCACTATCACCACTTTAAGAACCATTATCACCACTATAACGACCACTACCACCACTATAACGGCCATTATCACCACTATAGCGACCTTTATCAACACTATAACCACCATTATCACCACTACATCAACCATTATCACCAGTAGAAGGACCATTATCAACACTGTAATGACCATTATCACCACTATAACGACCACTATCACCACTATAACAACCATTATCACCACTATAACAACTATTATCACCACTATAACAACCATTATCACCACTATAACGACCATTATCACCACTATAACGACCAATATCACCACTATAACGGCCATTATCACCACTATAGCGACCATTATCAACACTATAACCACCATTACCACCAATATAACAACCATTATCACCACTATAACAACCATTATCACCACTATATGGACCATTATGACCACTATAAGCACCACTATCACCACCTTAACAACCATTATCACCACTATAACAACGATTATCACCACTATAACGACCATTATCACCACTATAACGGCCATTATCACCACTGTAGCGACCATTATCAGCACTATAACCACCATTACTACCACTATAACAACCATTATCACCACTATACGGACCATTATCACCACTATTACGACCACTATCACCACTATAACAACCATTATCACCACTATAAGGACCATTATCACCACTATAACAACCATTATCACCACTATAACAACCATTATCACCACCATAACAACCATTATCACCACTATATGGACCATTATGACCACTATAACCACCACTATCACCACTTTAACAACCATTATCACCACTATAACAACGATTATCACCACTATAACGACCATTATCACAACTATGACGACCATTATCACCACTATAAAGGCCATTATCACCACTGGAGCGACCATTATCAGCACTATAACCACCATTATCACCACTATAACGACCACTATCAACACTATAACCACCATTACCACCACTATAACAACCATTATCACCACTATATGGACCATTATCACCACTATTACGACCACTATCACCACAATAACAACCATTATCACCACTATATGGACCATTTTCACCACTATAACAACCATTATCACCACTATAACGACCATCATCACCCCTATAACGACCATTATCACCACTATAACGGCCATTATCACCACTATAGCGACCATTATCAGCACTATAACCACCATTATCACCACTATAACGACCACTATCAACACTATAGCGGCCATTATCACCACTATAGCGACCTTTATCAACACTATAACAACCATTATCACCACTATAACAACCATTATCACCACTATATGGACCATTATGATGACTATAACCACCACTATCACCACTTTAAGAACCATTATCACCACTATAACGACCACTACCACCACTATAACGGCCATTATCACCACTATAGCGACCTTTATCAACACTATAACCACCATTATCACCACTATATCAACCATTATCACCAGTAGAAGGACCATTATCAACACTGTAATGACCATTATCACCACTATAACGACCACTATCACCACTATAACAACCATTATCACCACTATAACAACTATTATCACCACTATAACAACCATTATCACCACTATAACGACCATTATCACCACTATAACGACCAATATCACCACTATAACGGCCATTATCACCACTATAGCGACCATTATCAACACTATAACCACCATTACCACCACTATAACAACCATTATCACCACTATAACAACCATTATCACCACTATATGGACCATTATGACCACTATAAGCACCACTATCACCACCTTAACAACCATTATCACCATTATAACAACGATTATCACCACAATAACGACCATTATCACCACTATAACGGCCATTATCACCACTGTAGCGACCATTATCAGCACTATAACCACCATTACTACCACTATAACAACCATTATCACCACTATATGGACCATTATCACCACTATTACGACCACTATCACCACTATAACAACCATTATCACCACTATAAGGACCATTATCACCACTATAACAACCATTATCACCAGTATAACGACCATTATCACCCCTATAACGACCATTATCACCACTATAACGGCCATTATCACCACTATAACGACCACTATCACCACTATAACAACCATTATCACCACTATAACAACTATTATCACCACTATAACAACCATTATCACCATTATAACGACCATTATCACCACTATATCAAACATTATCACCAGTAGAAGGACCATTATCAACGCTGTAATGACCATTATCACCACTATAACAACCATTATCGCCACTATAACAACCATTATCACCACCATAACAACCATTATCACCACTATATGGACCATTATGACCACTATAACCACCACTATCACCACTTTAACAACCATTATCACCACTATAACAACGATTATCACCACTATAACGACCATTATCACAACTATGACGACCATTATCACCACTATAAAGGCCATTATCACCACTGGAGCGACCATTATCAGCACTATAACCACCATTATCACCACTATAACGACCACTATCAACACTATAACCACCATTACCACCACTATAACAACCATTATCACCACTATATGGACCATTATCACCACTATTACGACCACTATCACCACAATAACAACCATTATCACCACTATAAGGACCATTATCACCACTATAACCACCACTATCACCACTTTAACAACCATTATCACCACTATAACAACGATTATCACCACTATAACGACCATTATCACAACTATAACGACCATTATCACCACTATAACGGCCATTATCACCACTGCAGCGACCATTATCAGCACTATAACCACCATTATCACCACTATAACGACCACTATCAACACTATAACCACCATTACCACCACTATAACAACCATTATCACCACTATATGGACCATTATCACCACTATTACGACCACTATCACCACTATAACAACCATTATCACCACTATAAGGACCATTTTCACCACTATAACAACCATTATCACCACTATAACGACCATCATCACCCCTATAACGACCATTATCACCACTATAACGGCCATTATCACCACTATAGCGACCATTATCAGCACTATAACCACCATTATCACCACTATAACGACCACTATCAACACTATAGCGGCCATTATCACCACTATAGCGACCTTTATCAACACTATAACAACCATTATCACCACTATAACAACCATTATCACCACTATATGGACCATTATGATGACTATAACCACCACTATCACCACTTTAAGAACCATTATCACCACTATAACGACCACTACCACCACTATAACGGCCATTATCACCACTATAGCGACCTTTATCAACACTATAACCACCATTATCACCACTATATCAACCATTATCACCAGTAGAAGGACCATTATCAACACTGTAATGACCATTATCACCACTATAACGACCACTATCACCACTATAACAACCATTATCACCACTATAACAACTATTATCACCACTATAACAACCATTATCACCACTATAACGACCATTATCACCACTATAACGACCAATATCACCACTATAACGGCCATTATCACCACTATAGCGACCATTATCAACACTATAACCACCATTACCACCACTATAACAACCATTATCACCACTATAACAACCATTATCACCACTATATGGACCATTATGACCACTATAAGCACCACTATCACCACCTTAACAACCATTATCACCATTATAACAACGATTATCACCACAATAACGACCATTATCACCACTATAACGGCCATTATCACCACTGTAGCGACCATTATCAGCACTATAACCACCATTACTACCACTATAACAACCATTATCACCACTATATGGACCATTATCACCACTATTACGACCACTATCACCACTATAACAACCATTATCACCACTATAAGGACCATTATCACCACTATAACAACCATTATCACCAGTATAACGACCATTATCACCCCTATAACGACCATTATCACCACTATAACGGCCATTATCACCACTATAACGACCACTATCACCACTATAACAACCATTATCACCACTATAACAACTATTATCACCACTATAACAACCATTATCACCATTATAACGACCATTATCACCACTATATCAAACATTATCACCAGTAGAAGGACCATTATCAACGCTGTAATGACCATTATCACCACTATAACAACCATTATCGCCACTATAACAACCATTATCACCACCATAACAACCATTATCACCACTATATGGACCATTATGACCACTATAACCACCACTATCACCACTTTAACAACCATTATCACCACTATAACAACGATTATCACCACTATAACGACCATTATCACAACTATGACGACCATTATCACCACTATAAAGGCCATTATCACCACTGGAGCGACCATTATCAGCACTATAACCACCATTATCACCACTATAACGACCACTATCAACACTATAACCACCATTACCACCACTATAACAACCATTATCACCACTATATGGACCATTATCACCACTATTACGACCACTATCACCACAATAACAACCATTATCACCACTATAAGGACCATTATCACCACTATAACAACCATTATCACCACTACAACGACCGTTATCACAACTATAACGACCATTATCACCACTATAACGGTCATTATCACCACTGTAGCGACCATTATCAGCACTATAACCACCATTATCACCACTATAACGACCACTATCAACACTATAACAACTATTATCACCACTATAACAACCATTATCACCACTATAAGGACCATTATCACCACTATAACAACCATTATCACCACTATAACGACCACTATCACCACTATAACAACCATTATCACCACTATAACAACTATTATCACCACTATAACAACCATTATCACCATTATAACGACCATTATCACCACTATAACAACCACTATCACCACTATATGGACCATTATCGCTATTATAACGACCACTATCACCAATATAACAACCATTATCACCACTATAACAACTATTATCACCACTATAACAGCCATTATCACCACTATAAGGACCATTATCACCACTATAACAACCATTATCACCACTATAACGACCACTATCACCACTATAACAACCATTATCACCACTATAACAACTATTATCACCACTATATGGACCATTATCACCACTATAACGACCACTATCACCACTATAACAACCATTATCACCACTATAAGGACCATTATGACCACTATAACCACCACTATCACCACTTTAACAACCATTATCACCACTATAACAACGATTATCACCACTATAACGACCATTATCACAACTATAACGACCATTATCACCACTATAACGGCCATTATCACCACTGCAGCGACCATTATCAGCACTATAACCACCATTATCACCACTATAACAACCATTATCACCACTATAACAACTATTATCACCACTATAACAACCATTATCACCACTATAACGACCATTATCACCACTATAACGACCAATATCACCACTATAACGGCCATTATCACCACTATAGCGACCATTATCAACACTATAACCACCATTACCACCACGATAACCACCATTACCACCACTATAACAACCATTATCACCACTATATGGACCATTATCACCACTATTACGACCACTATCACCACTATAACAACCATTATCACCACTATAAGGACCATTATCACCACTATAACAACCATTATCACCACTATAACGACCATCATCACCCCTATAACGACCATTATCACCACTATAACGGCCATTATCACCACTATTGCGACCATTATCAGCACTATAACCACCATTATCACCACTATAACGACCACTATCAACACTATAGCGGCCATTATCACCACTATAGCGACCATTATCAACACTATAACAACCATTATCACCACTATAACAACCATTATCACCACTATATGGACCATTATGATGACTATAACCACCACTATCACCACTTTAAGAACCATTATCACCACTATAACGACCACTACCACCACTATAACGGCCATTATCACCACTATAGCGACCTTTATCAACACTATAACCACCATTATCACCACTACATCAACCATTATCACCAGTAGAAGGACCATTATCAACACTGTAATGACCATTATCACCACTATAACGACCACTATCACCACTATAACAACCATTATCACCACTATAACAACTATTATCACCACTATAACAACCATTATCACCACTATAACGACCATTATCACCACTATAACGACCAATATCACCACTATAACGGCCATTATCACCACTATAGCGACCATTATCAACACTATAACCACCATTACCACCAATATAACAACCATTATCACCACTATAACAACCATTATCACCACTATATGGACCATTATGACCACTATAAGCACCACTATCACCACCTTAACAACCATTATCACCACTATAACAACGATTATCACCACTATAACGACCATTATCACCACTATAACGGCCATTATCACCACTGTAGCGACCATTATCAGCACTATAACCACCATTACTACCACTATAACAACCATTATCACCACTATACGGACCATTATCACCACTATTACGACCACTATCACCACTATAACAACCATTATCACCACTATAAGGACCATTATCACCACTATAACAACCATTATCACCAGTATAACGACCATTATCACCCCTATAACGACCATTATCACCACTATAACGGCCATTATCACCACTATAACGACCACTATCACCACTATAACAACCATTATCACCACTATAACAACTATTATCACCACTATAACAACCATTATCACCATTATAACGACCATTATCACCACCATAACAACCATTATCACCACTATATGGACCATTATCGCCACTATAACGACCACTATCACCAATATAACAACCATTATCACCACTATAACAACTATTATCACCACTATATGGACCATTATCACCACTATAACGACCACTATCACCACTATAACAACCATTATCACCACTATAAGGACCATTATGACCACTATAACCACCACTATCACCACTTTAACAACCATTATCACCACTATAACAACGATTATCACCACTATAACGACCATTATCACAACTATAACGACCATTATCACCACTATAACGGCCATTATCACCACTGCAGCGACCATTATCAGCACTATAACCACCATTATCACCACTATAACGACCACTATCAACACTATAACCACCATTACCACCACTATAACAACCATTATCACCACTATATGGACCATTATCACCACTATTACGACCACTATCACCACTATAACAACCATTATCACCACTATAAGGACCATTATCACCACTATAACAACCATTATCACCACTATAACGACCATCATCACCCCTATAACGACCATTATCACCACTATAACGGCCATTATCACCACTATAGCGACCATTATCAGCACTATAACCACCATTATCACCACTATAACGACCACTATCAACACTATAGCGGCCATTATCACCACTATAGCGACCTTTATCAACACTATAACAACCACTATCACCACTATAACAACCATTATCACCACTATATGGACCATTATGATGACTATAACCACCACTATCACCACTTTAAGAACCATTATCACCACTATAACGACCACTACCACCACTATAACGGCCATTATCACCACTATAGCGACCTTTATCAACACTATAACCACCATTATCACCACTATATCAACCATTATCACCAGTAGAAGGACCATTATCAACACTGTAATGACCATTATCACCACTATAACGACCACTATCACCACTATAACAACCATTATCACCACTATAACAACTATTATCACCACTATAACAACCATTATCACCACTATAACGACCATTATCACCACTATAACGACCAATATCACCACTATAACGGCCATTATCACCACTATAGCGACCATTATCAACACTATAACCACCATTACCACCACTATAACAACCATTATCACCACTATAACAACCATTATCACCACTATATGGACCATTATGACCACTATAAGCACCACTATCACCACCTTAACAACCATTATCACCACTATAACAACGATTATCACCACTATAACGACCATTATCACCACTACGACGGCCATTATCACCACTGTAGCGACCATTATCAGCACTATAACCACCATTACTACCACTATAACAACCATTATCACCACTATATGGACCATTATCACCACTATTACGACCACTATCACCACTATAACAACCATTATCACCACTATAAGGACCATTATCACCACTATAACAACCATTATCACCAGTATAACGACCATTATCACCCCTATAACGACCATTATCACCACTATAACGGCCATTATCACCACTATAACGACCACTATCACCACTATAACAACCATTATCACCACTATAACAACTATTATCACCACTATAACAACCATTATCACCATTATAACGACCATTATCACCACTATATCAAACATTATCACCAGTAGAAGGACCATTATCAACGCTGTAATGACCATTATCACCACTATAACAACCATTATCGCCACTATAACAACCATTATCACCACCATAACAACCATTATCACCACTATATGGACCATAATGTCCACTATAACCACCACTATCACCACTTTAACAACCATTATCACCACTATAACAACGATTATCACCACTATAACGACCATTATCACAACTATGACGACCATTATCACCACTATAAAGGCCATTATCACCACTGGAGCGACAATTATCAGCACTATAACCACCATTATCACCACTATAACGACCACTATCAACACTATAACCACCATTACCACCACTATAACAACCATTATCACCACTATATGGACCATTATCACCACTATTACGACCACTATCACCACTATAACAACCATTATCACCACTATAAGGACCATCATCACCACTATAACAACCATTATCACCAGTATAACGACCATTATCACCCCTATAACGACCATTATCACCACTATAACGGCCATTATCACCACTGTAGCGACCATTATCAGCACTATAACCACCATTATCACCACTATAACGACCACTATCAACACTATAACAACTATTATCACCACTATAACAACCATTATCACCACTATAAGGACCATTATCACAACTATAACAACCATTATCACCACTATAACGACCACTATCACCACTATAACAACCATTATCACCACTATAACAACTATTATCACCACTATAACAACCATTATCACCATTATAACGACCATTATCACCACTATAACAACCACTATCACCACTATATGGACCATTATCGCCACTATAACGACCACTATCACCAATATAACAACCATTATCACCACTATAACAATTATTATCACCACTATAACAGCCATTATCACCACTATAAGGACCATTATCACCACTATAACAACTATTATCACCACTATAACAACCATTATCACCACTATAACGACCACTATCACCACTATAACAACCATTATCACCACTATAACAACTATTATCACCACTATATGGACCATTATCACCACTATAACGACCACTATCACCACTATAACAACCATTATCACCACTATAAGGACCATTATGACCACTATAACCACCACTATCACCACTTTAACAACCATTATCACCACTATAACAACGATTATCACCACTATAACGACCATTATCACAACTATAACGACCATTATCACCACTATAACGGCCATTATCACCACTGCAGCGACCATTATCAGCACTATAACCACCATTATCACCACTATAACGACCACTATCAACACTATAACCACCATTACCACCACTATAACAACCATTATCACCACTATATGGACCATTATCACCACTATTACGACCACTATCACCACTATAACAACCATTATCACCACTATAAGGACCATTTTCACCACTATAACAACCATTATCACCACTATAACGACCATCATCACCCCTATAACGACCATTATCACCACTATAACGGCCATTATCACCACTATAGCGACCATTATCAGCACTATAACCACCATTATCACCACTATAACGACCACTATCAACACTATAGCGGCCATTATCACCACTATAGCGACCTTTATCAACACTATAACAACCATTATCACCACTATAACAACCATTATCACCACTATATGGACCATTATGATGACTATAACCACCACTATCACCACTTTAAGAACCATTATCACCACTATAACGACCACTACCACCACTATAACGGCCATTATCACCACTATAGCGACCTTTATCAACACTATAACCACCATTATCACCACTATATCAACCATTATCACCAGTAGAAGGACCATTATCAACACTGTAATGACCATTATCACCACTATAACGACCACTATCACCACTATAACAACCATTATCACCACTATAACAACTATTATCACCACTATAACAACCATTATCACCACTATAACGACCATTATCACCACTATAACGACCAATATCACCACTATAACGGCCATTATCACCACTATAGCGACCATTATCAACACTATAACCACCATTACCACCACTATAACAACCATTATCACCACTATAACAACCATTATCACCACTATATGGACCATTATGACCACTATAAGCACCACTATCACCACCTTAACAACCATTATCACCATTATAACAACGATTATCACCACTATAACGACCATTATCACCACTATAACGGCCATTATCACCACTGTAGCGACCATTATCAGCACTATAACCACCATTACTACCACTATAACAACCATTATCACCACTATATGGACCATTATCACCACTATTACGACCACTATCACCACTATAACAACCATTATCACCACTATAAGCACCATTATCACCACTATAACAACCATTATCACCAGTATAACGACCATTATCACCCCTATAACGACCATTATCACCACTATAACGGCCATTATCACCACTATAACGACCACTATCACCACTATAACAACCATTATCACCACTATAACAACTATTATCACCACTATAACAACCATTATCACCATTATAACGACCATTATCACCACTATATCAAACATTATCACCAGTAGAAGGACCATTATCAACGCTGTAATGACCATTATCACCACTATAACAACCATTATCGCCACTATAACAACCATTATCACCACCATAACAACCATTATCACCACTATATGGACCATTATGACCACTATAACCACCACTGTCACCACTTTAACAAACATTATCACCACTATAACAACGATTATCACCACTATAACGACCATTATCACAACTATGACGACCATTATCACCACTATAAAGGCCATTATCACCACTGGAGCGACCATTATCAGCACTATAACCACCATTATCACCACTATAACGACCACTATCAACACTATAACCACCATTACCACCACTATAACAACCATTATCACCACTATATGGACCATTATCACCACTATTACGACCACTATCACCACAATAACAACCATTATCACCACTATAAGGACCATTATCACCACTATAACAACCATTATCACCACTACAACGACCGTTATCACAACTATAACGACCATTATCACCACTATAACGGTCATTATCACCACTGTAGCGACCATTATCAGCACTATAACCACCATTATCACCACTATAACGACCACTATCAACACTATAACAACTATTATCACCACTATAACAACCATTATCACCACTATAAGGACCATTATCACCACTATAACAACCATTATCACCACTATAACGACCACTATCACCACTATAACAACCATTATCACCACTATAACAACTATTATCACCACTATAACAACCATTATCACCATTATAACGACCATTATCACCACTATAACAACCACTATCACCACTATATGGACCATTATCGCCATTATAACGACCACTATCACCAATATAACAACCATTATCACCACTATAACAACTATTATCACCACTATAACAGCCATTATCACCACTATAAGGACCATTATCACCACTATAACAACCATTATCACCACTATAACGACCACTATCACCACTATAACAACCATTATCACCACTATAACAACTATTATCACCACTATATGGACCATTATCACCACTATAACGACCACTATCACCACTATAACAACCATTATCACCACTATAAGGACCATTATGACCACTATAACCACCACTATCACCACTTTAACAACCATTATCACCACTATAACAACGATTATCACCACTATAACGACCATTATCACAACTATAACGACCATTATCACCACTATAACGGCCATTATCACCACTGCAGCGACCATTATCAGCACTATAACCACCATTATCACCACTATAACGACCACTATCAACACTATAACCACCATTACCACCACTATAACAACCATTATCACCACTATATGGACCATTATCACCACTATTACGACCACTATCACCACTATAACAACCATTATCACCACTATAAGGACCATTATCACCACTATAACAACCATTATCACCAATATAACGACCATCATCACCCCTATAACGACCATTATCACCACTATAACGGCCATTATCACCACTATAGCGACCATTATCAGCACTATAACCACCATTATCACCACTATAACGACCACTATCAACACTATAGCGGCCATTATCACCACTATAGCGACCTTTATCAACACTATAACAACCACTATCACCACTATAACAACCATTATCACCACTATATGGACCATTATGATGACTATAACCACCACTATCACCACTTTAAGAACCATTATCACCACTATAACGACCACTACCACCACTATAACGGCCATTATCACCACTATAGCGACCTTTATCAACACTATAACCACCATTATCACCACTATATCAACCATTATCACCAGTAGAAGGACCATTATCAACACTGTAATGACCATTATCACCACTATAACGACCACTATCACCACTATAACAACCATTATCACCACTATAACAACTATTATCACCACTATAACAACCATTATCACCACTATAACGACCATTATCACCACTATAACGACCAATATCACCACTATAACGGCCATTATCACCACTATAGCGACCATTATCAACACTATAACCACCATTACCACCACTATAACAACCATTATCACCACTATAACAACCATTATCACCACTATATGGACCATTATGACCACTATAAGCACCACTATCACCACCTTAACAACCATTATCACCACTATAACAACGATTATCACCACTATAACGACCATTATCACCACTACGACGGCCATTATCACCACTGTAGCGACCATTATCAGCACTATAACCACCATTACTACCACTATAACAACCATTATCACCACTATATGGACCATTATCACCACTATTACGACCACTATCACCACTATAACAACCATTATCACCACTATAAGGACCATTATCACCACTATAACAACCATTATCACCAGTATAACGACCATTATCACCCCTATAACGACCATTATCACCACTATAACGGCCATTATCACCACTATAACGACCACTATCACCACTATAACAACCATTATCACCACTATAACAACTATTATCACCACTATAACAACCATTATCACCATTATAACGACCATTATCACCACTATAACGACCACTATCAACACTATAACCACCATTACCACCACTATAACAACCATTATCACCACTATATGGACCATTATCACCACTATTACGACCACTATCACCACAATAACAACCATTATCACCACTATAAGGACCATTATCACCACTATAACAACCATTATCACCACTACAACGACCGTTATCACAACTATAACGACCATTATCACCACTATAACGGTCATTATCACCACTGTAGCGACCATTATCAGCACTATAACCACCATTATCACCACTATAACGACCACTATCAACACTATAACAACTATTATCACCACTATAACAACCATTATCACCACTATAAGGACCATTATCACCACTATAACAACCATTATCACCACTATAACGACCACTATCACCACTATAACAACCATTATCACCACTATAACAACTATTATCACCACTATAACAACCATTATCACCATTATAACGACCATTATCACCACTATAACAACCACTATCACCACTATATGGACCATTATCGCCATTATAACGACCACTATCACCAATATAACAACCATTATCACCACTATAACAACTATTATCACCACTATAACAGCCATTATCACCACTATAAGGACCATTATCACCACTATAACAACCATTATCACCACTATAACGACCACTATCACCACTATAACAACCATTATCACCACTATAACAACTATTATCACCACTATATGGACCATTATCACCACTATAACGACCACTATCACCACTATAACAACCATTATCACCACTATAAGGACCATTATGACCACTATAACCACCACTATCACCACTTTAACAACCATTATCACCACTATAACAACGATTATCACCACTATAACGACCATTATCACAACTATAACGACCATTATCACCACTATAACGGCCATTATCACCACTGCAGCGACCATTATCAGCACTATAACCACCATTATCACCACTATAACGACCACTATCAACACTATAACCACCATTACCACCACTATAACAACCATTATCACCACTATATGGACCATTATCACCACTATTACGACCACTATCACCACTATAACAACCATTATCACCACTATAAGGACCATTATCACCACTATAACAACCATTATCACCAATATAACGACCATCATCACCCCTATAACGACCATTATCACCACTATAACGGCCATTATCACCACTATAGCGACCATTATCAGCACTATAACCACCATTATCACCACTATAACGACCACTATCAACACTATAGCGGCCATTATCACCACTATAGCGACCTTTATCAACACTATAACAACCACTATCACCACTATAACAACCATTATCACCACTATATGGACCATTATGATGACTATAACCACCACTATCACCACTTTAAGAACCATTATCACCACTATAACGACCACTACCACCACTATAACGGCCATTATCACCACTATAGCGACCTTTATCAACACTATAACCACCATTATCACCACTATATCAACCATTATCACCAGTAGAAGGACCATTATCAACACTGTAATGACCATTATCACCACTATAACGACCACTATCACCACTATAACAACCATTATCACCACTATAACAACTATTATCACCACTATAACAACCATTATCACCACTATAACGACCATTATCACCACTATAACGACCAATATCACCACTATAACGGCCATTATCACCACTATAGCGACCATTATCAACACTATAACCACCATTACCACCACTATAACAACCATTATCACCACTATAACAACCATTATCACCACTATATGGACCATTATGACCACTATAAGCACCACTATCACCACCTTAACAACCATTATCACCACTATAACAACGATTATCACCACTATAACGACCATTATCACCACTACGACGGCCATTATCACCACTGTAGCGACCATTATCAGCACTATAACCACCATTACTACCACTATAACAACCATTATCACCACTATATGGACCATTATCACCACTATTACGACCACTATCACCACTATAACAACCATTATCACCACTATAAGGACCATTATCACCACTATAACAACCATTATCACCAGTATAACGACCATTATCACCCCTATAACGACCATTATCACCACTATAACGGCCATTATCACCACTATAACGACCACTATCACCACTATAACAACCATTATCACCACTATAACAACTATTATCACCACTATAACAACCATTATCACCATTATAACGACCATTATCACCACTATATCAAACATTATCACCAGTAGAAGGACCATTATCAACGCTGTAATGACCATTATCACCACTATAACAACCATTATCGCCACTATAACAACCATTATCACCACCATAACAACCATTATCACCACTATATGGACCATTATGTCCACTATAACCACCACTATCACCACTTTAACAACCATTATCACCACTATAACAACGATTATCACCACTATAACGACCATTATCACAACTATGACGACCATTATCACCACTATAAAGGCCATTATCACCACTGGAGCGACAATTATCAGCACTATAACCACCATTATCACCACTATAACGACCACTATCAACACTATAACCACCATTACCACCACTATAACAACCATTATCACCACTATATGGACCATTATCACCACTATTACGACCACTATCACCACTATAACAACCATTATCACCACTATAAGGACCATCATCACCACTATAACAACCATTATCACCAGTATAACGACCATTATCACCCCTATAACGACCATTATCACCACTATAACGGCCATTATCACCACTGTAGCGACCATTATCAGCACTATAACCACCATTATCACCACTATAACGACCACTATCAACACTATAACAACTATTATCACCACTATAACAACCATTATCACCACTATAACAACCATTATCACCACTATAAGGACCATTATCACCACTATAACAACTATTATCACCACTACCACAACCATTATCACCACTATAACGACCACTATCACCACTATAACAACCATTATCACCACTATAACAACTATTATCACCACTATAAAAACCATTATCACCACTATTACGACCACTATCAACACTATAACCACCATTATCACCACTATAACAACCATTATCACCACTATATGGACCATTATCACCACTATAACGACCACTATCACCACTATAACAACCATTATCACCACTATAAGGACCATTATCACCACTATAACAACCATTATCACCACTATAACGACCATTATCACCACTATAACAACCATTATCACCACTATAACAACTATTATCACCACTATAAAAACCATTATCACCACTATTACGACCACTATCAACACTATAACAACCATTATCACCACTATAACAACTATTATCACCACTATAAAAACCATTATCACCACTATTACGACCACTATCAACACTATAACCACCATTATCACCACTATAACAACCATTATCACCACTATATGGACCATTATCACCACTATAACGACCACTATCACCACTATAACAACCATTATCACCACTATAAGGACCATTATCACCACTATAACAACCATTATCACCACTATAACGACCATTATCACCATTATAACGACCATTACCACCACTATATCAACCATTATCACCAGTAGAAGGACCATTATCAACGCTGTAATGACCATTATCACCTCTATAACAACCATTATCACCACTATAACCACCATTATCACCACTATAACAACCATTATCACCACTATAACGACCACTATCATCACTATAACAACCACTATCACCACTATAACAACTATTATCACCACTATAACAACCATTATCACCACTATAAGGACCATTATCACCACTATAACAACCATTATCACCATTATAACGACCACTATCACCACTATAACAACCATTATCACCACTATAACGGCCATTATCACCACTATAACGACCACTATCAACACCATAACCACCATTATCGTCACTATATGGACCATTATCACCACTATAACAACCATTATCACCACCATAACAACCATTATCACCACTATAAGGACCATTATCACCACTATAACAACCATTGACACCACTATAACGACCACTATCACCACTATAACAACCATTATCACCACTATAACAACTATTATCACCACTATAACAACCATTATCACCATTATAACGACCATTATCACCACTATATCAACCATTATCACCAGTAGAAGGACCATTATCAACGCTGTAATGACCATTATCACCACTATAACAACCATTATCACGACTATAAGGACCATTATCACCACTATAACAACCATTATCACCACTATAACGACCACTATCACCACTATAACAACAATTATCACCACTATAACAACTATTATCACCACTATAACAACCATTATCACCACTATAACGACCACTATCAACACTATAACCGCCATTATCACCACTATAACAACCATTATCACCACTATATGGACCATTATCACCACTATAACGACCACTATCACCACTATAACAACCATTATCACCACTATAAGGACCATTATCACCACTATAACAACCATTATCACCACTATAACGGCCATTATCACCACTATAGCGACCTTTGTCAACACTATAACCACCATTATCACCACTATATCAACCATTATCACCAGTAGAAGGACCATTATCAACACTGTAATGACCATTATCACCACTATAACGACCACTATCACCACTATAACCACCATTATCACCACTATAACAACCATTATCACCACTATATGGCCCATTATCACCACTATAACGACCACTATCATCACTATAACAACCACTATCACCACTATATGGACCATTATGACAACTATAACCACCACTATCATCACTTTAACAACCATTATCGCCAATATAACGACCATTATCACCACTATAACGGCCATTATCACCACTATGGCGACCATTATCAACACTATAACAACCATTATCACCACTATAACAACTATTATCACCACTATAACAACCATTATCAACACTATAACGACCACTATCACCACTATAACAACCATTATCACCACTATAACAACTATTATCACCACTATAAAAACCATTATCACCACTATTACGACCACTATCAACACTATAACCACCATTATCACCACTATAACAACCATTATCACCACTATATGGACCATTATCACCACTATAACGACCACTATCACCACTATAACAACCATTATCACCACTATAAGGACCATTATCACCACTATAACAACCATTATCACCACTATAACGACCATTATCACCATTATAACGACCATTACCACCACTATATCAACCATTATCACCAGTAGAAGGACCATTATCAACGCTGTAATGACCATTATCACCTCTATAACAACCATTATCACCACTATAACAACCATTATCACCACTATATGGACCATTATGATGACTATAACCACCACTATCACCACTTTAACAACCATTATCACCACTATAACGACCACTATCACCACTATAAGGGCCATTATCACCACTATAGCGACCTTTATCAACACTATAACCACCATTATCACCACTATATCAACCATTATCACCAGTAGAAGGACCATTATCAACACTGTAATGACCATTATCACCACTATAATGACCACTATCACCACTATAACCACCATTATCACCACTATAACAACCATTATCACCACTATATGGACCATTATCACCACTATAGCGACCACTATCATCACTATAACAACCACTATCACCACTATAACAACTATTATCACCACTATAACAACCATTATCACCACTATAAGGACCATTATCAACACTATAACAACCATTATCACCATTATAACGACCACTATCACCACTATAACAACCATTATCACCACTATAACAACTATTATCACCACTATAACAACCATTATCACCACTATAAGGACCATTATCACCACTATAACGACCATTATCACCATTATAACGACCACTATCACCACTATAACAACCGTTGTCACCACTATAACGACCACTATCACCACTATAACAACCATTATCACCACTATAAGGACCATTATGACCACTATAACCACCACTATCACCACTTTAACAACAATTATCACCACTATAACAACGATTATCACCACTATAACGACCATTATCACAACTATAACGACCATTATCACCACTATAACGGCCATTATCACCACTGCAGCGACCATTATCAGCACTATAACCACCATTATCACCACTATAACGACCACTATCAACACTATAACCACCATTACCACCACTATAACAACCATTATCACCACTATATGGACCATTATCACCACTATTACGACCACTATCACCACTATAACAACCATTATCACCACTATAAGAACCATTATCACCACTATAACAACCATTATCACCACTATAACGACCGTCATCACCCCTATAACGACCATTATCACCACTATAACGGCCATTATCACCACTATAGCGACCATTACCAGCACTATAACCACCATTATCACCACTATAACGACCACTATCAACAATATAACGGCCATTATCACCACTATAGCGACCTATATCAACACTATAACAACCATTATCACCACTATAACAACCATTATCACCACTACATGGACCATTATGATGACTATAACCACCACTATCACCACCTTAACAACCATTATCACCACTATAACAACGATTATCACCACTATAACGACCATTATCACCACTATAACGGCCATTATCACCACTGTAGCGACCATTATCAGCACTATAACCACCATTACTACCACTATAACAACCATTATCACCACCATATGGACCATTATCACCACTATTACGACCACTATCACCACTATAACAACCATTATCACCACTATAAGGACCATTATCACCACTATAACAACCATTATCACCAGTATAACGACCATTATCACCCCTATAACGACCATTATCACCACTATAACGGCCATTATCACCACTATAACGACCACTATCACCACTATAACAACCATTATCACCACTATAACAACTATTATCACCACTATAACAACCATTATCACCACTATAACAACTATTATCACCACTATAACAACCATTATCACCAGTAGAAGGACCATTATCAACGCTGTAATGACCATTATCACCTCTATAACAACCATTATCACCACTATAACAACCATTATCACCACTATAACAACCATTATCACCACTATATGGACCATTATGACAACTATAACCACCACTATCACCACTTTAACAACCATTATCGCCACTATAACGACCATTATCACCACTATAACATCCATTATCACCACTATAGCGACCATTATCAACACTATAACAACCATTATCACCACTATAACAACTATTATCACCACTATAACAACCATTATCACCACTATAACGACCACTATCACCACTATAACAACCATTATCACCACTATAACGACCATTATCACCATTATAACGACCATTACCACCACTATATCAACCATTATCACCAGTAGAAGGACCATTATCAACGCTGTAATGACCATTATCACCTCTATAACAACCATTATCACCACTATAACAACCATTATCACCACTATAACAACCATTATCACCACTATATGGACCATTATGATGACTATAACCACCACTATCACCACTTTAACAACCATTATCACCACTATAACGACCACTATCACCACTATAAGGGCCATTATCACCACAATAGCGACCTTTATCAACACTATAACCACCATTATCACCACTATATCAACCATTATCACCAGTAGAAGCACCATTATCAACACTGTAATGACCATTATCACCACTATAATGACCACTATCACCACTATAACAACCATTATCACCACTATAACAACTATTATCACCACTATAACAACCATTATCACCACTATAACGACCATTATCACCCCTATAACGACCATTATCACCACTATAACGGCCATTATCACCACTATAGCGACCATTATCAGCACTATAACCACCATTATCACCACTATAACGACCACTATCAACACTATAACGGCCATTATCACCACTATAGCGACCTTTATCAACACTATAACGACCATTATCAACACTATAACCACCATTATCACCACTATAACGACCATTATCACCCCTATAACGACCATTATCACCACTATAACGGCCATTATCACCACTATAGCGACCATTATCAGCACTATAACCACCATTATCACCACTATAACGACCACTATCAACACTATAACGGCCATTATCACCACTATAGCGACCTTTATCAACACTATAACCACCATTATCACCACTATATCAACCATTATCACCAGTAGAAGGACCATTATCAACGCTGTAATGACCATTATCACCTCTATAACAACCATTATCACCTCTATAACAACCATTATCACCACTATAACAACCATTGTCACCACTATAACAACCATTATCACCACTATATGGACCATTATCGCCACTATAACGACCACTATCACCAATATAACAACCATTATCACCACTATAACAGCTATTATCACCACTATAACAACCATTATCACCACTATAAGGACCATTATCACCACTATAACAACCATTATCACCACTATAACGACCACTATCACCACTATAACAACCATTATCACCACTATAACAACTATTATCACCACTATATGGACCATTATCACCACTATAACAACCACTATCACCACTACAACAACGATTACCACCACTATAAGGACCATTATCACCACTATAACAACCATTATCACCACTATAACGGCCATTATCACCACTATAGCGACCTTTATCAACACTATAACCACCATTATCACCACTATATCAACCATTATCACCAGTAGAAGCACCATTATCAACACTGTAATGACCATTATCACCACTATAACGACCACTATCACCACTATAACCACCATTACCACCACTATATCAACCATTATCACCAGTAGAAGGACCATTATCAACGCTGTAATGACCATTATCACCTCTATAACAACCATTATCACCACTATAACAACCATTATCACCACTATAACAACCATTATCACCACTATATGGACCATTATGATGACTATAACCACCACTATCACCACTTTAACAACCATTATCACCACTATAACGACCACTATCACCACTATAAGGGCCATTATCACCACAATAGCGACCTTTATCAACACTATAACCACCATTATCACCACTATATCAACCATTATCACCAGTAGAAGCACCATTATCAACACTGTAATGACCATTATCACCACTATAATGACCACTATCACCACTATAACAACCATTATCACCACTATAACAACTATTATCACCACTATAACAACCATTATCACCACTATAACGACCATTATCACCCCTATAACGACCATTATCACCACTATAACGGCCATTATCACCACTATAGCGACCATTACCAGCACTATAACCACCATTATCACCACTATAACGACCACTATCAACACTATAACGGCCATTATCACCACTATAGCGACCTATATCAACACTATAACAACCATTATCACCACTATAACAACCATTATCACCACTACATGGACCATTATGATGACTATAACCACCACTATCACCACCTTAACAACCATTATCACCACTATAACAACGATTATCACCACTATAACGACCATTATCACCACTATAACGGCCATTATCACCACTGTAGCGACCATTATCAGCACTATAACCACCATTACTACCACTATAACAACCATTATCACCACCATATGGACCATTATCACCACTATTACGACCACTATCACCACTATAACAACCATTATCACCACTATAAGGACCATTATCACCACTATAACAACCATTATCACCAGTATAACGACCATTATCACCCCTATAACGACCATTATCACCACTATAACGGCCATTATCACCACTATAACGACCACTATCACCACTATAACAACCATTATCACCACTATAACAACTATTATCACCACTATAACAACCATTATCACCACTATAACAACTATTATCACCACTATAACAACCATTATCACCACTATAAGGACCATTATCACCACTATAACAACCATTATCACCATTATAACGACCACTATCACGACTATAACAACCATTATCACCACTATAACAACTATTATCACCACTATAACAACCATTATCACCACTACAACAACTATTATCACCACTGTAACAACCATTATCACCACTATAACGACCATTATCACCACTATAACGGCCATTATCACCACAATAACAACCATTATCACCACTATAACAACCATTATCACCACTATATGGACCATTATGACAACTATAACCACCACTATCACCACTTTAACAACCATTATCGCCACTATAACGACCATTATCACCACTATAACATCCATTATCACCACTATAGCGACCATTATCAACACTATAACAACCATTATCACCACTATAACAACTATTATCACCACTATAACAACCATTATCACCACTATAACGACCACTATCACCACTATAACAACCATTATCACCACTATAACGACCATTATCACCATTATAACGACCATTACCACCACTATATCAACCATTATCACCAGTAGAAGGACCATTATCAACGCTGTAATGACCATTATCACCTCTATAACAACCATTATCACCACTATAACAACCATTATCACCACTATAACAACCATTATCACCACTATATGGACCATTATGATGACTATAACCACCACTATCACCACTTTAACAACCATTATCACCACTATAACGACCACTATCACCACTATAAGGGCCATTATCACCACAATAGCGACCTTTATCAACACTATAACCACCATTATCACCACTATATCAACCATTATCACCAGTAGAAGCACCATTATCAACACTGTAATGACCATTATCACCACTATAATGACCACTATCACCACTATAACAACCATTATCACCACTATAACAACTATTATCACCACTATAACAACCATTATCACCACTATAACGACCATTATCACCCCTATAACGACCATTATCACCACTATAACGGCCATTATCACCACTATAGCGACCATTATCAGCACTATAACCACCATTATCACCACTATAACGACCACTATCAACACTATAACGGCCATTATCACCACTATAGCGACCTTTATCAACACTATAACGACCATTATCAACACTATAACCACCATTATCACCACTATAACGACCATTATCACCCCTATAACGACCATTATCACCACTATAACGGCCATTATCACCACTATAGCGACCATTATCAGCACTATAACCACCATTATCACCACTATAACGACCACTATCAACACTATAACGGCCATTATCACCACTATAGCGACCTTTATCAACACTATAACCACCATTATCACCACTATATCAACCATTATCACCAGTAGAAGGACCATTATCAACGCTGTAATGACCATTATCACCTCTATAACAACCATTATCACCTCTATAACAACCATTATCACCACTATAACAACCATTGTCACCACTATAACAACCATTATCACCACTATATGGACCATTATCGCCACTATAACGACCACTATCACCAATATAACAACCATTATCACCACTATAACAGCTATTATCACCACTATAACAACCATTATCACCACTATAAGGACCATTATCACCACTATAACAACCATTATCACCACTATAACGACCACTATCACCACTATAACAACCATTATCACCACTATAACAACTATTATCACCACTATATGGACCATTATCACCACTATAACAACCACTATCACCACTACAACAACGATTACCACCACTATAAGGACCATTATCACCACTATAACAACCATTATCACCACTATAACGGCCATTATCACCACTATAGCGACCTTTATCAACACTATAACCACCATTATCACCACTATATCAACCATTATCACCAGTAGAAGCACCATTATCAACACTGTAATGACCATTATCACCACTATAACGACCACTATCACCACTATAACCACCATTACCACCACTATATCAACCATTATCACCAGTAGAAGGACCATTATCAACGCTGTAATGACCATTATCACCTCTATAACAACCATTATCACCACTATAACAACCATTATCACCACTATAACAACCATTATCACCACTATATGGACCATTATGATGACTATAACCACCACTATCACCACTTTAACAACCATTATCACCACTATAACGACCACTATCACCACTATAAGGGCCATTATCACCACAATAGCGACCTTTATCAACACTATAACCACCATTATCACCACTATATCAACCATTATCACCAGTAGAAGCACCATTATCAACACTGTAATGACCATTATCACCACTATAATGACCACTATCACCACTATAACAACCATTATCACCACTATAACAACTATTATCACCACTATAACAACCATTATCACCACTATAACGACCATTATCACCCCTATAACGACCATTATCACCACTATAACGGCCATTATCACCACTATAGCGACCATTATCAGCACTATAACCACCATTATCACCACTATAACGACCACTATCAACACTATAACGGCCATTATCACCACTATAGCGACCTTTATCAACACTATAACGACCATTATCAACACTATAACCACCATTATCACCACTATATCAACCATTATCACCAGTAGAAGGACCATTATCAACACTGATATGACCATTATCACCACTATAATGACCAATATCACCACTATAACAACCATTATCACCACTATAACAACTATTATCACCACTATAACAACCATTATCACCACTATAACGACCATTATCACCCCTATAACGACCATTATCACCACTATAACGGCCATTATCACCACTATAGCGACCATTATCAGCACTATAACCACCATTATCACCACTATAACGACCACTATCAACACTATAACGGCCATTATCACCACTATAGCGACCTTTATCAACACTATAACCACCATTATCACCACTATATCAACCATTATCACCAGTAGAAGGACCATTATCAACGCTGTAATGACCATTATCACCTCTATAACAACCATTATCACCTCTATAACAACCATTATCACCACTATAACAACCATTGTCACCACTATAACAACCATTATCACCACTATATGGACCATTATCGCCACTATAACGACCACTATCACCAATATAACAACCATTATCACCACTATAACAGCTATTATCACCACTATAACAACCACTATCACCACTATAACAACCATTATCACCACTATAACAACTATTATCACCACTATATGGACCATTATCACCACTATAACAACCACTATCACCACTACAACAACGATTACCACCACTATAAGGACCATTATCACCACTATAACAACCATTATCACCACTATAACGGCCATTATCACCACTATAGCGACCTTTATCAACACTATAACCACCATTATCACCACTATATCAACCATTATCACCAGTAGAAGCACCATTATCAACACTGTAATGACCATTATCACCACTATAACGACCACTATCACCACTATAACCACCATTATCACCACTATAACAACCATTATCACCACTATATGGACCATTATCACCACTATAACGACCACTATCATCATTATAACAACCACTATCACCACTATAATAACTATTATCACCACTATAACAACCATTATCACCACTATAAGGACCATTATCACCACTATAACAACCATTATCACCATTATAACGACCAATATCACCACTATAACAACCATTATCACCACTATAACGACCACTATCACCACTATAACAACCATTATCACCACTCTAAGGACCATTATGACCACTATAACCACCACTATCACCACTTTAACAACCATTATCACCACTATAACAACGATTATCACCACTATAACGACCATTATCACAACTATAACGACCATTATCACCACTATAACGGCCATTATCACCACTGCAGCGACCATTATCAGCACTATAACCACCATTATCACCACTATAACGACCACTATCAACACTATAACCACCATTACCACCACTATAACAACCATTATCACCACTATATGGACCATTATCACCACTATTACGACCACTATCACCACTATAACAACCATTATCACCACTATAAGGACCATTATCACCACTATAACAACCATTATCACCACTATAACGACCATCATCACCCCTATAACGACCATTATCACCACTATAACGGCCATTATCACCACTATAGCGACCATTATCAGCACTATAACCACCACTATCACCACTATAACAACCATTATCACCACTATAACAACTATTATCACCACTATAACAACCATTATCACCACTATAACGACCATTATCACCCCTATAACGACCATTATCACCACTATAACGGCCATTATCACCACTATAGCGACCATTATCAGCACTATAACCACCATTATCACCACTATAACGACCACTATCAACACTATAACGGCCATTATCACCACTATAGCGACCTTTATCAACACTATAACCACCATTATCACCACTATATCAACCATTATCACCAGTAGAAGGACCATTATCAACGCTGTAAGGACCATTATCACCTCTATAACAACCATTATCACCTCTATAACAACCATTATCACCACTATAACAACCATTATCACCACTATATGGACCATTATCGCCACTATAACGACCACTATCACCAATATAACAACCATTATCACCACTATAACAACTATTATCACCACTATAACAACCATTATCACCACTATAAGGACCATTATCACCACTATAACAACCATTATCAACACTATAACCACCATTATCACCACTATATCAACCATTATCACCAGTAGAAGGACCACTATCATCACTATAACAACCACTATCACCACTATAATAACTATTATCACCACTATAACAACCATTATCACCACTATAAGGACCATTATCACCACTATAACAACCATTATCACCATTATAACGACCAATATCACCACTATAACAACCATTATCACCACTATAACGACCACTATCACCACTATAACAACCATTATCACCACTATAAGGACCATTATGACCACTATAACCACCACTATCACCACTTTAACAACCATTATCACCACTATAACAACGATTATCACCACTATAACGACCATTATCACAACTATAACGACCATTATCACCACTATAACGGCCATTATCACCACTGCAGCGACCATTATCAGCACTATAACCACCATTATCACCACTATAACGACCACTATCAACACTATAACCACCATTACCACCACTATAACAACCATTATCACCACTATATGGACCATTATCACCACTATTACGACCACTATCACCACTATAACAACCATTATCACCACTATAAGGACCATTATCACCACTATAACAACCATTATCACCACTATAACGACCATCATCACCCCTATAACGACCATTATCACCACTATAACGGCCATTATCACCACTATAGCGACCATTATCAGCACTATAACCACCACTATCACCACTATAACAACCATTATCACCACTATAACAACTATTATCACCACTATAACAACCATTATCACCACTATAACGACCATTATCACCCCTATAACGACCATTATCACCACTATAACGGCCATTATCACCACTATAGCGACCATTATCAGCACTATAACCACCATTATCACCACTATAACGACCACTATCAACACTATAACGGCCATTATCACCACTATAGCGACCTTTATCAACACTATAACCACCATTATCACCACTATATCAACCATTATCACCAGTAGAAGGACCATTATCAACGCTGTAAGGACCATTATCACCTCTATAACAACCATTATCACCTCTATAACAACCATTATCACCACTATAACAACCATTGTCACCACTATAACAACCATTATCACCACTATATGGACCATTATCGCCACTATAACGACCACTATCACCAATATAACAACCATTATCACCACTATAACAACTATTATCACCACTATAACAACCATTATCACCACTATAAGGACCATTATCACCACTATAACAACCATTATCACCACTATAAGGACCATTATCACCACTATAACAACCATTATCACCACTATAACGGCCATTATCACCACTATAGCGACCTTTGTCAACACTATAACCACCATTATCACCACTATATCAACCATTATCACCAGTAGAAGGACCATTATCAACGCTGTAATGACCATTATCACCACTATAACAACCATTATCACGACTATAAGGACCATTATCACCACTATAACAACCATTATCACCACTATAACGAACACTATCACCACTATAACAACCATTATCACCACTATAACAACTATTATCAGCACTATAACAACCATTATCACCACTATAACGACCACTATCAACACTATAACCGCCATTATCACCACTATAACAACCATTATCACCACTATATGGACCATTATCACCACTATAACGACCACTATCACCACTATAACAACCATTATCACCACTATAAGGACCATTATCACCACTATAACAACCATTATCACCACTATAACGGCCATTATCACCACTATAGCGACCTTTGTCAACACTATAACCACCATTATCACCACTATATCAACCATTATCACCAGTAGAAGGACCATTATCAACACTGTAATGACCATTATCACCACTATAACGACCACTATCACCACTATAACCACCATTATCACCACTATAACAACCATTATCACCACTATATGGCCCATTATCACCACTATAACGACCACTATCATCACTATAACAACCACTATCACCACTATAACAACTATTATCACCACTATAACAACCATTATCACCACTATAAGGACCATTATCACCACTATAACAACCATTATCACCATTATAACGACCACTATCACCACTATAACAACCATTATCACCACTATAACAACTATTATCACCACTATAACAACCATTATCACCACTATAACGACCATTATCACAACTATAACGACCATTATCACCACTATAACGGGCATTATCACCACTGTAGCGACCATTATCAGCACTATAACCACCATTATCAGCACTATATCAACCGTTATCACCAGTAGAAGGACCATTATCAACGCTGTAATGACCATTATCACCACTATAACGACCACTATCACCACTATCACAACCATTATCACCACTATAACGACCATTATCACCACTATAACGACCATTATCACCACTATATGGACCATTATCACCACTATAACGACCACTATCACCACTATAACAACCATTATCACCACTATAAGGACCATTATCACCACTATAACAACCATTATCACCACTATAACGGCCATTATCACCACTATAGCGACCTTTGTCAACACTATAACCACCATTATCACCACTATATCAACCATTATCACCAGTAGAAGGACCATTATCAACACTGTAATGACCATTATCACCACTATAACGACCACTATCACCACTATAACCACCATTATCACCACTATAACAACCATTATCAACACTATATGGCCCATTATCACCACTATAACGACCACTATCATCACTATAACAACCACTATCACCACTATAACAACTATTATCACCACTATAACAACCATTATCACCACTATAAGGACCATTATCACCACTAAAACAACCATTATCACCATTATAACGACCACTATCACCACTATAACAACCATTATCACCACTATAACAACTATTATCACCACTATAACAACCATTATCACCACTATAACAACTATTATCACCACTGTAACAACCATTATCACCACTATAACGACCATTATCACCACTATAACGGCCATTATCACCACTATAACAACCATTATCACCACTATAACAACCATTATCACCACTATATGGACCATTATGACAACTATAACCACCACTATCATCACTTTAACAACCATTATCGCCAATATAACGACCATTATCACCACTATAACGGCCATTATCACCACTATAGCGACCATTATCAACACTATAACAACCATTATCACCACTATAACAACTATTATCACCACTACCACAACCATTATCACCACTATAACGACCACTATCACCACTATAACAACCATTATCACCACTATAACAACTATTATCAGCACTATAAAAACCATTATCACCACTATTACGACCACTATCAACACTATAACCACCATTATCACCACTATAACAACCATTATCACCACTATATGGACCATTATCACCACTATAACGACCACTATCACCACTATAACAACCATTATCACCACTATAAGGGCCATTATCACCACTATAGCGACCTTTATCAACACTATAACCACCATTATCACCACTATATCAACCATTATCACCAGTAGAAGGACCATTATCAACACTGTAATGACCATTATCACCACTATAATGACCACTATCACCACTATAACAACCATTATCACCACTATAACAACTATTATCACCACTATAACAACCATTATCACCACTATAACGACCATTATCACCCCTATAACGACCATTATCACCACTATAACGGCCATTATCACCATTATAGCGACCATTATCAGCACTATAACCACCATTATCACCACTATAACGAAAACTATCAACACTATAACGGCCATTATCACCACTATAGCGACCTTTATCAACACTATCACCACTATATCAACCATTATCACCAGTAGAAGGACCATTATCAACGCTGTAATGACCATTATCACCTCTATAACAACCATTATCACCACTATAACCACCATTATCACCACTATAACAACCATTATCACCACTATATGGACCATTATCACCACTATAACGACCACTATCATCACTATAACAACCACTATCACCACTATAACAACTATTATCACCACTATAACAACCGTTATCACCACTATAAGGACCATTATCACCACTATAACAACCATTATCACCACTATATGGACCATTATCACCACTATTACGACCACTATCACCACTATAACAACCATTATCACCACTATAAGGACCATTATCACCACTATAACGACCGTTATCACAACTATAACGACCATTATCACCACTATAACGGTCATTATCACCACTGTAGCGACCATTATCAGCACTATAACCACCATTATCACCACTATAACGACCACTATCAACACTATAACAACTATTATCACCACTATAACAACCATTATCACCACTATAAGGACCATTATCACCACTATAACAACCATTATCACCACTATAACGACCACTATCACCACTATAACAACCATTATCACCACTATAACAACTATTATCACCACTATAACAACCATTATCACCATTATAACGACCATTATCACCACTATAACAACCACTATCACCACTATATGGACCATTATCGCCACTATAACGACCACTATCACCAATATAACAACCATTATCACCACTATAACAACTATTATCACCACTATAACAGCCATTATCACCACTATAAGGACCATTATCACCACTATAACAACCATTATCACCACTATAACGACCACTATCACCACTATAACAACCATTATCAGCACTATAACAACTATTATCACCACTATATGGACCATTATCACCACTATAACGACCACTATCACCACTATAACAACCATTATCACCACTATAAGGACCATTATGACCACTATAACCACCACTATCACCACTTTAACAACCATTATCACCACTATAACAACGATTATCACCACTATAACGACCATTATCACAACTATAACGACCATTATCACCACTATAACGGCCATTATCACCACTGCAGCGACCATTATCAGCACTATAACCACCATTATCACCACTATAACGACCACTATCAACACTATAACCACCATTACCACCACTATAACAACCATTATCACCACTATATGGACCATTATCACCACTATTACGACCACTATCACCACTATAACAACCATTATCACCACTATAAGGACCATTATCACCACTATAACAACCATTATCACCACTATAACGACCATCATCACCCCTATATGGACCATTATCACCACTATTACGACCACTATCACCACTATAACAACCATTATCACCACTATAAGGACCATTATCACCACTATAACAACCATTATCACCACTATAACGACCATCATCACCCCTATAACGACCATTATCACCACTATAACGGCCATTATCACCACTATAGCGACCATTATCAGCACTATAACCACCATTATCACCACTATAACGACCACTATCAACACTATAGCGGCCATTATCACCACTATAGCGACCTTTATCAACACTATAACAACCATTATCACCACTATAACAACCATTATCACCACTATATGGACCATTATGATGACTATAACCACCACTATCACCACTTTAAGAACCATTATCACCACTATAACGACCACTACCACCACTATAACGGCCATTATCACCACTATAGCGACCTTTATCAACACTATAACCACCATTATCACCACTATATCAACCATTATCACCAGTAGAAGGACCATTATCAACACTGTAATGACCATTATCACCACTATAACGACCACTATCACCACTATAACAACCATTATCACCACTATAACAACTATTATCACCACTATAACAACCATTATCACCACTATAACGACCATTATCACCACTATAACGACCAATATCACCACTATAACGGCCATTATCACCACTATAGCGACCATTATCAACACTATAACCACCATTACCACCACTATAACAACCATTATCATCACTATAACAACCATTATCACCACTATATGGACCATTATGACCACTATAAGCACCACTATCACCACCTTAACAACCATTATCACCACTATAACGACGATTATCACCACTATAACGACCATTATCACCACTATAACGGCCATTATCACCACTGTAGCGACCATTATCAGCACTATAACCACCATTACTACCACTATAACAACCATTATCACCACTATATGGACCATTATCACCACTATTACGACCACTATCACCACTATAACAACCATTATCACCACTATAAGGACCATTATCACCACTATAACAACCATTATCACCAGTATAACGACCATTATCACCCCTATAACGACCATTATCACCACTATAACGGCCATTATCACCACTATAACGACCACTATCACCACTATAACAACCATTATCACCACTATAACAACTATTATCACCACTATAACAACCATTATCACCATTATAACGACCATTATCACCACTATATCAAACATTATCACCAGTAGAAGGACCATTATCAACGCTGTAATGACCATTATCACCACTATAACAACCATTATCGCCACTATAACAACCATTATCACCACCATAACAACCATTATCACCACTATATGGACCATTATGACCACTATAAGCACCACTATCACCACCTTAACAACCATTATCACCACTATAACAACGATTATCACCACTATAACGACCATTATCACCACTATAACGGCCATTATCACCACTGTAGCGACCATTATCAGCACTATAACCACCATTACTACCACTATAACAACCATTATCACCACTATATGGACCATTATCACCACTATTACGACCACTATCACCACTATAACAACCATTATCACCACTATAAGGACCATTATCACCACTATAACAACCATTATCACCAGTATAACGACCATTATCACCCCTATAACGACCATTATCACCACTATAACGGCCATTATCACCACTATAACGACCACTATCACCACTATAACAACCATTATCACCACTATAACAACTATTATCACCACTATAACAACCATTATCACCATTATAACGACCATTATCACCACTATATCAAACATTATCACCAGTAGAAGGACCATTATCAACGCTGTAATGACCATTATCACCACTATAACAACCATTATCGCCACTATAACAACCATTATCACCACCATAACAACCATTATCACCACTATATGGACCATTATGACCACTATAACCACCACTATCACCACTTTAACAACCATTATCACCACTATAACAACGATTATCACCACTATAACGACCATTATCACAACTATGACGACCATTATCACCACTATAAAGGCCATTATCACCACTGGAGCGACCATTATCAGCACTATAACCACCATTATCACCACTATAACGACCACTATCAACACTATAACCACCATTACCACCACTATAACAACCATTATCACCACTATATGGACCATTATCACCACTATTACGACCACTATCACCACTATAACAACCATTATCACCACTATAAGGACCATTATCACCACTATAACAACCATTATCACCACTATAACGACCGTTATCACAACTATAACGACCATTATCACCACTATAACGGTCATTATCACCACTGTAGCGACCATTATCAGCACTATAACCACCATTATCACCACTATAACGACCACTATCAACACTATAACAACTATTATCACCACTATAACAACCATTATCACCACTATAAGGACCATTATCACCACTATAACAACCATTATCACCACTATAACGACCACTATCACCACTATAACAACCATTATCACCACTATAACAACTATTATCACCACTATAACAACCATTATCACCACTATAAGGACCATTATCACCACTATAACAACCATTATCACCACTATAAGGACCATTATCACCACTATAACAACCATTATCACCACTATAACGGCCATTATCACCACTATAGCGACCTTTGTCAACACTATAACCACCATTATCACCACTATATCAACCATTATCACCAGTAGAAGGACCATTATCAACGCTGTAATGACCATTATCACCACTATAACAACCATTATCACGACTATAAGGACCATTATCACCACTATAACAACCATTATCACCACTATAACGAACACTATCACCACTATAACAACCATTATCACCACTATAACAACTATTATCAGCACTATAACAACCATTATCACCACTATAACGACCACTATTAACACTATAACCGCCATTATCACCACTATAACAACCATTATCACCACTATATGGACCATTATCACCACTATAACGACCACTATCACCACTATAACAACCATTATCACCACTATAACAACCATTATCACCACTATAACGGCCATTATCACCACTATAGCGACCTTTGTCAACACTATAACCACCATTATCACCACTATATCAACCATTATCACCAGTAGAAGGACCATTATCAACACTGTAATGACCATTATCACCACTATAACGACCACTATCACCACTATAACCACCATTATCACCACTATAACAACCATTATCACCACTATATGGCCCATTATCACCACTATAACGACCACTATCATCACTATAACAACCACTATCACCACTATAACAACTATTATCACCACTATAACAACCATTATCACCACTATAAGGACCATTATCACCACTATAACAACCATTATCACCATTATAACGACCACTATCACCACTATAACAACCATTATCACCACTATAACAACTATTATCACCACTATAACAACCATTATCACCACTATAACGACCATTATCACAACTATAACGACCATTATCACCACTATAACGGGCATTATCACCACTGTAGCGACCATTATCAGCACTATAACCACCATTATCAGCACTATATCAACCATTATCACCAGTAGAAGGACCATTATCAACGCTGTAATGACCATTATCACCACTATAACGACCACTATCACCACTATCACAACCATTATCACCACTATAACGACCATTATCACCACTATAACGACCATTATCACCACTATATGGACCATTATCACCACTATAACGACCACTATCACCACTATAACAACCATTATCACCACTATAAGGACCATTATCACCACTATAACAACCATTATCACCACTATAACGGCCATTATCACCACTATAGCGACCTTTGTCAACACTATAACCACCATTATCACCACTATATCAACCATTATCACCAGTAGAAGGACCATTATCAACACTGTAATGACCATTATCACCACTATAACGACCACTATCACCACTATAACCACCATTATCACCACTATAACAACCATTATCAACACTATATGGCCCATTATCACCACTATAACGACCACTATCATCACTATAACAACCACTATCACCACTATAACAACTATTATCACCACTATAACAACCATTATCACCACTATAAGGACCATTATCACCACTAAAACAACCATTATCACCATTATAACGACCACTATCACCACTATAACAACCATTATCACCACTATAACAACTATTATCACCACTATAACAACCATTATCACCACTATAACAACTATTATCACCACTGTAACAACCATTATCACCACTATAACGACCATTATCACCACTATAACGGCCATTATCACCACTATAACAACCATTATCACCACTATAACAACTATTATCACCACTATAAAAACCATTATCACCACTATTACGACCACTATCAACACTATAACCACCATTATCACCACTATAACAACCATTATCACCACTATATGGACCATTATCACCACTATAACGACCACTATCACCACTATAACAACCATTATCACCACTATAAGGGCCATTATCACCACTATAGCGACCTTTATCAACACTATAACCACCATTATCACCACTATATCAACCATTATCACCAGTAGAAGGACCATTATCAACACTGTAATGACCATTATCACCACTATAATGAGCACTATCACCACTATAACAACCATTATCACCACTATAACAACTATTATCACCACTATAACAACCATTATCACCACTATAACGACCATTATCACCCCTATAACGACCATTATCACCACTATAACGGCCATTATCACCATTATAGCGACCATTATCAGCACTATAACCACCATTATCACCACTATAACGAAAACTATCAACACTATAACGGCCATTATCACCACTATAGCGACCTTTATCAACACTATCACCACTATATCAACCATTATCACCAGTAGAAGGACCATTATCAACGCTGTAATGACCATTATCACCTCTATAACAACCATTATCACCACTATAACCACCATTATCACCACTATAACAACCATTATCACCACTATATGGACCATTATCACCACTATAACGACCACTATCATCACTATAACAACCACTATCACCACTATAACAACTATTATCACCACTATAACAACCGTTATCACCACTATAAGGACCATTATCACCACTATAACAACCATTATCACCACTATATGGACCATTATCACCACTATTACGACCACTATCACCACTATAACAACCATTATCACCACTATAAGGACCATTATCACCACTATAACAACCATTATCACCACTATAACGACCGTTATCACAACTATAACGACCATTATCACCACTATAACGGTCATTATCACCACTGTAGCGACCTTTATCAGCACTATAACCACCATTATCACCACTATAACGACCACTATCAACACTATAACAACTATTATCACCACTATAACAACCATTATCACCACTATAAGGACCATTATCACCACTATAACAACCATTATCACCACTATAACGACCACTATCACCACTATAACAACCATTATCACCACTATAACAACTATTATCACCACTATAACAACCATTATCACCATTATAACGACCATTATCACCACTATAACAACCACTATCACCACTATATGGACCATTATCGCCACTATAACGACCACTATCACCAATATAACAACCATTATCACCACTATAACAACTATTATCACCACTATAACAGCCATTATCACCACTATAAGGACCATTATCACCACTATAACAACCATTATCACCACTATAACGACCACTATCACCACTATAACAACCATTATCAGCACTATAACAACTATTATCACCACTATATGGACCATTATCACCACTATAACGACCACTATCACCACTATAACAACCATTATCACCACTATAAGGACCATTATGACCACTATAACCACCACTATCACCACTTTAACAACCATTATCACCACTATAACAACGATTATCACCACTATAACGACCATTATCACAACTATAACGACCATTATCACCACTATAACGGCCATTATCACCACTGCAGCGACCATTATCAGCACTATAACCACCATTATCACCACTATAACGACCACTATCAACACTATAACCACCATTACCACCACTATAACAACCATTATCACCACTATATGGACCATTATCACCACTATAACGACCACTATCACCACTATAACAACCATTATCACCACTATAAGGACCATTATCACCACTATAACAACCATTATCACCACTATAACAACTATTATCACCACTATAAAAACCATTATCACCACTATTACGACCACTATCAACACTATAACCACCATTATCACCACTATAACAACTATTATCACCACTATAAAAACCATTATCACCACTATTACGACCACTATCAACACTATAACAACCATTATCACCACTATAACAACTATTATCACCACTATAAAAACCATTATCACCACTATTACGACCACTATCAACACTATAACCACCATTATCACCACTATAACAACCATTATCACCGCTATATGGACCATTATCACCACTATAACGACCACTATCACCACTATAACAACCATTATCACCACTATAAGGACCATTATCACCACTATAACAACCATTATCACCACTATAACGACCATTATCACCATTATAACGACCATTACCACCACTATATCAACCATTATCACCAGTAGAAGGACCATTATCAACGCTGTAATGACCATTATCACCTCTATAACAACCATTATCACCACTATAACCACCATTATCACCACTATAACAACCATTATCACCACTATAACGACCACTATCATCACTATAACAACCACTATCACCACTATAACAACTATTATCACCACTATAACAACCATTATCACCACTATAAGGACCATTATCACCACTATAACAACCATTATCACCATTATAACGACCACTATCACCACTGTAACAACCATTATCACCACTATAACGGCCATTATCACCACTATAACGACCACTATCAACACCATAACCACCATTATCATCACTATATGGACCATTATCACCACTATAACAACCATTATCACCACCATAACAACCATTATCACCACTATAAGGACCATTATCACCACTATAACAACCATTGACACCACTATAACGACCACTATCACCACTATAACAACCATTATCACCACTATAACAACTATTATCACCACTATAACAACCATTATCACCATTATAACGACCATTATCACCACTATATCAACCATTATCACCAGTAGAAGGACCATTATCAACGCTGTAATGACCATTATCACCACTATAACAACCATTATCACGACTATAAGGACCATTATCACCACTATAACAACCATTATCACCACTATAACGACCACTATCACCACTATAACAACAATTATCACCACTATAACAACTATTATCACCACTATAACAACCATTATCACCACTATAACGACCACTATCAACACTATAACCGCCATTATCACCACTATAACAACCATTATCACCACTATATGGACCATTATCACCACTATAACGACCACTATCACCACTATAACAACCATTATCACCACTATAAGGACCATTATCACCACTATAACAACCATTATCACCACTATAACGGCCATTATCACCACTATAGCGACCTTTGTCAACACTATAACCACCATTATCACCACTATATCAACCATTATCACCAGTAGAAGGACCATTATCAACACTGTAATGACCATTATCACCACTATAACGACCACTATCACCACTATAACCACCATTATCACCACTATAACAACCATTATCACCACTATATGGCCCATTATCACCACTATAACGACCACTATCATCACTATAACAACCACTATCACCACTATATGGACCATTATGACAACTATAACCACCACTATCATCACTTTAACAACCATTATCGCCAATATAACGACCATTATCACCACTATAACGGCCATTATCACCACTATGGCGACCATTATCAACACTATAACAACCATTATCACCACTATAACAACTATTATCACCACTATAACAACCATTATCAACACTATAACGACCACTATCACCACTATAACAACCATTATCACCACTATAACAACTATTATCACCACTATAAAAACCATTATCACCACTATTACGACCACTATCAACACTATAACCACCATTATCACCACTATAACAACCATTATCACCACTATATGGACCATTATCACCACTATAACGACCACTATCACCACTATAACAACCATTATCACCACTATAAGGACCATTATCACCACTATAACAACCATTATCACCACTATAACGACCATTATCACCATTATAACGACCATTACCACCACTATATCAACCATTATCACCAGTAGAAGGACCATTATCAACGCTGTAATGACCATTATCACCTCTATAACAACCATTATCACCACTATAACAACCATTATCACCACTATATGGACCATTATGATGACTATAACCACCACTATCACCACTTTAACAACCATTATCACCACTATAACGACCACTATCACCACTATAAGGGCCATTATCACCACTATAGCGACCTTTATCAACACTATAACCACCATTATCACCACTATATCAACCATTATCACCAGTAGAAGGACCATTATCAACACTGTAATGACCATTATCACCACTATAATGACCACTATCACCACTATAACCACCATTATCACCACTATAACAACCATTATCACCACTATATGGACCATTATCACCACTATAGCGACCACTATCATCACTATAACAACCACTATCACCACTATAACAACTATTATCACCACTATAACAACCATTATCACCACTATAAGGACCATTATCAACACTATAACAACCATTATCACCATTATAACGACCACTATCACCACTATAACGACCATTATCACCACTATAACAACTATTATCACCACTATAACAACCATTATCACCACTATAAGGACCATTATCACCACTATAACGACCATTATCACCATTATAACGACCACTATCACCACTATAACAACCGTTATCACCACTATAACGACCACTATCACCACTATAACAACCATTATCACCACTATAAGGACCATTATGACCACTATAACCACCACTATCACCACTTTAACAACAATTATCACCACTATAACAACGATTATCACCACTATAACGACCATTATCACAACTATAACGACCATTATCACCACTATAACGGCCATTATCACCACTGCAGCGACCATTATCAGCACTATAACCACCATTATCACCACTATAACGACCACTATCAACACTATAACCACCATTACCACCACTATAACAACCATTATCACCACTATATGGACCATTATCACCACTATTACGACCACTATCACCACTATAACAACCATTATCACCACTATAAGAACCATTATCACCACTATAACAACCATTATCACCACTATAACGACCATCATCACCCCTATAACGACCATTATCACCACTATAACGGCCATTATCACCACTATAGCGACCATTACCAGCACTATAACCACCATTATCACCACTATAACGACCACTATCAACACTATAACGGCCATTATCACCACTATAGCGACCTATATCAACACTATAACAACCATTATCACCACTATAACAACCATTATCACCACTACATGGACCATTATGATGACTATAACCACCACTATCACCACCTTAACAACCATTATCACCACTATAACAACGATTATCACCACTATAACGACCATTATCACCACTATAACGGCCATTATCACCACTGTAGCGACCATTATCAGCACTATAACCACCATTACTACCACTATAACAACCATTATCACCACCATATGGACCATTATCACCACTATTACGACCACTATCACCACTATAACAACCATTATCACCACTATAAGGACCATTATCACCACTATAACAACCATTATCACCAGTATAACGACCATTATCACCCCTATAACGACCATTATCACCACTATAACGGCCATTATCACCACTATAACGACCACTATCACCACTATAACAACCATTATCACCACTATAACAACTATTATCACCACTATAACAACCATTATCACCACTATAACAACTATTATCACCACTATAACAACCATTATCACCACTATAAGGACCATTATCACCACTATAACAACCATTATCACCATTATAACGACCACTATCACGACTATAACAACCATTATCACCACTATAACAACTATTATCACCACTATAACAACCATTATCACCACTACAACAACTATTATCACCACTGTAACAACCATTATCACCACTATAACGACCATTATCACCACTATAACGGCCATTATCACCACAATAACAACCATTATCACCACTATAACAACCATTATCACCACTATATGGACCATTATGACAACTATAACCACCACTATCACCACTTTAACAACCATTATCGCCACTATAACGACCATTATCACCACTATAACATCCATTATCACCACTATAGCGACCATTATCAACACTATAACAACCATTATCACCACTATAACAACTATTATCACCACTATAACAACCATTATCACCACTATAACGACCACTATCACCACTATAACAACCATTATCACCACTATAACGACCATTATCACCATTATAACGACCATTACCACCACTATATCAACCATTATCACCAGTAGAAGGACCATTATCAACGCTGTAATGACCATTATCACCTCTATAACAACCATTATCACCACTATAACAACCATTATCACCACTATAACAACCATTATCACCACTATATGGACCATTATGATGACTATAACCACCACTATCACCACTTTAACAACCATTATCACCACTATAACGACCACTATCACCACTATAAGGGCCATTATCACCACAATAGCGACCTTTATCAACACTATAACCACCATTATCACCACTATATCAACCATTATCACCAGTAGAAGCACCATTATCAACACTGTAATGACCATTATCACCACTATAATGACCACTATCACCACTATAACAACCATTATCACCACTATAACAACTATTATCACCACTATAACAACCATTATCACCACTATAACGACCATTATCACCCCTATAACGACCATTATCACCACTATAACGGCCATTATCACCACTATAGCGACCATTATCAGCACTATAACCACCATTATCACCACTATAACGACCACTATCAACACTATAACGGCCATTATCACCACTATAGCGACCTTTATCAACACTATAACGACCATTATCAACACTATAACCACCATTATCACCACTATAACGACCATTATCACCCCTATAACGACCATTATCACCACTATAACGGCCATTATCACCACTATAGCGACCATTATCAGCACTATAACCACCATTATCACCACTATAACGACCACTATCAACACTATAACGGCCATTATCACCACTATAGCGACCTTTATCAACACTATAACCACCATTATCACCACTATATCAACCATTATCACCAGTAGAAGGACCATTATCAACGCTGTAATGACCATTATCACCTCTATAACAACCATTATCACCTCTATAACAACCATTATCACCACTATAACAACCATTGTCACCACTATAACAACCATTATCACCACTATATGGACCATTATCGCCACTATAACGACCACTATCACCAATATAACAACCATTATCACCACTATAACAGCTATTATCACCACTATAACAACCATTATCACCACTATAAGGACCATTATCACCACTATAACAACCATTATCACCACTATAACGACCACTATCACCACTATAACAACCATTATCACCACTATAACAACTATTATCACCACTATATGGACCATTATCACCACTATAACAACCACTATCACCACTACAACAACGATTACCACCACTATAAGGACCATTATCACCACTATAACAACCATTATCACCACTATAACGGCCATTATCACCACTATAGCGACCTTTATCAACACTATAACCACCATTATCACCACTATATCAACCATTATCACCAGTAGAAGCACCATTATCAACACTGTAATGACCATTATCACCACTATAACGACCACTATCACCACTATAACCACCATTACCACCACTATATCAACCATTATCACCAGTAGAAGGACCATTATCAACGCTGTAATGACCATTATCACCTCTATAACAACCATTATCACCACTATAACAACCATTATCACCACTATAACAACCATTATCACCACTATATGGACCATTATGATGACTATAACCACCACTATCACCACTTTAACAACCATTATCACCACTATAACGACCACTATCACCACTATAAGGGCCATTATCACCACAATAGCGACCTTTATCAACACTATAACCACCATTATCACCACTATATCAACCATTATCACCAGTAGAAGCACCATTATCAACACTGTAATGACCATTATCACCACTATAATGACCACTATCACCACTATAACAACCATTATCACCACTATAACAACTATTATCACCACTATAACAACCATTATCACCACTATAACGACCATTATCACCCCTATAACGACCATTATCACCACTATAACGGCCATTATCACCACTATAGCGACCATTACCAGCACTATAACCACCATTATCACCACTATAACGACCACTATCAACACTATAACGGCCATTATCACCACTATAGCGACCTATATCAACACTATAACAACCATTATCACCACTATAACAACCATTATCACCACTACATGGACCATTATGATGACTATAACCACCACTATCACCACCTTAACAACCATTATCACCACTATAACAACGATTATCACCACTATAACGACCATTATCACCACTATAACGGCCATTATCACCACTGTAGCGACCATTATCAGCACTATAACCACCATTACTACCACTATAACAACCATTATCACCACCATATGGACCATTATCACCACTATTACGACCACTATCACCACTATAACAACCATTATCACCACTATAAGGACCATTATCACCACTATAACAACCATTATCACCAGTATAACGACCATTATCACCCCTATAACGACCATTATCACCACTATAACGGCCATTATCACCACTATAACGACCACTATCACCACTATAACAACCATTATCACCACTATAACAACTATTATCACCACTATAACAACCATTATCACCACTATAACAACTATTATCACCACTATAACAACCATTATCACCACTATAAGGACCATTATCACCACTATAACAACCATTATCACCATTATAACGACCACTATCACGACTATAACAACCATTATCACCACTATAACAACTATTATCACCACTATAACAACCATTATCACCACTACAACAACTATTATCACCACTGTAACAACCATTATCACCACTATAACGACCATTATCACCACTATAACGGCCATTATCACCACAATAACAACCATTATCACCACTATAACAACCATTATCACCACTATATGGACCATTATGACAACTATAACCACCACTATCACCACTTTAACAACCATTATCGCCACTATAACGACCATTATCACCACTATAACATCCATTATCACCACTATAGCGACCATTATCAACACTATAACAACCATTATCACCACTATAACAACTATTATCACCACTATAACAACCATTATCACCACTATAACGACCACTATCACCACTATAACAACCATTATCACCACTATAACGACCATTATCACCATTATAACGACCATTACCACCACTATATCAACCATTATCACCAGTAGAAGGACCATTATCAACGCTGTAATGACCATTATCACCTCTATAACAACCATTATCACCACTATAACAACCATTATCACCACTATAACAACCATTATCACCACTATATGGACCATTATGATGACTATAACCACCACTATCACCACTTTAACAACCATTATCACCACTATAACGACCACTATCACCACTATAAGGGCCATTATCACCACAATAGCGACCTTTATCAACACTATAACCACCATTATCACCACTATATCAACCATTATCACCAGTAGAAGCACCATTATCAACACTGTAATGACCATTATCACCACTATAATGACCACTATCACCACTATAACAACCATTATCACCACTATAACAACTATTATCACCACTATAACAACCATTATCACCACTATAACGACCATTATCACCCCTATAACGACCATTATCACCACTATAACGGCCATTATCACCACTATAGCGACCATTATCAGCACTATAACCACCATTATCACCACTATAACGACCACTATCAACACTATAACGGCCATTATCACCACTATAGCGACCTTTATCAACACTATAACGACCATTATCAACACTATAACCACCATTATCACCACTATAACGACCATTATCACCCCTATAACGACCATTATCACCACTATAACGGCCATTATCACCACTATAGCGACCATTATCAGCACTATAACCACCATTATCACCACTATAACGACCACTATCAACACTATAACGGCCATTATCACCACTATAGCGACCTTTATCAACACTATAACCACCATTATCACCACTATATCAACCATTATCGACAGTAGAAGGACCATTATCAACGCTGTAATGACCATTATCACCTCTATAACAACTATTATCACCTCTATAACAACCATTATCACCACTATAACAACCATTGTCACCACTATAACAACCATTATCACCACTATATGGACCATTATCGCCACTATAACGACCACTATCACCAATATAACAACCATTATCACCACTATAACAGCTATTATCACCACTATAACAACCATTATCACCACTATAAGGACCATTATCACCACTATAACAACCATTATCACCACTATAACGACCACTATCACCACTATAACAACCATTATCACCACTATAACAACTATTATCACCACTATATGGACCATTATCACCACTATAACAACCACTATCACCACTACAACAACGATTACCACCACTATAAGGACCATTATCACCACTATAACAACCATTATCACCACTATAACGGCCATTATCACCACTATAGCGACCTTTATCAACACTATAACCACCATTATCACCACTATATCAACCATTATCACCAGTAGAAGCACCATTATCAACACTGTAATGACCATTATCACCACTATAACGACCACTATCACCACTATAACCACCATTACCACCACTATATCAACCATTATCACCAGTAGAAGGACCATTATCAACGCTGTAATGACCATTATCACCTCTATAACAACCATTATCACCACTATAACAACCATTATCACCACTATAACAACCATTATCACCACTATATGGACCATTATGATGACTATAACCACCACTATCGCCACTTTAACAACCATTATCACCACTATAACGACCACTATCACCACTATAAGGGCCATTATCACCACAATAGCGACCTTTATCAACACTATAACCACCATTATCACCACTATATCAACCATTATCACCAGTAGAAGCACCATTATCAACACTGTAATGACCATTATCACCACTATAATGACCACTATCACCACTATAACAACCATTATCACCACTATAACAACTATTATCACCACTATAACAACCATTATCACCACTATAACGACCATTATCACCCCTATAACGACCATTATCACCACTATAACGGCCATTATCACCACTATAGCGACCATTATCAGCACTATAACCACCATTATCACCACTATAACGACCACTATCAACACTATAACGGCCATTATCACCACTATAGCGACCTTTATCAACACTATAACGACCATTATCAACACTATAACCACCATTATCACCACTATATCAACCATTATCACCAGTAGAAGGACCATTATCAACACTGATATGACCATTATCACCACTATAATGACCAATATCACCACTATAACAACCATTATCACCACTATAACAACTATTATCACCACTATAACAACCATTATCACCACTATAACGACCATTATCACCCCTATAACGACCATTATCACCACTATAACGGCCATTATCACCACTATAGCGACCATTATCAGCACTATAACCACCATTATCACCACTATAACGACCACTATCAACACTATAACGGCCATTATCACCACTATAGCGACCTTTATCAACACTATAACCACCATTATCACCACTATATCAACCATTATCACCAGTAGAAGGACCATTATCAACGCTGTAATGACCATTATCACCTCTATAACAACCATTATCACCTCTATAACAACCATTATCACCACTATAACAACCATTGTCACCACTATAACAACCATTATCACCACTATATGGACCATTATCGCCACTATAACGACCACTATCACCAATATAACAACCATTATCACCACTATAACAGCTATTATCACCACTATAACAACCATTATCACCACTATAAGGACCATTATCACCACTATAACAACCATTATCACCACTATAACGACCACTATCACCACTATAACAACCATTATCACCACTATAACAACTATTATCACCACTATATGGACCATTATCACCACTATAACAACCACTATCACCACTACAACAACGATTACCACCACTATAAGGACCATTATCACCACTATAACAACCATTATCACCACTATAACGGCCATTATCACCACTATAGCGACCTTTATCAACACTATAACCACCATTATCACCACTATATCAACCATTATCACCAGGAGAAGCACCATTATCAACACTGTAATGACCATTATCACCACTATAACGACCACTATCACCACTATAACCACCATTATCACCACTATAACAACCATTATCACCACTATATGGACCATTATCACCACTATAACGACCACTATCATCATTATAACAACCACTATCACCACTATAATAACTATTATCACCACTATAACAACCATTATCACCACTATAAGGACCATTATCACCACTATAACAACCATTATCACCATTATAACGACCAATATCACCACTATAACAACCATTATCACCACTATAACGACCACTATCACCACTATAACAACCATTATCACCACTCTAAGGACCATTATGACCACTATAACCACCACTATCACCACTTTAACAACCATTATCACCACTATAACAACGATTATCACCACTATAACGACCATTATCACAACTATAACGACCATTATCACCACTATAACGGCCATTATCACCACTGCAGCGACCATTATCAGCACTATAACCACCATTATCACCACTATAACGACCACTATCAACACTATAACCACCATTACCACCACTATAACAACCATTATCACCACTATATGGACCATTATCACCACTATTACGACCACTATCACCACTATAACAACCATTATCACCACTATAAGGACCATTATCACCACTATAACAACCATTATCACCACTATAACGACCATCATCACCCCTATAACGACCATTATCACCACTATAACGGCCATTATCACCACTATAGCGACCATTATCAGCACTATAACCACCACTATCACCACTATAACAACCATTATCACCACTATAACAACTATTATCACCACTATAACAACCATTATCACCACTATAACGACCATTATCACCCCTATAACGACCATTATCACCACTATAACGGCCATTATCACCACTATAGCGACCATTATCAGCACTATAACCACCATTATCACCACTATAACGACCACTATCAACACTATAACGGCCATTATCACCACTATAGCGACCTTTATCAACACTATAACCACCATTATCACCACTATATCAACCATTATCACCAGTAGAAGGACCATTATCAACGCTGTAAGGACCATTATCACCTCTATAACAACCATTATCACCTCTATAACAACCATTATCACCACTATAACAACCATTATCACCACTATATGGACCATTATCGCCACTATAACGACCACTATCACCAATATAACAACCATTATCACCACTATAACAACTATTATCACCACTATAACAACCATTATCACCACTATAAGGACCATTATCACCACTATAACAACCATTATCAACACTATAACCACCATTATCACCACTATATCAACCATTATCACCAGTAGAAGGACCACTATCATCACTATAACAACCACTATCACCACTATAATAACTATTATCACCACTATAACAACCATTATCACCACTATAAGGACCATTATCACCACTATAACAACCATTATCACCATTATAACGACCAATATCACCACTATAACAACCATTATCACCACTATAACGACCACTATCACCACTATAACAACCATTATCACCACTATAAGGACCATTATGACCACTATAACCACCACTATCACCACTTTAACAACCATTATCACCACTATAACAACGATTATCACCACTATAACGACCATTATCACAACTATAACGACCATTATCACCACTATAACGGCCATTATCACCACTGCAGCGACCATTATCAGCACTATAACCACCATTATCACCACTATAACGACCACTATCAACACTATAACCACCATTACCACCACTATAACAACCATTATCACCACTATATGGACCATTATCACCACTATTACGACCACTATCACCACTATAACAACCATTATCACCACTATAAGGACCATTATCACCACTATAACAACCATTATCACCACTATAACGACCATCATCACCCCTATAACGACCATTATCACCACTATAACGGCCATTATCACCACTATAGCGACCATTATCAGCACTATAACCACCACTATCACCACTATAACAACCATTATCACCACTATAACAACTATTATCACCACTATAACAACCATTATCACCACTATAACGACCATTATCACCCCTATAACGACCATTATCACCACTATAACGGCCATTATCACCACTATAGCGACCATTATCAGCACTATAACCACCATTATCACCACTATAACGACCACTATCAACACTATAACGGCCATTATCACCACTATAGCGACCTTTATCAACACTATAACCACCATTATCACCACTATATCAACCATTATCACCAGTAGAAGGACCATTATCAACGCTGTAAGGACCATTATCACCTCTATAACAACCATTATCACCTCTATAACAACCATTATCACCACTATAACAACCATTGTCACCACTATAACAACCATTATCACCACTATATGGACCATTATCGCCACTATAACGACCACTATCACCAATATAACAACCATTATCACCACTATAACAACTATTATCACCACTATAACAACCATTATCACCACTATAAGGACCATTATCACCACTATAACAACCATTATCACCACTATAAGGACCATTATCACCACTATAACAACCATTATCACCACTATAACGGCCATTATCACCACTATAGCGACCTTTGTCAACACTATAACCACCATTATCACCACTATATCAACCATTATCACCAGTAGAAGGACCATTATCAACGCTGTAATGACCATTATCACCACTATAACAACCATTATCACGACTATAAGGACCATTATCACCACTATAACAACCATTATCACCACTATAACGAACACTATCACCACTATAACAACCATTATCACCACTATAACAACTATTATCAGCACTATAACAACCATTATCACCACTATAACGACCACTATCAACACTATAACCGCCATTATCACCACTATAACAACCATTATCACCACTATATGGACCATTATCACCACTATAACGACCACTATCACCACTATAACAACCATTATCACCACTATAAGGACCATTATCACCACTATAACAACCATTATCACCACTATAACGGCCATTATCACCACTATAGCGACCTTTGTCAACACTATAACCACCATTATCACCACTATATCAACCATTATCACCAGTAGAAGGACCATTATCAACACTGTAATGACCATTATCACCACTATAACGACCACTATCACCACTATAACCACCATTATCACCACTATAACAACCATTATCACCACTATATGGCCCATTATCACCACTATAACGACCACTATCATCACTATAACAACCACTATCACCACTATAACAACTATTATCACCACTATAACAACCATTATCACCACTATAAGGACCATTGTCACCACTATAACAACCATTATCACCATTATAACGACCACTATCACCACTATAACAACCATTATCACCACTATAACAACTATTATCACCACTATAACAACCATTATCACCACTATAACGACCATTATCACAACTATAACGACCATTATCACCACTATAACGGGCATTATCACCACTGTAGCGACCATTATCAGCACTATAACCACCATTATCAGCACTATATCAACCATTATCACCAGTAGAAGGACCATTATCAACGCTGTAATGACCATTATCACCACTATAACGACCACTATCACCACTATCACAACCATTATCACCACTATAACGACCATTATCACCACTATAACGACCATTATCACCACTATATGGACCATTATCACCACTATAACGACCACTATCACCACTATAACAACCATTATCACCACTATAAGGACCATTATCACCACTATAACAACCATTATCACCACTATAACGGCCATTATCACCACTATAGCGACCTTTGTCAACACTATAACCACCATTATCACCACTATATCAACCATTATCACCAGTAGAAGGACCATTATCAACACTGTAATGACCATTATCACCACTATAACGACCACTATCACCACTATAACCACCATTATCACCACTATAACAACCATTATCAACACTATATGGCCCATTATCACCACTATAACGACCACTATCATCACTATAACAACCACTATCACCACTATAACAACTATTATCACCACTATAACAACCATTATCACCACTATAAGGACCATTATCACCACTAAAACAACCATTATCACCATTATAACGACCACTATCACCACTATAACAACCATTATCACCACTATAACAACTATTATCACCACTATAACAACCATTATCACCACTATAACAACTATTATCACCACTGTAACAACCATTATCACCACTATAACGACCATTATCACCACTATAACGGCCATTATCACCACTATAACAACCATTATCACCACTATAACAACCATTATCACCACTATATGGACCATTATGACAACTATAACCACCACTATCATCACTTTAACAACCATTATCGCCAATATAACGACCATTATCACCACTATAACGGCCATTATCACCACTATAGCGACCATTATCAACACTATAACAACCATTATCACCACTATAACAACTATTATCACCACTACCACAACCATTATCACCACTATAACGACCACTATCACCACTATAACAACCATTATCACCACTATAACAACTATTATCACCACTATAAAAACCATTATCACCACTATTACGACCACTATCAACACTATAACCACCATTATCACCACTATAACAACCATTATCACCACTATATGGACCATTATCACCACTATAACGACCACTATCACCACTATAACAACCATTATCACCACTATAAGGGCCATTATCACCACTATAGCGACCTTTATCAACACTATAACCACCATTATCACCACTATATCAACCATTATCACCAGTAGAAGGACCATTATCAACACTGTAATGACCATTATCACCACTATAATGACCACTATCACCACTATAACAACCATTATCACCACTATAACAACTATTATCACCACTATAACAACCATTATCACCACTATAACGACCATTATCACCCCTATAACGACCATTATCACCACTATAACGGCCATTATCACCATTATAGCGACCATTATCAGCACTATAACCACCATTATCACCACTATAACGAAAACTATCAACACTATAACGGCCATTATCACCACTATAGCGACCTTTATCAACACTATCACCACTATATCAACCATTATCACCAGTAGAAGGACCATTATCAACGCTGTAATGACCATTATCACCTCTATAACAACCATTATCACCACTATAACCACCATTATCACCACTATAACAACCATTATCACCACTATATGGACCATTATCACCACTATAACGACCACTATCATCACTATAACAACCACTATCACCACTATAACAACTATTATCACCACTATAACAACCGTTATCACCACTATAAGGACCATTATCACCACTATAACAACCATTATCACCACTATATGGACCATTATCACCACTATTACGACCACTATCACCACTATAACAACCATTATCACCACTATAAGGACCATTATCACCACTATAACAACCATTATCACCACTATAACGACCGTTATCACAACTATAACGACCATTATCACCACTATAACGGTCATTATCACCACTGTAGCGACCATTATCAGCACTATAACCACCATTATCACCACTATAACGACCACTATCAACACTATAACAACTATTATCACCACTATAACAACCATTATCACCACTATAAGGACCATTATCACCACTATAACAACCATTATCACCACTATAACGACCACTATCACCACTATAACAACCATTATCACCACTATAACAACTATTATCACCACTATAACAACCATTATCACCATTATAACGACCATTATCACCACTATAACAACCACTATCACCACTATATGGACCATTATCGCCACTATAACGACCACTATCACCAATATAACAACCATTATCACCACTATAACAACTATTATCACCACTATAACAGCCATTATCACCACTATAAGGACCATTATCACCACTATAACAACCATTATCACCACTATAACGACCACTATCACCACTATAACAACCATTATCAGCACTATAACAACTATTATCACCACTATATGGATCATTATCACCACTATAACGACCACTATCACCACTATAACAACCATTATCACCACTATAAGGACCATTATGACCACTATAACCACCACTATCACCACTTTAACAACCATTATCACCACTATAACAACGATTATCACCACTATAACGACCATTATCACAACTATAACGACCATTATCACCACTATAACGGCCATTATCACCACTGCAGCGACCATTATCAGCACTATAACCACCATTATCACCACTATAACGACCACTATCAACACTATAACCACCATTACCACCACTATAACAACCATTATCACCACTATATGGACCATTATCACCACTATTACGACCACTATCACCACTATAACAACCATTATCACCACTATAAGGACCATTATCACCACTATAACAACCATTATCACCACTATAACGACCATCATCACCCCTATATGGACCATTATCACCACTATTACGACCACTATCACCACTATAACAACCATTATCACCACTATAAGGACCATTATCACCACTATAACAACCATTATCACCACTATAACGACCATCATCACCCCTATAACGACCATTATCACCACTATAACGGCCATTATCACCACTATAGCGACCATTATCAGCACTATAACCACCATTATCACCACTATAACGACCACTATCAACACTATAGCGGCCATTATCACCACTATAGCGACCTTTATCAACACTATAACAACCATTATCACCACTATAACAACCATTATCACCACTATATGGACCATTATGATGACTATAACCACCACTATCACCACTTTAAGAACCATTATCACCACTATAACGACCACTACCACCACTATAACGGCCATTATCACCACTATAGCGACCTTTATCAACACTATAACCACCATTATCACCACTATATCAACCATTATCACCAGTAGAAGGACCATTATCAACACTGTAATGACCATTATCACCACTATAACGACCACTATCACCACTATAACAACCATTATCACCACTATAACAACTATTATCACCACTATAACAACCATTATCACCACTATAACGACCATTATCACCACTATAACGACCAATATCACCACTATAACGGCCATTATCACCACTATAGCGACCATTATCAACACTATAACCACCATTACCACCACTATAACAACCATTATCATCACTATAACAACCATTATCACCACTATATGGACCATTATGACCACTATAAGCACCACTATCACCACCTTAACAACCATTATCACCACTATAACGACGATTATCACCACTATAAGGACCATTATCACCACTATAACAACCATTATCACCAGTATAACGACCATTATCACCCCTATAACGACCATTATCACCACTATATGGACCATTATCACCACTATTACGGCCATTATCACCACTGTAGCGACCATTATCAGCACTATAACCACCATTACTACCACTATAACAACCATTATCACCACTATATGGACCATTATCACCACTATTACGACCACTATCACCACTATAACAACCATTATCACCACTATAAGGACCATTATCACCACTATAACAACCATTATCACCAGTATAACGACCATTATCACCCCTATAACGACCATTATCACCACTATAACGGCCATTATCACCACTATAACGACCACTATCACCACTATAACAACCATTATCACCACTATAACAACTATTATCACCACTATAACAACCATTATCACCATTATAACGACCATTATCACCACTATATCAAACATTATCACCAGTAGAAGGACCATTATCAACGCTGTAATGACCATTATCACCACTATAACAACCATTATCGCCACTATAACAACCATTATCACCACCATAACAACCATTATCACCACTATATGGACCATTATGACCACTATAAGCACCACTATCACCACCTTAACAACCATTATCACCACTATAACAACGATTATCACCACTATAACGACCATTATCACCACTATAACGGCCATTATCACCACTGTAGCGACCATTATCAGCACTATAACCACCATTACTACCACTATAACAACCATTATCACCACTATATGGACCATTATCACCACTATTACGACCACTATCACCACTATAACAACCATTATCACCACTATAAGGACCATTATCACCACTATAACAACCATTATCACCAGTATAACGACCATTATCACCCCTATAACGACCATTATCACCACTATAACGGCCATTATCACCACTATAACGACCACTATCACCACTATAACAACCATTATCACCACTATAACAACTATTATCACCACTATAACAACCATTATCACCATTATAACGACCATTATCACCACTATATCAAACATTATCACCAGTAGAAGGACCATTATCAACGCTGTAATGACCATTATCACCACTATAACAACCATTATCGCCACTATAACAACCATTATCACCACCATAACAACCATTATCACCACTATATGGACCATTATGACCACTATAACCACCACTATCACCACTTTAACAACCATTATCACCACTATAACAACGATTATCACCACTATAACGACCATTATCACAACTATGACGACCATTATCACCACTATAAAGGCCATTATCACCACTGGAGCGACCATTATCAGCACTATAACCACCATTATCACCACTATAACGACCACTATCAACACTATAACCACCATTACCACCACTATAACAACCATTATCACCACTATATGGACCATTATCACCACTATTACGACCACTATCACCACTATAACAACCATTATCACCACTATAAGGACCATTATCACCACTATAACAACCATTATCACCACTATAACGACCGTTATCACAACTATAACGACCATTATCACCACTATAACGGTCATTATCACCACTGTAGCGACCATTATCAGCACTATAACCACCATTATCACCACTATAACGACCACTATCAACACTATAACAACTATTATCACCACTATAACAACCATTATCACCACTATAAGGACCATTATCACCACTATAACAACCATTATCACCACTATAACGACCACTATCACCACTATAACAACCATTATCACCACTATAACAACTATTATCACCACTATAACAACCATTATCACCACTATAAGGACCATTATCACCACTATAACAACCATTATCACCACTATAAGGACCATTATCACCACTATAACAACCATTATCACCACTATAACGGCCATTATCACCACTATAGCGACCTTTGTCAACACTATAACCACCATTATCACCACTATATCAACCATTATCACCAGTAGAAGGACCATTATCAACGCTGTAATGACCATTATCACCACTATAACAACCATTATCACGACTATAAGGACCATTATCACCACTATAACAACCATTATCACCACTATAACGAACACTATCACCACTATAACAACCATTATCACCACTATAACAACTATTATCAGCACTATAACAACCATTATCACCACTATAACGACCACTATCAACACTATAACCGCCATTATCACCACTATAACAACCATTATCACCACTATATGGACCATTATCACCACTATAACGACCACTATCACCACTATAACAACCATTATCACCACTATAAGGACCATTATCACCACTATAACAACCATTATCACCACTATAACGGCCATTATCACCACTATAGCGACCTTTGTCAACACTATAACCACCATTATCACCACTATATCAACCATTATCACCAGTAGAAGGACCATTATCAACACTGTAATGACCATTATCACCACTATAACGACCACTATCACCACTATAACCACCATTATCACCACTATAACAACCATTATCACCACTATATGGCCCATTATCACCACTATAACGACCACTATCATCACTATAACAACCACTATCACCACTATAACAACTATTATCACCACTATAACAACCATTATCACCACTATAAGGACCATTATCACCACTATAACAACCATTATCACCATTATAACGACCACTATCACCACTATAACAACCATTATCACCACTATAACAACTATTATCACCACTATAACAACCATTATCACCACTATAAGGACCATTATCACCACTATAACAACCATTATCACCACTATAAGGACCATTATCACCACTATAACAACCATTATCACCACTATAACGGCCATTATCACCACTATAGCGACCTTTGTCAACACTATAACCACCATTATCACCACTATATCAACCATTATCACCAGTAGAAGGACCATTATCAACGCTGTAATGACCATTATCACCACTATAACAACCATTATCACGACTATAAGGACCATTATCACCACTATAACAACCATTATCACCACTATAACGAACACTATCACCACTATAACAACCATTATCACCACTATAACAACTATTATCAGCACTATAACAACCATTATCACCACTATAACGACCACTATCAACACTATAACCGCCATTATCACCACTATAACAACCATTATCACCACTATATGGACCATTATCACCACTATAACGACCACTATCACCACTATAACAACCATTATCACCACTATAAGGACCATTATCACCACTATAACAACCATTATCACCACTATAACGGCCATTATCACCACTATAGCGACCTTTGTCAACACTATAACCACCATTATCACCACTATATCAACCATTATCACCAGTAGAAGGACCATTATCAACACTGTAATGACCATTATCACCACTATAACGACCACTATCACCACTATAACCACCATTATCACCACTATAACAACCATTATCACCACTATATGGCCCATTATCACCACTATAACGACCACTATCATCACTATAACAACCACTATCACCACTATAACAACTATTATCACCACTATAACAACCATTATCACCACTATAAGGACCATTATCACCACTATAACAACCATTATCACCATTATAACGACCACTATCACCACTATAACAACCATTATCACCACTATAACAACTATTATCACCACTATAACAACCATTATCACCACTATAACGACCATTATCACAACTATAACGACCATTATCACCACTATAACGGGCATTATCACCACTGTAGCGACCATTATCAGCACTATAACCACCATTATCAGCACTATATCAACCATTATCACCAGTAGAAGGACCATTATCAACGCTGTAATGACCATTATCACCACTATAACGACCACTATCACCACTATCACAACCATTATCACCACTATAACGACCATTATCACCACTATAACGACCATTATCACCACTATATGGACCATTATCACCACTATAACGACCACTATCACCACTATAACAACCATTATCACCACTATAAGGACCATTATCACCACTATAACAACCATTATCACCACTATAACAACTATTATCACCACTATAACAACCATTATCACCATTATAACGACCATTATCACCACTATATCAAACATTATCACCAGTAGAAGGACCATTATCAACGCTGTAATGACCATTATCACCACTATAACAACCATTATCGCCACTATAACAACCATTATCACCACCATAACAACCATTATCACCACTATATGGACCATTATGACCACTATAAGCACCACTATCACCACCTTAACAACCATTATCACCACTATAACAACGATTATCACCACTATAACGACCATTATCACCACTATAACGGCCATTATCACCACTGTAGCGACCATTATCAGCACTATAACCACCATTACTACCACTATAACAACCATTATCACCACTATATGGACCATTATCACCACTATTACGACCACTATCACCACTATAACAACCATTATCACCACTATAAGGACCATTATCACCACTATAACAACCATTATCACCAGTATAACGACCATTATCACCCCTATAACGACCATTATCACCACTATAACGGCCATTATCACCACTATAACGACCACTATCACCACTATAACAACCATTATCACCACTATAACAACTATTATCACCACTATAACAACCATTATCACCATTATAACGACCATTATCACCACTATATCAAACATTATCACCAGTAGAAGGACCATTATCAACGCTGTAATGACCATTATCACCACTATAACAACCATTATCGCCACTATAACAACCATTATCACCACCATAACAACCATTATCACCACTATATGGACCATTATGACCACTATAACCACCACTATCACCACTTTAACAACCATTATCACCACTATAACAACGATTATCACCACTATAACGACCATTATCACAACTATGACGACCATTATCACCACTATAAAGGCCATTATCACCACTGGAGCGACCATTATCAGCACTATAACCACCATTATCACCACTATAACGACCACTATCAACACTATAACCACCATTACCACCACTATAACAACCATTATCACCACTATATGGACCATTATCACCACTATTACGACCACTATCACCACTATAACAACCATTATCACCACTATAAGGACCATTATCACCACTATAACAACCATTATCACCACTATAACGACCGTTATCACAACTATAACGACCATTATCACCACTATAACGGTCATTATCACCACTGTAGCGACCATTATCAGCACTATAACCACCATTATCACCACTATAACGACCACTATCAACACTATAACAACTATTATCACCACTATAACAACCATTATCACCACTATAAGGACCATTATCACCACTATAACAACCATTATCACCACTATAACGACCACTATCACCACTATAACAACCATTATCACCACTATAACAACTATTATCACCACTATAACAACCATTATCACCACTATAAGGACCATTATCACCACTATAACAACCATTATCACCACTATAAGGACCATTATCACCACTATAACAACCATTATCACCACTATAACGGCCATTATCACCACTATAGCGACCTTTGTCAACACTATAACCACCATTATCACCACTATATCAACCATTATCACCAGTAGAAGGACCATTATCAACGCTGTAATGACCATTATCACCACTATAACAACCATTATCACGACTATAAGGACCATTATCACCACTATAACAACCATTATCACCACTATAACGAACACTATCACCACTATAACAACCATTATCACCACTATAACAACTATTATCAGCACTATAACAACCATTATCACCACTATAACGACCACTATCAACACTATAACCGCCATTATCACCACTATAACAACCATTATCACCACTATATGGACCATTATCACCACTATAACGACCACTATCACCACTATAACAACCATTATCACCACTATAAGGACCATTATCACCACTATAACAACCATTATCACCACTATAACGGCCATTATCACCACTATAGCGACCTTTGTCAACACTATAACCACCATTATCACCACTATATCAACCATTATCACCAGTAGAAGGACCATTATCAACACTGTAATGACCATTATCACCACTATAACGACCACTATCACCACTATAACCACCATTATCACCACTATAACAACCATTATCACCACTATATGGCCCATTATCACCACTATAACGACCACTATCATCACTATAACAACCACTATCACCACTATAACAACTATTATCACCACTATAACAACCATTATCACCACTATAAGGACCATTATCACCACTATAACAACCATTATCACCATTATAACGACCACTATCACCACTATAACAACCATTATCACCACTATAACAACTATTATCACCACTATAACAACCATTATCACCACTATAAGGACCATTATCACCACTATAACAACCATTATCACCACTATAAGGACCATTATCACCACTATAACAACCATTATCACCACTATAACGGCCATTATCACCACTATAGCGACCTTTGTCAACACTATAACCACCATTATCACCACTATATCAACCATTATCACCAGTAGAAGGACCATTATCAACGCTGTAATGACCATTATCACCACTATAACAACCATTATCACGACTATAAGGACCATTATCACCACTATAACAACCATTATCACCACTATAACGAACACTATCACCACTATAACAACCATTATCACCACTATAACAACTATTATCAGCACTATAACAACCATTATCACCACTATAACGACCACTATCAACACTATAACCGCCATTATCACCACTATAACAACCATTATCACCACTATATGGACCATTATCACCACTATAACGACCACTATCACCACTATAACAACCATTATCACCACTATAAGGACCATTATCACCACTATAACAACCATTATCACCACTATAACGGCCATTATCACCACTATAGCGACCTTTGTCAACACTATAACCACCATTATCACCACTATATCAACCATTATCACCAGTAGAAGGACCATTATCAACACTGTAATGACCATTATCACCACTATAACGACCACTATCACCACTATAACCACCATTGTCACCACTATAACAACCATTATCACCACTATATGGCCCATTATCACCACTATAACGACCACTATCATCACTATAACAACCACTATCACCACTATAACAACTATTATCACCACTATAACAACCATTATCACCACTATAAGGACCATTATCACCACTATAACAACCATTATCACCATTATAACGACCACTATCACCACTATAACAACCATTATCACCACTATAACAACTATTATCACCACTATAACAACCATTATCACCACTATAACGACCATTATCACAACTATAACGACCATTATCACCACTATAACGGGCATTATCACCACTGTAGCGACCATTATCAGCACTATAACCACCATTATCAGCACTATATCAACCATTATCACCAGTAGAAGGACCATTATCAACGCTGTAATGACCATTATCACCACTATAACGACCACTATCACCACTATCACAACCATTATCACCACTATAACGACCATTATCACCACTATAACGACCATTATCACCACTATATGGACCATTATCACCACTATAACGACCACTATCACCACTATAACAACCATTATCACCACTATAAGGACCATTATCACCACTATAACAACCATTATCACCACTATAACGGCCATTATCACCACTATAGCGACCTTTGTCAACACTATAACCACCATTATCACCACTATATCAACCATTATCACCAGTAGAAGGACCATTATCAACACTGTAATGACCATTATCACCACTATAACGACCACTATCACCACTATAACCACCATTATCACCACTATAACAACCATTATCAACACTATATGGCCCATTATCACCACTATAACGACCACTATCATCACTATAACAACCACTATCACCACTATAACAACTATTATCACCACTATAACAACCATTATCACCACTATAAGGACCATTATCACCACTAAAACAACCATTATCACCATTATAACGACCACTATCACCACTATAACAACCATTATCACCACTATAACAACTATTATCACCACTATAACAACCATTATCACCACTATAACAACTATTATCACCACTGTAACAACCATTATCACCACTATAACGACCATTATCACCACTATAACGGCCATTATCACCACTATAACAACCATTATCACCACTATAACAACCATTATCACCACTATATGGACCATTATGACAACTATAACCACCACTATCATCACTTTAACAACCATTATCGCCAATATAACGACCATTATCACCACTATAACGGCCATTATCACCACTATAGCGACCATTATCAACACTATAACAACCATTATCACCACTATAACAACTATTATCACCACTACCACAACCATTATCACCACTATAACGACCACTATCACCACTATAACAACCATTATCACCACTATAACAACTATTATCACCACTATAAAAACCATTATCACCACTATTACGACCACTATCAACACTATAACCACCATTATCACCACTATAACAACCATTATCACCACTATATGGACCATTATCACCACTATAACGACCACTATCACCACTATAACAACCATTATCACCACTATAAGGGCCATTATCACCACTATAGCGACCTTTATCAACACTATAACCACCATTATCACCACTATATCAACCATTATCACCAGTAGAAGGACCATTATCAACACTGTAATGACCATTATCACCACTATAATGACCACTATCACCACTATAACAACCATTATCACCACTATAACAACTATTATCACCACTATAACAACCATTATCACCACTATAACGACCATTATCACCCCTATAACGACCATTATCACCACTATAACGGCCATTATCACCATTATAGCGACCATTATCAGCACTATAACCACCATTATCACCACTATAACGAAAACTATCAACACTATAACGGCCATTATCACCACTATAGCGACCTTTATCAACACTATCACCACTATATCAACCATTATCACCAGTAGAAGGACCATTATCAACGCTGTAATGACCATTATCACCTCTATAACAACCATTATCACCACTATAACCACCATTATCACCACTATAACAACCATTATCACCACTATATGGACCATTATCACCACTATAACGACCACTATCATCACTATAACAACCACTATCACCACTATAACAACTATTATCACCACTATAACAACCGTTATCACCACTATAAGGACCATTATCACCACTATAACAACCATTATCACCACTATATGGACCATTATCACCACTATTACGACCACTATCACCACTATAACAACCATTATCACCACTATAAGGACCATTATCACCACTATAACAACCATTATCACCACTATAACGACCGTTATCACAACTATAACGACCATTATCACCACTATAACGGTCATTATCACCACTGTAGCGACCATTATCAGCACTATAACCACCATTATCACCACTATAACGACCACTATCAACACTATAACAACTATTATCACCACTATAACAACCATTATCACCACTATAAGGACCATTATCACCACTATAACAACCATTATCACCACTATAACGACCACTATCACCACTATAACAACCATTATCACCACTATAACAACTATTATCACCACTATAACAACCATTATCACCATTATAACGACCATTATCACCACTATAACAACCACTATCACCACTATATGGACCATTATCGCCACTATAACGACCACTATCACCAATATAACAACCATTATCACCACTATAACAACTATTATCACCACTATAACAGCCATTATCACCACTATAAGGACCATTATCACCACTATAACAACCATTATCACCACTATAACGACCACTATCACCACTATAACAACCATTATCAGCACTATAACAACTATTATCACCACTATATGGACCATTATCACCACTATAACGACCACTATCACCACTATAACAACCATTATCACCACTATAAGGACCATTATGACCACTATAACCACCACTATCACCACTTTAACAACCATTATCACCACTATAACAACGATTATCACCACTATAACGACCATTATCACAACTATAACGACCATTATCACCACTATAACGGCCATTATCACCACTGCAGCGACCATTATCAGCACTATAACCACCATTATCACCACTATAACGACCACTATCAACACTATAACCACCATTACCACCACTATAACAACCATTATCACCACTATATGGACCATTATCACCACTATTACGACCACTATCACCACTATAACAACCATTATCACCACTATAAGGACCATTATCACCACTATAACAACCATTATCACCACTATAACGACCATCATCACCCCTATATGGACCATTATCACTACTATTACGACCACTATCACCACTATAACAACCATTATCACCACTATAAGGACCATTATCACCACTATAACAACCATTATCACCACTATAACGACCATCATCACCCCTATAACGACCATTATCACCACTATAACGGCCATTATCACCACTATAGCGACCATTATCAGCACTATAACCACCATTATCACCACTATAACGACCACTATCAACACTATAGCGGCCATTATCACCACTATAGCGACCTTTATCAACACTATAACAACCATTATCACCACTATAACAACCATTATCACCACTATATGGACCATTATGATGACTATAACCACCACTATCACCACTTTAAGAACCATTATCACCACTATAACGACCACTACCACCACTATAACGGCCATTATCACCACTATAGCGACCTTTATCAACACTATAACCACCATTATCACCACTATATCAACCATTATCACCAGTAGAAGGACCATTATCAACACTGTAATGACCATTATCACCACTATAACGACCACTATCACCACTATAACAACCATTATCACCACTATAACAACTATTATCACCACTATAACAACCATTATCACCACTATAACGACCATTATCACCACTATAACGACCAATATCACCACTATAACGGCCATTATCACCACTATAGCGACCATTATCAACACTATAACCACCATTACCACCACTATAACAACCATTATCATCACTATAACAACCATTATCACCACTATATGGACCATTATGACCACTATAAGCACCACTATCACCACCTTAACAACCATTATCACCACTATAACGACGATTATCACCACTATAACGACCATTATCACCACTATAACGGCCATTATCACCACTGTAGCGACCATTATCAGCACTATAACCACCATTACTACCACTATAACAACCATTATCACCACTATATGGACCATTATCACCACTATTACGACCACTATCACCACTATAACAACCATTATCACCACTATAAGGACCATTATCACCACTATAACAACCATTATCACCAGTATAACGACCATTATCACCCCTATAACGACCATTATCACCACTATAACGGCCATTATCACCACTATAACGACCACTATCACCACTATAACAACCATTATCACCACTATAACAACTATTATCACCACTATAACAACCATTATCACCATTATAACGACCATTATCACCACTATATCAAACATTATCACCAGTAGAAGGACCATTATCAACGCTGTAATGACCATTATCACCACTATAACAACCATTATCGCCACTATAACAACCATTATCACCACCATAACAACCATTATCACCACTATATGGACCATTATGACCACTATAAGCACCACTATCACCACCTTAACAACCATTATCACCACTATAACAACGATTATCACCACTATAACGACCATTATCACAACTATAACGACCATTATCACCACTATAACGGCCATTATCACCACTGCAGCGACCATTATCAGCACTATAACCACCATTATCACCACTATAACGACCACTATCAACACTATAACCACCATTACCACCACTATAACAACCATTATCACCACTATATGGACCATTATCACCACTATTACGACCACTATCACCACTATAACAACCATTATCACCACTATAAGGACCATTATCACCACTATAACGACCATCATCACCCCTATAACGACCAATATCACCACTATAACGGCCATTATCACCACTATAGCGACCATTATCAACACTATAACCACCATTACCACCACTATAACAACCATTATCACCACTATAACAACCATTATCACCACTATATGGACCATTATGACCACTATAAGCACCACTATCACCACCTTAACAACCATTATCACCACTATAACAACGATTATCACCACTATAACGACCATTATCACCACTATAACGGCCATTATCACCACTGTAGCGACCATTATCAGCACTATAACCACCATTACTACCACTATAACAACCATTATCACCACTATATGGACCATTATCACCACTATTACGACCACTATCACCACTATAACAACCATTATCACCACTATAAGGACCATTATCACCACTATAACAACCATTATCACCAGTATAACGACCATTATCACCCCTATAACGACCATTATCACCACTATAACGGCCATTATCACCACTATAACGACCACTATCACCACTATAACAACCATTAGCACCACTATAACAACTATTATCACCACTATAACAACCATTATCACCATTATAACGACCATTATCACCACTATATCAAACATTATCACCAGTAGAAGGACCATTATCAACGCTGTAATGACCATTATCACCACTATAACAACCATTATCGCCACTATAACAACCATTATCACCACCATAACAACCATTATCACCACTATATGGACCATTATGACCACTATAACCACCACTATCACCACTTTAACAACCATTATCACCACTATAACAACGATTATCACCACTATAACGACCATTATCACAACTATGACGACCATTATCACCACTATAAAGGCCATTATCACCACTGGAGCGACCATTATCAGCACTATAACCACCATTATCACCACTATAACGACCACTATCAACACTATAACCACCATTACCACCACTATAACAACCATTATCACCACTATATGGACCATTATCACCACTATTACGACCACTATCACCACTATAACAACCATTATCACCACTACAAGGACCATTATCACCACTATAACAACCATTATCACCAGTATAACGACCATTATCACCCCTATAACGACCATTATCACCACTATAACGGCCATTATCACCACTATAGCGACCATTATCAGCACTATAACCACCATTATCACCACTATAACGACCACTATCAACACTATAGCGGCCATTATCACCACTATAGCGACCTTTATCAACACTATAACAACCATTATCACCACTATAACAACCATTATCACCACTATAACAACCATTATCACCACTATATGGACCATTATGATGACTATAACCACCACTATCACCACTTTAAGAACCATTATCACCACTATAACGACCACTACCACCACTATAACGGCCATTATCACCACTATAGCGACCTCTATCAACACTATAACCACCATTATCACCACTATATCAACCATTATCACCAGTAGAAGGACCATTATCAACACTGTAATGACCATTATCACCACTATAACGACCACTATCACCACTATAACAACCATTATCACCACTATAACAACTATTATCACCACTATAACAACCATTATCACCACTATAACGACCATTATCACCACTATAACGACCAATATCACCACTATAACGGCCATTATCACCACTATAGCGACCATTATCAACACTATAACCACCATTACCACCACTATAACAACCATTATCACCACTATAACAACCATTATCACCACTATATGGACCATTATGACCACTATAAGCACCACTATCACCACCTTAACAACCATTATCACCACTATAACAACGATTATCACCACTATAACGACCATTATCACCACTATAATGGCCATTATCACCACTGTAGCGACCATTATCAGCACTATAACCACCATTACTACCACTATAACAACCATTATCACCACTATATGGACCATTATCACCACTATTACGACCACTATCACCACTATAACAACCATTATCACCACTATAAGGACCATTATCACCACTATAACAACCATTATCACCAGGATAACGACCATTATCACCCCTATAACGACCATTATCACCACTATAACGGCCATTATCACCACTATAACGACCACTATCACCACTATAACAACCATTATCACCACTATAACAACTATTATCACCACTATAACAACCATTATCACCATTATAACGACCATTATCACCACTATATCAAACATTATCACCAGTAGAAGGACCATTATCAACGCTGTAATGACCATTATCACCACTATAACAACCATTATCGCCACTATAACAACCATTATCGCCACTATAACGACCACTATCACCAATATAACAACCATTATCACCACTATAACAACTATTATCACCACTAAAACAGCCATTATCACCACTATAAGGACCATTATCACCACTATAACAACCATTATCACCACTATAACGACCACTATCACCACTATAACAACCATTATCACCACTATAACAACTATTATCACCACTATATGGACCATTATCACCACTATAACGACCACTATCACCACTATAACAACCATTATCACCACTATAAGGACCATTATGACCACTATAACCACCACTATCACCACTTTAACAACCATTATCACCACTATAACAACGATTATCACCACTATAACGACCATTATCACAACTATAACGACCATTATCACCACTATAACGGCCATTATCACCACTGCAGCGACCATTATCAGCACTATAACCACCATTATCACCACTATAACGACCACTATCAACACTATAGCGGCCATTATCACCACTATAGCGACCTTTATCAACACTATAACAACCATTATCACCACTATAACAACCATTATCACCACTATATGGACCATTATGATGACTATAACCACCACTATCACCACTTTAAGAACCATTATCACCACTATAACGACCACTACCACCACTATAACGGCCATTATCACCACTATAGCAACCTTTATCAACACTATAACCACCATTATCACCACTATATCAACCATTATCACCAGTAGAAGGACCATTATCAACACTGTAATGACCATTATCACCACTATAACGACCACTATCACCACTATAACAACCATTATCACCACTATAACAACTATTATCACCACTATAACAACCATTATCACCACTATAACGACCATTATCACCACTATAACGACCAATATCACCACTATAACGGCCATTATCACCACTATAGCGACCATTATCAACACTATAACCACCATTACCACCACTATAACAACCATTATCACCACTATAACAACCATTATCACCACTATATGGACCATTATGACCACTATAAGCACCACTATCACCACCTTAACAACCATTATCACCACTATAACAACGATTATCACCACTATAACGACCATTATCACCACTATAACGGCCATTATCACCACTGTAGCGACCATTATCAGCACTATAACCACCATTACTACCACTATAACAACCATTATCACCACTATATGGACCATTATCACCACTATTACGACCACTATCACCACTATAACAACCATTATCACCACTATAAGGACCATTATCACCACTATAACAACCATTATCACCAGTATAACGACCATTATCACCCCTATAACGACCATTATCACCACTATAACGGCCATTATCACCACTATAACGACCACTATCACCACTATAACAACCATTATCACCACTATAACAACTATTATCACCACTATAACAACCATTATCACCATTATAACGACCATTATCACCACTATAACAACCACTATCACCACTATATGGACCATTATCGCCATTATAACGACCACTATCACCAATATAACAACCATTATCACCACTATAACAACTATTATCACCACTATAACAGCCATTATCACCACTATAAGGACCATTATCACCACTATAACAACCATTATCACCACTATAACGACCACTATCACCACTATAACAACCATTATCACCACTATAACAACTATTATCACCACTATATGGACCATTATCACCACTATAACGACCACTATCACCACTATAACAACCATTATCACCACTATAAGGACCATTATGACCACTATAACCACCACTATCACCACTTTAACAACCATTATCACCACTATAACAACGATTATCACCACTATAACGACCATTATCACAACTATAACGACCATTATCACCACTATAACGGCCATTATCACCACTGCAGCGACCATTATCAGCACTATAACCACCATTATCACCACTATAACGACCACTATCAACACTATAACCACCATTACCACCACTATAACAACCATTATCACCACTATATGGAACATTATCACCACTATTACGACCACTATCACCACTATAACAACCATTATCACCACTATAAGGACCATTATCACCACTATAACAACCATTATCACCACTATAACGACCATCATCACCCCTATAACGACCATTATCACCACTATAACGGCCATTATCACCACTATAGCGACCATTATCAGCACTATAACCACCATTATCACCACTATAACGACCACTATCAACACTATAACGGCCATTATCACCACTATAGCGACCTTTATCAACACTATAACAACCATTATCACCACTATAACAACCATTATCACCACTATATGGACCATTATGATGACTATAACCACCACTATCACCACTTTAAGAACCATTATCACCACTATAACGACCACTACCACCACTATAACGGCCATTATCACCACTATAGCGACCTTTATCAACACTATAACCACCATTATCACCACTATATCAACCATTATCACCAGTAGAAGGACCATTATCAACACTGTAATGACCATTATCACCACTATAACGACCACTATCACCACTATAACAACCATTATCACCACTATAACAACTATTATCACCACTATAACAACCATTATCACCACTATAACGACCATTATCACCACTATAACGACCAATATCACCACTATAACGGCCATTATCACCACTATAGCGACCATTATCAACACTATAACCACCATTACCACCACGATAACCACCATTACCACCACTATAACAACCATTATCACCACTATATGGACCATTATCACCACTATTACGACCACTATCACCACTATAACAACCATTATCACCACTATAAGGACCATTATCACCACTATAACAACCATTATCACCACTATAACGACCATCATCACCCCTATAACGACCATTATCACCACTATAACGGCCATTATCACCACTATTGCGACCATTATCAGCACTATAACCACCATTATCACCACTATAACGACCACTATCAACACTATAGCGGCCATTATCACCACTATAGCGACCTTTATCAACACTATAACAACCATTATCACCACTATAACAACCATTATCACCACTATATGGACCATTATGATGACTATAACCACCACTATCACCACTTTAAGAACCATTATCACCACTATAACTACCACTACCACCACTATAACGGCCATTATCACCACTATAGCGACCTTTATCAACACTATAACCACCATTATCACCACTACATCAACCATTATCACCAGTAGAAGGACCATTATCAACACTGTAATGACCATTATCACCACTATAACGACCACTATCACCACTATAACAACCATTATCACCACTATAACAACTATTATCACCACTATAACAACCATTATCACCACTATAACGACCATTATCACCACTATAACGACCAATATCACCACTATAACGGCCATTATCACCACTATAGCGACCATTATCAACACTATAACCACCATTACCACCAATATAACAACCATTATCACCACTATAACAACCATTATCACCACTATATGGACCATTATGACCACTATAAGCACCACTATCACCACCTTAACAACCATTATCACCACTATAACAACGATTATCACCACTATAACGACCATTATCACCACTATAACGGCCATTATCACCACTGTAGCGACCATTATCAGCACTATAACCACCATTACTACCACTATAACAACCATTATCACCACTATACGGACCATTATCACCACTATTACGACCACTATCACCACTATAACAACCATTATCACCACTATAAGGACCATTATCACCACTATAACAACCATTATCACCAGTATAACGACCATTATCACCCCTATAACGACCATTATCACCACTATAACGGCCATTATCACCACTATAACGACCACTATCACCACTATAACAACCATTATCACCACTATAACAACTATTATCACCACTATAACAACCATTATCACCATTATAACGACCATTATCACCACTATATCAAACATTATCACCAGTAGAAGGACCATTATCAACGCTGTAATGACCATTATCACCACTATAACAACCATTATCGCCACTATAACAACCATTATCACCACCATAACAACCATTATCACCACTATATGGACCATTATGACCACTATAACCACCACTATCACCACTTTAACAACCATTATCACCACTATAACAACGATTATCACCACTATAACGACCATTATCACAACTATGACGACCATTATCACCACTATAAAGGCCATTATCACCACTGGAGCGACCATTATCAGCACTATAACCACCATTATCACCACTATAACGACCACTATCAACACTATAACCACCATTACCACCACTATAACAACCATTATCACCACTATATGGACCATTATCACCACTATTACGACCACTATCACCACTATAACAACCATTATCACCACTATAAGGACCATTATCACCACTATAACAACCATTATCACCAGTATAACGACCATTATCACCCCTATAACGACCATTATCACCACTATAACGGCCATTATCACCACTGTAGCGACCATTATCAGCACTATAACCACCATTATCACCACTATAACGACCACTATCAACACTATAACAACTATTATCACCACTATAACAACCATTATCACCACTATAAGGACCATTATCACCACTATAACAACCATTATCGCCACTATAACAACCATTATCACCACCATAACAACCATTATCACCACTATATGGACCATTATCGCCACTATAACGACCACTATCACCAATATAACAACCATTATCACCACTATAACAACTATTATCACCACTATATGGACCATTATCACCACTATAACGACCACTATCACCACTATAACAACCATTATCACCACTATAAGGACCATTATGACCACTATAACCACCACTATCACCACTTTAACAACCATTATCACCACTTTAACAACGATTATCACCACTATAACGACCATTATCACAACTATAACGACCATTATCACCACTATAACGGCCATTATCACCACTGCAGCGACCATTATCAGCACTATAACCACCATTATCACCACTATAACGACCACTATCAACACTATAACCACCATTACCACCACTATAACAACCATTATCACCACTATATGGACCATTATCACCACTATTACGACCACTATCACCACTATAACAACCATTATCACCACTATAAGGACCATTATCACCACTATAACAACCATTATCACCACTATAACGACCATCATCACCCCTATAACGACCATTATCACCACTATAACGGCCATTATCACCACTATAGCGACCATTATCAGCACTATAACCACCATTATCACCACTATAACGACCACTATCAACACTATAGCGGCCATTATCACCACTATAGCGACCTTTATCAACACTATAACAACCACTATCACCACTATAACAACCATTATCACCACTATATGGACCATTATGATGACTATAACCACCACTATCACCACTTTAAGAACCATTATCACCACTATAACGACCACTACCACCACTATAACGGCCATTATCACCACTATAGCGACCTTTATCAACACTATAACCACCATTATCACCACTATATCAGCCATTATCACCAGTAGAAGGACCATTATCAACACTGTAATGACCATTATCACCACTATAACGACCACTATCACCACTATAACAACCATTATCACCACTATAACAACTATTATCACCACTATAACAACCATTATCACCACTATAACGACCATTATCACCACTATAACGACCAATATCACCACTATAACGGCCATTATCACCACTATAGCGACCATTATCACCACTGCAGCGACCATTATCAGCACTATAACCACCATTATCACCACTATAACAACCATTATCACCACTATAAGGACCATTATCACCACTATAACAACCATTATCACCACTATAACGACCATCATCACCCCTATAACGACCATTATCACCACTATAACGGCCATTATCACCACTATAGCGACCATTATCAGCACTATAACCACCATTATCACCACTATAACGACCACTATCAACACTATAGCGGCCATTATCACCACTATAGCGACCTTTATCAACACTATAACAACCACTATCACCACTATAACAACCATTATCACCACTATATGGACCATTATGATGACTATAACCACCACTATCACCACTTTAAGAACCATTATCACCACTATAACGACCACTACCACCACTATAACGGCCATTATCACCACTATAGCGACCTTTATCAACACTATAACCACCATTATCACCACTATATCAACCATTATCACCAGTAGAAGGACCATTATCAACACTGTAATGACCATTATCACCACTATAACGACCACTATCACCACTATAACAACCATTATCACCACTATAACAACTATTATCACCACTATAACAACCATTATCACCACTATAACGACCATTATCACCACTATAACGACCAATATCACCACTATAACGGCCATTATCACCACTATAGCGACCATTATCAACACTATAACCACCATTACCACCACTATAACAACCATTATCACCACTATAACAACCATTATCACCACTATATGGACCATTATGACCACTATAAGCACCACTATCACCACCTTAACAACCATTATCACCACTATAACAACGATTATCACCACTATAACGACCATTATCACCACTACGACGGCCATTATCACCACTGTAGCGACCATTATCAGCACTATAACCACCATTACTACCACTATAACAACCATTATCACCACTATATGGACCATTATCACCACTATTACGACCACTATCACCACTATAACAACCATTATCACCACTATAAGGACCATTATCACCACTATAACAACCATTATCACCAGTATAACGACCATTATCACCCCTATAACGACCATTATCACCACTATAACGGCCATTATCACCACTATAACGACCACTATCACCACTATAACAACCATTATCACCACTATAACAACTATTATCACCACTATAACAACCATTATCACCATTATAACGACCATTATCACCACTATATCAAACATTATCACCAGTAGAAGGACCATTATCAACGCTGTAATGACCATTATCACCACTATAACAACCATTATCGCCACTATAACAACCATTATCACCACCATAACAACCATTATCACCACTATATGGACCATAATGTCCACTATAACCACCACTATCACCACTTTAACAACCATTATCACCACTATAACAACGATTATCACCACTATAACGACCATTATCACAACTATGACGACCATTATCACCACTATAAAGGCCATTATCACCACTGGAGCGACAATTATCAGCACTATAACCACCATTATCACCACTATAACGACCACTATCAACACTATAACCACCATTACCACCACTATAACAACCATTATCACCACTATATGGACCATTATCACCACTATTACGACCACTATCACCACTATAACAACCATTATCACCACTATAAGGACCATCATCACCACTATAACAACCATTATCACCAGTATAACGACCATTATCACCCCTATAACGACCATTATCACCACTATAACGGCCATTATCACCACTGCAGCGACCATTATCAGCACTATAACCACCATTATCACCACTATAACGACCACTATCAACACTATAACCACCATTACCACCACTATAACAACCATTATCACCACTATATGGACAATTATCACCACTATTACGACCACTATCACCACTATAACAACCATTATCACCACTATAAGGACCATTTTCACCACTATAACAACCATTATCACCACTATAACGACCATCATCACCCCTATAACGACCATTATCACCACTATAACGGCCATTATCACCACTATAGCGACCATTATCAGCACTATAACCACCATTATCACCACTATAACGACCACTATCAACACTATAGCGGCCATTATCACCACTATAGCGACCTTTATCAACACTATAACAACCATTATCACCACTATAACAACCATTATCACCACTATATGGACCATTATGATGACTATAACCACCACTATCACCACTTTAAGAACCATTATCACCACTATAACGACCACTACCACCACTATAACGGCCATTATCACCACTATAGCGACCTTTATCAACACTATAACCACCATTATCACCACTATATCAACCATTATCACCAGTAGAAGGACCATTATCAACACTGTAATGACCATTATCACCACTATAACGACCACTATCACCACTATAACAACCATTATCACCACTATAACAACTATTATCACCACTATAACAACCATTATCACCACTATAACGACCATTATCACCACTATAACGACCAATATCACCACTATAACGGCCATTATCACCACTATAGCGACCATTATCAACACTATAACCACCATTACCACCACTATAACAACCATTATCACCACTATAACAACCATTATCACCACTATATGGACCATTATGACCACTATAAGCACCACTATCACCACCTTAACAACCATTATCACCATTATAACAACGATTATCACCACTATAACGACCATTATCACCACTATAACGGCCATTATCACCACTGTAGCGACCATTATCAGCACTATAACCACCATTACTACCACTATAACAACCATTATCACCACTATATGGACCATTATCACCACTATTACGACCACTATCACCACTATAACAACCATTATCACCACTATAAGCACCATTATCACCACTATAACAACCATTATCACCAGTATAACGACCATTATCACCCCTATAACGACCATTATCACCACTATAACGGCCATTATCACCACTATAACGACCACTATCACCACTATAACAACCATTATCACCACTATAACAACTATTATCACCACTATAACAACCATTATCACCATTATAACGACCATTATCACCACTATATCAAACATTATCACCAGTAGAAGGACCATTATCAACGCTGTAATGACCATTATCACCACTATAACAACCATTATCGCCACTATAACAACCATTATCACCACCATAACAACCATTATCACCACTATATGGACCATTATGACCACTATAACCACCACTATCACCACTTTAACAACCATTATCACCACTATAACAACGATTATCACCACTATAACGACCATTATCACAACTATGACGACCATTATCACCACTATAAAGGCCATTATCACCACTGGAGCGACCATTATCAGCACTATAACCACCATTATCACCACTATAACGACCACTATCAACACTATAACCACCATTACCACCACTATAACAACCATTATCACCACTATATGGACCATTATCACCACTATTACGACCACTATCACCACAATAACAACCATTATCACCACTATAAGGACCATTATCACCACTATAACAACCATTATCACCACTACAACGACCGTTATCACAACTATAACGACCATTATCACCACTATAACGGTCATTATCACCACTGTAGCGACCATTATCAGCACTATAACCACCATTATCACCACTATAACGACCACTATCAACACTATAACAACTATTATCACCACTATAACAACCATTATCACCACTATAAGGACCATTATCACCACTATAACAACCATTATCACCACTATAACGACCACTATCACCACTATAACAACCATTATCACCACTATAACAACTATTATCACCACTATAACAACCATTATCACCATTATAACGACCATTATCACCACTATAACAACCACTATCACCACTATATGGACCATTATCGCCATTATAACGACCACTATCACCAATATAACAACCATTATCACCACTATAACAACTATTATCACCACTATAACAGCCATTATCACCACTATAAGGACCATTATCACCACTATAACAACCATTATCACCACTATAACGACCACTATCACCACTATAACAACCATTATCACCACTATAACAACTATTATCACCACTATAACAACCATTATCACCATTATAACGACCATTATCACCACTATAACAACCACTATCACCACTATATGGACCATTATCGCCATTATAACGACCACTATCACCAATATAACAACCATTATCACCACTATAACAACTATTATCACCACTATAACAGCCATTATCACCACTATAAGGACCATTATCACCACTATAACAACCATTATCACCACTATAACGACCACTATCACCACTATAACAACCATTATCACCACTATAACAACTATTATCACCACTATATGGACCATTATCACCACTATAACGACCACTATCACCACTATAACAACCATTATCACCACTATAAGGACCATTATGACCACTATAACCACCACTATCACCACTTTAACAACCATTATCACCACTATAACAACGATTATCACCACTATAACGACCATTATCACAACTATAACGACCATTATCACCACTATAACGGCCATTATCACCACTGCAGCGACCATTATCAGCACTATAACCACCATTATCACCACTATAACGACCACTATCAACACTATAACCACCATTACCACCACTATAACAACCATTATCACCACTATATGGACCATTATCACCACTATTACGACCACTATCACCACTATAACAACCATTATCACCACTATAAGGACCATTATCACCACTATAACAACCATTATCACCACTATAACGACCATCATCACCCCTATAACGACCATTATCACCACTATAACGGCCATTATCACCACTATAGCGACCATTATCAGCACTATAACCACCATTATCACCACTATAACGACCACTATCAACACTATAGCGGCCATTATCACCACTATAGCGACCTTTATCAACACTATAACAACCACTATCACCACTATAACAACCATTATCACCACTATATGGACCATTATGATGACTATAACCACCACTATCACCACTTTAAGAACCATTATCACCACTATAACGACCACTACCACCACTATAACGGCCATTATCACCACTATAGCGACCTTTATCAACACTATAACCACCATTATCACCACTATATCAACCATTATCACCAGTAGAAGGACCATTATCAACACTGTAATGACCATTATCACCACTATAACGACCACTATCACCACTATAACAACCATTATCACCACTATAACAACTATTATCACCACTATAACAACCATTATCACCACTATAACGACCATTATCACCACTATAACGACCAATATCACCACTATAACGGCCATTATCACCACTATAGCGACCATTATCAACACTATAACCACCATTATCACCACTATAACAACCATTATCACCACTATAGCAACCATTATCACCACTATATGGACCATTATGACCACTATAAGCACCACTATCACCACCTTAACAACCATTATCACCACTATAACAACGATTATCACCACTATAACGACCATTATCACCACTACGACGGCCATTATCACCACTGTAGCGACCATTATCAGCACTATAACCACCATTACTACCACTATAACAACCATTATCACCACTATATGGACCATTATCACCACTATTACGACCACTATCACCACTATAACAACCATTATCACCACTATAAGGACCATTATCACCACTATAACAACCATTATCACCAGTATAACGACCATTATCACCCCTATAACGACCATTATCACCACTATAACGGCCATTATCACCACTATAACGACCACTATCACCACTATAACAACCATTATCACCACTATAACAACTATTATCACCACTATAACAACCATTATCACCATTATAACGACCATTATCACCACTATATCAAACATTATCACCAGTAGAAGGACCATTATCAACGCTGTAATGACCATTATCACCACTATAACAACCATTATCGCCACTATAACAACCATTATCACCACCATAACAACCATTATCACCACTATATGGACCATTATGTCCACTATAACCACCACTATCACCACTTTAACAACCATTATCACCACTATAACAACGATTATCACCACTATAACGACCATTATCACAACTATGACGACCATTATCACCACTATAAAGGCCATTATCACCACTGGAGCGACAATTATCAGCACTATAACCACCATTATCACCACTATAACGACCACTATCAACACTATAACCACCATTACCACCACTATAACAACCATTATCACCACTATATGGACCATTATCACCACTATTACGACCACTATCACCACTATAACAACCATTATCACCACTATAAGGACCATCATCACCACAATAACAACCATTATCACCAGTATAACGACCATTATCACCCCTATAACGACCATTATCACCACTATAACGGCCATTATCACCACTGTAGCGACCATTATCAGCACTATAACCACCATTATCACCACTATAACGACCACTATCAACACTATAACAACTATTATCACCACTATAACAACCATTATCACCACTATAAGGACCATTATCACCACTATAACAACCATTATCACCACTATAACGACCACTATCACCACTATAACAACCATTATCACCACTATAACAACTATTATCACCACTATAACAACCATTATCACCATTATAACGACCATTATCACCACTATAACAACCACTATCACCACTATATGGACCATTATCGCCACTATAACGACCACTATCACCAATATAACAACCATTATCACCACTATAACAATTATTATCACCACTATAACAGCCATTATCACCACTATAAGGACCATTATCACCACTATAACAACCATTATCACCACTATAACGACCACTATCACCACTATAACAACCATTATCACCACTATAACAACTATTATCACCACTATATGGACCATTATCACCACTATAACGACCACTATCACCACTATAACAACCATTATCACCACTATAAGGACCATTATGACCACTATAACCACCACTATCACCACTTTAACAACCATTATCACCACTATAACAACGATTATCACCACTATAACGACCATTATCACAACTATAACGACCATTATCACCACTATAACGGCCATTATCACCACTGCAGCGACCATTATCAGCACTATAACCACCATTATCACCACTATAACGACCACTATCAACACTATAACCACCATTACCACCACTATAACAACCATTATCACCACTATATGGACCATTATCACCACTATTACGACCACTATCACCACTATAACAACCATTATCACCACTATAAGGACCATTTTCACCACTATAACAACCATTATCACCACTATAACGACCATCATCACCCCTATAACGACCATTATCACCACTATAACGGCCATTATCACCACTATAGCGACCATTATCAGCACTATAACCACCATTATCACCACTATAACGACCACTATCAACACTATAGCGGCCATTATCACCACTATAGCGACCTTTATCAACACTATAACAACCATTATCACCACTATAACAACCATTATCACCACTATATGGACCATTATGATGACTATAACCACCACTATCACCACTTTAAGAACCATTATCACCACTATAACGACCACTACCACCACTATAACGGCCATTATCACCACTATAGCGACCTTTATCAACACTATAACCACCATTACCACCACTATAACAACCATTATCACCACTATAACAACCATTATCACCACTATATGGACCATTATGACCACTATAAGCACCACTATCACCACCTTAACAACCATTATCACCATTATAACAACGATTATCACCACTATAACGACCATTATCACCACTATAACGGCCATTATCACCACTGTAGCGACCATTATCACCCCTATAACGACCATTATCACCACTATAACGGCCATTATCACCACTATAACGACCACTATCACCACTATAACAACCATTATCACCACTATAACAACTATTATCACCACTATAACAACCATTATCACCATTATAACGACCATTATCACCACTATATCAAACATTATCACCAGTAGAAGGACCATTATCAACGCTGTAATGACCATTATCACCACTATAACAACCATTATCGCCACTATAACAACCATTATCACCACCATAACAACCATTATCACCACTATATGGACCATTATGACCACTATAACCACCACTATCACCACTTTAACAACCATTATCACCACTATAACAACGATTATCACCACTATAACGACCATTATCACAACTATGACGACCATTATCACCACTATAAAGGCCATTATCACCACTGGAGCGACCATTATCAGCACTATAACCACCATTATCACCACTATAACGACCACTATCAACACTATAACCACCATTACCACCACTATAACAACCATTATCACCACTATATGGACCATTATCACCACTATTACGACCACTATCACCACAATAACAACCATTATCACCACTATAAGGACCATTATCACCACTATAACAACCATTATCACCACTACAACGACCGTTATCACAACTATAACGACCATTATCACCACTATAACGGTCATTATCACCACTGTAGCGACCATTATCAGCACTATAAAGGCCATTATCACCACTGGAGCGACCATTATCAGCACTATAACCACCATTATCACCACTATAACGACCACTATCAACACTATAACAACTATTATCACCACTATAACAACCATTATCACCACTATAAGGACCATTATCACCACTATAACAACCATTATCACCACTATAACGACCACTATCACCACTATAACAACCATTATCACCACTATAACAACTATTATCACCACTATAACAACCATTATCACCATTATAACGACCATTATCACCACTATAACAACCACTATCACCACTATATGGACCATTATCGCCATTATAACGACCACTATCACCAATATAACAACCATTATCACCACTATAACAACTATTATCACCACTATAACAGCCATTATCACCACTATAAGGACCATTATCACCACTATAACAACCATTATCACCACTATAACGACCACTATCACCACTATAACAACCATTATCACCACTATAACAACTATTATCACCACTATATGGACCATTATCACCACTATAACGACCACTATCACCACTATAACAACCATTATCACCACTATAAGGACCATTATGACCACTATAACCACCACTATCACCACTTTAACAACCATTATCACCACTATAACAACGATTATCACCACTATAACGACCATTATCACAACTATAACGACCATTATCACCACTATAACGGCCATTATCACCACTGCAGCGACCATTATCAGCACTATAACCACCATTATCACCACTATAACGACCACTATCAACACTATAACCACCATTACCACCACTATAACAACCATTATCACCACTATATGGACCATTATCACCACTATTACGACCACTATCACCACTATAACAACCATTATCACCACTATAAGGACCATTATCACCACTATAACAACCATTATCACCAATATAACGACCATCATCACCCCTATAACGACCATTATCACCACTATAACGGCCATTATCACCACTATAGCGACCATTATCAGCACTATAACCACCATTATCACCACTATAACGACCACTATCAACACTATAGCGGCCATTATCACCACTATAGCGACCTTTATCAACACTATAACAACCACTATCACCACTATAACAACCATTATCACCACTATATGGACCATTATGATGACTATAACCACCACTATCACCACTTTAAGAACCATTATCACCACTATAACGACCACTACCACCACTATAACGGCCATTATCACCACTATAGCGACCTTTATCAACACTATAACCACCATTATCACCACTATATCAACCATTATCACCAGTAGAAGGACCATTATCAACACTGTAATGACCATTATCACCACTATAACGACCACTATCACCACTATAACAACCATTATCACCACTATAACAACTATTATCACCACTATAACAACCATTATCACCACTATAACGACCATTATCACCACTATAACGACCAATATCACCACTATAACGGCCATTATCACCACTATAGCGACCATTATCAACACTATAACCACCATTACCACCACTATAACAACCATTATCACCACTATAACAACCATTATCACCACTATATGGACCATTATGACCACTATAAGCACCACTATCACCACCTTAACAACCATTATCACCACTATAACAACGATTATCACCACTATAACGGCCATTATCACCACTATAACGACCACTATCACCACTATAACAACCATTATCACCACTATAACAACTATTATCACCACTATAACAACCATTATCACCATTATAACGACCATTATCACCACTATATCAAACATTATCACCAGTAGAAGGACCATTATCAACGCTGTAATGACCATTATCACCACTATAACAACCATTATCGCCACTATAACAACCATTATCACCACCATAACAACCATTATCACCACTATATGGACCATTATGTCCACTATAACCACCACTATCACCACTTTAACAACCATTATCACCACTATAACAACGATTATCACCACTATAACGACCATTATCACAACTATGACGACCATTATCACCACTATAAAGGCCAGTATCACCAATGGAGCGACAATTATCAGCACTATAACCACCATTATCACCACTATAACGACCACTATCAACACTATAACCACCATTACCACCACTATAACAACCATTATCACCACTATATGGACCATTATGACCACTATAAGCACCACTATCACCACCTTAACAACCATTATCACCACTATAACAACGATTATCACCACTATAACGACCATTATCACCACTATAACGGCCATTATCACCACTGTAGCGTTCATTATCAGCACTATAACCACCATTACTACCACTATAACAACCATTATCACCACTATATGGACCATTATCACCACTATTACGACCACTATCACCACTATAACAACCATTATCACCACTATAAGGACCATTATCACCACTATAACAACCATTATCACCAGTATAACGACCATTATCACCCCTATAACGACCATTATCACCACAATAACGGCCATTATCACCACTATAACCACCACTATCACCACTATATGGACCATTATCGCCACTATAACGACCACTATCACCAATATAACAACCATTATCACCACTATAACAATTATTATCACCACTATAACAGCCATTATCACCACTATAAGGACCATTATCACCACTATAACAACCATTATCACCACTATAACGACCACTATCACCACTATAACAACCATTATCACCACTATAACAACTATTATCACCACTATATGGACCATTATCACCACTATAACGACCACTATCACCACTATAACAACCATTATCACCACTATAAGGACCATTATGACCACTATAACCACCACTATCACCACTTTAACAACCATTATCACCACTATAACAACGATTATCACCACTATAACGACCATTATCACAACTATAACGACCATTATCACCACTATAACGGCCATTATCACCACTATAGCGACCTTTATCAACACTATAACCACCATTATCACCACTATATCAACCATTATCACCAGTAGAAGGACCATTATCAACACTGTAATGACCATTATCACCACTATAACGACCACTATCACCACTATAACAACCATTATCACCACTATAACAACCATTATCACCACTATATGGACCATTATGATGACTATAACCACCACTATCACCACTTTAAGAACCATTATCACCACTATAACGACCACTACCACCACTATAACGGCCATTATCACCACTATAGCGACCTTTATCAACACTATAACCACCATTATCACCACTATATCAACCATTATCACCAGTAGAAGGACCATTATCAACACTGTAATGACCATTATCACCACTATAACGACCACTATCACCACTATAACAACCATTATCACCACTATAACAACTATTATCACCACTATAACAACCATTATCACCACTATAACGACCATTATCACCACTATAACGACCAATATCACCACTATAACGGCCATTATCACCACTATAGCGACCATTATCAACACTATAACCACCATTACCACCACTATAACAACCATTATCACCACTATAACAACCATTATCACCACTATATGGACCATTATGACCACTATAAGCACCACTATCACCACCTTAACAACCATTATCACCATTATAACAACGATTATCACCACTATAACGACCATTATCACCACTATAACGGCCATTATCACCACTGTAGCGACCATTATCAGCACTATAACCACCATTACTACCACTATAACAACCATTATCACCACTATATGGACCATTATCACCACTATTACGACCACTATCACCACTATAACAACCATTATCACCACTATAAGCACCATTATCACCACTATAACAACCATTATCACCAGTATAACGACCATTATCACCCCTATAACGACCATTATCACCACTATAACGGCCATTATCACCACTATAACGACCACTATCACCACTATAACAACCATTATCACCACTATAACAACTATTATCACCACTATAACAACCATTATCACCATTATAACGACCATTATCACCACTATATCAAACATTATCACCAGTAGAAGGACCATTATCAACGCTGTAATGACCATTATCACCACTATAACAACCATTATCGCCACTATAACAACCATTATCACCACCATAACAACCATTATCACCACTATATGGACCATTATGACCACTATAACCACCACTATCACCACTTTAACAACCATTATCACCACTATAACAACGATTATCACCACTATAACGACCATTATCACAACTATGACGACCATTATCACCACTATAAAGGCCATTATCACCACTGGAGCGACCATTATCAGCACTATAACCACCATTATCACCACTATAACGACCACTATCAACACTATAACCACCATTACCACCACTATAACAACCATTATCACCACTATATGGACCATTATCACCACTATTACGACCACTATCACCACAATAACAACCATTATCACCACTATAAGGACCATTATCACCACTATAACAACCATTATCACCACTACAGCGACCGTTATCACAACTATAACGACCATTATCACCACTATAACGGTCATTATCACCACTGTAGCGACCATTATCAGCACTATAACCACCATTATCACCACTATAACGACCACTATCAACACTATAACAACTATTATCACCACTATAACAACCATTATCACCACTATAAGGACCATTATCACCACTATAACAACCATTATCACCACTATAACGACCACTATCACCACTATAACAACCATTATCACCACTATAACAACTATTATCACCACTATAACAACCATTATCACCATTATAACGACCATTATCACCACTATAACAACCACTATCACCACTATATGGACCATTATCGCCATTATAACGACCACTATCACCAATATAACAACCATTATCACCACTATAACAACTATTATCACCACTATAACAGCCATTATCACCACTATAAGGACCATTATCACCACTATAACAACCATTATCACCACTATAACGACCACTATCACCACTATAACAACCATTATCACCACTATAACAACTATTATCACCACTATATGGACCATTATCACCACTATAACGACCACTATCACCACTATAACAACCATTATCACCACTATAAGGACCATTATGACCACTATAACCACCACTATCACCACTTTAACAACCATTATCACCACTATAACGATTATCACCACTATAACGACCATTATCACAACTATAACGACCATTATCACCACTATAACGGCCATTATCACCACTGCAGCGACCATTATCAGCACTATAACCACCATTATCACCACTATAACGACCACTATCAACACTATAACCACCATTACCACCACTATAACAACCATTATCACCACTATGTGGACCATTATCACCACTATTACGACCACTATCACCACTATAACAACCATTATCACCACTATAAGGACCATTATCACCACTATAACAACCATTATCACCACTATAACGACCATCATCACCCCTATAACGAGCATTATCACAACTATAACGGCCATTATCACCACTATAGCGACCATTATCAGCACTATAACCACCATTATCACCACTATAACGACCACTATCAACACTATAGCGGCCATTATCACCACTATAGCGACCTTTATCAACACTATAACAACCATTATCACCACTATAACAACCATTATCACCACTATATGGACCATTATGATGACTATAACCACCACTATCACCACTTTAAGAACCATTATCACCACCATAACGACCACTACCACCACTATAACGGCCATTATCACCACTATAGCGACCTTTATCAACACTATAACCACCATTATCACCACTATATCAACCATTATCACCAGTAGAAGGACCATTATCAACACTGTAATGACCATTATCACCACTATAACGACCACTATCACCACTATAACAACCATTATCACCACTATAACAACTATTATCACCACTATAACAACCATTATCACCACTATAACGACCATTATCACCACTATAACGACCAATATCACCACTATAACGGCCATTATCACCACTATAGCGACCATTATCAACACTATAACCACCATTACCACCACTATAACCACCATTACCACCACTATAACAACCATTATCACCACTATATGGACCATTATGACCACTATAAGCACCACTATCACCACCTTAACAACCATTATCACCATTATAACAACGATTATCACCACTATAACGACCATTATCACCACTATAACGGCCATTATCACCACTGTAGCGACCATTATCAGCACTATAACCACCATTACTACCACTATAACAACCATTATCACCACTATATGGACCATTATCACCACTATTACGACCACTATCACCACTATAACAACCATTATCACCACTATAAGCACCATTATCACCACTATAACAACCATTATCACCAGTATAACGACCATTATCACCCCTATAACGACCATTATCACCACTATAACGGCCATTATCACCACTATAACGACCACTATCACCACTATAACAACCATTATCACCACTATAACAACTATTATCACCACTATAACAACCATTATCACCATTATAACGACCATTATCACCACTATATCAAACATTATCACCAGTAGAAGGACCATTATCAACGCTGTAATGACCATTATCACCACTATAACAACCATTATCGCCACTATAACAACCATTATCACCACCATAACAACCATTATCACCACTATATGGACCATTATGACCACTATAACCACCACTATCACCACTTTAACAACCATTATCACCACTATAACAACGATTATCACCACTATAACGACCATTATCACAACTATGACGACCATTATCACCACTATAAAGGCCATTATCACCACTGGAGCGACCATTATCAGCACTATAACCACCATTATCACCACTATAACGACCACTATCAACACTATAACCACCATTACCACCACTATAACAACCATTATCACCACTATATGGACCATTATCACCACTATTACGACCACTATCACCACAATAACAACCATTATCACCACTATAAGGACCATTATCACCACTATAACAACCATTATCACCACTACAGCGACCGTTATCACAACTATAACGACCATTATCACCACTATAACGGTCATTATCACCACTGTAGCGACCATTATCAGCACTATAACCACCATTATCACCACTATAACGACCACTATCAACACTATAACAACTATTATCACCACTATAACAACCATTATCACCACTATAAGGACCATTATCACCACTATAACAACCATTATCACCACTATAACGACCACTATCACCACTATAACAACCATTATCACCACTATAACAACTATTATCACCACTATAACAACCATTATCACCATTATAACGACCATTATCACCACTATAACAACCACTATCACCACTATATGGACCATTATCGCCATTATAACGACCACTATCACCAATATAACAACCATTATCACCACTATAACAACTATTATCACCACTATAACAGCCATTATCACCACTATAAGGACCATTATCACCACTATAACAACCATTATCACCACTATAACGACCACTATCACCACTATAACAACCATTATCACCACTATAACAACTATTATCACCACTATATGGACCATTATCACCACTATAACGACCACTATCACCACTATAACAACCATTATCACCACTATAAGGACCATTATGACCACTATAACCACCACTATCACCACTTTAACAACCATTATCACCACTATAACGATTATCACCACTATAACGACCATTATCACAACTATAACGACCATTATCACCACTATAACGGCCATTATCACCACTGCAGCGACCATTATCAGCACTATAACCACCATTATCACCACTATAACGACCACTATCAACACTATAACCACCATTACCACCACTATAACAACCATTATCACCACTATGTGGACCATTATCACCACTATTACGACCACTATCACCACTATAACAACCATTATCACCACTATAAGGACCATTATCACCACTATAACAACCATTATCACCACTATAACGACCATCATCACCCCTATAACGAGCATTATCACAACTATAACGGCCATTATCACCACTATAGCGACCATTATCAGCACTATAACCACCATTATCACCACTATAACGACCACTATCAACACTATAGCGGCCATTATCACCACTATAGCGACCTTTATCAACACTATAACAACCATTATCACCACTATAACAACCATTATCACCACTATATGGACCATTATGATGACTATAACCACCACTATCACCACTTTAAGAACCATTATCACCACCATAACGACCACTACCACCACTATAACGGCCATTATCACCACTATAGCGACCTTTATCAACACTATAACCACCATTATCACCACTATATCAACCATTATCACCAGTAGAAGGACCATTATCAACACTGTAATGACCATTATCACCACTATAACGACCACTATCACCACTATAACAACCATTATCACCACTATAACAACTATTATCACCACTATAACAACCATTATCACCACTATAACGACCATTATCACCACTATAACGACCAATATCACCACTATAACGGCCATTATCACCACTATAGCGACCATTATCAACACTATAACCACCATTACCACCACTATAACCACCATTACCACCACTATAACAACCATTATCACCACTATATGGACCATTATGACCACTATAAGCACCACTATCACCACCTTAACAACCATTATCACCACTATAACAACGATTATCACCACTATAACGACCATTATCACCACTATAACGGCCATTATCACCACTGTAGCGTTCATTATCAGCACTATAACCACCATTACTACCACTATAACAACCATTATCACCACTATATGGACCATTATCACCACTATTACGACCACTATCACCACTATAACAACCATTATCACCACTATAAGGACCATTATCACCACTATAACAACCATTATCACCAGTATAACGACCATTATCACCCCTATAACGACCATTATCACCACAATAACGGCCATTATCACCACTATAACGACCACTATCACCACTATAACAACCATTATCACCACTATAAAAACTATTATCACCACTATAACAACCATTATCACCATTATAACGACCATTATCACCACTATATCAAACATTATCACCAGTAGAAGGACCATTATCAACGCTGTAATGACCATTATCACCACTATAACAACCATTATCGCCACTATAACAACCATTATCACCACCATAACAACCATTATCACCACTATATGGACCATTATCACCACTATAACCACCACTATCACCACTTTAACAACCATTATCACCACTATAACAACGATTATCACCACTATAACGACCATTATCACAACTATGACGACCATTATCACCACAATAAAGGCCATTATCACCACTGGAGCGACCATTATCAGCACTATAACCACCATTATCACCACTATAACGACCACTATCAACACTATAACCACCATTACCACCACTATAACAACCATTATCACCACTATATGGACCATTATCACCACTATTACGACCACTATCACCACTATAACAACCATTATCACCACTATAAGGACCATTATCACCACTATAACAACCATTATCACCAGTATAACGACCATTATCACCCCTATAACGACCATTATCACCACTATAACGGCCATTATCACCACTGTAGCGACCATTATCAGCACTATAACCACCATTATCACCACTATAACGACCACTATCAACACTATAACAACTATTATCACCACTATAACAACCATTATCACCACTATAAGGACCATTATCACCACTATAACAACCATTATCACCACTATAACGACCACTATCACCACTATAACAACCATTATCACCACTATAACAACTATTATCACCACTATAACAACCATTATCACCATTACAACGACCATTATCACCACTATAACAACCACTATCACCACTATATGGACCATTATCGCCACTATAACGACCACTATCACCAATATAACAACCATTATCACCACTATAACAACTATTATCACCACTATATGGACCATTATCACCACTATAACGACCACTATCACCACTATAACAACCATAATCACCACTATAAGGACCATTATGACCACTATAACCACAACTATCACCACTTTAGCAACCATTATCACCACTACAACAACGATTATCACCACTATAACGACCATTATCACAACTATAACGACCATTATCACCACTATAACGGCCATTATCACCACTGCAGCGACCATTATCAGCACTATAACCACCATTATCACCACTATAACGACCACTATCAACACTATAACCACCATTACCACCACTATAACAACCATTATCACCACTATATGGACCATTATCACCACTATTACGACCACTATCACCACTATAACAACCATTATCACCACTATAAGGACCATTATCACCACTATAACAACCATTATCACCACTATAACGACCATCATCACCCCTATAACGACCATTATCACCACTATAACGGCCATTATCACCACTATAGCGACCATTATCAGCACTATAACCACCATTATCACCACTATAACGACCACTATCAACACTATAGCGGCCATTATCACCACTATAGCGACCTTTATCAACACTATAACAACCACTATCACCACTATAACAACCATTATCACCACTATATGGACCATTATGATGACTATAACCACCACTATCACCAATTTAAGAACCATTATCACCACTATAACGACCACTACCACCACTATAACGGCCATTATCACCACTATAGCGACCTTTATCAACACTATAACCACCATTATCACCACTATATCAACCATTATCACCAGTAGAAGGACCATTATCAACACTGTAATGACAATTATCACCACTATAACGACCACTATCACCACTATAACAACCATTATCACCACTATAACAACTATTATCACCACTATAACAACCATTATCACCACTATAACGACCATTATCACCATTATAACGACCAATATCACCACTATAACGGCCATTATCACCACTATAGCGACCATTATCAACACTATAACCACCATTACCACCACTATAACAACCATTATCACCACTATAACAACCATTATCACCACTATATGGACCATTATGACCACTATAAGCACCACTATCACCACCTTAACAACCATTATCACCACTATAACAACGATTATCACCACTATAACGACCATTATCACCACTATAACGGCCATTATCACCACTGTAGCGACCATTATCAGCACTATAACCACCATTACTACCACTATAACAACCATTATCACCACTATATGGACCATTATCACCACTATTACGACCACTATCACCACTATAACAACCATTATCACCACTATAAGGACCATTATCACCACTATAACAACCATTATCACCAGTATAACGACCATTATCACCCCTATAACGACCATTATCACCACTATAACGGCCATTATCACCACTATAACGACCATTATCACCACTATAACAACTATTATCACCACTATAACAACCATTATCACCATTATAACGACCATTATCACCACTATATCCAACATTATCACCAGTAGAAGGACCATTGTCAACGCTGTAATGACCATTATCACCACTATAACAACCATTATCGCCACTATAACAACCATTATCACCACCATAACAACCATTATCACCACTATATGGACCATTATGACCACTATAACCACCACTATCACCACTTTAACAACCATTATCACCACTATAAGGACCATTATGACCACTATAACCACCACTATCACCACTTTAACAACCATTATCACCACTATAACAACGATTATCACCACTATAACGACCATTATCACAACTATAACGACCATTATCACCACTATAACGGCCATTATCACCACTGCAGCGACCATTATCAGCACTATAACCACCATTATCACCACTATAACGACCACTATCAACACTCTAACCACCATTACCACCACTATAACAACCATTATCACCACTATATGGACCATTATCACCACTATTACGACCACTATCACCACTATAACAACCATTATCACCACTATAAGGACCATTATCACCACTATAACAACCATTATCACCACTATAACGACCATCATCACCCCTATAACGACCATTATCACCACTATAACGGCCATTATCACCACTATAGCGACCATTATCAGCACTATAACCACCATTATCACCACTATAACGACCACTATCAACACTATAGCGGCCATTATCACCACTATAGCGACCTTTATCAACACTATAACAACCATTATCACCACTATAACAACCATTATCACCACTATATGGACCATTATGATGACTATAACCACCACTATCACCACTTTAAGAACCATTATCACCACTATAACGACCACTACCACCACTATAACGGCCATTATCACCACTATAGCGACCTTTATCAACACTATAACCACCATTATCACCACTATATCAACCATTATCACCAGTAGAAGGACCATTATCAACACTGTAATGACCATTATCACCACTATAACGACCACTATCACCACTATAACAACCATTATCACCACTATAACAACTATTATCACCACTATAACAACCATTATCACCACTATAACGACCATTATCACCACTATAACGACCAATATCACCACTATAACGGCCATTATCACCACTATAGCGACCATTATCAACACTATAACCACCATTACCACCACTATAACAACCATTATCACCACTATAACAACCATTATCACCACTATATGGACCATTATGACCACTATAAGCACCACTATCACCACCTTAACAACCATTATCACCACTATAACAACGATTATCACCACTATAACGACCATTATCACCACTATAACGGCCATTATCAACACTGTAGCGACCATTATCAGCACTATAACCACCATTACTACCACTATGACAACCATTATCACCACTATATGGACCATTATCACCACTATTACGACCACTATCACCACTATAACAACCATTATCACCACTATAAGGACCATTATCACCACTATAACAACCATTATCACCAGTATAACGACCATTATCACCCCTATAACGACCATTATCACCACTATAACGGCCATTATCACCACTATAACGACCACTAACACCACTATAACAACCATTATCACCACTATAACAACTATTATCACCACTATAACAACCATTATCACCATTATAACGACCATTATCACCACTATATCAAACATTATCACCAGTAGAAGGACCATTATCAACGCTGTAATGACCATTATCACCACTATAACAACCATTATCGCCACTATAACAACCATTATCACCACCATAACAACCATTATCACCACTATATGGACCATTATGACCACTATAACCACCACTATCACCACTTTAACAACCATTATCACCACTATAACAACGATTATCACCACTATAACGACCATTATCACAACTATGACGACCATTATCACCACTATAAAGGCCATTATCACCACTGGAGCGACCATTATCAGCACTATAACCACCATTATCACCACTATAACGACCACTATCAACACTATAACCACCATTACCACCACTATAACAACCATTATCACCACTATATGGACCATTATCACCACTATTACGACCACTATCACCACTATAACAACCATTATCACCACTATAAGGACCATTATCACCACTATAACAACCATTATCACCACTATAACGACCGTTATCACAACTATAACGACCATTATCACCACTATAACGGTCATTATCACCACTGTAGCGACCATTATCAGCACTATAACCACCATTATCACCACTATAACGACCACTATCAACACTATAACAACTATTATCACCACTATAACAACCATTATCACCACTATAAGGACCATTATCACCACTATAACAACCATTATCACCACTATAACGACCACTATCACCACTATAACAACCATTATCACCACTATAACAACTATTATCACCACTATAACAACCATTATCACCATTATAACGACCATTATCACCACTATAACAACCACTATCACCACTATATGGACCATTATCGCCACTATAACGACCACTATCACCAATATAACAACCATTATCACCACTATAACAACTATTATCACCACTATAACAGCCATTATCACCACTATAAGGACCATTATCACCACTATAACAACCATTATCACCACTATAACGACCACTATCACCACTATAACAACCATTATCACCACTATAACAACTATTATCACCACTATAACAACTATTATCACCACTATAAGGACCATTATCACCACTATAACAACCATTATCACCACTATAACGACCGTTATCACAACTATAACGACCATTATCAACACTATAACGGTCATTATCACCACTGTAGCGACCATTATCAGCACTATAACCACCATTATCACCACTATAACGACCACTATCAACACTATAGCGGCCATTATCACCACTATAGCGACCTTTATCAACACTATAACAACCATTATCACCACTATAACAACCATTATCACCACTATATGGACCATTATGATGACTATAACCACCACTATCACCACTTTAAGAACCATTATCACCACTATAACGACCACTACCACCACTATAACGGCCATTATCACCACTATAGCGACCTTTATCAACACTATAACCACCATTATCACCACTATATCAACCATTATCACCAGTAGAAGGACCATTATCAACACTGTAATGACCATTATCACCACTATAACGACCACTATCACCACTATAACAACCATTATCACCACTATAACAACTATTATCACCACTATAACAACCATTATCACCACTATAACGACCATTATCACCACTATAACGACCAATATCACCACTATAACGGCCATTATCACCACTATAGCGACCATTATCAACACTATAACCACCATTACCACCACTATAACAACCATTATCACCACTATAACAACCATTATCACCACTATATGGACCATTATGACCACTATAAGCACCACTATCACCACCTTAACAACCATTATCACCAATATAACAACGATTATCACCACTATAACGACCATTATCACCACTATAACGGCCATTATCACCACTGTAGCGACCATTATCAGCACTATAACCACCATTACTACCACTATAACAACCATTATCACCACTATATGGACCATTATCACCACTATTACGACCACTATCACCACTATAACAACCATTATCACCACTATAAGGACCATTATCACCACTATAACAACCATTATCACCAGTATAACGACCATTATCACCCCTATAACGACCATTATCACCACTATAACGGCCATTATCACCACTATAACGACCACTATCACCACTATAACAACCATTATCACCACTATAACAACTATTATCACCACTATAACAACCATTATCACCATTATAACGACCATTATCACCACTATATCAAACATTATCACCAGTAGAAGGACCATTATCAACGCTGTAATGACCATTATCACCACTATAACAACCATTATCGCCACTATAACAACCATTATCACCACCATAACAACCATTATCACCACTATATGGACCATTATGACCACTATAACCACCACTATCACCACTATAACAACCATTATCACCACTATAAGGACCATTATCACCACTATAACAACCATTATCACCACTATAACGACCGTTATCACAACTATAACGACCATTATCACCACTATAACGGTCATTATCACCACTGTAGCGACCATTATCAGCACTATAACCACCATTATCACCACTATAACGACCACTATCAACACTATAACAACTATTATCACCACTATAACAACCATTATCACCACTATAAGGACCATTATCACCACTATAACAACCATTATCACCACTATAACGACCACTATCACCACTATAACAACCATTATCACCACTATAACAACTATTATCACCACTATAACAACCATTATCACCATTATAACGACCATTATCACCACTATAACAACCACTATCACCACTATATGGACCATTATCGCCACTATAACGACCACTATCACCAATATAACAACCATTATCACCACTATAACAACTATTATCACCACTATAACAGCCATTATCACCACTATAAGGACCATTATCACCACTATAACGACCACTATCACCACTATAACAACCATTATCACCACTATAACAACTATTATCACCACTATATGGACCATTATCACCACTATAACGACCACTATCACCACTATAACAACCATTATCACCACTATAAGGACCATTATGACCACTATAACCACCACTATCACCACTTTAACAACCATTATCACCACTATAACAACGATTATCACCACTATAACGACCATTATCACAACTATAACGACCATTATCACCACTATAACGGCCATTATCACCACTGCAGCGACCATTATCAGCACTATAACCACCATTATCACCACTATAACGACCACTATCAACACTATAACCACCATTACCACCACTATAACAACCATTATCACCACTATATGGACCATTATCACCACTATTACGACCACTATCACCACTATAACAACCATTATCACCACTATAAGGACCATTATCACCACTATAACAACCATTATCACCACTATAACGACCATCATCACCCCTATAACGACCATTATCACCACTATAACGGCCATTATCACCACTATAGCGACCATTATCAGCACTATAACCACCATTATCACCACTATAACGACCACTATCAACACTATAGCGGCCATTATCACCACTATAGCGACCTTTATCAACACTATAACAACCATTATCACCACTATAACAACCATTATCACCACTATATGGACCATTATGATGACTATAACCACCACTATCACCACTTTAAGAACCATTATCACCACTATAACGACCACTACCACCACTATAACGGCCATTATCACCACTATAGCGACCTTTATCAACACTATAACCACCATTATCACCACTATATCAACCATTATCACCAGTAGAAGGACCATTATCAACACTGTAATGACCATTATCACCACTATAACGACCACTATCACCACTATAACAACCATTATCACCACTATAACAACTATTATCACCACTATAACAACCATTATCACCACTATAACGACCATTATCACCACTATAACGACCAATATCACCACTATAACGGCCATTATCACCACTATAGCGACCATTATCAACACTATAACCACCATTACCACCACTATAACAACCACTATCACCACTATAACAACCATTATCACCACTACATGGACCATTATGACCACTATAAGCACCACTATCACCACCTTAACAACCATTATCACCACTATAACAACGATTATCACCACTATAACGACCATTATCACCACTATAACGGCCATTATCACCACTGTAGCGACCATTATCAGCACTATAACCACCATTATCACCACTATAACGACCACTATCAACACTATAACAACTATTATCACCACTATAACAACCATTATCACCACTATAAGGACAATTATCACCACTATAACAACCATTATCACCACTATAACGACCACTATCACCACTATAACAACCATTATCACCACTATAACAACGATTATCACCACTATAACGACCATTATCACAACTATGACGACCATTATCACCACTATAAAGGCCATTATCACCACTGGAGCGACCATTATCAGCACTATAACCACCATTATCACCACTGTAACGACCACTATCAACACTATAACCACCATTACCACCACTATAACAACCATTATCACCACTATAAGGACCATTATCACCACTATAACAACCATTATCACCACTATAACAACTATTATCACCACTATAACAACCATTATCACCATTATAACGACCATTAACACCACTATATCAAACATTATCACCAGTAGAAGGACCATTATCAACGCTGTAATGACCATTATCACCACTATAACAACCATTATCGCCACTATAACAACCATTATCACCACCATAACAACCATTATCACCACTATATGGACCATTATGACCACTATAACCACCACTATCACCACTTTAACAACCATTATCACCACTATAACAACGATTATCACCACTATAACGACCATTATCACAACTATGACGACCATTATCACCACTATAAAGGCCATTATCACCACTGGAGCGACCATTATCAGCACTATAACCACCATTATCACCACTGTAACGACCACTATCAACACTATAACCACCATTACCACCACTATAACAACCATTATCACCACTATATGGACCATTATCACCACTATTACGACCACTATCACCACTATAACAACCATTATCACCACTATAAGGACCATTATCACCACTATAACAACCATTATCACCACTATAACGACCGTTATCACAACTATAACGACCATTATCACCACTATAACGGTCATTATCACCACTGTAGCGACCATTATCAGCACTATAACCACCATTATCACCACTATAACGACCACTATCAACACTATAACAACTATTATCACCACTATAACAACCATTATCACCACTATAAGGACCATTATCACCACTATAACAACCATTACCACCACTATAACGACCACTATCACCACTATAACAACCATTATCACCACTATAACAACTATTATCACCACTATAGCAACCATTATCACCATTATAACGACCATTATCACCACTATAACAACCACTATCACCACTATATGGACCATTATCGCCACTATAACGACCACTATCACCAATATAACAACCATTAGCACCACTATAACAACTATTATCACCACTATAACAGCCATTATCACCACTATAAGGACCATTATCACCACTATAACAACCATTATCACCACTATAACGACCACTATCACCACTATAACAACCATTATCACCACTATAACAACTATTATCACCACTATATGGACCATTATCACCACTATAACGACCACTACCACCACTATAACAACCATTATCACCACTATAAGGACCATTATGACCACTATAACCACCACTATCACCACTTTAACAACCATTATCACCACTATAACATCGATTATCACCACTATAACGACCATTATCACAACTATAACGACCATTATCACCACTATAACGGCCATTATCACCAGTGCAGCGACCATTATCAGCACTATAACCACCATTATCACCACTATAACGACCACTATCAACACTATAACCACCATTACCACCACTATAACAACCATTATCACCACTATATGGACCATTATCACCACTATTACGACCACTATCACCACTATAACAACCATTATCACCACTATAAGGACCATTATCACCACTATAACAACCATTATCACCACTATAACAACCATTATCACCACTATAACAACCATTATCACCACTATATGGACCATTATGATGACTATAACCACCACTATCACCACTTTAAGAACCATTATCACCACTATAACGACCACTACCACCACTATAACGGCCATTATCACCACTATAGCGACCTTTATCAACACTATAACCACCATTATCACCACTATATCAACCATTATCACCAGTAGAAGGACCATTATCAACACTGTAATGACCATTATCACCACTATAACGACCACTATCACCACTATAACAACCATTATCACCACTATAACAACTATTATCACCACTATAACAACCATTATCACCACTATAACGACCATTATCACCACTATAACGACCAATATCACCACTATAACGGCCATTATCACCACTATAGCGACAATTATCAACACTATAACCACCATTACCACCACTATAACAACCATTATCACCACTATAACAACCATTATCACCACTATATGGACCATTATGACCACTATAAGCACCACTATCACCACCTTAACAACCATTATCACCACTATAACAACGATTATCACCACTATAACGACCATTATCACCACTATAACGGCCATTATCACCACTGTAGCGACCATTATCAGCACTATAACCACCATTACTACCACTATAACAACCATTATCACCACTATATGGACCATTATCACCACTATTACGACCACTATCACCACTATAACAACCATTATCACCACTATAAGGACCATTATCTCCACTATAACAACCATTATCACCAGTATAACGACCATTATCACCCCTATAACGACCATTATCACCACTATAACGGCCATTATCACCACTATAACGACCACTATCACCACTATAACAACCATTATCACCACTATAACAACTATTATCACCACTATAACAACCATTATCACCATTATAACGACCATTATCACCACTATATCAAACATTATCACCAGTAGAAGGACCATTATCAACGCTGTAATGACCATTATCACCACTATAACAACCATTATCGCCACTATAACAACCATTATCACCACCATAACAACCATTATCACCACTATATGGACCATTATGACCACTATAACCACCACTATCACCACTTTAACAACCATTATCACCACTATAACAACGATTATCACCACTATAACGACCATTATCACAACTATGACGACCATTATCACCACTATAAAGGCCATTATCACCACTGGAGCGACCATTATCAGCACTATAACCACCATTATCACCACTATAACGACCACTATCAACACTATAACCACCATTACCACCACTATAACAACCATTATCACCACTATATGGACCATTATCACCACTATTACGACCACTATCACCACTATAACAACTATTATCACCACTATAAGGACCATTATCACCACTATAACAACCATTATCACCACTATAACGACCGTTATCACAACTATAACGACCATTATCAACACTATAACGGTCATTATCACCACTGTAGCGACCATTATCAGCACTATAACCACCATTATCACCACTATAACGACCACTATCAACACTATAGCGGCCATTATCACCACTATAGCGACCTTTATCAACACTATAACAACCATTATCACCACTATAACAACCATTATCACCACTATATGGACCATTATGATGACTATAACCACCACTATCACCACTTTAAGAACCATTATCACCACTATAACGACCACTACCACCACTATAACGGCCATTATCACCACTATAGCGACCTTTATCAACACTATAACCACCATTATCACCACTATATCAACCATTATCACCAGTAGAAGGACCATTATCAACACTGTAATGACCATTATCACCACTATAACGACCACTATCACCACTATAACAACCATTATCACCACTATAACAACTATTATCACCACTATAACAACCATTATCACCACTATAACGACCATTATCACCACTATAACGACCAATATCACCACTATAACGGCCATTATCACCACTATAGCGACCATTATCAACACTATAACCACCATTACCACCACTATAACAACCATTATCACCACTATAACAACCATTATCACCACTATATGGACCATTATGACCACTATAAGCACCACTATCACCACCTTAACAACCATTATCACCACTATAACAACGATTATCACCACTATAACGACCATTATCACCACTATAACGGCCATTATCACCACTGTAGCGACCATTATCAGCACTATAACCACCATTACTACCACTATAACAACCATTATCACCACTATATGGACCATTATCACCACTATTACGACCACTATCACCACTATAACAACCATTATCACCACTATAAGGACCATTATCACCACTATAACAACCATTATCACCAGTATAACGACCATTATCACCCCTATAACGACCATTATCACCACTATAACGGCCATTATCACCACTATAACGACCACTATCACCACTATAACAACCATTATCACCACTATAACAACTATTATCACCACTATAACAACCATTATCACCATTATAACGACCATTATCACCACTATATCAAACATTATCACCAGTAGAAGGACCATTATCAACGCTGTAATGACCATTATCACCACTATAACAACCATTATCGCCACTATAACAACCATTATCACCACCATAACAATCATTATCACCACTATATGGACCATTATGACCACTATAACCACCACTATCACCACTATAACAACCATTATCACCACTATGAGGACCATTATCACCACTATAACAACCATTATCACCACTATAACGACCGTTATCACAACTATAACGACCATTATCACCACTATAACAACCATTATCACCACTATATGGACCATTATGATGACTATAACCACCACTATCACCACTTTAAGAACCATTATCACCACTATAACGACCACTACCACCACTATAACGGCCATTATCACCACTATAGCGACCTTTATCAACACTATAACCACCATTATCACCACTATATCAACCATTATCACCAGTAGAAGGACCATTATCAACACTGTAATGACCATTATCACCACTATAACGACCACTATCACCACTATAACAACCATTATCACCACTATAACAACTATTATCACCACTATAACAACCATTATCACCACTATAACGACCATTATCACCACTATAACGACCAATATCACCACTATAACGGCCATTATCACCACTATAGCGACCATTATCAACACTATAACCACCATTACCACCACTATAACAACCATTATCACCACTATAACAACCATTATCACCACTATATGGACCATTATGACCACTATAAGCACCACTATCACCACCTTAACAACCATTATCACCACTATAACAACGATTATCACCACTATAACGACCATTATCACCACTATAACGGCCATTATCACCACTGTAGCGACCATTATCAGCACTATAACCACCATTACTACCACTATAACAACCATTATCACCACTATATGGACCATTATCACCACTATTACGACCACTATCACCACTATAACAACCATTATCACCACTATAAGGACCATTATCACCACTATAACAACCATTATCACCAGTATAACGACCATTATCACCCCTATAACGACCATTATCACCACTATAACGGCCATTATCACCACTATAACGACCACTATCACCACTATAACAACCATTATCACCACTATAACAACTATTATCACCACTATAACAACCATTATCACCATTATAACGACCATTATCACCACTATATCAAACATTATCACCAGTAGAAGGACCATTATCAACGCTGTAATGACCATTATCACCACTATAACAACCATTATCGCCACTATAACAACCATTATCACCACCATAACAATCATTATCACCACTATATGGACCATTATGACCACTATAACCACCACTATCACCACTATAACAACCATTATCACCACTATGAGGACCATTATCACCACTATAACAACCATTATCACCACTATAACGACCGTTATCACAACTATAACGACCATTATCACCACTATAACGGTCATTATCACCACTGTAGCGACCATTATCAGCACTATAACCACCATTATCACCACTATAACGACCACTATCAACACTATAACAACTATTATCACCACTATAACAACCATTATCACCACTATAAGGACCATTATCACCACTATAACAACCATTATCACCACTATAACGACCACTATCACCACTATAACAACCATTATCACCACTATAACAACTATTATCACCACTATAACAACCATTATCACCATTATAACGACCATTATCACCACTATAACAACCACTATCACCACTATATGGACCATTATCGCCACTATAACGACCACTATCACCAATATAACAACCATTATCACCACTATAACAACTATTATCACCACTATAACAGCCATTATCACCACTATAAGGACCATTATCACCACTATAACGACCACTATCACCACTATAACAACCATTATCACCACTATAACAACTATTATCACCACTATATGGACCATTATCACCACTATAACGACCACTATCACCACTATAACAACCATTATCACCACTATAAGGACCATTATGACCACTATAACCACCACTATCACCACTTTAACAACCATTATCACCACTATAACAACGATTATCACCACTATAACGACCATTATCACAACTATAACGACCATTATCACCACTATAACGGCCATTATCACCACTGCAGCGACCATTATCAGCACTATAACCACCATTATCACCACTATAACGACCACTATCAACACTATAACCACCATTACCACCACTATAACAACCATTATCACCACTATATGGACCATTATCACCACTATTACGACCACTATCACCACTATAACAACCATTATCACCACTATAAGGACCATTATCACCACTATAACAACCATTATCACCACTATAACGACCATCATCACCCCTATAACGACCATTATCACCACTATAACGGCCATTATCACCACTATAGCGACCATTATCAGCACTATAACCACCATTATCACCACTATAACGACCACTATCAACACTATAGCGGCCATTATCACCACTATAGCGACCTTTATCAACACTATAACAACCATTATCACCACTATAACAACCATTATCACCACTATATGGACCATTATGATGACTATAACCACCACTATCACCACTTTAAGAACCATTATCACCACTATAACGACCACTACCACCACTATAACGGCCATTATCACCACTATAGCGACCTTTATCAACACTATAACCACCATTATCACCACTATATCAACCATTATCACCAGTAGAAGGACCATTATCAACACTGTAATGACCATTATCACCACTATAACGACCACTATCACCACTATAACAACCATTATCACCACTATAACAACTATTATCACCACTATAACAACCATTATCACCACTATAACGACCATTATCACCACTATAACGACCAATATCACCACTATAACGGCCATTATCACCACTATAGCGACCATTATCAACACTATAACCACCATTACCACCACTATAACAACCATTATCACCACTATAACAACCATTATCACCACTACATGGACCATTATGACCACTATAAGCACCACTATCACCACCTTAACAACCATTATCACCACTATAACAACGATTATCACCACTATAACGACCATTATCACCACTATAACGGCCATTATCACCACTGTAGCGACCATTATCAGCACTATAACCACCATTATCACCACTATAACGACCACTATCAACACTATAACAACTATTATCACCACTATAACAACCATTATCACCACTATAAGGACAATTATCACCACTATAACAACCATTATCACCACTATAACGACCACTATCACCACTATAACAACCATTATCACCACTATAACAACTATTATCACCACTATAACAACCATTATCACCATTATAACGACCATTATCACCACTATAACGACCATTATCACAACTATGACGACCATTATCACCACTATAAAGGCCATTATCACCACTGGAGCGACCATTATCAGCACTATAACCACCATTATCACCACTATAACGACCACTATCAACACTATAACCACCATTACCACCACTATAACAACCATTATCACCACTATAAGGACCATTATCACCACTATAACAACCATTATCACCACTATAACAACTATTATCACCACTATAACAACCATTATCACCATTATAACGACCATTAACACCACTATATCAAACATTATCACCAGTAGAAGGACCATTATCAACGCTGTAATGACCATTATCACCACTATAACAACCATTATCGCCACTATAACAACCATTATCACCACCATAACAACCATTATCACCACTATATGGACCATTATGACCACTATAACCACCACTATCACCACTTTAACAACCATTATCACCACTATAACAACGATTATCACCACTATAACGACCATTATCACAACTATGACGACCATTATCACCACTATAAAGGCCATTATCACCACTGGAGCGACCATTATCAGCACTATAACCACCATTATCACCACTGTAACGACCACTATCAACACTATAACCACCATTACCACCACTATAACAACCATTATCACCACTATATGGACCATTATCACCACTATTACGACCACTATCACCACTATAACAACCATTATCACCACTATAAGGACCATTATCACCACTATAACAACCATTATCACCACTATAACGACCGTTATCACAACTATAACGACCATTATCACCACTATAACGGTCATTATCACCACTGTAGCGACCATTATCAGCACTATAACCACCATTATCACCACTATAACGACCACTATCAACACTATAACAACTATTATCACCACTATAACAACCATTATCACCACTATAAGGACCATTATCACCACTATAACAACCATTATCACCACTATAACGACCACTATCACCACTATAACAACCATTATCACCACTATAACAACTATTATCACCACTATAGCAACCATTATCACCATTATAACGACCATTATCACCACTATAACAACCACTATCACCACTATATGGACCATTATCGCCACTATAACGACCACTATCACCAATATAACAACCATTATCACCACTATAACAACCATTATCACCACTATAACGACCATTATCACCACTATAACGACCAATATCACCACTATAACGGCCATTATCACCACTATAGCGACCTTTATCAACACTATAACCACCATTATCACCACTATATCAACCATTATCACCAGTAGAAGGACCATTATCAACACTGTAATGACCATTATCACCACTATATGGACCATTATGATGACTATAACCACCACTATCACCACTTTAAGAACCATTATCACCACTATAACGACCACTACCACCACTATAACGGCCATTATCACCACTATAGCGACCTTTATCAACACTATAACCACCATTATCACCACTATATCAACCATTATCACCAGTAGAAGGACCATTATCAACACTGTAATGACCATTATCACCACTATAACGACCACTATCACCACTATAACAACCATTATCACCACTATAACAACTATTATCACCACTATAACAACCATTATCACCACTATAACGACCATTATCACCACTATAACGACCAATATCACCACTATAACGGCCATTATCACCACTATAGCGACCATTATCAACACTATAACCACCATTACCACCACTATAACAACCATTATCACCACTATAACAACCATTATCACCACTATATGGACCATTATGACCACTATAAGCACCACTATCACCACCTTAACAACCATTATCACCACTATAACAACGATTATCACCACTATAACGACCATTATCACCACTATAACGGCCATTATCACCACTGTAGCGACCATTATCAGCACTATAACCACCATTACTACCACTATAACAACCATTATCACCACTATATGGACCATTATCACCACTATTACGACCACTATCACCACTATAACAACCATTATCACCACTATAAGGACCATTATCTCCACTATAACAACCATTATCACCAGTATAACGACCATTATCACCCCTATAACGACCATTATCACCACTATAACGGCCATTATCACCACTATAACGACCACTATCACCACTATAACAACCATTATCACCACTATAACAACTATTATCACCACTATAACAACCATTATCACCATTATAACGACCATTATCACCACTATATCAAACATTATCACCAGTAGAAGGACCATTATCAACGCTGTAATGACCATTATCACCACTATA